>AYKW01000009.1:0-670856 GCA_002760635.1 Ganoderma sinense ZZ0214-1
GATGCGCAGATGGCGTTCGAGTCGTTCTGGCTCGACAACCAGCTCTACCTGCAGTGACCCTCCCCCTTCGTCGTCCGGCTTCATGTGTCACGCCAACCCCGCGTCTCTGCGACCCGCTCCATTGCTGGCACACATGCATTGTATATATCTCACCGGCCCTCGATGTCATCCATTGCATCCCACATCTCGTCTCGGTTCCGGATGCGTTCTCTCCCTCTTTTACCACCCGCTCCCCGCCACCCAGTCATGTCGGGTGATCCGCCGCCCTTCCAGTGGCGGATCGCGCGTTGTGCGACTTCATCCCGGCGAGCAGCTCGGCGGCGTTCAGCGCCTTGCTGTTCATGCACTTGACACGGTGCCTGTGTACACGGCGGTGGACGAGCACATTAACGCGCGATGGCACGGCCAGACACGGGCCACGGGAAGAGAGGTTTGGCGCGTCCTCTTGCATCCTCCCGCCCGCGGTCGGTAGATTGGTGGTTTGTTACCTTCTTCAGGTTCATTTCGCTTGTTCCAGCCGTGGCCTTCACTTTCCTGTATCGTTCGTGATCACACCGCATATAACACCGTCTTCTCTTCATTCCTCATGCCTGTTTACCTCTAGCGTATGATCGCCCCTTTCACCCTCGCCAATCCTCTCCGCCAACCCCCATCCAATTACATCCTCTATCGTCGGTTCTTGGCCAGGACGCATTCAGACATACCCAGTATCCAGTACTAGTCCCTGCACGCGGTTATCGCGTAGCCATCCCGGCTATGTCGCACGATGTATCGCTTCTAAGACTGAAGGTTCCCATGACTCGTCCGAGTCGGTCCTGTGTCGCTGCCGCTGCTCTCCTGGAGTCGGCGTAGGCTCCGCTCAAGACTTCTAACCTGAACCTCCACCGGGATGCTGTCGCAGCCAATTGCTTGAATGCTCAACTGCTCGCGGAGTTGCGTCAGGTCCGCGTCGACTACTGTCAATGCTTGGACCGTAGCTGCGATGTAGGCTGACGCGAGTGCTCGGTACTGCTGAACGCTTTGCAGGATGGACGCACGGTCGGCCAGATCCCGCAGCTGGCGCCTGTTTCCTCCTAGGACCGTCCACAGTTGCCACAGCAGTTCGTCTTTGGCAAGGGCTGTGTCTAGGGCTTCCTGTATAGAAAGGGCGTGGATAGTTGACAGGCGCTCTTCCAGGACGTCAAGGCTCGCTGACACCGTAGTAGCTTCCACAAGAATGGCTGAGACCGCGGCCGAAAAGCTTGCCATGGACGCCTGGAATGTACGAATCGTGGTGGCCTCAATGTGTAAGTCGTCTTGGGGGAAGGTTTTGTGGGCGGCTTCGATGACGCGAAGCGCATAGGTGTTGTACGCGATGAGCCTGAAACCGACGTCAGCATGAATAACCTTTCCATAAAAATACTGGAGCTCACCGATCAATTGTTCCATAAGTCTTGGACATCAAGAGTTGCAAGCCACGGCCTGTACGATGGGCGTCGACGGAGAACAAGGAGAGTGTCGCGGCCAGTGGCTCCTTTGTCGTGAGGTTGCTGGCCTTCACTAGAACGACGAGGTCGCGGATGGCAACCTCCGCACGTTTCACGTTCACGATGAGCTCCGAATTGGTCGCTGAGCCCGCGACCAAATCATCGAAGGCGCGATGTTGAATCGCGAGTAGACCTGGGAAGTCTGCGCGGCTAACGGAGGCCGGGGGGAGTGCTCCGCAGGAGGGGACGACGACAGGGACAAACGGAAGATCGCAAATGTTGAAAGAAGTAAAATGCCGGTGGGCGCAGACCATCGGTAGCTCACAGAAGTCGAAAGACATGAGCGTGGCCTGCGCCGAACGCCACAACGAGGCGATCCCGAATGAGACAACCGACACCATGACTAGACCAGCGAGGAGAGCGATGATAGGAAGCTTGAAAAATGCTAACACACCAAGGACGATCCTAATGGCGCAGCCTGCGAGCCCAACGACACCGGTGAACACCGGGACAAATACTCGTCGTATGAACCTCATTGCCGAGAGGAAAAGCCCGATGGCGCGGTGAACATGTGGACTGGCGATGGCCAGACGAAGGAAGATACGGATCTGTTCTGTGCGCGTGATTCGCTGTATGGGGCGCATGAGCTTTGACTGAACATAGGGTACATGTATGAAAAGGTTTGCCTACCTCAGTCTGATCGGGGGATGGCATGTCGGAAGGTGGAAGACAAGATTCGAGCTGGTCGTCGAGTCCCGATGTGCGGTCTTATATAGCCTGTCGCAACGAGAGGCAGATGGAAGACAATGCTAGATGTGGCTAAAGTTGCGGTGCCAAAGGGGGAGGGGCTTTGTCGGGAAAGCGTCCCGACCTCGCAAGGTTCCATCTGCATTACTTCGGTCAGCAGTGAATTAGTCATTTCCCCCGTTTGGAGTGAATGATAGAGCACGACATGCGCGGTGGGTACAAGGCCTAGGTCCGGAACCAGCTTGGACGTGCGAAGGCGTTCAATAAATGACCTTCCGGGCGGTATGCACACTAATAACAGCTAGAGGGCTTCATCATAACAAGGCACCATTATACATGTACAGGCACGAGACTCTATTCAACGCAACACCGCTTCATTCGTCGCCTGTACTTCGGGGAGAAAGATGTTAAGCTTTCACCTTTGTGAGCTGGACAGTAGATTTAGTCAACGGCGAGGTCGACCATCGAACAGACCATCGAACAAAGAACTCACCAACAATGTCAGCCTGAATCATCCGTCTTGGGCGAAAACGGGTGCAGGATCGGCAACAGCGGGACTGAGCTGGGGCAGCAGCGTCGACGCTCCGTTTCCATCCTCGATCCCCTCCGCAGAGGTGTCAGAACCACTTGCGGTGTCCTCCGCGGCAGCATTGCCTGACTGAGTCGCCGCGGCAATCTGGAACTGCTGCGCGGCAACGGCGCTGAGCGACTCCATCATCCTGAAGCGATGATACAGGATATGGGACTTGGCCTCGAATAGACAGCGCACGAAGTCGGCGAAGTCGAGGCGGCTAGGGATATGAACTCATAGTTCATCCACGTTCCGTGGCCAGGGATAACCGAGAGCCTGGCGATCCGAACTCTGCCAAGGCACTGAAATATCGTCCAGTTAGCTTTCGAGCAAGGGAAATTGGTCAGAGAACAATGAGAGGGCGTACCTCGTCTACTTCGAACCAAACCGTTTGGTCAATCAATACCATGAGGTCCGGCGCCGTCGCGTCATCGACCTCGGAGACAACGATGCCCCCTTATAGAGTGAAGGTCAACGTCATACCCAACACATCGTTACGAAATGATCGGACTCACACTCTGCATGGCCAAGCTCCGCGACCACAATGCGCACGATTTTGGATGGGTCGTTGGAGTCGCCGGGGGTAAAACGAGCATCATTGGTGATAAATGTAATGCAAGGAAGGCGTCTGCTGCGCTCATGGATATAGCCAGTGAGTAATGAGGCAACTTGGTGACGACTAGACCATTACATACTGTGCATGTTCGGCGGGGGAGGCGGTGGTGGCAGCGGTGGCGGCGGTGGCCATGTCGGTCGCGAGTGGCAGGAAATGTCGAGGGTGGAAGACGATCCCGGATGAGTTGCAAGAGTGGCTCCAGCGGCCATTTGGATACACAGACCAAACCCAGACAAAGCAGAGTGGGGGATGCCGAAACAAAGCAAAGTGAAAGTGGGAGGGGAGGGAAGCGAAGTGGAGTGGAGCTGGCCTGATCTCAGATTGCGGGGAATCCCGAGATGAAATCGTTTGCGCCCGCGGCATCCGGACTCCCGGAGCCCACGGCCGCCCAACTTGAACTTCGCCAATGTATCGCGACCTGGCCTGTTTTGTAGCCAAGACAATGAGTGGGAGACGACGCCCCTAAGTATTCTAACTGAGAGCAGTGTAGTATAATGCACTAACCCTGACCCCTGCCACAGCGCTGCGTTATAGTAGAGCAACTAAATTATGACGAGAAGGAGCATAGATGTTTTGCAATCAGTATAGAGACAATGTCGATTTTTCAACTGACTTCTCAAGGGCGCACTCGACCACAGGCCGTCGTCTTTAAGCTGCCACCCATCCTGTCTACCGGAAAGCCTCGCGATATGGCATCTTGGCATTTTTCGTGAGTGTACCAGGCATGATAGCGATCAGGCTGACGACCCTTTTTCAGTTTTTCTACCTTTCACGTAGAATTGTTTGCGTGGGGTAGAGCCCTGGACGAATGTTATATTCGGCGCGGCCACCGCGCTACTATCTTAACTCACGCCGACGGCTCTAGTCAGTTCCGACCTTTTCTCATCTCGATATGTTGTTAACGTTGTTTCTTACAGTTTACCTCTGCGTTACTGCTGGAAATACAGCTGACATTCTGGTGCTTGACTTGGGAAGAATACAATGTCACATGGACTATAGACGGCCGGTAAGTATGGTTGTACACGCTTTATCTCAATCCCATCTGTGCTTAAAAATGAATCCTTCCCTGCCTAGGAACCTACCATGATCGTTTATTGTTCAAACCACTCAGGATTACATCTTGGATTCCCAACCGCCGAAGCAGCTGAAGAATTCCGGGCCTGCACCTTCAACCACACGTCTCCGGCTACGATCCATGGTCCATCGGTCAAAGAACTGCAAGAGCTTGGCTTCGATCTTGAAGAAGACGTAACGGTGGCTTATCAGCGATCATTTGGTCAACTCGACGGGCCGACGTGCGATTTTCTTTACCGCTGCCACGACCGACCCAGCGGCTCCGAAATTTCCTCCGGCTGGTCTTCCTCCTCCTCATCTGTTACATCGTTCTGCACAAGTCGAGACGCGTACGCTGCCAGTACTGTGTTCGATGGTGGGGATGACATGGACGACAGCGACGATGTCTTCTACGATGTGTCGGAGCATTTCGACGATACAACAGGACTAGATGACAGTCTCGTCATTGTACCTGCTGTGAGTTAGTTACCCCTTGTTAAGTATTAGCCCAGTAGATAGAATGTACGCGAATGTGGTACATATGTGGCAAAGAGAGTCGTTGAAGTATGACTACCGCGGGCCGTCAATCATTCAATCGTGAACGACCTACGTGCCCCTTGAGCACATGAGGTTTTCCACGTTCACTTAATATATTAAAGCCCCATCAGCGGCTCGATTAGGGGGTGGAGCGGTACCCGAGAGACCAACAGCTCCGCGGCCTAGGATTAGGTCGGTAGGGGTCGCAGATGATCTGCAGAGCAGTCCTTTGCCGAGGGTATGGGATATCCGCATCTCAGGTCATTCATATCCAAAGCACTGGAACGTCGGATGCGTCCTTCTGGACTTACTATCGTAGGTCAACGTGATATTGAACTCGCCAACTCCTACCTTGCGCATGATATGGTACATCGCAGCCCAAACGTTGCACGTTGTGTCTTACAGCACTAACTCCGCTCCTGTCTCCTTTCAAAGATGAGATTCTATTTCTGGCCAAAGTTTGATTTGAAGGAGGCCAGGGATCCGAAAACGAGAAGGTAAGGTACCGTCCTCGTCTCTACTTTGCAACTCAGGCTGAACGGGTTGATAGAGCGGTAGAACCGAGCTATCCAGCAATTGTCAGCGATGAACCTCCTGGGATAGGGAGGCCGATCGGTGTATCCCAAGAGCTCACGTTCAACGTTCTTGAATGTTCAACCCCTAGCGTTCAGCGGCAGCTATAGGTACTTAGTGGCTATGCGTTCCCGGAGATCCGATATCGGGCCGTGCTGGCCTACGTACGCCAATGCTTCGTTCTGGAAGTTTGTACTTCGAGCTCTTTCTATGTCCTCTGATTCATCCTCAAAGCATTCGATGTCTCCAGATCTTTGGATTGTCCTGGTCTGCTTTCCTTTCTCTCTCATCACCCTGGCAACTTGCTGCACGGTCTTCGACCCACCCAAGCGCGATGGACACGCCCCTTTGCCTTCAAGGGACGTAACGGCACCTTCTCTAACAATGCTAGAGCCCTTCGTCATCAATCGACGGCTGTGCTATCTTGGAGGAGTTTCAGGCCTGCAGTTCATGGCAAAGGAGAACGATGGCGTTGGTTTGCGTTGAGGCGAGTCCCATATCATGCCCCCAGTTTGAGAGACGTTCCCCTCATCCCCATCCTCTGTCCTCCATTACATCCCGCCCGCATGTTGGACCTCATTGCTGTTATACTTCTCTGTTTTGTCCTTCGCGACCTGTTCGGGGGCGGTCATCTGTTTCGCAATCTTGCGCTCAACCTCGCGCCTTTGGCCGGTCAGCAAGACCTGAGGCCCGCAGGCCCGGGCTCGTCTCAAGCACGCCATCGTGAAGACGTTCGGTACGTTACCCCTCTGCTTGCGCTACGAATTGACCTCATTTGGTGGTGCCCTTTAGGCCAGGACCGGCCGACGGTCATCCTAAGGCTGAGGCGTCTTCCGGTCCTGCGGCCGGTCCATCGACTTCCGGAAGTCGGCGTCGCCAACTGCGACAGGTTGACCCGTCCACACCCTCGGTTGTCCAGCCCTCCAAAGCCCCCGCTCCAGTCTCTATCGCCTCGCTCAGACCGTCCTTCGTGCAGAAGTTTGCGGACTTGAAGGTTAATACTTCGCGTCCCCGTCCGGCTACACCTGGTGGTTCGACGACTCGCTCTGTGGCTCGTGGTCGCACCCCGTCTCTGTCCCCTTTGACGACACCTGCATCTTCCCCTCCTCCCTCTCCCTCTCCCTCTCCCTCTCCCTCTCCCTCTCCCTCTCCCTCTCCTCGTCCTACCCCTACGGGATCCCGTGTTCGTCCCCGTGCTGATCCAGACGCCGTCGTAAGTACCTCGTAGCATTCAGTTGTCATCAACCATTGCTTACGCATACTATACAGGATTTCTCGTTGTACAAGAAGAAGACGCGCATTTTGACGAAGTCGCCGAAGAAGTTGCAGACGAAGGCGGCAGGAAAGTTGCATGCCGACAATGCCCTTGACGTCATCACGGTTGCTTGGTTCTACAAGATTACAGCCAACGCGGAGCTGGTCGTGACTCCTCCTGATCTCACCGGCCACCCTGATAGGCTTGTTCTGGGAGACATCTACTTCGATCGCGTTGGAGACACTTTCCAGTTGTGGCTTTGGTCTTTGGGCGGGGGCCATCGGCCGCATTGGGTGAAAATTCCGTTTGGATACCAGCGGGACGACGGGAAACATCTGATTGTGACGCCCAAGAATCTCCTCTTGTCGTGGGTCACGCCTTCCTACTACAAGCAGATTGGCAGCGCTGGTGAGCAATAGAATGTCTTTATGTGTGATCCCTGGCTCATCCTGACTGCTACAGAGAGGTTCTCCATCGGCTCAGACGATGAGTGATCGCACCTCGTCTGCAGCCCCTCCCTCTTCGTGGATGCGGTCGCGTCACGTACGTCCCCAAGGATATTAAACGGTTTTGGCTATAACGTTGTAGGCACTTCTCGCGGTTAGTGTATGGTCTTTTAATCCTGTCCCATCTTAGAACCTCGTCTGTATCTGTGATCCTCGTATCTTGTTTTCCCCCAATTCCTCGTCAAATCCCTTCCCCTGCTCCCCTTGTGTACCCCCGCCGAGTTCTTTCCGTTACGTCCTCACGATCCACATTTGCGCAAAGGTCATTTGTATCACCTTCCATAACATGTATTCACCGAACTCCCCCTCTTGTGATTTCTGAGTTGTAACGATGTCGCAGCTGAATTTTGATAATTGCTCCCGAACCGTAACCTTTGATAAGCGAGGAGAGCCCCTGCCTTGACTACGGCCGCACGATCGTCGTAGGTCCCAGTAAGTAGGTGTGAGTATATGCGAGCGGAGCAGAGTGGCCACTGAGTACCTCTGAGTACTGAGCGAATACTGAGCGCGCGAACGATTGGCTGGAACGAGATTACATAAGGCCCGTATGTAGATGTGCATCACATTTGCAGCTGGCCGCGATATCCACGTCTTGAGAAGTTCCTGCCGCCATCTACTTCGCCGAGATCATCCTGTTCTTCCGTCCCTGAGCTCGAGATTCTCCTCTCCCGTTCCTTCTCCCTGTGGGACCCCTGCGGGTTGTCGTCGTCGTCGTCGCACTGGTCCAAGCGCCATGGTAAAAATCTTTTAACATTCTGTCGTTATGAGTGCATACTGACCTACGTTGCGCAGGATCGGTTGCATGCGCTCTTGTCGACTCAGTCGACACTAGAATGTTGGAGGCGGAACTGTTCTCAGTCCACGTACGCAGTGACGGTCCGGATCGATCGGGTTTATCTCGGAGGCGGAGGCGGGCGAGGCTTGAGCTTTGAGCAGTGGTAGCGGGGATACACATCCTGGTGCCTGCCCTTTCCTTGCCCAGCCTTGGTGCGTCTTACATGCCTTGTCCCGACGTTGCTGACACCGAGAGGATCGAGCAGCCTTGTCAAAGTCTTTCCCCTCAATCGCAAGCAGGCATCTGATCTCTGGTCCGCCGCTCGTCCCTGCTTTGCTCCGCTCTCCTTTCCTTTACCCACTTCCGTGTACTTCACCACGCTTCTGCCTCCCCTCTGTTCAATCTGGTCTGCTTCAGCAACGCCGGCATGCCCAGCTCGGACGTCGTGTGTCTCTACCACTCGTCCGTCACCCCCACGCCGCAGGGCAACTTCTTCATCACCGGCAATAACCCGAACAACGATGTCAACTTGATCGTCCCCTTCGCCTCCGAGTTCCGTGTCAAGACGCTCAACCCGCCCTTCATGCAGCTCAACCGGATCGTCGGACGATCCTGAGCATGCCCAAGAACCTCAAGTTCCACAGCAGGGTGACCACCCCGATCGACGTGCCATTTGAGCTCACACGCCCTGGTGCGAAGCTCCAAGGTCTGTGATACTCATCCACGTATAAACCGACAACCGGCTGACCGGTGACCTTTAACGTACAGTTGCCCTCATGGACCTCGGGTTCTCTAGCCACGCGTTCCATTCGAGCGCACGTCTCGTCTTCATGGGCGCCACGATCTCGGCCAACAAGAAGTCATTGACGTTCCTCACGCCTCCCAGCGGCTGCGTCTTCCCGGCGGGACCTGCGACGACCTTCCTCACCATCGATGATGTGACGAGCCCCGACACATGGGTTATGATGGGCAGCGGCAGATCCCCGCCGACCCGTGAGTAGGGTATGTTAGCTTGAAGCTGCTTGATGTTAGCGTCGCGAAGTTTCGACGGTCCAGCTTCGCCCTCTTCCTCCTTGGTCTCGGGTAATACGGGCAATGGTGCAATCGTCGTTATACTAGTAAAAGTTTTAGTTTTTGATCATAGAGAAGTTTGACTATTCCGGTGCTTAGAGAAAAGTCATAAAGGTCCCCACAGAAAAGTTAAACTTTTCTGGTGGTGATATTCTCCGGAGCAAAACGTGCAGCGCACGTGACATTTTTCTCTCCTTTTGGCGCCTTTTTCTCTCGTTAAAAAGTCGTTTTCTCCTTTAAGACTTTGTATGAGAGAAAATAGATTTAAAATATTTCATTTTGGACGGAAGAAAATTTGATGCAAAATTGCCAAGAAAAGGCAAACACGGGTAATCCCTTTTCATCCCATTTTCTTCCGGCGAAAATCCGGGAATCCCTGCCGTGCTTCAAATTCTCCGGAGGGACGTGTTGGACCTCGGCACCCGCTCCAGGAGTTCTCGTAACAGCGTGCGCTATCCTCTGGCGCCACCGTCGTCGTCGATGGCGGTGCCGCTGAAGCGGTGTGCATGACCAACATGCCGACTTCGCGTTCTCCGCCTCCGAAGCAGCCCGCAGCAGCGATATAGGTAGCACCCGGCCGAACGCTGGGGCTGCCTACGTGGCAAAGGCCGGTGGACTTGGACTCGGAGGCCGAGGATTCTGGGACCGATGTCGATGCGGGATCAAGCTCCTCGGAGGAAGAGTTGTTGGAATCTGGGATTGCAGTCTTGTCGGTACAAGTCCCGTTATGGATATGCTTAGTCAGCACGTAGTATATCTGCTCCGTCTCGGCGCATGTAAGTATCTTGTCCCTCATGCGTTTGCAGAGCTCAGCCAAACGCAATTCATCTTGTTCCGTCGGACAGGGAGGAGTCTGACGGTGATGCTGCACGCACGGCACGGTTCCGCTCGCAGCATCAGCATCGGGTAAGTGTCCGAGTCTTCTGACCGCATCCCGTCCAGGTCGCACAGAAATGGTAAATAGCTCACTTTCAGCTGTCAAGAACTTGGTACATCATACATCGTAGGTACAGGTTCATATCATGTCAGTCGCCCTTCATGTCAGTCGTGGTCGACAAGCGGCCTGTACGCATGCATGGCTGCAATAATCAGGCAGCCATTCTTCCCGGAATATGTTAGATGTATGATAAGCGTCGAAAGCCCGGAACAATCTAGTTGAACTTCCAGCAGGAAAGTTACGATTGCAGACAAGAGAATGTTGTTCAACGTTCAGCATCAACTTAGAGCATTGGAATTACTCTATGCTGAGAGTTTGGCACTGGGGATGGAGCAGTGGGACCCGATCAGCAATTAAACTTGAGCACTAGGCCAAGTCAGACCTTGCATTACGCTGGCGGATATTATACGGTGCAGGCTGGTCGTGATCGACATCCATGGTTAGCGTTAAGCTGAGCAATCCCGAGCGTCGGGGTGCCAGAACACGACAGTGCATGTGATTCTCGACATCGAGGAGGAATGTATTCATCAAAGAATGCAGTGGCAGTAACGGTACAACAACAGAACGTCCGCGCGAGCCTCGAGAAGGCAGCGGCGGACGGCCGTCGTGGGATCTACGGTAGACATGAATGCAGGGAAGCAGCGAGTGATGCAGAATGGAGAATGAATATGAATGAGCGTGAGGGCGTAACAAGTGTGCGGGGGGTGGTGGTACACGTGCATATCTGAGAGTCGTCGAGTTCGATCGAGAGGGGGCATCATGGCAGCAGCAGCAAGCGGAGGAAGGAAGGAACGGAAGACAAGCCGAGAAGACGAAGGTTTCAAACGTACAGTATGCGTATACGTAGTCCGCGGGAACGCAGCAGCATAAGGCTAAAATAAGATAGAAGGCGGTATAGATACAAGAGCACACTGCTCGCGCGAGAAGGCGAAGTCGATGGGCAAACGAAAGCAAAGGCGAAAGCAAAAAGCGCGAGCAGCAATCTAATGTAAAGCGGGGGTGCGCGCATTCAGGATGACAGGGCAGCGCCGCAAGAAGTCCAGTAACGATACAACCAGCTAGCTGTCCGAGAATTAGAAACGCGAAGCTGTAGCGATAGCACGAACTTTTGGGCAAAAGCATCTATACACCAAGACCCCACAGGAGTCGATCAAAGCGGCACAGAGAAAGGGTGCCCGGTGCCAGATGGAACGACGCGGACCCAGGCCGGGCTCACGCCCGGATCGCCCTCAGCCCGCGCTGGAACCACCCACCGCCATTCGTCGTGGTGGCAGTAGCGGGCGTCGAGCCCCCGCTTCCCGCCCCGCTGTTGCTCGAGCTCGAGTTCGAGTTCGAGTGCGCGTGCGTGTTCGTCGTGATCCGGAGTGCCTGCACCCCGCGCCGCGACCACGACGACCCCTTCGCCGCCGAAGCCGCGCTCCCCGTAGCAGGGAAGAAGTGCACGCTCTCGCTCGGCTTCGGGGGGGCCTGCGCCCCAAACAGCAGTGCGAGCTGCGCCTGCGACACCGCGGGCAAGGGCAGGAACGACGGTGGGGGCGACGCGGCGGCCCCACGCAGCGTTGCGATGTCGTACGGGCTCCGGCCGGCGTTGAGCGAGGGCGGGGGAGAGGGTGTGGGTGGGGGATGGAGGGGGAGGGGCTTCGACCCGTGGGTGGATAGCAGTGCTGTGGGCGATAGAGTTTGAATCTGCAAACAGGTTTGGGGGGAGGGACGAGCGTCAGCAAAGGGTGTATTATGTTTGCGAGGCGGGCATCATGAGGAATCACGAATCGCGGACTCAATCATGGAAACCGCACCGGAACGCACAAGGAAGAAGAGAGGCGGCGTCCGAGGCGCGGCCGCGAAGGGATGGGTGGGGGGAAGCGGGATTGCGGTGCCCGCTCTCGGGCGGAGGCGCGCAGGAATACTGGCATACAGTGCGCGAAGGAACGGGAACGGGAAGGCAAGCGCGAAATCTGGACATGGATACAGACGCATCCAAAAGGAACCCCTTGCGCTCGAAGAGAAGGCACCGGTATTTCGCCTCGCCCTTAGTCAGAGCGCGATACGCTCAGAGCCCCAGATCTCTACATCAAAGAACCTGAAGCACGCAAGAACTCAGAGTCAGAGCTGCAGTCTCGAGCCTCTCCAGGACCGGGTCACGCTGCCCGCCGCACACGCCCGTGCGGGGGCAGCGCGGCGCCGAGGACGCTCCCTCCACGGCATTGCATGGCATGGATTCCCAAGTTCCCAACCACCAGTCCAATCTCATCATGATGCGGCTGCACGAACGCAAACGCAAACTCTAAGTGCTGCGACGTGTGGCAATCGCCAGACGCCAGACGGCGCGCTGGTGCTGCTGACAGAGTGACAGATTGGAGCCGGCGGACCCACGGGTGGGGGATGGGAGAATGGGAATGGCGGAAGGAACTCGAGTAGTGCCCCCCACAGTGTGCGGAGATCGATGGGCGGGGTGGAGGAGAGGCGGGAGATGGTATAACTTAGGCCACACCACACACCACACCGTACGGCATGCGTTCAGGTGAAACGCACCCTATCCGCCGTCAAGGGCCAGATACTGTCACGATGCGGGCGTGGGTGCGGGTGCGGGTGCAGGAAGATTGCAAAAAAGATTGCAGTGCGACACGAACGCGAACGTGAACGCAAACACGAAGAGAAGGAGAAGCGGAAACAGGAACCAGAGAGGAGGAAGGGGGGAGGGTGGCGGAAGAGAGGCCGAACAGAGAACGCGAACGCGAACTCACCTGCGACCTGAACTGTATCGAGCCATCGCTCTCGTGCGCGTAATGCCTCGGGTGCGCCGGGGGGTGTGCATCGCGGTGCGCATGCGGCGTCGGGCTGTAGATCCGCGGCCTCACTCCCTGCGTCTGCCAGTCCGCACTGGGGGACACCACTTCGTCGTCGTCTCCGTCCGAGTCGCTCCCTGAGCTGCTCCCCTCCCCTTCCTCCTCCTCATGGATGTCGGAGAACGGCGAGAGCGGGCGGAGGCGCGAGAAGCGGCGCCACGAGTACGGCACGGGGGCGGCGTCGGGGAGCTGGACGGCGCGCGCATAGCAGAGGTCCGCGAACGCGTCGACGGGCGACTGCAGCAGCTGGTCGTCGAGCGCCGCGAGCGCGCCCGCGGACACGTGCATGAACCACGGCGACGCGCAGTCGAACGACGACCCGCGCGAGTGCACGTACTCGGACGAGTCCGCCGACGGGGCGCGCACGGGTTCATCTTGGTGGAGGGGTGGTGAGGGGAGGGGTAGTAGTGAGGCAGAGAGGGAGTGCGGCTGGGACTTGGGCTTGAAGAAGGGGTCGATGGGTGAGGGGTCTTCCTCCTCCACTACGAGAACGTCGGGCCCAGGGCCCTGTTCGTTCAGCGTCGCCTCGTCGTCCTCGCGCTCGTGCGCCCACCTGCCCACATGCAGCCCATTGTGTTCGTCGTCACCGTCGTTGTCGTCATCGTCGTGGTAGAAGAGGAAGCTGCTCGCGTCTTCGGGCGCCAGATGCGTGGAGACGCGAACGGGAACGGCGCGTGCGCGCGCGCGCTCGTGATCCTGACAGTTGAACTGCGGCGATCCCGCCTTGCTGAGCTCCTCGATCTCGTCACTTGCGATTGATGATGACGACGAAGACGATGATAACGAAGACGCTATCGACGCGACGCTGTCACGCCGATGTTGGTTTTTGCGCGTGCGAGTGTGAGTGCGGGTGCGGGTGTGGGGCGTTGCGGGGGTCGGCGGGAGGGAGACGCGCCAGAGCGTGGGCGGGTAGGTCGTACACCGGAGGTCATCGAATGTGATCGGGCTCTCGGTAAGCCACTCGGGCGCGAGCTGCGCGCATTGCCCGCGTCAACACCCGCGAAGAGAGGGAGGGGAGGGGAGGAAAGGAAAAGTACTGATACTCACCTCGAGCGGTTTGAAGGAAGTGCGATGCGCAGCCATCTCTAGAAGTGTCGTCGTCGTCGGCGGGATGCAGCGAGTATATATAGTGGACCCGCGCTGTCGAGGTCAACTGCGATCGCGAGCTGTCGGGGGTCAAGGCGACGAGCGAAGGAGGGGCAATATTACTGAAGCTTGACAGAGAGGGGTGAGGGGGGCGTGCCAATCGGGGCGCGGCGATAAATTACAGTCGCGGATGGCCCAGTCCGATTTATACCGCCACGATGACGCACGGGCAATCGAGGGAACACAGGGAGTGGTACAGTCGCAGAAAGAGAGCAGAGTCAGCTATGGAGAGCGAGCGGGGGGGATTAGCGAGCAGGAGCGGACAGCGGGAGGTTCGACTTTGAACCTGGACGGGCGCTGGGCGGTCGGGGCGGCGTTACTCCTGTGGAGCGATAATTAGAGAGACGGGGCGGGGGTGGAGCGATGCCCAGCAACGGGGTTGACAGACTCTGAGTTGGTCGTCGTCGTGAATGGTCGATGGCGAACGGGGAAGGCGTCCGGCTGCTTGGCAAAATGCAGAGCAAATGCAGAGCCCAACTCTTGATCGGGACTCGGGAGGCAAGGGGACAGGATGGGATGGGATGGGATGGGATGGGAGGGCGGCGCGCGAGCGGGCCCGGGAGGCGAGCACTTTTATCGAGACAGACAGCTGCAGGAAGGAGTCAATCGAACCGTCCGTGCCGGAACGTGTATATGCAAAAGGCAAGCGCTGTCGTCGGTCGCCCGGTCGGAAGCTTGGGAACCTGCGGAACGCAAGCGTGCTTTTTGTGTCTGGCTGATGGGGACCCCCATTTGCGCGGAATGCGCTGTGCAGAGGACAGCAAATCGGGGCGGCTGCAGAGATCTGTGTGGGACAGGGTTGGGAACTAGGGCGGCGCTCGCAGGCATGAGGCACGCCCACAGATGCGCGATGGCAGCGCGATGACGCCGAGGAAGGGCACGAAAGACCTCGCTCCGTGCTCCGCGCCGTGCGCCCGACAATTAGCTCGACGCCACGCCCCCGCGTTCCAGGCACCATGCTTCCCATCTGCCTCTTAGCTCCTCTCTGTACTTATCGCTCGAGACGACAAACGTTCGGAACGAGAGATAACAGGTCGACGGTCGTTACTTGGTTGCACAAACTCTTCTGAACGGTGGTCGTGCTGGTGACCTTTGGACGCGGTCATGGTTCGTGAACCTAAACATCCAAGCTGACATCGATATCCGACCAACCGGGATGACGCTCACGGCAACAGCAGGGGGAGCTCGAGGAACGCGGGGCCAATTCAATCAATTATAATAGGGCCGTCCCCGCGTTTCCGTGAGTACTGCCAGATCAGGTACACACCTGACTCCAAGTACGTCTATGATCTCACAAGATCTCCAAACGTGAAACACTGGAACTTGCTGTAGAAGGCGCAATCCGCACTGCGCAGACAATACCCTCGTGCCATGGCGACGGGGTACGTACGAGACAGGATGCGGGAAGTACAGTGGGCCCTCCAGCTCCCTGTCCAGGTTAGAGTTGGGGCGAGAGTTCGAGGGGGACACCTCCACGACACCAAGATCATCGAATTCTCCAGGCCGTCACCCGTCATTGGTTCTCCTTTGCCGCAATGGCATTCTCCATGCCTTCTCGGGAACTAGCGTCCAATGTGGCGAACAGGGGCACTGTTGAACGGGTACTCCGGCGGTGCGCATACTTACACAAGAACACACTCGCCAAAGAACCAACAGGACCCTCCGCAACTGCGAGCTTCTAGCGTACAGTACGCTTGCTGTATCTGTACGTATTATCCGTCGCCCGACGTGCCCTTGCGAGCGCCGACTCGCGCACGAAGCGCGGCACAGCGGACGAACCCCGCTGAGGTCACTGCAGCCGTCTTGCGGCGGGGATCCGACCCGACCATTTATCGACATCGCTCCAGATAAGCCCCACTCGCAATATTCATCGACCAGGACATCACCTGGGGGACTGTGGCCCTGGAGCCTGGGAGTTGCCATGTCCGCATGGAGATTCCGCGAGCCGTGGCCACTCACCGCTCACCACTTGTTGCTCGTCGCGGTACTCGGAAAATCGAGAAGCGGGATGACAGGTGACGCGTTCGTGGTATCGGTATCGCAGCGAACGCTGACCATTCCACAGAGCGATCCGGGTTGCCAGTGCTTCCAGGGGTGGGGATCCCGGACCTGACCGGTGACCAGTGACCGCTACCGACCTGACCTTACCCAGTGGCGAGTGAACTCTCGCTCGGATGGAGATGCCTCGGCGATGTCTGCCCTGTTCAGTGTTCAGAACTTTTGGAACCCTGGGTCAGCACAGGCCCCAGGGCATTGCATTTAACGTGCATCAGCGTGCTTACTGTATGTGCGCAGTCGTGGCCTGGGTGACGTCTCGGACGCAGTAAGTCACTTGTTGTACCCATCTACATCTTCATCTTTCTTCAGGCGGTGGTCCGATCCTGGACGAACGTTCGACGGGAAGCCTGCGGCAGACTCTCACAACCGCCTGGGGGCGGTGTCCAGGCTTATGGGCGCTTGTTTCGTGGCGTAATCCGGAAAAGGGAGGCGCGAGGAACGAACGAGGGACGGGGAAGAACGCCGGGCCACAGGATCACTGGAGGGATCACCGCCGTAGGAATCGGGAAAATTGCGGTGAATTGAGGGAGGCTGGGGATTCGCACCTGGATAAGCGTAATGACGACACAGACTTGGACTCTGCGCGCGGTACCCGACCTCGTCATCAGAGCAGGCTCAGCAACTCGACGGGGGATGCGTTCGGCTGAGTTCTCTTCATAACTTGGAAGCGATGAGACGGCGGACCGGGAAATGATCGCTTCCTTCTGCGCTCGAAGGCTGTCGTCCTGCTCGCGTCGGTGATCTGGTGGAAGGCGCTGAACGCGAAGAGTCGTCCTGCGGAGGCACGACGCATACCTAAATTGGGGGCCCCGCGCTGCGCGGGTGGCGGGGCGCGATGGAAAGGAGATCAGCTCAGGGAAGGCTGGAGCTCGGCTCACTTCCTGTGGCGCACCTGCAGCAGCGGCGGTCAATGTTCAACGTCAACTTGGACTCGCCTCGAGGACTGGTGTGGTACATACGTTGTGCGCTGAAGTGCGGTTGGCCGCCGCGGGAGCACGCGGTGCGACGCGCAGTGTCGCAATTTCTGTGGGCTTCTGAGAGAGGAGGTCGGTGATCCGGGGTCGGGCAGCCCGGGGAAGACGGGCTGGCGGCGGAAAGGAAAGAAGGGAAGGGATGCGTTGTTAGGGTCTAGAGCGAGCCGACCTGCAGTGTAAGGCAAAATGGGATGACGGCCATGGGGCGTTGGTCTGTAGAGGCTTGTATGGTACGCGTAAAACGAGAGGAAATGGGAGAGGAGGCCGAGGCCCGGAAACCTGCTCTCAATGTCAATGAGTTGGCCAGGAAGTAGACCGGTGGCGAGGGAGTGAGAGGAAAGCTCGGGAGGGAACCAAAACAACGGGTGAACTCACCATGTAGACCATTGGTAGTACCCTGGAGGATAGTGCCCCGGGATCGGATAGGAAGACGCGCCTCATCTGCAGAAGGTGATCAGGCTCAGGTTGCACAAGGCTGCCAGTGGGCTTCCAGTCCAATTAACTGTCACCCCGTGAAGGCGGGTGGCGGTTAAATGCACGTCGTCTGAAGCAGTATCTGCCGTGCCCCAGCGGCCCAGGCATGTGGGATCCGAACCCAGAGCAAGAGAGAAGTAGAAGAAGCTGCGACAGTGCACGACGCGTCACCGCGACTGGACAGCGCGTTATTTGGCTATGTGTACGCGTCTCTACTGTCGGGCCGATCATCCGTGGATGACGTAACCACATTCGCAGCCACCCCTTCAGGAGCACACAGGTTTTGGCAAGACTTGCTCGAGGAGCCAAGTTGCAAGTTGCCGTCTGCGACTGCTCGATTTCTCTCTTTTTCCTGTGCCACCACAAGCTTGAGATCCTCAGACATGGGCTTTTTGCGACCGTCTGCCTATTATCAGCCGTCGGCAATTCTCTCTTCTTCAGCCTTCTCGTAAATTTTTCATCGGACTCGTTCCTCCATCCCCTCCCATCGGAGGCTATCCCGTCCTGGAGTTTTACTAACCTCCTCAGGACCAGAATCAATGACTGCACTTCCTCACACCCCACAAGTCCTGACCGTCCAAGATGCATTGTCCGCGTCGGTGGGGAATTGGCAGGCCATCCTGACTCTGGTCCTCTTTCTGGTCTCCAGTGCGTCTTCTACACACTTTGTACCGCATACACCCACTGAATAACCACACTGTGCCCAGATGTAGCCGTAATCTTCCCTCTGCGCGTCCCAATCCCGCGCTTCGTCCAAGAAACCGCCACGCATGCGCTGGTCGTCCTCCGAATCGCGCCAGAGCCCGCAGATCGACCCGAGAGCCACGCGTCCCAGACAACGAGGAGACGGCACGTCCACCTGAATTTCATCACCGTCCCGCTCCTCTCCGTCCTCGTTCTTCTCGCAGCGGGGGTGTTCGACGGCCAGACGCTCCGCGATGGCGTCCTCGGCACGGCCGGGATCCAGCCGCTCAACATCATGGCGCTCTTCATCTCCCTAGTGCGTATATGCGCGTTTCCGCTGGTGTATGCCCCGTTTCAAGGAGATGTGTGAATCTAATTCGTGATCTCCTCTCTCCGGCAGGCGTATATCTCCATATCTTTAGACGCGACGGGGCTGTTCCGATTCCTCGCGTTCTGGGTCGCGAGCAAGGGAGGCTCGTCCGGCCGCAGATTGTATGCGTACCTTTACGGGTTCTTCCTGGTGTGCGGCGTCGTGGTCGGAAATGTGAGCGGCCCCAGCGCGCACTATGTATGCGCATTTTTACGCTCATCGTCGACGCGTTGCAGGACCCGGTTATACTCTCCGGCACCGCGTTTTTGGCGTATTTCACTAGAGTAGCAGGGTGCGTCTATCTATCTCCAAGTCTTGTCTTGACAGAAAGCGCTCTGAAATTAACCCTCATGATCGCGTTTTTCCGCCTGTTAGAATCACCCCACCGACGGCATGGATATTCTCCCAGTTCGCCGCCGCCAACATGGGTGCGTCTGCGCGTCACCTCTACTCGTTCCTGTCTCCATGCATTACCGTGTTCCGAACACGAAGAGCTAATGCACTCACCCGGTGGTATCCACAGCGTCGGTCGTGCTCGTCTCCTCGAACCCGACGAACCTCGTCCTCTCGGGCGCCTTCGCGCTCTCCTTCCTCTCCTACGCCGCGCACGTCGTCCTCCCCTTCGCCGCCGCCGCCCTCTGTGTATTCCCGCTCCTCCTCTTCCTCTTCCTCTCCCGCGCTCGCCACACCCCCTCCTTGTCTTTGCCCCGGGCGGAAGAGCCGATCTTGATCCCGCGGCGGATCGAGATCGGGCTGACGCAGGCGGAGGTGCGCGCGACGCTCGTCGACGCGCGCGGCGCGGCGTTCGGGAGCGCCCTCCTGCTGGCCACGCTCGCGGTCCTCGTCGGCGTGAGCACGGTCGGCGTGCCCGTGTGGGAGGTCACCGTGCCCCCTGCTGTCGTCATGTTTGCGCGGGACGTGTGGCACGACTGGTCGCTGCGGCAGCGACATACTATGGGCCGGGCGCGCGCGAAGGCGAAGCAGACACCGCGATCGCGACCGGACCCGGGCCCGGGGCGTGGATGTGAATCCCAGGAGGCAGGCGCGGAGGGACAGCAGGACCAGATCGGTAAGGATAGAGGTGGTCTAGACGAAGGCGAGAAGGAGAGTGGGGGCCCGGCTCGACGGCGGGATGGCAATGGCAGTGCAAGTCGGGGCGCAGGAGGTGTAGACGGGGATGTGGAGGAGCACGCGCTCCATGACCTCAGCTCGCGCGCCCCGACTCTTGCACCCGCACCGCCTTCCCCGGTTTCTCTTTCCGTTGCCCTCTCGCTCAAACACAAACACAAGCCCTCGCGGCCGCCCCTCACCCTCCTCGCCCTCCTCTCTCAGCCTCTGTCGCGGCTCGCGGCGGCGTTCCCGACCGCGACCCACGTCCTCGAGCGCCTCCCGCTCGCGCTCGTCCCCTTCGCGCTCCTCATGTTCGTCCTCGTCCAGGGGCTCGCCGCGCAGGGCTGGGTCGCGCTCTTCGCGCGCGGCTGGGCCGCGTGGGTGCGCGCTTCCGGCGTGCTGGGCGCCGTCGGCGGGATGGGCGTCCTCGCGTGTCTGCTGTGCAATGTGCGTGTTTCGTGTTTTCCTCCTCCCGGATGGACACCTCTTCGTCGATCGTTTCATGCATCCATAAACGTAAACGCTGACGTGCTGCTTGTGCTTGCATGCCGACAGTTCTGCGGAACGAACATCGGCGCGACGATCCTCCTCGCGCGCGTTCTCCAGCTGTGGTCCTCCTCCCAACCTGCCCTAGATCCGCGAGAGCGGGACGGGGCGCTCTATGCGCTCGCACTCGGATCGAACTTCGGCGCGTTCACTCTCACATTCTCCGCATCGCTCGCGGGGCTACTCTGGCGCCAGATCCTCCGCCAGAAGGGCATCCATGTGCGCGGGAGGCAGTTCCTGCTGTTGAACCTGCCCATCTCGTTCGTGGCGATGGCCGTGGGGTGTGCGGTGCTCGTTGGACAGGTGTACGTCGAGCATGGACGAGATTGACGCAATTCGAGTGCCCGTGTGATCATGGATATCTTTGGTCGGAACGACGCTTTGGGTTTAGGTTTATTTTTCTTAGGTCTCTGGTTTCCGAGCATGGGTTGTTCTTCTCTCGTCCTGTTGGTGCAGAGGCAATGTACGTATATACGAGCAAGATAACATAAATTGACTGTGGGTGGCAAGGGTCTATCGTAGCAGGAGGTGACCAACAACTACACGACTTTACACGTTCCAATCCGCGGCATTGAAAAACTCAGGATCGGCGTTCACGAAGTTGACCATGTAGTCGTCGATCGTCCCGCCATCCTCTGCATCCTCTTCGCCCTCTCCTTCTTCCGCACCTTCCCCTCCTGCGGGTACCGCATCACCAGCACCGGCATTTTCTCCAGGAGGCGCAAAAATCACGTCCTTGACGGGAGTCTCTACAATCTCAACCTGTTGCGCGCTTCTAGCCTCTGTCCCAAAGTCCTGCGCGTCTTCGTCCTCGAGCTCCATCTCCTCCCGCGCGGCAAGCTGGGCAGCCTGTGCATCCTCGTCGTCCTCGAACTCGCCAAGCGCACGGGTCAGTGCGCCATCGTTCACGGAGCCCTCGACGAAGAGCGTGCGCCAGTCGAACTCGCCCTTCTGGATGACTATATCGTCCAAGGAGCGCTTCTGGTTGGCCTTCCGGAGGAGCGCCTCCTCAACGGTGTGTTGCGAGATGAAGCGATAGATGTGCACGTCGCGAATCTGGCCGATCCGATGGGCTCTGTTGTAGACAGTGTTAGTTGTTAAGCATCATGGGTGGCAGAGATATCAACCTATCCTCGCACTGACGATCCATCTGCGGGTTGAAGTCGCTGTCGTAGAAGATGACCGTATCCGCGCCTGTCAAACTACGGTTACTGGTCAGCGGACACACAACAAACGATAAAAAATCAACGACGTACTTGATGCCAACTCCACCGGACCGCGAGGAAGAGATGAAGCAGAACACACGTGCGTCTGAGTTGAAGCGTTCGGTGATGTATTGGCGGTCCTCGATCTTCGTCGCGCCGTCGAGTCGGAGGTAGAGGTAGCCATGGAAGTTCAAGAAAATCTCAAGGATATCAAGGATGCGAGTCATCTGGGTGAAGATGAGCACGCGATGGCCGCCCGCTTTGCGCTCTCGCAGGAGATTTGCCAGTATTTGCAGCTTGCCGCAGTCGTACTGAAGCAGGGAGGGGTCGGGGAACGCGATCTGGAGCTTGACGCTCGCCTTGTGGAGAGGAGCATCGAACGCAGCATCGGCGAGAGACCCGGTCAATAGCGCTTTAGAGGCACCGGAGAGAGCAATGGAAGCTAGGTCTCGGGCGACAACAGTGGGGGTGGCAAACGCGAACCGATCGACCAAGGGCGCCATCTCCTCCGCTCTGGAAGCGTAAGATTTAATCGCGAATCGTACCTTCTCCGGAGTTGTCAAGTACTTGGCGGGCCGAATGCCAACCTCATGAGGAACGAGAGGTTCGTAGAGGCGCTGAACAAGCGAAAGGAGTTCCAAACTGTACACGGGGAGACGACTGCAGCGAAGGCGGTTGATATAGCCGATTTGTGACCATCGCGCAATGGTAGCTGCACGTTGCTGATATGCCCGAAATTTCTTGTAACCGGCGATCGTACGCGTGTCCTCTGGAGGAGGTTCACCTGGCTCTTCGGAAATCATAGGGAGGTAATCGGTGCCATCAAGCCTCAACGTCTCCAAAGCCGCATTCTTCGATTGGCCTACGCGGCTGAGAAGGTTGAACCCGAGGAAATCGAGATTGACTTGGTCCTCGTCGTGTTCTGCCAGTAGTCGGCGCCGGACAAGAAGCTCCTTGATCTCGTAGTCCGCGATCGCCGATCGCTGCATCGCAAACGAAGTGACAATGGGCCGAACTTCGAATAGGTCGGGGTGATTTACGACCTTCCGCAACTGCATCAAGATGTTGGCGATCTTCTGGTAGACTCCGGACTGAAGGTCGTGACGAGTCTCCGCGCGAGACATGAACTCGTCGTAAAGGAATCGTTGGCGTTTCGACAAAGGGCACTTGACTATATGTTCGTACTTTTGCGGCAGTTCCTTCTCAACGTCGCGCTTCAGGCGACGGAGTAGGTACGGCCGCAGAACTTGGTGCAACTTCGAAACGCGCTGCTGGGTTTCGTTGTCAATAGCACCGAGCTCAATGGCGCGTTCGAGAGGATCTGCATAAGAGTCAGCTAAGCGCTAATGCCACAGGATATATCGCACGTACTCGCAAACCACTCGCCAAACTCCTTTAGGTTAGCAAAGTCTGTTCCCGACATCAAGAACTGCAGCAACGCCCACAGCTCCGTTAAGTTGTTCTGGAGCGGCGTGCCCGTCAGCAGCAACCTGCGGAACGAGCGGAACATCAGCAGGGTGTTCCATCGTTGTGACTTGAAGTTCTTGATCATGTGCGCCTCGTCGAGGATCATGTAGTACCACCGCTTGCGCTTGAAGACGTGCGCATCGCGCGACGCGAGCGTGTAGGACGTGATGCAGGCGTTGAAGTGGTACTTGTTGTTCCATCCCTGGCGAAGCTCCTTGCGCTGCTTCGTGTTCCCGTGGTAGCTGAGCACCTTGAAGCCGGGCATGAACTTCTTGAATTCCATCTCCCAGTTCAGGAGCACGCTCGTCGGGACAACGATCAGATGGGGGCCCCATATGCCGCGATCGCAGGCCAGGTGAGCGAGCAGGGCGATGGTTTGGATGGTTTTTCTATCATACACACCAGTTAGATTCCAAGCATCTTGATCACGCGACCACGTACCCAAGACCCATCTCATCTGCCAGGATACCGTTCAAGTTCCGTGTATGTATGCTCGCAAGCCACTCCAACCCAGATTGCTGATAGGGACGAAGCGTTCCTCGGAGGAGTAGCGCGGGCTTGATCTTCGCCTGGGGATCCCACTCGACGGGGGCAACGGCGTACGGTCGCAGGTAGTAGGGGATGGCCGAATTTTCCTCGACCTCGTCTTCCTGGACGTCATCGTCTGCGACTGGCGTAGGCAAGCCCTCTGGAGTCTCTGTGGTGCGATGTCCATTTGCCTGAGGCGCCGTTGCTTCGTCCTCTGCTGATGTAATATTGGCTGCGGGCAATGGCTTCGCGGCCATTGTTGTCTCCGGAACAAGGACGACATCTTTGAAAGGTGGAGTCCAAGGGACCACCTTGTCATTGGCCTTGGTGGAAGTCGCAACAGTGGCCTCGGACTCTACGCCGTCACCGATGTCAGACGACCGGGTAGGTGAGATATGGCCATTCTGTTGCCCTGAAGGAACAGTCGGGGTGGGGGCGTCAAGGAGGTCTTCATCGATGTCCATCGTAATAGGCGTGGCGGTTAACAGCGGTGTACCGTGCACACCGTCTTGCTTTCGTGGGCTTTCCTCAAGTGCGCCATTATCGACCGCGTCTGCGAAGACGCTGTCGTGCCCCGGAGACCCAACGATACGAAGACCACCCTCCGAGCTCGTCGAGCCGAGTTCCACGTCCACTTCTATGCTGGCGCTGCTTGGCGACTTGCCAGGCTGAGACTCGCTCTCGAACTCCAGGTCGGGGACGAGCATCGAGATGCCCTCGTCCTCAGCGGTAGAATCCGACTCGTCCTCGCTGCCATCCCGGCCCCGTTCGGTTTCATCGTCCGAGTCTCGAGTGTCCTCGTCGTCAGAGTCGCCCGGGGTCCCACCGCGTTCGTACGTCGAGACGCTACGTGAGCGACTGCGTGACTCCCGCGCAAGGTCCTGCAGCTGCACCTCAAGGATCTGCCCCGACTGGTCCAGGATTGCGTCCAAGTGCTCCTGGCCCCTCCTCCGTTCCTCCGCCTCCCATTCTAGCCGCGCCTGCTCCCGCACATGCTACGGGTACACCCAACGCACGCGGAGGATATCGTCAGTGTCAGCTCCAGGTCCAGAACTTGTCAGCCAGCCACGATACTCACATAGACCGCCTTCTTCCACTGCTCCACGACCATCCGCATCGCCTTCTTCGCCAGACCTTTCAACCGCGCCTCCTCGACCTTATTCTCTATCTCCCAGTACTTTCTCACTTTCCCCGCCACGTTCGCCGCCATCTCGCGCCCGTCCACGAACTTCGGCCCGGGGCGCTCGACTTGCGCCACGATCGCCGCCCACGCGTCCGCCGGCGGGGCGCCTTGGAACTGGTACTCGCATCGCTCGACAAGGCGGCCGCGTTGTCTGAGCGTGTCGATCTTCCGCCAGAGGGCGAGCTCGGCCGAGAGTTCTGCCTCAAGCGTTTCGGGGGCGATTTCCGAGTCATAGCGGTAGGTGAAGGAGGAGAGGAGCGTGTCGAGCGAGCCGCCGTGCTGTTGGGGTGGGGGCTTTTGCAAAGGATGGCTGTACATGGGTGGCGGCCTGCGGACGAGGAGCTTTACACGGGGGATTGGATGCTTCACGGGCGAGATCGAATGTTCCGTCGCTTGTGCGTGCAGCGCTCGGCCGTTGGGTATTCGAGACGCCAAGACGGATATGGGAGTCTGGGGAGAGGAGATGTCGGGCATGGTCGCTGCAGATCGCAGGACGTGCCGCGAAGCAGGATCGGGGTGAGCGTCACCAGTTCGTCGCCTCTTCCGTGGAGGTTGTGAAGCTCCATCAGTGCGAGAGGAAGTATCGGTCTCTTGGATATCGGCAGTCGACGCGTTTCGCATGCCCTTGGTCTTGGACACTGGTGTAACGGGTGGCGGGGGCTCGACTATGGCCAACTTTGCCTTCCCCTTCCTCGAGGACGTCGTCTGTGGTTGTGGTGAATCGACGGCAGTCGAAGCCTCGGCCGGCAGCTTCCCTTTCGTCTTGGCTTCAGCCTTGATATCCCAGAACGCTGGGCCAGCGGGACTGTCTTCCGCCACCTTCTTCGTTCTTCTCGCCGGTGGTGGAGCGCTGGGAGTGGCGGGTGAGTGCACCATCAAGCCCTGCACACGCTCTGTGTGCGAGCGGCGTGTTGTACGCCGTGAGGGGCCAGCAGATGCACTATGGTCTACGAGATCGTATTGCGCTTTGAACTGTGTAATACAGCGTGAAGGTACATAGAGAGATATCGTGCGATTGACTTACCCTTTGGAACACGTCAGAGCGATCTTGCTTTGCCACCTGCATGGATATGATCAGCAAACTGCCTTACATACTAGGCGAACATAAAGGTGAAAGCCGCCGTTGGAATCCCGGATACAAACTAATGGTTCCAAAGAAAACAAGGTTTTGAATAACGTTCGAATTGAGACAACGCCATAGTTATTCGGTTGAGGCGTGGTCACTGGCATGGCGACACTTGAAAGCGCGCATATAGCGTTTGTCCTTGCGTGGCGCGCCGGGGTTTATCACCTTCCCCGAAACTAATGCGCATGGGCATATAACCAGCTTGTACTTTCAAAGAGACTTTACAAGACCAAATGCACAATGCGGGGAGAATGTTTCGAGATCGGGACGCCAAATGACTCAGAGGACAAGTTATGGGTGAAGGTCCTGAGTGCCTTTAAGAGCACAACATCTAGGACACTTCTTCCTTATTCTCCTTCTCGGCTTCTCCCAAAAAGACGAGACGTACTGGAATGTAAAGACACTTCCCCAGAATGTCTCGTTTGCCGTATTCTTGACGCGAGGGGCATTTCGACCCAAGCCACGCGTCATGCAGCCAACCAATGACAATGTTCCCGACCTCGTTCCCTCTTCGACAGGACAACCGCACGGATGGACACGAACTGAAACATGTCTTACAAGCACACTGATACTCACCTGGGGGTCGAATGAAAGAAGGGTGACAAACTTCTCCAAGTGGAACGCCTCGCGTATCTGCACACAACACAAACATGACATAAGACTCGGAATGCATAAGAGCATGGTCGTCATGCGCACCAATGTATCATGCCTGTCGAATACCCTGTCTAACTCCTCCTGTCGGTCTTGAACCCACTTGGCACGCGTATCTTCCAGCTCAGGCCTCGAGGACGGCCCAGCTGCGGCTTCTGTGGTATGCCGGGGAGCTGTGGTCGAAGCTGCGGCAGTCGCTGGGCTGTGAATCGACTTCCTCCTCGCGCTCATGGTGGTCCGAGCCGTGCCGCTCGGGCGTGGGACTGCAGGGGTTGGCTGATCTCAGCAGATCTTGCACCGTTCTGCGAGCCGTTTTGACTGGAACGTAGAGCGGAGTGCGTAGAGTCAGCCTGCAGGGAGTGCGGAAGACAAGCAGCAGAGCAGTGGTGAGGGAGCGAGAATAAGCATGGCCGGAGAGGGTTGACTGAGAGCGTGAGTAGCGTGTTTGGTCCAGCCAAACAACGCATCGCAAAGAGCTTCCAATTTTCCTTTTTCGGATGGATGATTCCGCGGGCGTCTGTCTCGGGGGCCGTTGGGCCTGCAGGCCTGTAGTAACATCATCCTCTTCCCGCTCATCATTGCTCTCTGGTTATTTACACCACGACACATCTTACCCGCATCTCCCACTCGCGACTCTTTGTTTGGCTGGATGCCACGACCCCAGCTCGGCGCAATTGGATGCTCGTAGTAACCATGATTCTTGTTATTAAGTAGTGAGTTCTATGATAGCCCAGGTTGTTTTATCAAACATTCTCGATGAGCCACTTGAACGTGTCAAGATTTGCGCAGAAAGAAGTAACCTCGCCATCCGGGTCACTGCTGTTAAAGTGCTTTCCAGTATAGACATTGAGGAGTTGAACTTGAAGAGATGCCTCATGATATCCCCGCTGTTATGGATCCTATCAAGCGCTGGTGCGCGCAACTGAATCCAACGTGACTCGACTCGACACGCACGTCCACGACCACTCACGCCTGTCCTCGAGAGGACAGGAATTAGCTAGAAATTACTACCACATTCGTTCATTGACCCTCGTATGTTCTATGCTAAGCTAGATAGTTGTTTACATACAGGTATATAAGGACGGGCTCGAAGCCCTTGCAATACAAGCCATTCTTTCACCCCCAATCTGCCGCGTACGACCGCGCTATCGTGTCTCGATCCGCCGTTCTGCGAGAGTAAGACTCGCTCTACTCCCCTGACCTCCGGCCACCGTGCAAGCTCCGCGCTGCACCGTTCTCGGCGTCAAACGGCCTCGAACCTACTTGGGAGCGGCGCGCGAACACGATTAGCTCTGTTCCGCTGACCCGTTGGTCGATAAGCTGTGCGCTATCGCCCTCCGGTTCACCCGCTTTGGTTACGATTTGCTTCACCCCACGGACGCGCCTAGTGCGAGAGGATTTTCGCCCAGTGCTCGTGAACCACTGGCCGCGCCGACAGCCCGCGCGATCCCCGGTTCACAACACCCGCTCTTCTCGGAGGAGGGTAGAGTCATTGGTTACGCAAGTCTTCTGGTGCGAGGCACATTTTTGACGACAAGGATTTTACCTGGACGTTTCTATCCACTCTATAGCACGTCGCTACGTGGAACCATTAGGACTTGTTGTGTCTCTCTATCAACGCACTCGTACGTGGAAGGCCATCTTTGAATGCGCTCAGCTTTTTGTTGATGTATCCGTTCTCCTTGCAGGCCCTTGCTCGCAGTCCTTGATTTCCTATCTGGCTACTAGGTAGTATGCAACACACGTCAACTCGGAAAGGGCACGTGGATACAGTGCTCAACGCGATCCTCCGCGGCGGGTCGGCGGTCCAACGTCATCCTGGGGTTCGTTCACAAACGCCTGAGAGGTGCGATCTTCATCCATCCTTCGTTCTCACGTTAACACCTTAACCAACCCCGTTCTTTCAGCTACCTCTATCTCCCCGCACTACATCTCGGCGTCGCAAAACGATACCTGGCGGGATGTTCGCCAACTTCGGCTTCACCTTCCACCTCATCACCATCGCTCTCGCAGTCCGTCAGTTTAGTCGGGCTTTGCACTGTTTCCCCTCCTCCTCTTTCCTTGATATCAGCCTAGCTTTCCTCTCTCTTCTCCCTCCGATCCACGCCTTCGCGCTTTTCCTCAAAGAGTCCCTCGTTGGTGGCTTTCTACGACTTAACGGCGCTCTAGCATATGTCAATCACCCTGACGAGGATGGCTATGTCTTCTTCAGTAGTGATTCGGGAGAAAGGGTGAGAGATCAAGCTGCATATTGGCGTTTCGGTAGTACTAACAAATGTTGGATAAGTGCCCTGGCCATCTCGACACAAGCGAGTGTCGAACATTCTTCGAGACCTCGTCCCGATATGACGTGTCTCATGAGGTGAGGTTAATAGTCGCCCATATAACTGTCTTTTCTCGCGTATAACGAACTTCGCGATGCGCTGCAGTCCGCCCTATCGCTCCGATCTCCATCGGCGCAATGTACAGGCAACGAGCCCAACCGCCTAGATGGGCCGCTGCTCCTCAACCCACACGTCGTCGCTCGTTCCCAGTATGCTCGACCCAGCGGACCGCCGCCAACAAACGCGTGCCCCTCCACACTACCCGCATCGAACGATGACGTCGCTCTGCCCCATGACTCTCTTCCTGGGTCCGGCCTGTTCGCTGACTTGGAGCTCTCCGCTCTTGGCCGTCACCTCGCCCGCCACTACGGAATGTTTGCGTGGCGCATACACCCACTCATTCGCGCGCATAACGCCTCTGTCGGCTTGGACGCATCCTTCCGTCGCCTGGACATGTTCATGCATTCCTCTCGTACCGGCATGCTTTACCACGAGCTCATCATTTTTATCGATCATACAATTTCTCCCCAGGAACTCTCGGGCAACGACAAACGGCGGGCAACCTGGAATATGTATGCGGCGCGGACACGCGAGTGCGCCCTCTCTGATCCTAGTCATACATGCTTCCAACCAGTTGATGGGGGCGGGTGCGATGGTGTGGAGGAGTGGCAGAATTGCCTGCAGTGGGACGCTCTGATGGCGCGCGTGCTGAATACTGCGTATATGCGCCGCGCTAGAGAAGCTGTCGTCCAGCGGTGGGATAGGGATGCATGGGAGTACTGGACATATGGGGAAGGAATCTCTCAGGCGACAGCAGACCGTGTCGCGAAGGTGGTGTTGGCGTACGGCTCGGAGAGCTTTCCCATAGAGGGAGAATTTAGAGGTGTGGTCTCGTCGGGCTCGAGGGTTGGTTCAGGAATTCAATCCCATACAAGGCCGGCGCTAGACCGCCGGGACGAGTTCGAATGCGTCGCCAACTTTTCGTCGTGCCCTCCCGATTGCGACTGTGGGCGGGACGAAGATACGAGCGTTCAAGGGGCAGAAGTCGACAGTGCCCTATACGAGTTCGACTTCGAGGAAGAGCTCTGTGCACAAGACTGGAATGTTGGCCGTGGCCTCGAATTCAGGAGCGGTGGGGAATTGGGTCCGGAATCCGACTTTGGGTCCCTCGACTCCATCCTCTCCGATGGCACCCTGCCTCCTGCATCGCTCACACCTTCTTCAAGCGGGGCCTCCTCGTCTGACACGACCTTGGAACGCATTCTTTACCCGAGGCTCATGCGCTGCTCGACGCCGAGGTCTCATCAACGCGAGTCACAGCTCCGTACTAGGCTCGTCCGTCCATCGCACACACGCATATACCCAGCTGCCGAGGAAGGGAGCCCCACATTCGCGACATCCGGCAGCTCTGAGCGGGTTCTTGCCGACTTCTCTATGTTGTCCTTGGCTATGTCTACGAGGACCAGCACAAGCATGAACAACCAGGACGGCAAACCATCCTCGTCATCCAGCCCGAGGGCAGGGTCTGGTCTTACCTCTGAGCCTGCTGAGGGGGCCCGGCGGTACAAGCCATCGCTGCTCGACCTCGCGCTCGCGCTCGGTACTCGAGGTTCGGAGGAGAGGCTGAGGGAGAGAGAGCTGACGAGTTCCTCTTCTTATCCGTCCCCTCCGCCTTCACCATCGCCGCAACATACGCAGGATAGCCTTCCCCAAGTTCCAGAGGCCCGTACTCACAATGAGCAGCAGAAGGTGCAGGTCGTGTCGGAGAGCGAGTGCAAATGCTTTCCGCCTCCCTCGCCTTTGCCTTTCTCGGCTCCTGCTCCGCGCGATAACAGTCGTATTCTCACAAACAATGCGACATGCGCCGCCGGTCGCTTGACCACTCTTACCGAGGAGCTCACAAGAGGTCCCCCAGGTCCTCGGATGGGCTCGAAGTTGCTCCCGCACGCGAACACCACTCAGTCTCTACACTCGCAAAAGAAGATTCGGGTGACACTCAACTTGACGTTCAATAACCCACCTTCGTACAGTCCTCCCCGTAAGCCTGCCCCCCTGGGACCCTCCGCACCTAGGAAGCGCACCTCCTTTTCGCTATGGGAAGCGATCATGCACCCACAGGGTTCCCCTTCTTATCCTTCGGGTCCAGGTTCGCGCCTGGCCGGCGTTGACCTGCCGCCAAACGGCCTGAACAATTCCGTCCCTTCGCTGATCGCTTGTGATCTTAAGACTCCATGCCGCCAGGCTCAACCTCTCGACAAGTCGCTTGGCCAAGGGGTCTGGATAGACAACGAGATTTTGGACCCAGGCGACGGAGACTGTGAGCTGATCGCCGGCAGGAGCGACTTGAGCAGGAAGATGGTCTGCGAGGATGACAAAGCGGCGCGGCAGAGGGCGGGTACTAGTAGGCGTATTCGGATTGAGGTGACGGAGGCTCTGGATACGGAGTAGAGCGCCGTGACGAGTATGACTTGTAATAGCTAGAACGATGGCGGAGACCGGGATCAGTGAGTACGGGGTTCATAAGATGAGTCGCAACACCGTTACTACACAAACATAGATAACCTAGCTGTACCACGATTATTGCTTTGTACTACTTGAGCAGTCTTTCGATTTGTAGGGCGCGCGAATGCGCCCGAAATCGTTTCGATCCTAATCAAATTTCTTTGTCTAGTTTGGAGTGTCAACGTCTGCATGAGGTCCGCCCCGATCCTCGCCTCTGCGCCTCATTGCGTCCACCTGTCGCAGAATTTTCTTCCACCCGTTCTTAACCCGACTAGCAACTGAGAGTGCATCCTTGAGGGATATCGCAGGAAAGGCCCAGTCGAGCACTGAGGCCATGTTCGAGTACTGCTCGGGCAACATCGGGAGCACGACATTCTGGAACGCGAGTGACGGTAAGTTTAATTTGAACCGTGGTCCAGCGAGACCTTCTCAGGGAGGGTCTGCACATCAACCTTTGGGAGGCGGAGCCCCGCAAGGTCAGGACAGCGCCGCGCGAGGTCGATGACTCCAGATAGCGTCGGGCACGCCGTGCTCCGACTCGGAGTCTGGACGCCAGAGAACTTGAAGATCCAGCGTAGTGACTGTTGCCGCGGTTACGGTACGCAAGGTCGTCGTCGCGGATTGACGGTTCGACGAAGGAGTTGAAGTGAAAGGCGGTGATATTAGGGAACACGAGAAACGCCTCGAACTTATATTCTACGAGGCGGTCCATCAGCAAAATGTGCAGTTTGCTATCGTGAGCGACCGCCGTAGACGATGGTGATAGCCACCCGTCTTACCGACTGGTTATGATCACCTATGATCATGGGGCGTCTACCAGACCCAGTTCGATGACTTACGACAGTCATCGACCAGGTAGTACGGGGCGGATGATCTTGTGAGATCGTTGACTCTCATACCCCTTCTCTAATGTCATATCTGTGTCACCGGGGAGGTCTATACATGGCGGTGCATAGGATTGTTGAGCCCGGGAGGAAGACGATGTCGGCGAACGAGTAGTACTTACATGACGTCGAGCTTCGCCTAGCACCAAGTTGCGACGCCTCATGGTTGCGCATTGCGCGACTGATGGGTGCCGCATGTCACTGGTAGGTGGCGCCGGCTTGTTCCGGTATGCACTGCAACATACAAAGGCCCGCGCCGTCGCTGTCGTTCCGACGCCCCTTCTTTCCTTCGCTCCTCACCGTCCCATGCCAAACGTTCAAACGTTCAAGCTTCAAGTCCTGCCAGTCTCAACATCAAGGCTCCCTACGGACTCCCTGGCCTCAAGGTGGCCTCAAGGCCTCCAGGCCGCTTTGGATGGACGTCCCTCTTCCTCCTCGAACCCCTTCGCTTCCAGGTCGTCATAATTCCGCTGTGCCGTGCACCATTCCCAACCCGCCGAGTTTTCCTGGGGCTGCTCCTGCGGACACTTTCTACGAGCTCGTGAGTTCATCTGGGGCCCTGTCGTTCTTAGTTGCTATCTCCATTTTCTGGCTGTGGTGTCGCTCACTTGACGGCTGTTTCTGCTGCCTCGACGAACTCTCAGTATCTCCATCATTGTACTGGTCCCTGGTGCCGTCAAGACTGTGGCTACATCTCGTTCCGCGGTTGTGCCTGGGTGTTCGTCCTCCCTACCGGTCTTCTCGCGTTCTCGTCTGGATCCCCCCGTGACCATCGTATGGGTACGTTGTCCTCGTTGGTCGTGCCCTGTCTGTCGCATGTAGTTTGTGTGAATGTGCTCGCGTCACGTCCCTTTTCACCCGAGTGGTCTCTGTTGCAGTAGTATTATTAGCTATGCTCTCGCAATATATTTATTTGTCGCCTTAAAATCACCTCCGAAAACCTGTGTATTGTAGACAATGGCCAACGGCGGTCTGTTTTGATCTATCGGCCCCCTAGACATGATCATACGTGACCAGACGGTGCGGAGCCTAAGATCATACATGACCATACGGCGCGGGCGCTCAGATCAGTTGCGACCGCTCCGATCATATCCTACCAGCTCAAGTAGGTCTTCTGCCACAGAAGACAAATGTGATCATGGACTACTATGTATATCATACATGATAGCCTACTACAGTACGATACCCCCTTTTGCTGATGTCGCCGCCGGGGATGCTTTGAGAGTGGGAGTAGCGGCATACTAGGCGCGGGTGAGATCTTAGACGACACGTGACGAGCCCGAGCGGCGTCCTCCCTAGGCCTTCTACGCAACTCGGCCCCGACCGGCTAACCGGTGGACGCCATGGCATTCCATAGTATCGGCATAGCCTTAACCTCGTGGGCCCGTCTAGTGCAGTCGTTTCCAGGTCCGTGGTACACATTTTGGAGGGCTCGGTCCGTTTGCTGAAGAAGGTACTTGTTCCGCACCGTTCAACTAGGTTTGCGTCGTGCAGGCTGATCTTCGTTTCGCGACGAACGTTGGTTGCTGAAGAGCGAGAGAGTGCTGATCTTTGACATCAGAACGATGCGCCCACGTAAGCTCGATCGGTGTCCTCCCTTCCACACAGCTGCCGACGAAATGGCCGTAGCCTAGATAGCCTCGTGGGGTAGGCTGGTGCAGTCATGCCAGTGCCCACTGGGTCCATAGTGCTCGTATTGGAGGGCCTCCCCACGTTCGTCGCCGGGGAAGGTTCAAGTTGGCTCAACATGCGGGAACAAAGTTTCTTGGAACCGGAGACTGTGGAGACACTCAAGTACTAGTACTCAAGCCCGGCCTGCTGTCCTGCAACGCTCAATTGCAAGGTTCACGTTGTGCAGTCCATATGATCTTCGCCTCGCGACGAACGTTGGCTGCTTGCTGTCTTTTCTTTGCGCAAAAGTTTGTGTACGCCTATTGACACACTTCCTGCACTGTGTTATTTAAGCCTTGCGTCGCTGCAACCTCCCACTCCAGCACCGACTTGGACTTCGAAGTCAGGTATGTAGAACAGTTTCCTTGTCTCTCCGCGATCTTACTCTGTCTAGCCCGGCGTCCTAGCCTTCTCGAGTCCTCTCCGATCTCGAACACTGTTTATCGAATCTGCGCCACATTTTGTAAGGCCGTCCATTTCAATTTCTTTCTAGTATGTAACAAACGTCTGATTCTTTCTTTTTTATAGGCTATACATGGAGCCTCCGACAGACGTTGTGTGGAAGAAGTTTACTTCTAGCAAGGGGAAGGAGTACGAGGTTGGCTACTCAGCCCAAACTCAACCGAACGATCTCCGACTCGTCGACGTCCAGGCAAAGAACGGGGGAAGTGTAGGACTCCGAGTCCGAGCTAGTGACTCTCGTCCCTTCGGTATCGCCGTCCATTGGCCAGTCGGACCCGGCCAGTGGGTAGACACGACTTCCGCCGTCCGTGACGTCACAAGGATTTACAGTTACACCCTCCACAAGTACGGTGGCACGGTCTGGAGTTACATGCTTCAGTTCGCCAACGAGAAGACCCGGTACGACTACTACTTCTATGACGAGACTGGCGACAGCTACCAAGTCAACACCTGGTTGATCGGTACCCATTGGGTTCGCTACAACTCCCATAAGCCCACCATCAATTACGTCCGGGGCGAATAAGGGTCACGGAAGAGGTGGTCTACCACGAGTAAAGGCTCGTAGGAGATTGGAATCAAATTGTATAGTCGCGCATACTATAGGGGTTGATGCAGCATGATGATGTGTGTTTGATGACTCTCAGCAAGGGCATGAGGGCGAGCGTACCGCTTTACTACTTGCCTCATCGCGTTGCGCCTCGTCCGTACCATTGTCTGCACTTGGGCCATCCCGTCGCTTGCCCACGGTGATCCTGAAAGAGTCACGCGGCGTAAAGGTGACGGTGAGGGCTTCGCGATACAGTGCTTTTCATATCAAACTGCAGTTGTTCCGCGCATGGAAGCTGAAGTTTGCTCGTATTTGTGCCATGTAGTGCGGCGGAGAAAGTGGCGAGCGACGGGGGGTTGCAGTGTCGGGAGGCGGCGAACGACGCTGCGGGTCCCCCCGCCGTGAGCTTGGCAGGCCGGATAGTAACTCGAGCAGTCACGGCCTAGGCCAGGCCTGCCACGTAAGTACACAACAAATGGACTTCGACCTTTCAAGGTGCTCAGCGACCACTGAGACCGGCCAGAGGGGACGCCGTGTGCCATAGTGGGATTGAAGTATCATATCTTCAATACACGACGCGCAAAAATGCACGCTGGCACGTCATTAAAGTATAGTACCTATTTCAATGCTCGGACGCAATCTCATGGGGATCCCGGGCGTTCAAGTCCCGGCCACCAAGCCCCGTAGCATGCAATAGTCACTAGTCACCCCCCTCAGCGCTCCCAAGCTTCCGCATACCCGCTAACACCTTCAGAAACTGCTTCCACTCCTTCCCGTGCGGCCAAACTCTCTTCTGCGTCTCCTCCAAGTCGATTGCAAGGAAGACGCGATTAAAGACCGTCGCGGCGTTCGTGTACGCCAGAGTCCCGGTGGCAGGGAGCACGATGTCGTGGAGAAAGATGCTCAGCAGCCCGTGCCCGAGTGGAAGGACCGCGGTCTCTTCGGGGATGACGTTTGCGTCCAGAATGGGGACGCGGAATGCCTCGAGGCGCGGGCACCGCCGCGCGAGGTCGACGAGGCCGGAGAGCGTTGGCCGAATGAGGGGATACTGACTGGGCTGGAGGTTTACGCGGTTGTGCACGACGCGGAAAGCGGTCATCTGCGGCCATGCGGCGCCGAACCTGGCGAGATCGTCGTCGTGGATTGAGGGTGGGGCGCGGGGGAACGAGAGGTAGAAGGACTCGATGTTGGGGAACGCGAGAAGGGGCTCGAGATGTTGAATGAGGCAGTTTGGGGGTGGCGACTCGGAAGAGAACTTGTAGTCTATTGCGGCGCTGAAGGAGGTAAATACCGTGCGGTTGCAACGCCGGGAAACGGCAACGAATAAATCCGTGGGTTTTCTAGCGATGGGCGGCTTTCTTATCGGGAGGCATAGGTGTGTTAAACTGGTGAGTTGACCAGCGTTGATGAATGAGGTAAGGTCGTCGAAGGATCCTGCGGCGTGGAGGCTCAACAAGCTCTGGAACCCTTGTGGAGGCAGGGTGAGTGCTGAACTGTTCGAAAGGTCGATGAAGCATGTGAAGTCTCGTAGGGTGGGTATGGTAGAGAGTTCCCACAGTGCAGCCTCGTCGAGAGCGAAGAAGATGATGGATAGGGTATGTAACTGTACGAAGTGTCTGAAAGCTTTGATGTATCCATGGTTGACGTCGATATCGACAGCATATGAGATAGTCTTCAGGTTCGGCGCCATGAGCGGAAGCGTTTCCATCAGCGAGGTGACTACGTGTGGAGAAAAATCACGGCCTTCCCGATCTTTTTGGAGCGTAAAAAAGATGTCAAGCGTGTGGAGCGAGGGCGACATGAGGAGAACAAGGGCGGATGTGTCCGAGAGTCGCACATCCAAGTCTACGAGGCTGCGAAGGCGGGGCATTAGTGGTGAGCCTTTGCACTTGGCTGCGAGGAAAACCCAAACAGATGGATGGATAGGATCCCTACGATCAGGTTCCAGCATCCCTGAGATGGCCCGTACGCGACCTGCATAGAGCTGGAACCTGGACCAACTTTCATCGGAGATTGCGCCAGAGAGCGTCTAGAAACATACATGAGGAAATGGGAATAAAAAGGTGATCAATATGAAGATTCACTTACGAAATGTGAATCGACACGTTTGCAATTAGGCAAGGTCCTGAGCAAGGGATGGATACTATCTAGCTCTGTCCACAAGACATTCAAGGCGTGGTGGGAGAGAGTGGTGCAAGTGAGCGCAGCTGAAGCCAAAGTCTTTCGAAGATTCTGGCGCGAATCCTGGGGTTTATTACGACCATAGGAGTGGGTGAGACAGAGATGATTGAAAATCATCGCGAGAATGTCGTGGCATGCAAGTGCATATTCACGTGAAGCCATCTATTGAACAATTGACCGTGAGCGTTGTATCACAAGCGATATGAAAATTCAAGTACACCTTGTATGTGCGGAAAAACTCCGTATTGTAGGAAGAACGTATGACTTTTGGGGGGGGGGTCGACGGCAGGTAAGAATGGGCTTGAACAGTAGCAAGCGCCGAACGGTGCTGGCATCGCACTCTGGGCAAGTTGGTCATGCCAAGGGTGGGCTGGGGCCGCGGAGCCGCGCAAAAGCGCCGAAAAGGTGCCAAGGGTGCGCGCGCGCCGAAGGCGCGCTCTCCTCCTCCTCCACGACCAATATCTCTCCCTCTGTCGTGTCCTTCTCTATGGCCACTGAACTGACTTATTTAGCTATTTAACGGTTTCTAATCTGATTTTCCATCTCGCGGCGGCGCGCGCGCCGCCGCGTCTCTATCTATAGGTTTTTCTTTATTCAACATTTCAGCATCCCTCCTCCTGCTTTCCCCTCCTCCCATTCCGAGCTTTCGACACAATAAACTAGCGCGATCCAAGAATCAAAGCATGATTCAATATATGGGGTCTTATGTGTTGCTGTCAGGTATGTACCGGACCTCCTTGAAGCTTATCATGCCCCTGCCGCATGTCTGCCGGTGCATGCAAAATATCTACTTCACTTTTGATTGCTTTTTTGCGTTTGTTTCTCTGTCATTCAGCTTTGACCCTTCCCTTCTTATCAATATATTTCTATAATTTCTGTCCCCTCCAACGAGAGTCTATTGCCATGTTCGCAATCAGGGTCCATGTGCTCCTGTTTGGGCGCTTATGATCATCTCGCGTCGATGATTCCGACCTCAGTTCTGAGCCAATTCTCTTGATATTGGCCTCATTTTGAAGTGGAGGACTGTACCTTTCAGGCGAGCCCAAAATCGTCTCTCCGGGTGTCCCTGATCCCTCAGAAGTTTGATTTCGTTCCCTTGTAGTCTCATCCTCCTGTAGGTCTCATCCCTCCCACTTCTGGACCACCATTTCTATCCTGTGCTCTTGTGCACTGCAATGTATATATTTTTCACCTCTCGAGAGGATCTTTGCGAGGGTCCATAAAGGCCACATCTAGCTTCAAGCCCCCTGGCGAGCCCTCCAGACGGCACGTGCCGCTGGATTGGTCGACCAAATTAAGCGCCTAGCCTCGCCGCGCGCACCAATCAGGACCGATCCTCGGGCGCCTAGGACCAATGTTGGTCCCGCCCTTGGCTCCACGACCTATTGGTCCCGCCCTTGGCTCCACGACCTACCCGACCTACCCCCGCACTCTGGGCGCCTCTAACCACGTGGCGTGGGTGGCCACAAAGTTTAAGTTGCAACCGCTGGGGCTCTGCAGCTTAATTGTCAGACTCGGACCACGACTTTGCCACGACGAGGGAAAGACGAGCGGGACGGTAAATTTGAAGAAATCTCCAGTCTGACGCCCCCAAGGTCCTCCGTGATATGAAGTGAGACGCTCAGACCTCGACCTCGTTAACCCGCGCCCCAGCCCCAGCCCACCGTGACTGCCAGCCCGGCGACATTTCGAGGCCGACGACCATCCTAGTGTAAGATTCTCTCGTTTCACTACGATGTGACTTACGAAAATTCATCTTGCCTCTAGTCCTCCGCCGAGACCATTCGAATCATGAGCAAGGCATTTAGAAATTTCTGACTCAATATGACTCCCTCACGCCCCACAGGCTCATTCTCGCCACCTCTACTTCCGTTGTCCGATGAAGCACTGAGCTCACCTGCAGTAAGTAGATCGCACATTATCTCCTCCGCATTGTTCCCTCACTTGTCTATTCTCCTCTACATCTCATCTCACCCATCAAAGCCTCAACGCCTTTTCCGAAAAGCAGTCCGCTAACGCTGTGTCCTTCTCGCGGTTTGTCCAGGTTTCCACCAGTCTTTCCTTCCGATGATGATTTCGCTGGAGTGAGGTTGCGTGAATCCTTGTCTTCAACGAATCGCCCATAGCTTGGCCCATTTCAGGCTTTTTTGTCATTCGTAACATCGGCCGGTGGAGACGGCATGGTAAAACCCCATTTTGCGCAGAAACTCAAAACTTGTCCGCCGGACGGTTCTTTCAATACTCTATGGCCTTCAATACCTCGCATTCTCTCGTATCTGAATGCTCAGAAGATTCGAAAGCAAAGCCCGCCGGTACTGAGACCGGCCGACAGGTAGATACCGAACAATCCAGTGAGCCGCACCTGACACTCCCGACACAATCATATGGCACGATAGAGAATGGTGATGTGCAAAGTCTCGTCCTTTTCAGTAGATGAAAGCTCAATAGTCGCCGTTGAACAGTTCGTGATAGGATATTTACCGGGGATAGATCCGTTTGCACCTTGATTGTTTATGCGCACGGACGCAGCTTACACATTGCACTCTACAGACGAACAGTAGCAAGACGTGCCCGTATCACATCTCAACTCACAAGAACTTGGCCGATGCCCACCATCGACCGACATGCTCCAACCACCTACGAGAGACATGTACATCCGTTCGAACACCAAGAACGCCACAGTGGTGTGTCCCTCTGCATAGATTATACCCAACCCGCCCCATCATCGTGGCTGGTCTCAGTCATCGGGTCCCTGAAACACCATCTGCGCACTGCTACGTTAACTAACTGCGTTCAGCATGAGCCACCGAGGTTGCCCTTTCCGACGCCCCCTCCTTTCGCCACCCCGCCGCGCTCCAACTAGAGCCTATGCCGCTCTCGCAGATTTCTCCTCTAGCAAGGCGGAGCTGCCTCGACATCGAGCAGGTGAGCACATCTCCCCTCCGGTCTTGCAACAACACAGTGCGAGGGACAAGATGGATATCGTTCGCGGTGAGTAGTGCTTTTTAAGACCTCGCTGCGTCGAAGGTGGATTCCATAACGCAGCCAGTCGAGCAACGTACCATTCCAGCCACTCTCCTCGGATTCTTTGCATTACACTACAGATATGAACCCGGCCTCTGTCCTCTCTGAGAATCAGGTGAGCATGCCGCTTTCAAGAGCAAGGGATATAGTGTCTTACTACCGCCTTGCAGCTTCTTATGCAGCTGCCGACCAACAGCAGAATTGTCTCTCCCTCAGGGAAGGTCCTCCTCAAATGTCCAGATGGAAGGTGGTGTAACTTGACGGCCAGCGGCGTCACCAACGCGTACTTGCAGGTAATGTAGTATTACTCCATATAGTGCACGAATGAATCTGACCGGGACTTTCCAGGCTGGCCATACCGGTAGCATCCCCGCGGGAAGTTTGGCGTACTTCCCAAACGAACCCCGGCGTCCATGCTACGTGAAGCATCCCGACGGCAACTGGCTAGACCCATCTTCAACCGGCGGGCCCTCCGCTGGCAACCATGTGAGCACCGCCACGGCTCGTGCTCTCTCTCTGTTTGTGGTTCTTACACATGTGCCCTTTGGGCTTCCGGCCCCCAGCTCCATAATCAACCTCCTGCAGGCCCTTCCACGACGCTGCAGATTCTTCCTCATACCCTCTACCGCAGGGGTCCGGCCCCAGTCGACCATTGTCTCGTCCTCTTCAATGTCTATATGTCCGAGGCTGAAAGCGGTCAGGTTCCGGACCTCGACATGCCCGCGTACAGCGGGGAGCTGGCCGCGAAGGAGAAGGCGACCATCCGCTTCAACGTGAGCGGATTCTCTCGCGATCATTACAGGATTTCCAACCGCTAATCCCGTGCACACAGCTCCTAGAAGAGGGCGCGGCGACCGGATACAAGCCAAAACAGTGCAACCTCCAGCGATACGGGGAGCCCATCATGCGCGGTCAACTGGCCCAGTCAATCGCGGAGGAGCTCAGGCGCTTGCTGGTGAGTCCTCGCACCGTCGTATCGTTCCCCAACCTATTGTCGGTGCTGACAGGGCCGGTGCAGGCTGCGCTCGATGAGGTCGGCAGGCCGCTTAGGTCGCCTAGCGGTCGACGGCTGGCCTTCGAGGACGTAATCCTAGTAGACGTCAGGCGTGTTTCTCAGGGCAGCTTGCAGCCCACCCTGGCTACTCGCATAGCCTGAGGAAACGGCTCCCGGTACGATAGTATACTCATCTTGATGACTTAATACGATGCATACTGTACCATCGTATATTTTGAACATATTGTAGATACATTATAATCTCCATCACATAATCTAATCTCTAATATTCGAATGGCGTCCCATCCTGAATGCCCAAACGCTGGATGAGATGAGGTTGCCAAGTCGACGAGTCTGGCTCGCAGCAGCTCAAATGCGCCATACAACTTGTAAATCTCGTCTATCCCGTCCATCCTACAGATCCGGGTCTTGAGTTCTTAAGGCTCGCGACTGACCCGCATAGTCTTCAGCAATCGCAGAAGTCTGACCCATCCATTTACACTCATTCTAGGCTCCCTCAACTCGATGGAAGGAAAAACCCGATCGACGACCTTCGCAACCCCAGCCAAGTGCGTAATGGGCTCGGGCCACGGGAGCACGACGTCGCCCACGGAAAGGGACCGTAATGCATGCCCGAGAGGGAGCGCCGCGGCGTTCTCCTCTGGGACGACTTTCGCGTCCAGCTCGGGCACGCCGAACGACTCGAGGTGCGGACAGCGCCTCGCAAGGTCGACGAGTGCGGAGAGCGTGGGGCGCACGAGATCGGGCGGGACATCCAGCTTCATCGGGAGTCGCGAGACGCTGAAGTAGGAGAGTCGGGGCCACGAGGTGCCGATTCGCGTGAGGTCGTCGTCGTGAATCGAGGGTATAGCGTGGGAGAACCAGAGACGGAAGCTTTTGATGTTGGGGAGGGCAAGGAGCGGCTCGAAGTACTCCATGAGGCGCGGCGTGTTCGCGAAGAATTGGTAGAGGACGTGGGTGCTGAAGGAGGTGAGCAACGCGGGGTTGCAGCGTTGGCAGATGGCTGTCAACAAATTCAGAGGGTGTTGAGCGGAGGGCGGTTGTTGAAACCGCACGGTAATACAGGTCAAGCTCGGGAGCTCACAGGCGCTGATGAATGCGGTGAGGTCGTCGAAGGGACCGGCGACTTGAAGGCGCATCAGGTGTTGGAACGTGTATGGACGCAGGGGTTCGGATTTTCTCGAAAGGTCAATGGAGCATGTGAGATCTCGGAGGGAGGGTATGGAAGGGAGCATTCGCAGCGCACCCCCGTCGAGAGGGAGGGCGGCGGACATTGATAACGTGTTCAAGCGGGCACAATGGGCGAATGACTCGATGAATCCACGGCTGATGTCAACGTCGATATCGCAATAGAACTTTTCCAGATTCGGCGCGATGAGAGGAATGGTCTCCAAAAGCGAGCTGGCTACGTTTGGAGCGATTGGACGGTCCTCCTTCTCCGCTTCGAGAGAAAACAAGATGTTCAGCGAGCGGAGCGAGGGCGACAATTGAAGGACAAGAGCAGATGTTTCCGAGGTGAGCAGGTCCAAGACAACCAGGTCGCGAATCCGAGGCATCAACGGAGAGCCTTTGCACCTCATTGCGAGGAACAGCCAAATGGACGGATGGATAAGGTCCACTGAATCCGGCTCTAGCGTCCCTACAATAGCACGCACGCGATCAGCGTAGAGCTGGAATCTGTCCCAACCTTGGTCTGATATCGCTCCACAAAGCGTCTAGAATAACAAGAGTCAATCTATGAATCAAGGTTGGTCAAATACAGACGATGGGTAGCTCACGAGGTGCCATTCGACAAGTTTGCAGTTTGGCAAGACCTTGATCAACGGATGGATGCTGTCCAGCTCTCGCCACAAAACATTCAACGCGTGGTGGGATAATGCAGTGGAGGTACGCGCGGACGAGGCCAAAGCCTTTCGACAAATCCAGCGCGATTTCTCGGTTGTCTCAAAACCATCGCTCGGAGCGGGGGCGAGTTGGTCGAAAATGGTGGCAAGAATGTCATGGCATGCAAGTGCACATTCACGTGGAGTCATCTGTTGTCCACTTACTAGTGAGAATGGCACCCCAAATGAGAGATATCTGAAATATGTACCTTGTACGAAGTTCGTACCACCGAATCCCGATCGTGGATGCCAGAAGAAAGAACCACTGGCTGTGGCGGCTGGCCGCCCGCACCATCTGGCTCGTTTGCCCGAATGTTCCCACGCAGGCATTGGGCCCCCTCTGGGGGCCAGGCCGAGATCAATTGCGAAACTTGTGCTCGTAGACAGAACTAGAAATACCACTACGTCACCAATCCAATGATTCAAGTACTAGCGACTCCAGAAGAGAGTCTACATAGCCTACAGTCGTATGAAAATATTACGGCTAGTCACCCCACGTCACACATGAACCGCCTGAAAGGAGTACTACATCATAAACTTCTGTAGTAGAGTGGACCCAGTTCGTGATATATTCTGTTACCGAAGTTATTGCCATCCTCGGATGGTCATTAAGCTAGAACGTCTGCAACTTCAAGTGCGGCGCGTCCAAGCCGCATACCGTCCAACACCCCCAAGAATTCTCCCCACTCTTTTGCGTGCGACATAATAGACCGAGCGTCGTTCAGGTCGATGGAAGGAAAGACGCGATCGAACACCGTCGCGGCCTCCCGGTACAGCGTAGACTCGGGCGCTGGAAGGACGACGTCCTCTAGCCAAAAGGTCTGCAAGCCATGCCCGATGGGGAGAGCCGCGGACGTATCGGGAACAACATTCACGTCCAGCTCGGGGACGCGGAACGTTTCGAGATGCGGACAGCGCCGCGCGAGGTCGACGAGTCCGGATAACGTGGGCCGCGCGAACTCCGGGTCGCGTGGCCCGGGGGCGTCCTGGCCTAGGAGGGTGTGCGAGACGTGAAACCTCGACAGACTGCGCCACGCGGCACCGCACCGGGCGAGGTCGTCGTCGTGGATTGAGGGTCTCGCGTAGAAGAATGAGAGGTGGAAGGACTTGATGTTGGGGAACGCGAGGACGGGCTCGAAATACTCCAGGAGGCGGCTAGGGCGGGGCCAGTTGGCGGTGAATGCGAACTTGATGCCGACCGTGAAGGAAGTGAGTAGCGCGGGGTTGCAGCGTCGGCAGATGGCGGCAAACGAGTCTACGGGTTTTCCAGCGCCCGGTGGTTCCTTCACCCGAAGAGTGAGGCCTTTCAAGCTCGGGAGGTTAGATGCGCCAATGACCGTAGTGAGGTCGTCGAAGCGTCCTAAAACGTTCAGGCTCGTCAGGTGTGGGAAGGTGTGTGGACGCAAGGTAAGGGCAGAACTGCTTGAGCGGTCGATGGTGCATGTAAGGTCTTGTAGAGTAGCTATAGCAGAGAGGATCCGGAGCGCACTCTCATCGAGAGCATCCTCAGAGTGTATTGTCAGTGTTTTAAGCCGTGCGAGGTGACTGAATGCTTCGAGGTATTCGTGGCCGAGGCGAATATCGATCTCGCAGCTGAACTTCTCCAAGTTGGGCGCCATGAGCGGAAGCGTCTGCAGCAGCGAGCTGACTACGTGCGGAACAATTTCATCGTTCATATGCTCTCTTTTGAGACCAAAAAGGACGTCCATGGTGCGAAGAGAGGGAGACAGTAGGAGGGCGAGGGCAGATGTTTCCGACAAATGAAGATCCAAGGCAAGGAGGTAGTGAAGACGGGGCATTATCGGTGAGCCCTTGCATCTCGTTCCGAGGAAGATCCAGACGGATGGATGGATGGGTCCGGGGTCTCCGAATCGTATCAACGGTTTTACAATGGCGCGCACGCGATCTGCATACAGCCGGAACCTGGTCCAATCTCCGTCCGAGATTGCACCACAAAGTACCTGGATTTTTGGGGTATAAGTCTAGCAATCAAGAATCGTCGAAAATGAGGTTTGGCTCACAAATTGGGAGTCGACGAGCTTGCAGGTTGGCAAGGTCCGGAGTAAGGGATGTATGGTGTCTATCTCCCGCCACAAGGCATTCAACGCGTGGTGGGATAGAGTGGTGCAGATGAGCGCGGCCGAGGCCAGCACCCTACGACAACTACGGCGTATATCCTCTGTTTTCTCATAGCCATCGGGGCGGCCTGGGGCGAGGTGGTCGAAAATTGCTGCGAGGATGTCGTGACACCCAAGCGCAGATTCGAGTGCCGTCATCTCGGGCTACTGTATGGTAGCACTAGTTGTTAGAACCACGCAGCAATATGAAGAACATTTAGAAAATACCTTATAAGAGCGTACAATCGACTGCCCATCAGCCGACGACTGCCAGGCCCTCGAAGCAGGAAGTAGCAAGTTGCATGCCAAGTCCGAATCCAGCACGATGACGGAAAGTTTGAATCTCTCACGGGCCGGGCCGACGAAGCCGGTAAGTTGGCAAGCCTCAAGTTTCGACGAACGGTTGGACTTGGAGCGAAGACTTGAATTCGAACAAGTTGACATGAGTGTCTAGTCGAGGCAGATGGTAACTAGAGCGCACAATACCATACCGAGGAAAAGTCAGGAAACATTGAACTGGAGCAAATGGATCCGCGATTAGAATGAAAATAACTTTTCTTGAAGCTGACAGTAAAAGCCGCGCCTGCGGGCCCACCGATTAAGAATAGATGAAGGTCATTCGCCTTGGTGCGCAAACTTGAGAGGGGGTCTTCATCGTAGTATGCGCTAGTACTGCAATATTCTATTTTTGAACGTCACCAAAGCGTTCATGCATGATATGACCTACCAAAATCATCGCGCATCCAACTCAAACATCCGTCCCTGCCTACCGAGATTAGTTTCAAGGTGATCTCCGTCGATTCCAATCAAGCCGATATCTACTTACAGATAGCAGCAAGTTTAATCTTCGGATCTTCGTGCGCCGGTGCTAAGTAGAAACATCAAAGGTTCATGCTGGTCAGTTCGCACACACACCTGCCCGAGTCCCCCCATTCAAGTTGGACAAGCCGATCATCCTCGATCGCCATAGAGAGTCCACCCGATCACGCTCCATCCACCGTCTCCGAGTCGTATCCAGTCTCTGCCACTTCGCCACTGCAGTTTCACCTCGCTGTATGAATATCTCCCTGAAATCCCAAACCTCTGGTCGTCTTTTCCCTCTCGTCTGTTCCCTTTCGAGCGATAGAAGTTTACCCCACTACTTACGACTCTCGCGATGCACCGCGGTAATACCAACTGCAAGCAAGACAGCACGTCATCGTGCACTGTACAGTGTACTTTGCCCTCTGCAGGACCATTGCGCGAATGATTGATCGAACTATCATCTGATCGGAAACGGTGTAAGCAATCCTTCACTCGATCACTCGATGCCGGCGGGGGGAAAGGACATACCTGGAACGCGATAACAGCCCATGTGTACATGTGCTATCGCGGTGGAGGGACCCCGTCGCGTTGAGACAGAACTATACTCCCTACATGCCTGCCAAGCATCGCCGCGATCAGTAGGCGTATTCTGCCAACGGGGGATACGTACCTTCGCAGTCACCCAACCAACTAGAGCCCTTTGGCCGAAGCACTGAACTTGAGGATGAGCTGTACACGATCCGGCAGCCATCCCCGCGGGAGGGAGGAGATCTAGAGATAAGACACGCAAAACGGTGCCATCTACACGCATACGGGCGATTGTATTCCTTCGAATGAACCTGCTGGCTTCTGTACTGTTTTGTAAACAACGGTGACAAATATGGGTGCGAGGGTGTGTATGCAGCTCAAGCAAGCACGGGTAGAATGATACACTGTGGACGACGATGTGGGGGGAACCGGAGACAGGGGGAGAGCACGGAGACCTGAGCAGACAGGTAATAATATGGACATGCGGGTATGCGTGCGCCAGCGGGGACAGTAACATAAATTTGATGGTGATGCGATGATGGTATGCGTAGTTGCTTGAGTGGCCGAACGAGCGAGGGAGTGAGAAGAGAGATGAGAGGAAGAGGGGAGACAGCAGAGGCCCCGGGCCCCCAAACGCGAGCAGCAGAGGAGAGGAAGACGTGGCACGGCACGGCAAGACGACGAGGAGAGAGGATGGGATGCACAGGAAGGGACGACACCGGGAGAGAAAGTCTATGTGGGTGGGCGAGCGAGCAGCATGTAAGTACAGCAAACGACGAGCAATACGACGGACCGGAGGTAGCCAAGACGAAACCAACGACGGCGACGGCGACCAAGAAAAGCGAGACAGCAAGAACGCGACACGCTCACGGTGCCGAGTTCTGCGTGTTGTGCGGGAGGACGGCCATGCTCCGCCGCTTCAGCCTCCTTGTCAGGTCGAGCGCCTTCGCGACCCAGCTGTTCGTCCCCATCCCTGTCCCCGATATCCGCCTGTCCTTGCTTTCCTTGCCACTGTCCTTCTCCTTGTCGAACGTCTGCACATTCGTCGGCGTCGCCGCCCTGCCGATCACCATCGGGTTCGGCATGCTCACCGTCGATCGTCTCGAGCGCGTCCCTGTGCTCCCCGAGTTGACCGCCTCCGCCTGTGCGAACACAAACGTGGTCGGGGTGCCGGGTGGCGAGGCGTCGTGGTGCTCGCCGTCCGCCTCCGACTCGACCGTCGCCTCCTCAACCGACACACCGATGACGACGCCCCCGACCGAGCCAGGGCCGACAAGGGAGACGGGGACGGCGAGGATGTCGCGCGAGCGCGCACGGGAGAGGCGGCGCGCGATGGTGCGGCCAACGGCCTTGCCGAGGGAGACCTTGCCCGCGATCGTCTCCATCTGGGTGACCTGCTCCTCAGTCTCGTCGTGGGGCGCGGGGCTCGGCTCGGAGGCGGACGCAAACGAGTCCGCTGACCCGGCGTACTCGTGCGCCTGGTAGAACGCACCCGTCGAGGACACGTTGATGATGAGCGAGTTCTTGCGCGAGCGCGCGGGGAGGCTGCTTGGGTTGTCGAGCGTGCCTGACGAGAGGTCTGTCGTCTGCGGAGATGGGGGGAGAGCGGGGAAGGGTCAGCGCTCGGTCTCGGTCCGCGTGGTTCCAAGGGAATGAGAAATGGGCTGCCAGGCACGGAGCGACGAGGCACGACTGCGTGCTGTTCCTCGTGAGAAGTATGCGGAGGAAACCACCACCAAGTTACCAGGAAGGAAGGAGGATGCACCACTGAACCTAACAAACAGAACCTCATCTCCATTCGGGGAGAAAGGGGGCATAGGACACGAGGACTCCGAGCATGGCGACCGATTAGAAACCGGCGGTGGACGCGTCATGCATAAAACGAGCACTCCTGTAATCTCGCCGACAAATGTGTGAGCAAATCAAGCCGACTGCCTGGTGCGAGACACCGTGACAGTCGCTCTCGCATGCGCACAACACGATGGGTGATACAGACTCACGGCAGCAGCTCACAAGCTCTGATGTCATCAACCGCGAGCAAGAGGCATCGATATCTCTGCACCATCTCCCACGCAACCCACTGGGCCACCCGTGCCCTGAGTCGTGACACAGCGGCCCGGAGAAGCCTCGAATTTTGATCATCCGAGAAGCGCGGATGTTCTTCCCGGCATACGCCGCAGTCCTAGCGAAAGTCCAAACTTGGAAGGACGACGAGGCCACGAGGCAAGCTTCGACAGCAAGCAGGCCACGAAAAACTGGCAGTGAACGTGGCCACGAGAAACCAAGAACAAGGGTTATGCCACGTACGGACGCATTGAGCCCCCCGGTCTCCACTCACAGGCAGCCGCCACAGTCCCCGCGGTTGCCCCAAATACCGGTGGTATTTGGGGTAACAGAATCCGCGCAACACCCGCAAGAATGGCAGCGTCCCAAGAGGACACATTCGGAACGACATGATCGCGACTTTCGCCCGCGACGCGTTCGCGACCCCCGCGCGAAACGAAAAACAGCGGTCCAGGTCCGGCGCACGCCAGAAGGCAAAAATTAGATACACGACGGGAGATGCGGTGATGGACAGAAGGGCAGAAGAACGGGTTCGCCTAGCCGACGGCAAACTCGCGCGTTCGGGTCGGGTTTCTCCCGCACGCGTTCCACTGGAGCCTTCATCATTCCGCGTTTGGGCACCCCTTTGCAGCTGGAGAGTTCGACGAAGAACAAGGGCCACCTCCCCGAACGGCCGCACGTCATAGGGCGAGGACTAGAACACGGGGAGCGCGAACACAGAAGCCTCAAGGTTGACGAAGCACGTCTCCTCCCCATAGCCGACGACAAATTCCCCGGGAACTCGGCCTCCCCGTACGAGGCGACCAGACGCTCGCGCGACACGTTGCAAGACGAGCAGACGGGCCAGCACCGACGCTGCCACGCTTAGCACAAGGCTCCCGAGCAGAACGCTCGGAGAGAACGCTTCTGTGCCCGCCACGCCCCGTGGCCAGGAGAGCATGGAACCTCCTCGACCGCATACGCCGACACGGCGACCATACGGGGGCATTACCCCCGCGCATTGAACGGCAGGAAAGGCACGGGAGGGACAAGAGACGCGCTCGCCCACGACACGACGTTGCGCGGTGACGCGCTTAACGTAACGTCGCGTCCTGTGCGTCTGCGCCCCTGCTGTGCGCCGGGCATAGCTCGCGAACATGCTGTAGACCTTGGCTTCCCCAACTGTTTGTTCCTCGGGGCCAATGCGCCACAGCTGCAGGTGGATACGTCGGGGCTGGAAGGAGCTAGGGAGGGCGACGGGTAAGGTACGGGGACGGGGACGGGGAGCACGGCAGCTGTTCCAAGTTCGTAGCTCACAAATTGTAAGCTCGGCCTCGAGGACGCGTCCACGTTCCCGGCATAGCACAATGAAGGGGAGAACGGGGGCCCGGGACGGACCTGCCAGACAAGCCATAGGCTCGAAGGGGGCAGAACCAAGACGCCGGAGAAGGGGAAGACGAAGACGAGAAGGAGCGCAGAGGAAGACGAGAAGAGAAGAGCGAGGACGAAGCAAGGCCGGGAGCAGGACAAGAGACGCGACATACCTGGCCGAAACGCGAGACCGAGATGCTCCCTCGTCTCCTGTCGCGGATGACCGTCGCGGACGATGGGTCGCGCAAGCTCACGGTGGGTGCGGGCGTCGAGCCAGTCGACGGTATTGAGGGCGGCTTGGAGGCCGTGCTGGGGCGGGAGCGCTCCTCCTCCGCCTGGGCGCGTCGTGCGGTCTCTTCTTCGACGCGCTGGAAGATCTGTGATATGTGGCGGGTGAGCATAGGAACGAGTAGCGGCGTGTGGGGGCGGATAGATGGAGAGTCCAGAGGAAAGACGGACCTGTTCGATGAGGTCATGTCGTGCGTCGGATGCGACGTCAACTTGCATGGGTTCCGGTTCCGAGGGTGTCGCCGGTTCGGGGCGGGATGTGGGTTCGGGCACGAAGCGGACGAGAGGGCTTGGTGCTTGGGCGGGCGGAGATTCTGAATGGGGAGCAGGTGTATGCTCGGGGAGAGGTGCGGTGCACGGTGCGGGGACGATGTCCACGGAGGGGACGATGTCTGGTGTACTGGACATGAGAGGATGTGGTGTGGGTAAGAGGAGGAAAGGTGTCGGGGAGAAGAGGACACGAGGGCTTAGAAGGGGACGCGAGGAGGGCGTGAGAGGGAAGGGGGTATAAGTAGAGGGCGATGATTGATGTTCTCGAAGCGGAAGCGGGCGAAGGAGCATCAACCGGAGGCGGCGGCCACTTGTTCGCCATCTGCCACCCCCGCACCCATCGCCTCCAGCCTTGGCCAGTCCTCCCGTTGGCCGCGACATGTGCATGCCCCCGTAACAGAGCACCCGCACCCCGCACACGGTGGTCGATCTAAGTTATGCGCGCCCACTTCCTTTGCGACCACTCCCTAGTCCAGAGCGCCACCATTTCGGATTGGGTCACAAATTGAACAATCGCGCGGACACCCGCCGTGCTGCCGAGGCCAGCACTGGTTGGCGCTGACAGCCAAAACCGTCCACATCGCGCCAACGTCCGCGCCCTTTCTCACACCCGCCCCCCGGTTTCGGCCCTGTCACCCTGTCACCCGCCCGCCAAGTCCCCTTCTTCCTCCTCCGACCCGCCGCCGTCCGCTCTCTGTCCCTCGCCAACGCCTCTGATCATCGTCTCTTTTGACGCCATCCGACCCAGGCCTGCGGGCTCTCTCAATTTTGTACTTGCCAGACAAATCGGCTCGGCATGCCTCGATGCCAACGGTAAATAACTGAGACCGGGAAGCTTCGTGGCGAGCAAGGATGTGCTTCACCTCAAACTACTGAATGTAGCAGCCTGACCACTTGCTGTTCTAGAAATATATATTTCGTACACCCTAGACCGCTATGGGCGCGCCAGAACACCTTTGTTAGCCCCTGGGTTTCTGACCGGCCTTCAACAGAAGGTGGACTCACCACAGCAGGACGGGCGAACCCAAAAGCCTGTTCACGCGACCCTGCCGTTCTGCGTCGCGGAAGGGAGACATGGAACCAATAAGTACTAAGTACGGACCTCGAACGCTCGACGTTTGCGAGCCACGAGATGGGCTCGTTCCCACGTATAGAACGCCTTTTCTAACGAACGCAGCAGAACGAGTAGTCGCTTAGAATCACACTAGAACACTGAAATAAGCTTTCTTCTAACCGGCCTCTAATCTCGGCAACTATGTAATCCCCGTGCTTCTCACCTCCATCCTTGCCCGGCCGCTGTCAGTGTCGCCGTCTCTGGGCCTCTGCCTCTCCTCCAAGCTCACGCTCACCGTCCCCCACGCAACCTGCTGGCAGCGCGAAGATGGGTGTACTCGACTACCTCCCGCACCTTCTCTACAGCACCGCCCTCACCTCCATCGCCATGCACCACCTCCACCAGCGCAAGGCCGCCGCGGACGAGCGGTCCCACGTCGCTGCCCAGATCTCCATCCTCGAGGACCTCCGCGCCCGCCTCTCCGCGCGCGAGTCCATCCCGGAGCGCGAGGTCGAACGGCTGTGGCACCTCGCGCGCTCACACGACGTCTGGGCCGCGCGCGCCTTGGCCGCAGCGGCAGCGGCAGACCCGAGCGGTGCCGGCGAGGGCGCGAACGTGAAGAGCGTGCACATGCAGGCGCGGCCGGGCGAGGAGATCGGGTGGCGGGAGGTGCTACTGGGAAGGCGGTTCGACAGCCGGCGCACGGAGGAGCTCGATCGGAAGGACCTGGAGAGCGGTGAGTCGTCATGTGCTTGTGCTCGTGCTTGTGCGCCGTGGCGCGGCACGTATACCGCTTGGTACGGGGCTGATATGTTGTGGCCGCGCAGTGGCGAGGGAGGTCCAGGCGGGTGCGGGCGAGGAATCGAGGTAGTCGTCTTTGGGCATCGGTTCCGAGCGTGTATGCCCTCATCTGTCAACGCCATGGAAGAATCCCTCTGCGTTCTCCGACAACGCTCGGACGAATATGTCGGTCAGGAGATGGCCGGCCTGGATGCAAGGATTCGGGACCTCGTATCCATAAACTGGACACTTTCTACTCCTTGGAGGCTTCACACGAGGGATGTGCTATGAAACGCTGTTCGTGCTTTGGTGTAGGTACGGTGCTTCCAAGTTTCCCGCTTTCATTACTGCTGCTCGGTGTTCTAGGGGTATTGCTCGCTCGCATGCCTTGAATATGGCCGGTTACTACCTTTCCTCTTCCAGGCCCCTGCCAGGAAACTGCCGTTCGGTCATGGTGTATGTATACTACACTTCCATTCGTCTTTCCACGTCTCCCAAACCTCAACTTCAGATGTCACCTCCATGACAAGAGGTGCGTACTTTTTTCGCCTCCGGGCCTCTTCCAATTCGCTCTGGCCCCTTCTCTCGAGTTTTGAACGCGGCTCCAGCAAGTCCCGGTGATGCTACACTGTACAGTCGTACCTGGGATCATCTCTATCGCGGACCGGGCCGCTAGCGCTGTACCTCCTTCCAACCACAATCACACCCATTCACATTCCTGGAGATCGGTGCAATCACATTCGTGTTAGTTTCTTTGTTCCGCTCCCATATCCTTATGCCTCAGAGACCGCCAAGATGATAGTCCTTGGGCAGTGTGACCTCGAGCCATCTGAAACAGCTCACAATTCCTCTCTTGTGACAACCTTAAGGCTGTATGTCGATCGAGCCAAAGGCCCGGGACCCTCGTTTTCTGCCCTTCCCCGCTTGACATGTGGGGCACCCTCTGTCCTTGCTCTGTCGATCGAAGTGAGTGCCGCCGGGAGCGTCGATCCATGATGATGCCTGCTTTCGCCGGGAGCTCGACGTGGCTTGCTAGAGCAGTGGAGAGCTAGATCAGACTTGTGGCCTGCAACCTTGGGGACCGATTAGGGTATCATTCCCGCGAGTGCATCATGATCACTGTTCGGTGGTCCATATTTCTCCCACTATGTCGTTGTCCCGAGGTCAGATGTGGACAATAAGAATGTACATCGCGCGTTGCCAGCGACATAGCCATATGACGGGTTCAGAGGGTGTGTGGTCGTCGGAGATGGGGGAAGTTCGAATTCGTGCACGTGAGGCCGGTGTGGTGCTTCGGTCACAGTGCCGGCTCGAGGAAGTATCTCGAGATCTGAAATCGTGCCGTTCTTACACGACAGGCAAAGCCCGATGGTCCAAGGGAGGATATCTTTGGGAAGTCTTTGGGCTACTTAACGTCTCCATACCATTTCCCCGACGACAAAGAGGTACGAGAGCATTTTGGACGACACGTTAAGTGACCCTAGAATTCCCCCTGAATTTCCCTACGTGAATCATCGGGCCTTGCCCGTCGTGTTATGATATTCCGTCGTGCTTTTTTCATGTGCCATAAGTACTCGCTCGACGTGTAATGCAACAACTCCAGAAATAACATAGGGCACGGAAATCTTGAACGGCCGTTTCCGACGAGGATAGGAACACCGGTGTCCGACGTTAGACGTTGCTGTTTAGTGTCCAGGACCTGGGACCTGGCAGTGGGACCTGTCGATCCCTGTGCTGAGGTTCCCCACGTTGATCCCACATGCATACAATAATATTAATTGTGGTCCGTGGACACATGCTTTTAGCCACGCTAAGGCTCGTTAAGGTTGCTTGCTGCGCGCAGATTGGGGCTCTAGCCCATATGAGCATAAGTTGTAACTGGCCACATCTCGACATCATATCACTCAACTCAGCACGTGAATATCCTCCAACAAAGACTGTTCGATCGCTGTCGGGCGTCGGTGATACCCCATATTCTGTCACATCTCGATAGCAGAACGTCATGGCAGGCGTATCTTTTACGGGGTCTCTCGGAGGGGCTCGCGTAGGACTCCAACTAACGTCCGAGTGTTGTAGAACCTGCCCTAGATTATCTGCCACTACAAATGTTGAAAATAGCTGCAAGGTAGTGTGCAATGACCGGGTGCTACTAGTACTGTAATGTCGACTCTGGACAGTGAGCGGTCGATCGTTAACGTTACTGGCCATGGGTGCACCATGCATGTAGCGATCGACACAGATGGTACCGGTGCCTTCCGGCAACCTTCCGATGACGCTTTCTAGCCTCAGAGGTACTTGGGAGGTACTTCAGTCTACTTCAGTACGAGACTATGTAAGTGCAACAATTAAAGGCCAGCTGGACATGTACACACATGATTGATTCCGACATGCCACTGGATCCCGCGCGCATGCTCACTAGCGCTCACTCGTCGACCGCCTTGCGCGTGGTCGACGATCGACCTCAGTCGGCCTGCAAAGCTACCGATGGACAGTACTTATGATAGGCATATTGTTGTCGCCCATTCTTTTGAAGAAGGAGCGGGCTTGGCTCTCCCATGGAGTTTTCTGCGAGAAGGTTTAAGATTGTCAGTACTTCATGAGTGCGTGCGTTACAAGGTACTCGCGTCCAAGTTGGCCTAACTTTCCGGTGGTCGACCATCACGACGAGGGGTGTCCGCATTGAGTACAGAGAGGCCATGAGTGAAGTGCTTGAACAAGCGCAAATAATTAATAGTACATGTCGTTGAAAACGTTCCAGGGATCCGATGAGTAGTATGAATGTTAGCGTGCCAACCTTTGCGAGAGTAGCAGCGCGCAGAAGAGCAAATAGCTGTACACTTCCTGACAAGGTCCCTCCGACTCCAACTCCGTAAAAGGTCCGTCCAATTACACCCGGTGAGCACCGCGCCTCCCCGACTGCAGCGCAAACAAGAACGCGTCCAGCTCGTCCCCGCGCCTCCTCGCGTTCGTCAAGTTCTCGGGCAAGTCCAGGTCCGGGAACAGCCTGTCCAGCGCCAGCCCGAGCGTGTGCAGCGGCACCTTCGGGCGCAAGTAGTGGATCACGAGCAGCTCGAGCCCGTGCCCGAGCACCGGCACCTCCGCCAACGGCGGCACGGAGCCGAGGTCGACGTAGGGCAGCGTCAGGCGGCGGAGCTCCGGGTGCCCCTGCGCGAACGCGATGAGGGTGGGGACGGTGGGGATCGTGCCGTCGCCCCACGCGATGCTGATTTTGTTCTCGTCCATGCGCTCGAGCGTGCGCTTCGCGTACGTCCACTCGAAGCCCGCGAGGCGTGGCCAGCGGTCCGTGAGCGCGCGCAGGTCGGCGTCGGCGAGCGCGACGTAGATGTCTGTGCGGAACGCGAGGCGGCGCAGGTCGGGGACGCGGTGGAGAGGCGCGATGAGGTCAGCGGCGCGGGGGATGAGGTCCGAGTCGGAGACGTTGCCGTTCTCGAGCGAGAGGGAGAGGCGGTGCAGGGTGGAGGGGATCTTAGAGTAGACGGACTCCAGCTCGCGCCGCCGGTCGTCGGCGCTGAGTTCGTCGACTATGTCCTGGGAGATGGTGATGGATAACGACTCGAGGCCGGGGGGAGCGGTGGCCTCGAGGAAGGCAGAGATGTCGGGCAGTTTGCCGGATAGACTGAGTTCGCGGAGCTCGGCGAAGCCGCCGTTCAGACTGGGCTTTGGTTCTCCCTCTTCTTCAGACTCGCCGAAGTCAATGTCCTGTATGTGTAGGTCCAGCGAACGGAGGTGCGGGAATGTTGTGAGGGGTTGTATGATCTCGGGCGTTAAAGTGAGCTTGTGGACGACCTTCAGAGAGTGCAATTGTGTGAATGTCCAAAACTCTACAACTCGTGGAGCCTCATCTTTGCCCGATTGCAGGTCGATCGAGAGAGACTGAACGCTATGAAAGACCGGCTGTAGCTCCAGTAGAATCAGGTCGGACGATTCGGGCGGGGATTTCTCCAAAGCCCGCATGCTTAGCTGGAAATGTTGGAGGGTCGGAGACATCAGCATTATCTTGGCTGGGCCGGAGACGTAGCTGCTGACGTGGAAATTCATGAGTCGCTTCAATCGGGGACATAGCGGGCCACGAGGGCACCATCTCCCGAGAATGATCCACGTAGAGTTGTCCCAGTTGGAATCGCTGGTCACACGTAGCTCGTGAACTCGTATTGCGATAGACTGGAAGCGATGCCACTCTTCCTGGGTGAGATCCCGGTTGAACGTCTATCGATATTCAATTTCATGAGCACTATTGGCCGGCCATACCCCAGGCACTGCTTACGTAGTAATCTTCGTTTGAACTGGAGGCTTTCGCAGACTTAACGTATGATGGAAGGACGGCGATAAGGTGTACGATGTCGTCGACAGCCCTCCAAAGGACATCAAGAGCGGGCTCAGAGAGAGTGCGACACACGAGGGCTGCACACGCAAGCGTTTTCTGAGCCCAACGTCGCCGTTCTCTCTCCCACGGCAGAGCGTCCTCGTTAAGATAAGGACCGGGCGACAACTGGGCAAACACAGCGTCCGCCACTTCACGGCGGAGCAGTAGTTCACTCGCACCTCTCATCTACAATTGCTCAGTCAGTTATGTCCTAATCGACCACTGAGAACTCACAAGAAGAGACAAGAATTGATAGTCCGGTGGTGAGAGTAGTGGTGAAAGGAGATTGCGCGCCCAGGACTAAGAATCCCCAACGAACTTGGCGACCGTCACGGCGCTTATCACGATCTGAGGGTATACAAATACAATGATGCTGGATAGACACAAGTCCCCTCCACATTGAGTCCACAAGTCTTCCTTCGAATAGCAGCGGGATTCTGGGAGCGGCTTCCATATGCCTCGTGAACACACCTGCGCGCGTCTTAGATATTGATTTCAGGGTCTCCCCATTGTGGCTGATATAGACGATCGCCAAACCCCCAGAGAGGCTTGTTACATACCGACTTGTATGCGGTTTAGGATGGAGGGTCAAGGTGATATAGAGGAAGTATTGTGATCGAGGACGTTTGCAAGCAAGAGTTTTAATAATAATAAAAGCTGGCTGGTAGGCGCTTGCCGCGGAAAAACATACATCGCTTCCTGTCGCAAACGCTCACATCTCAGGCTCGCTGTCGTTGCGCACCAGTGCATAGTCGTAGAGCTCTCCATCTCCTCCCTACGCCCGCACATGGGCGAGGGGATGGTCGACGACACGAAGAGGGAACAAGGTCGCCTGGTTCCCCGAAACGGAAGACAAGCATGACATCGCCGGCGGCAGGCTCCGCGTGGCGCCCATTGCCATAGAACAATGGGTCGCCATCTCCTCTCTTCTTCCCATCCATCCTCCTTGTCTCCTCCCCGCCCGCCCTCCTCACAACCCTCCCCGCGCAGTGCGCTCTGGGTGTTGCGCTTCATGATCAAAAGAATGGCCTCCAAACTACACATCGGACACCACAGGGTGATCGACTCGTCCGACTCCTCTTCCGCCGCCTCCTCTTCCTACACTTCCGCCCAATCCCTCTCCACCCTCTCCCTCTCGCTCGAGCACCGCGCGTCGATATCGACCGAGCGCACGTCGCTGCACGAATGGGTCAAGACTCAGAACGAGGTGCTCCACCAGGCGCAGCGGCCAATGCAGACGGAGGAGACCGCGCTCCAGGTACGGAGGACCAAGGGGTCCTACCGTCTCACAGATTTTATCATCCAGCGGACTCTTGGGACCGGTAGCTTCGGACGAGTTCATCTTGGTGAGTTTTCCTGCCCAGTGTTTCGTTCTCCACTGTACCGTCCTGTTCCCCCCTCAGATGGGTTAGAATGTTACTTGAGAGGTTGTGGTCATGGACCTGCTCCATGTGTCTGCGAGCATTGCTCGCCTTCTCTCTCAGGACTTCTCAGCATCTTGTTGACCCCCTTGTTCGCTCCCTCCCACGCGCGCGACCACCTGTCCACCGATCACAAGAACATATTCGATGTGTGTTGTTGTGTTCGGTGATTCGCGCGGCGTGGACATCTGAGTCTTCGTTGGCTCCGATGAGGGTCCGGTCGGGGTCGCTTGATGTCTCGAGGGATGACAGCTCCGTCCGTTTACGTGGTTCGATGCACCACCTTATCTTCGCCGCCCGGCTGTAACTGACATCTGCCAGCCTTCGTGGGATGGTTTGATTGCCTATGGACGTTGTCCACGACGGCCGCCGCCGTGCGCCGCCGTCGCGGGGACATTGCCCTCACGTTCGAAGCACCGGATTTCCCTCGCGGCGGTTTTCGATGACTGACATCGTTTGCAGTTCGCAGCAAGCACAATCTGCGTTTCTACGCAATAAAGGTCCTCGGGAAGGAGAAGATCGTCCGCATGAAGCAGGAGTCGCACACACGCAACGAACAGTTGATCCTTCAGGCGGTGCAACATCCGTTCATCATCAACCTATGGGGCACGTTCCAGGATACTGCGAACCTCTATATGGTCATGGACTTCGTACCCGGTGGGGAACTCTTCACATTACTCCGAAGATCAAATGTGAGTTGTCCCCACTCGAGCACATGGTGTCCGCCTCCTCATATTCAATTTCAGCGCTTCCCGGATCCCGTCGCCAAATTCTACGCAGCCGAGGTCGCGCTTGCGCTCAACTACCTCCACTCAAAAGACATCATCTATCGAGATCTCAAACCCGAAAACATCCTCCTCAACCACGATGGTCACATCAAGATCGCAGATTTTGGCTTCGCGAAGCACTGCACGACGACGGTCTGGACGCTGTGCGGCACTCCTGACTACCTCGCGCCCGAGGTAAGCTCCCATAGCGACATCCGCATCTGTGTTCGTGCCTCGCTCACTACTGCCTCCGCAGATCATCGGGAACGTGCGATACAACAAGAGTGTAGACTGGTACGCGCTGGGCGTGCTCATCTTCGAAATGCTCTCGGGGCTGCCACCGTTCCACGAGCCGGACATCTCGCCGGTCGTACTGTACGAGAAGATCGCGCAGGGCCCGGCGTGCATCAAGTGGCCCGCGTTCAACACGAACGCGACGGACCTGATTCTCAAGTTCATGGAGCGCGACTCATCGAAGCGGTTCGGGAACCTCGCGCACGGCGCGGGCGACGTGTTCGCGCACCCGTGGTTCGCGGAGGTCGACTGGAAGAAGCTCTTGAACAGGGAGATCACCGCGCCGTACCTCCCAAAGATCGCGAACGACGGTGATGCGAGCGCGTACGTCCTGCCCTTGTCCTCGTCGCATGGTTTAGTTTGGGTGCTGACTATACGCATGTCGCGGATGCAGGTTCGAACGGTACCCGGAAGACAACGCCTCGGCACGGTATGGAGAGACCACGGCGGACCCATATGGGGACCGCTTCCCGGACTTTGAGTACACCAGCTCATGACCTTGGCCCTTGCATTCGGCCACAGGACGCTCTGGTCATTCTGTGTACATATCTGTATTCGTGGGTATTCTCGGTGTCGGGCTGTGTGCTGGGTACACAGACGTCCATGGACTCGGGTTCCCTGTACATACCTTGTAGCTGTCGTCGTCATCGTCGTCGTCACCATCATCGTGTTTTCCTATCACTGGTACTAGCCATATTTGTGTCACCATCTGTTGTTTGTTGTAGTCGCATCTGCATGCGTGATGGATACCATATCGCTCGCCTGTTAGGGACACGTCTTTCTTTTCACTCTCCGCTGACGTGTCCCGATCGACTGGTTCGAGTCTACGCTCGCCTCTGCATTTGGATAGGGAAAAATGGGGCTGAGAGATGAGTAAAACCTGAGCTGTGCTTTTTAGTACAACAACTACTCATACGAAGATCCGTCAACTGCTGCTTGGCAGCCTGCAGAGCTTTAGCCTGCGAGAAATGTCGCCGTGTGGCTGTGCATAACGTAGGCGTTGAGTGACGGATTTGGTAAGTTCCCCAAACAAGGGTCAACAGCATTCCCACGGTTGTGGCTAGCGCCTCCAACCCACTGGCAACTTGAAGGGGGAGAAAGGGAAAGCTCAGGTAACCGTCTTCCAACCACATGCATCACGCCCACAACATCATCTGTATGTTTATTCTGCTCGTTTATTGGCTGTTATTAATTGTTTTATGGCTCTGTACCGTCGATAAGCATCTGTTGTATCGTACCTCACTGACGCCATTGCCTGCCAGCAGTACTAGTAATTGTAACCCCGCAGTCACAATCCCCCCAAACGGCATATATCTAACGATCTCACTTCAAACATCTTGCTGAGGTATTTTGTACCCTCATCTAGGATCATATGGTACTATGCTGAAAGAACATGTCCAAGCATAATGTCGCCTCAAACTAAGGCATTGCTTTGCCAAGAAATCCTTCTCGAGATATTCGAGTACCTTTCCCCAGGCAGTCCAGATGCTCAGGCTTTCCCAAGGGATAGGGCTGCCAGGCGAGAAGCGCAGCGCTCATTAGCACGACTCGCTCGCGTCTGTAGCGCGTTCTCTGTGCCCGCGCTCAACGTGCTCTGGAGGGTCGCCGATGATCTGATACATCTCCTTTCCATCCTTCCGTCCTTCAAACTGGTTCAGCACAAGACATATGTGAGCTATATTTTCCACATCGATGTATTCAGAGCCATAATGATCCCCTTGGTAGGCCCTTACTCGGAACATCACCGATGCCGAATGGGAGCATTTTCTCGGACACGCTGCGCGTGTTCGAGAGCTCTATACAGACACCAAGAAAACCATTTCTCCCTCCGTCTGGACATTCCTAAGCAGGCGACTTCCCCAGGGGCAAGGCCTACTCCCTCGTCTCCATCGCCTACACGCATTTGATGTCGCTGCTTCGGAGCATGGTCGCATCTTCCTTCTCTCTCCGACGATTCGACATCTCACTATGAACTGGCATCTCTCTCAACTGGATGAGGGTCATCTCATCACCCACTCCGCAATCGAAGTTGCGCAGCAGATGACAATCCCCTACCTTGAGAGCTTGCGAGTGGCGCGCATGGACAGCTTCAACGGCGCCACCGTCGAATTGTTCCCTTACGCGAGACTCAACCACCTTCACACGCTGGAGATAGCCCACATGATTTGCGTCGATCGCCCATTGCTGAACGCTCTGCTAGAATTTCCCCGGCTCCGAAAGCTGACGCTGGCCATCGGCAAGCTCGAACTCGGACCCAACCCCCAACTTAGCCCAGGGTTCCACGAGCTGCGGGACCTTCGGCTGATCTCCCGCCCACGTGGATTCAACGAGTTCCTTCAGCTCACCAATCCGCAACAGCTCGAGTCCCTCGCGCTCCAAATCAGCAACTGGTTCCGCGACGCCGACGAGAACGTCCCCTTCGTCACCACCGCCCTCTCCAAGATCACGCCCTCGGTCCGGCGGCTCGAGCTGCGCATCCAGGACACGATCTTCGCCGAGCTCCCGCGCTTCACGGACCTCCTCGCGCCCGCGCTCCCGCTCGAGCACCTCACACATGTCGTGGTGCGGCTCGATCGCCTCGCGTACGACCTCCCGATCGACAACTTCGAGCTGCTGCGCCTCGCGCAGGCGTGGCCGCGCCTGCGCGAGTTCGCGTTCGACGTCGTGCACGTCGAGGAGGACGCGGACCCGCTCGACTGCTATGACCTCCCCGCGCTCGACGCGCTCGTCCGCTTCGCGCAGGCGCACCCGCTCCTCGTCCGCCTCACGTTCCCGTACGTCCAGCTGCCGTTCCCCGGGAACCCGTACAAAAGCGTCGCGGCGGAGCTCGACGCCGTCCCGCTCCTCAACCACGGGCTCCAGGTCCTCCGCGTGTCCATCGTCGAGAGCGCGGGCGTGGCGGTGCTGCGCAGGCTCGCGATGGCGCTGGACCGCCTGTTTCCGAATCTCGATTTGTCGGACGTGGGGTACGAGGACCACATCTCGGTCGGATACTACGAGCATTGGTGCGATGTGGAGCAGCTGCTCGCGACGTTGCAGGCGGGGAGGACTGGGACCCACCGGACGCCGCCGCTCGGCCCAGACTAGCCCTGGAAGTTATCAAAGTGTGTTGTTCTTCTTTGTCAATGTCGACGACGCTAACACTTACTATTATAATATCCTATGCAACCGCTGTACTCCTATCCGTTCGCGTCGTGTAACCCGTACCCATCGGGGGGGGGGGGGCGATAGATATACTTTGTAGACGAGTCGGAGGATTCATGTACAAGTCTGACTTGGACGTCGTCGAACAGCTCTTACCTCAGGAAGGTCGGGCAAGGTGGCCCCACTTCAATACTGGGCCCACCATTACATCAAGGAGCTATTAGGTATTACATGGTGTCTACAGTATGTTCAAAATATAGGATAGTACAGTATGTGCATCGCATAAGTCATCAAGAAGGGTATATTGTACCGGGAGCCGTTTCCTCCGGCTATGCGAGTGGCCAGGGTCGGCTGCAAGCTTCCACGAGAAACGCGCCTGACGTCCACAAGGTAAATGTCCTCGAAGGCCAGCCGTCGACCACTAGGCGACCTAAGTGGCCTGCCGACCTCTTCAAGCGCACCCTACGCCAGGTCTGTCAGCACCGACATTTGGTTTGGGAACGACTGAGGACGGGGCGAGGGCTCACCAGCAAGCGCCTGAGCTCCTCCGCGATCGACTGGGCCAGTTGACCGCCCCCAGAGTGACAGCCTCACCAATCCGGACGTCGTTCGGGGACCGGTCACAGACTCGGCGATCGCCAGTGTCCAGCAGCATGACACCGACAAAGCATGACACCGACAACAGCGACGCGCAAAGTCGTGTTCCACTCCGAACTGATACTGCGAGCCAGTCACGCGCGAGTTTCTCAGCTCTGGATACGGTGCCGAGCACGCCGGTCCAGTCAGGAGTGCAGGGAGTCTCGTCAACGCCTGCCAGCCCGCGTGCGTCGCATCGCGCTATGCGGACGGGCAGCCGATTCTCAGTCGCGGAGGACCACGACGACGAAGGGGATGGTGATAGAAAGGGCGACTTCATCGCCGAGGCGGCCATGATGCTCGGAGTCATGGCTGGGCACCTTGTAGCTGGATACGTGACGCACTCGGAGGAGCCGTCTTCCGAGGACGGCCACAATGGTGATGAAAAGGACGACGCGTGAGAGGTGCGAGGGGGGGTCTGTTCACAACGCGATACTGGGTGGGCGTCGCGTTCGAGTCTGGCCTTCTAGTGTTCATTCGCAGCCGTCTTGCTGGAAGAATTGGGACTATGCCTGTTGCTTGTCTAAGTTGTCCATGTATTGGGGTCGGAGGGAAGTGAGCAGTTACGGATGTATGTACGCAGCTCTGGACCTAGTGTTCACGCTCGACGACTCGTTATATGAATGTCTATGGGACAGGGACAGCGTTAGTGAAAAAAAATTCATGTCCAAGAAGAGCGAAGCCACATAATTTCAAGAATCAGATATATATGTGAGATGTTATGCCGACACTTCCAGCTTCCTGCTCCCCGCTTCAAGGGCCGGGCTTGGGTCCATAATCATGTTGTTGGTGGCAGGTCGGGCCGCCGTCCAAGTTGGACAGACTCCCCTTCGATGATGCGACCCACCGTGCCCGCATATTGCCCCCGAAGCTCAGCCCAGGCCCTCCGGATTCAAGCTACTTCTTACTGCAAGTTTCATATGAGCATCATGATTGTCTTCCGCTGCGCTGAGAGACTACGATTACTAGTAGATTATATATTAATGTCGACCAGCTGCATGGGATATAGTTAACAACCACGAAACCTCATCATGTAGCGCACGAAGCGGCGCACCTAATGATCTGACTCCCAGTCCTCTCTCGAAGACTCCGACCCTGACAAGTACGAGCCTCCGTCCTCGTCCTCATCATCGTCATCCTCGTCCGAGTCAAAGTCCCACTCCCGGTCTGAATCCCCGTCCTCTGCATCCGACAAGGCCTTGTCTACGCCCGCAAGGCTCTTCCTGGACGCCGCGAACTTCGCGGCCGCGGCCGCGCGCCGGTGCGCGTTCGGACCCAGGTTCTTCGGGTCGCGCCTGTACCGCAGCGCGCGCAAGAGCAGCATAATGCGCCTCCACTCCGGGCGCAAGTTCGGGTATGCGCACTCGGCCTTGGACCGCGAGACGTCGAGCCCTGGAAACGCGGCGTCGAGCCTCTCCACGAGGGCACATCTGCGCGCCGCCGTCGAGGCATTACCTACGCACTCGAAGAGCAGCTCCCGGAGGGACGGGTGCGCGGGGACCGCCTGAGCGCGTGAGGCTGCGCCCCTTTGCGGGAGCGTCCCCTGCCGAGCGTCGGCGTTGAGCGTCACAAGGTGGACATATCGCAGCGTGGGGCAGCGGCGGGCGAGTTCGGTCAGGCCGAGCACCGTTGGGTGCAGGATGTCCGGCGTGTTGCCATGGGCCGCCGCGTGTGCACTGTGGTGACGATGGTACCAGCCATATGTGTTTTCATCATACACCTTTGCCTGTCCTCTCACGTTGAGGTGTTGGAGGTTGGGCCACGCATCTCCGAGCCGGATGAGGTCGTTGTCACATATCGAGGGCGCGGCGGTGCTGAAGTCCAGGTCGCAATGCTCCAGCTTCGAAAATGAGAGCAGGGGCTCGAGGTAATGGGCTAGGTTCTGAACGCGCCGGGCTACTGTGCCGGAGAAGAGGTGGAGTCTGATGTGTGTGAGGGACTTTGCGAGGTCAGAGTGTTGAGATAACGGTGTAAGCCTAGGGGCCAAGTTCTCTGGGGTCTCACGATCCTTGACTTCGAGGGTGAGTGCATGAAGAAGGGGCAGGCAACAAGCGAGGATCAATTTGACGAGGTGGTCCAGATGGCCCTTGAGTTTGAGCCTGCGCAGTAACGGAAAATTGTCGCGGAGGGGCTGCAGACAGGACGGGTCCAGATTCGTGATGGTTACAGTGAGAGCATTGAGGGAAGTCATCGCGGAGAGCTGACGAAGCATAGCCACATTAAAGCCGTACTTGTCATCATCGAGCGACAACTCCCTCAATCCAGCAAATTTCTGCAGCATCGAAAGGTGTGCTTGAGTGGTGAAACAGTGATGTCCCGAGATAATGCAGGATTTGATGTTGGGGGCAACTCGCGCGATGTGCTGCAGGACGGAAACGGAGACCTGAGAGTCGCTGCTGCCACCCTTACCTCTATCGTCGATGAAGGATAGGGAAAGTGAACTGAGGGATGGGGTTAAGAGTAAGAATAGCGGAGGAAGTTCATCTAGAACGATGTCATAGGCGTCCAAGCGGTACAGACGAGGAAGCAGGGGCGAGCCCTCGCACTTGATTGCAAGAAACGTCCAGACCGATTGATGAACGCGCTCTGGATCAGGGCAAAGTCCAATTTCCCGGACTCGAGTGGCGTAGCGTTGACATTTCAGCCAAGTCTCGTGTTCGATGTGTGGGTTCAGGACCTGGACATATACCATTAGAAGTTCAGGAAGAAAGTGTAAGTAGATAGATATCACTCACAAAAGACCGCTTATTTCCCGACAAAAGTTTAAGGATGGGTCGTATGTCGTCCAAAGTGCGCCACAGAACGTCCAAAGCGGGGTCCGACAATCCACGGCACGTAAGAGCGCACGCGCGAAGTGCCTTTCTGCATACGCGACGCTGTCGTCGGGCGGCACGGTTGTCGTTCTTCGGGCGAAGTTCTGGCTGCAAATGGTTGAAAACCTCCAGGAGGATGTCCGGGCACAAGAGAACTGGTGCCACTCCGAGTCGACAATGCGGCGGCGTCATCCCTGCGAAGGACTCTGCAAGAAAACTGTGAGACTACCCTTACGAGGACTTATCGCAAGCCTTACTTGCCTTCTTAAACCCTGGCCGATAGTCGTGGTGGTGGAAGTGAGCGTCGAACGGTCAAGTTCGTGGCACTGGTCCGGATCACCAGTGCGGTGCTGGCATTATCCGTCGGCTGTTTTATTTTCCGTTTTATGCGTGGGAACATCTCAAAGAAAGGCGCGTTACTTATCGTGATTAGAAACTCAAGTAAATGGCACCACAAGCGTCATGAAGGGCGTGTTCTGAGTCCGGGCACTGCAGCGAGGGCGGCGCGTTTTGAGTAGAGTTAATCGCCCCTCCGCATAAATCGCCGGCCACTCCCCACCACCAGCCACCGCTTTGCAGATTGCGATAATTATTATCAAGACGTGAGCTTCAGCCTCGCATTTGACGTCCGTCCCGCGACCCCCGCCCCTCGCCCTCTCCTACCACCCATTCCCCTGCAGGCGATTGCGCCTCCGAGCTTCCACCGCGTAGTCGTAGTCGTGGGTTCACGCACGTCCCCGTGTTTGTGCACGGCGAGCGTGTCCGCGTTCGTCATCCACAGGTCAAACGCGCCCTCGAATGCCTCATGCATCGTGACGTCGAACGCTGTGCCCAGGGCATGCCGCCGTCGTCGTCGTCAGGGGCACACATCGTGTCCAAAGTGTCAGCGCAGCGGAGAGAGCACTCGAAGGTGCTAATAAGTACCAGTAAGCCTACAAGTGATGAACTACAGTCAGCGTCGCAGCATGCTGCCATTGGGGAGACGAACATGGGCCTGACCTAGTTGTTTTCAATCATATCGTGGCTACGCTCCATTATGGTGTTTCAATCGCATCTTCAAACAAGCCGACTTGGAGCGTCAGCCAGCGGCGAGGTAGATGCTGGAGGACCTCGATGTACCTATCGGGAAGGCTTGAAGTCACTGGAAGGCGGAGATGGTAAGCTCTAGGCTTAACGGAGCTGTGTTCGATCGCTCACCTCTGAATCACAGTATTCTACCCAAAACCCCATTCCGAAAACACGCGTCAAGTCAAACAGCCACACGCAGATCCGCCGCACACTTTCGAGACCAGACACGCCAAACCCTTGCAGATATCATACAACCCCTCGTTAGATCCAGATATAACCAATACTTACATACACATCCTCTCCGAAGGCATACTTAGAGTTGAGTTGCAGCTTAATCCCCTCCCGCAGTCACTCCCGCGATCACTCGCTGTGTATCCGGTCCTCGCTGCTTCCCTGGAGCGTCTCCATAATCTTCCGCACGCGCTCGTACACCGCGAACACGACCGCCTGTCCAGGCGCGACACGCAGCACGCGCGGCGTGATGCCCTTGTAGAACGACCGCACGCCCTCCTGCCGCCACATGTCGCGCGCGATGGCAGCGATCCGCTGGAACGCCGTCTGGCCCGGGACCGCCTCCGCCTTTTGCAAACCTGTTATCGTTCGTCCGGGGGTTCTGTTAGCTCAACTTCTCAGGAAATAAAACAAAGAAAAAAAACACGCACGTGTCTTAATAGTGTCGATAGGCGCGTTCGAGAACGGACCCATCGCGCCCGAAATCAGACCGATGATCATATGCTGGTACGACGGCAGGTCCGTGAGCTCCGGCTGCATGTTGTGCGCGAACTTCTTTAGCTCCTGGTACGCCGTGAAGTTCGCCCCTGCAGAGTCGAGTCGTCAGCCCATCGTCAGCCCCTGTCCCGTCCGTCTCCCATCGCCCCACTGGCACATGTAGCCGAAACAAGACAGACAAGGGGGGAGGGACGCACCCTGGTTCGTCGCCTGGCGGAGCGCGGTGAGGGACACGCCGCGGTAGAGCGTCGCAAAGCCCTCCTCGCGCACGATCTTGTATACGGCGTGCCCCGCGTTGCGGTACCGCGGCGTCTCGAGCGGGTCCGCGAGCGAGTGCTGCTGCGCCTGCAGCCGGATCTTCACCACCTCCATCGGCGTCACCACCATCACCGCCTCCGTCACGCCCGCGCCCAGGCCCGCTGCACTAGGGCAGAGCGGGGTGTTTGCGTTAGCGTTTGCGTGTGGATTTGCATTTGGGTTTGGGTTTGGGGGGAGCCGGGTGCAGGTGAGGGGCGGCGGCGTGAGGCGTGGGTGTGCAGAAGAGGAAGCCCGGGGAAATAGGCGTAAGCATAAGCACGCGCATCAGCGGAGAACCACGCCCGCGATGCACAATTGAGTGCCCGAGAAGGGAGACATGCGGGGTAAGGTCGGCGCAGTGAAAACCGATGCGCGTCATGAAGCCCGCAGTTCACGTGAGCGCGAAGTAGACACGGTATTAACGTTGCAGCCCGTCAGCTTCTTGGCAAGCGGAGCGCAGAGAGAGCGTGGGGTGCGCACCGATGAAGATGTTCCCGACGCTCGTCTTGCCCGTCTCCTTGTTCGCCAGCCATGCCTTGTACCTCTCGAAGCTGGCGAAGCGGATGGCCATCTTCGGGACGATGCCGGAAAGTACTGCGCCGAGACCCTTGTAGAGCGCGAGTGGGGTCTCTCGCCGCACGATCAACGCGCCGGTCGCGATGAACCCTCGGGGTTTAGTCTGTAGAAGGCGAGGACAATGTTAATATAGGCGCAAAACTGAACGGCCCATAGAATGAGTAGGATGAAAAATACGAATATATCACAGATCGAAAAGCATTAAAAGATGGAAATCATTAGCTCGCACGCAAGCAACGTCGATGGATATCGATATTAGACAATCCTACATCCAAGCTTTGTAGTACACCGGCACACAGGAGGAAAGCCCAAGACTATACGACCGCAGGATCCTGCTCGTGTAGCAAAGCGCGCGCCAAAGGTGATACACAGTCGCTCGAGGACATCGCGCCCTCCCGTGAGCTGAGACAGAGCTCCGTCGTCGCTTCGAGAAAACGCGACGCCAGCCGGCTACACAGGTTCCCCAGCGGCTCTTATCTTTAGACCCTTAGACCCGAAACCGACGGAACGTCGACGGAAACGCACCCCGCCGCCAAGGAGCCAACCCCAGCAGTCGCCGTCCCTGACGGGATAGAACAACCACCCAAGGCGCGGATCATGCGGCGTGCAGCGCGGGGGGTCCGGGCGCAAGACAACAGTGCAGTGGACGACCCATGGGCACCCGTTCTACCTCCGCGCGCGAGGCTTGGGGACGCGTATATGCGCACTCGGCGGCGTGGATGCCGGTGCGGAGATCACAGACAATCATTCCGGGGAATGGCCACGGGTGATGTGATAAGCTTGGGGGCTTGGGAGAAGCGAGAAAGGGAGGGGGAGACGGTAGACGATGGAAGGGTCAGGAGAGAGCAACGACTCACCCCTGGTGCAAGTCCGGACTTGGACAGCTGCATTCGGACCTTGATGGTATCCAATGGCTGGCAGCATAGCTGTATGCGCGGAACGGGACGGTGTGCGTGTGATGGGCGACAGAGAAACAGAGCACAAGCATGATCAGCGAGAGCGGCGGGGACCAAGGTTTAGGAGAGGGGATACAGACTGCTTCCATTGCGCCTGCGATACCTCCGGCGGTCAACTGGGTAGCGAACCCTACAGGCTTCTTTTCTGCTGCGCGGGACATGTTTAATGCTTCGGGGGATGGATTAACGGTCTACAAGGTTGGAGGGATCGGCGGTGGGGGCTAGAGGGGTCCCGAAGAAAAAGTGGGAGGGAGAAACTGTAAAATGACATTGGCAAGAGGTGGAAAGGGAGTCAGCGTTAGGACGAGTCGTACGTTGGGTGTAGGGAGCGTCTTGGGGTGGAGCACGTACCTCTATGTATAAGGCGTTAGGCTGGAGGAGGGGCCGGGCGTAGGATGACGCTGAGTCGGGAAGTGGGTATAGGTGTGAGTTGTTCGGCGGGAGAAGAGGCGTAGAAAAGGACTCGCGGGTGCAGGGGGAGGTGGGGCATATTATAGGATAGCAGAGGGGCGACTAGTGATGGACTTGTGCCTGCGTGACAGGAGGATTCGAGCGGAAATACGGACTTGGTCCAGAGTGAGTGTTCCAGCTCAGGGCTTTCTCCTCGATCGGAGCGCTTGGCATGTGAATCTCCCCGCTTCCGGCCGCACGGCGGGGGTGGCATCCCCGCAACCAGCCCCGTTATGGCCAATCCCCGGGTCCGCCCCTTCCGCCTCTCCTCCGGGACCCTCGTTCAGCACTCACCTGCCCTCCGCTTCCCCTCCGACGGGCCAACGGCGCTCCCTGCTCACCTGCCATCCTTGCCAGTTTCGTGCCCACGCTGTGTCACCGTGCTGCGTCGACTGGCGGAAGTCTCACAGAGAATACCGAATGTCGCCATCGGATACCAGCGGGCGCCTTCGGCCGAGGGCGTCCATGTCGTCATCTCGGCCTCCCTACTCCATATAGATGACCACCGGCTATTTCGGCTATTTCGCTTGTTGAGGTGCTCCTCGTGATTCGCCCGGCCGCGCTCTCTTCGGTGCGGCGTTTGTGACACTGACTACTCCAAATTTCAGTCTTCCATCTTCCAGTTGTCGCCTGTCGGACGCTTGCAAACTTTTTGCTACCGGCTTCTTTCGCTGTCGTCATCCTTGTCTTCGCCTTGGCTGCCACGATGTGCGGTTAGACTCGATCCACGTCTTGGCCCATTCCAATCCATAGGCGCGGAGACACATGTCGGCCAACAATGGGCTCCTCGATAGCAACCAAGCCTTCCTTGAGGCTCGACAGAAGAAGGCGGGAAGCCTCCGCGAACTGAAAACGTGGTCTTGGTCTCCGCGTCCGATCGCCTTGGAGAAAGGCGCCAATTGGACCGCCACACCACACTCCCTCCGCCGACCGAACGCTCACTTACAAATGTGCACATCTTACTCGGCTAGACAGCCTCCAGTCCTCGACATGCCTCTGCCAAGTAGAGCGTTGTAGCCGTAAGCTGTACGTTCACTCCTTGGCCACGCGCTCACGAAGTCTTGGCCTCAACCGCAGGAGCGTCCTCGGAATCACCGGAGAACCCGGCCACTTAGCCAAGACGACGTCTATCTCGCTCGCGCGCATGTTGCACCGGCGTTTTACTCGTCTATTTTACAGGACGCAGACTATCCGCGGGACAGCTCCGGACATGGGCAACCGATCGACGGTCGGACGGACGTTCTCCGGCGAAGCGCCGTTCCTGAAGATGGACGTCGGAATCGGCGAACGTCTAAGATTATGCCTATAAACGGTTTGCATATCTCCCTCCGGCGATCGATCTCGCATGCGATATCAATATTGCGTACTCACGCTGTAGGCCGTTCACCAGACCCCTTTCGGCCTTCGAGGCAATTAAGTTGGCCGCAGTCCATCTTGGGGTTAAGTCTGGGTAGCCTAGTACACAACATGTACTATCCGCTATCTGTTCTGTCGCACGTCCCAATCATATATTGGTTTTTAACTCCTTCGAATGGGTATCCTGTCGTAAACAACTGCGTAGGTAAAGTGCAATGCCTCGTGGAATGCACAGTCACCCGTGTCTTACGATCGTATAGATCAAGTAGTGGTTCGTTGTCGGATATTGCCGGTATCCGCCTTTCGTATCAGGAGAACAGCTTCAAGTTCCCCCAGACTACGATGACCGTGCGTTCTGATTCTGGGGCCGATTTAATTAGAAGCAACCCAAACGGCATTGCCGTCAGCTGTCGGTCTGACCCCGGACTTCTTAGTACCATGCGATGGACCCGAGCGCATCCCTGGACATCCGAACGAATGGATCGTCACAAGGACCAGGTCGTCTCTCCCTGAGAATCAGGATGCTCATATTCCCGATGGACCGACGACGCCCTTTGTTCCCTGAGGTCCACTTCGATAGTATGATGTGGCAAGCGCATAACTTATATATAGTAGTACTTATGTGCATCGGAAACAAAACTGTCAAATCCCATCTCGATATGATAAACTGGTCAAGGTTTATCTAACTATCCCAGACTGTGTTGAAAGGGGTTTCTCAGGCACCCGACGTCGCCTCTGAAAAACGGAATGCATAATATACAAAGATATGTCGCCATGTGGGCTGGGTTGGGTGAGCGTGATCAGTATGGATAAGGAAAATCAGCACGACAAGAAGGGGAACCAGAGGTTTTTATACCGCAGATTTGGTTAGGTTCCTAGGTCGTGATAAAAGGACAAATGCAGCCGTGCATATGAGTAGCTGAGTACCTCCAGCACGCGAAGTTCGCAACTACAGGATCAGTACACCCACTTCTTTTGAAGAGCGACCAGGTAAGTGGTCAGGATATGCGAAAATAGTGAGCTGAGCCCGTACCTTCTCATCCCCGTTCTCGTGGACCTCAATCACCAGCAATCCCCGGTCTTCAATCCACTGCAAAGCACCGCGGATCGATGCATACGCGGATTCTTTGACGCGGCCCACGCCCTCCGACAGGCGTACCACAACGCGGTCCAAGCCCTCCAAAGCGCCGTTCTGCGACAGCGCGATAGCTAAGCTATCGAGCTGAGGGACGGGCTTGTCCCCGAGGCGGCCGCCAGGGATGTCCCCATAAAACGAGAAGACGACGGCCCTGATGCCCGGCGCGCGGACCTGGGAGAGGAAGCGGGACATACAGAGGAACATGTCCGCATTCGAGGTCCCGTTGAGGAGGATGGCGAAGTGCAGCTCCTTGAGGCCTGTGCACTGCGCAAGGTCGCATCTATAGAGCGCTGCCAGTGAGCGGCCAGAAACGGCGTGTGCCCAAGTCAACGTCCACGCACATCATTTAAGTTGGACGACGGAAGAGGACTCACCGCCCGAGGCCCTGATCGCTTCCATTCCTGGGGTGGTCATGCAGAGCTCAAAGCACTCCAGCGCCGTGCCAAACACGCGAAGCAGCCTGACAACGGGTGCGATGTCCTGGGACTTCGCCACGCATGCCGAACAGGCACGGAGCTGCGCCGGGACGTTCTGCGCGCACAGCCAGTCGACGATCGCGTCGAAGCACGGGATCCACCAGGACATCCGGAAGTCCGTGGCGCGCAAGAGCTGCTTGTCATTTCGAATTCGTGTGTATTCTTCTGGGATCTCGGTCCCTCCGCAGCCCATCATGGGCACGGCGACGAACGTCCGCAGACGGGGGAGCTGGGACCAGAGGAAAATGAGGTCACCGAGGGTGGACAAAATGATCTGGACCATCGTGAGGCGCTCCAGCGACTTTGGTAACATCGAGAAGAAGTCGTGGGCTTGGGCAGCCCCCACTGTCATGAAACAGAGCGAGAGAGCGCTCAACTTGGGGAGGCTCGAAAGGATGCCACAAAGCACGGTCATGCCGTGTTGGATGCCGTGGCAATAGTAGTCGATGGACATACTGCACACGTACGACCCCACGATGGGAGAAGCCTTGAGCAATTTGTAGAAAGCGAAGATATCATCTTTTTCAAGTTGGACGTCCTGGAAGCGGTGGTACCGGACGGAAGGAGTCCAACTTGAGCAGACAAGCCCACAGGCGGACAGAGTCTCAGCGTCATTGTGAAAATGGTCGATGATCCTGTCCATCAGTTCATTTGGGAGTGCTGTTGACATTTTCAGGGTACACGGTTCTGTATAACAGCCAATGTGAGCACTCAAGTTGCCACGTAGCATGATGACGGTGACCGTACAACGTTTGCACTGGCAGCTGGTACGTATATATTGATCCTGCGTTGCTAGATTTAGGGTTCTTCCTCTTCCCCTTGACGAAAGGAATACCCCAAATGCGAGTAAAATAGAAGGACGGAATGGTAAGAGCAGTGGTTGGAGAGTGTAGGATAGTGCAAGCTGGCGAAAGTCATGGAGAACTGCCGGTGCACTCGACACTCAGGCTTACCTAAGACTTCCGAATCTAGATCGTACGGCAGGTCTCCGCGAGTCTTCTCTTCTCGACTGTCGTCCTCAACGTCTCGACTTGAACGTACTATAGAGCTGAAACACATGTACTGTTCAATTATTCTCTCGTCCGACCTTGACAACATGTCCGGGGGTAGCTCGCCCTTCCCTCAACTTCAAGACATCGGCATGCCAGGCAAGACAGCTCAGAAAACCGTCAAAAGAACTCGACCTCGACCTCGCTGCCCTCCGATTCGCTGGGGTCGAGGAGGAGCTCAGCCGGAGCCGGAGCAACCTGTCACAAAACACAGTATGAGCCTCAAAGTGAACAAGTCACTGTCAAAAACAAACGCGACGCCGAACGCACCTGTACCCCATGCCCATGCAACCCCTGCGTGCGCTCCTCCCGCACAACAGGGATCTCGGGTACCTTCGGGATTCCGGCAACCGCACCAGCATCCCGGAGCAACTGGTTATTCCGTCCCAAGCGCATGATCTGCAGCGTCCGCCACACGTTCATCCACTGCACGCACGCCCGCGCCGAGGGGCCCCCGAGAGCAAGCCGCATCCGCCCGAGGTCGAGGTGCGGGAAGATCATGTCGAGGGCGACGGCGGCCTCGTACTGCGCGCCTGCGGGCGAGTTTGAGAGGCTCTGGAACAGCAGCTCCTTCAGGTGGTGGTCGAGGAGCGGGATCGCGCGGGGGTCTGACCCGGACTCGGACTCGGAGTCGGACGGGGAGGCAGCTGCTGTCGCCTTCTTGCTGATGCTGAGTTCTGGCAGGCTGAGGTCCGTGAGCTTCGGGCAGCGCTTCGCGAGCTCGGCAAGGCCGGCGACAGTGGGGCGCCGCACGCCGGACTGGTTGTAACGGCCGGTCCACTGTCGGACGTTGAGGCGGTCGAGCTGCGGCCAGGCGTTGCCGATCCGCACGAGGTCGTCGTTGGTCACGGAGAGGGGCGTCTTGTCGGAGAACAGGTGGAACGACACGAGGTCCGGCATCTTCGACAGAAGCTGCTGGAGGAGGTCCGTGAGGGACGTGGGGGCGTGGCTGAGCGGGGAACAAAAGGTGGAGCTGTAGTGCTTGATCGTGTCGGGGATGTGGGCCGCGATAGTGGCGAGCGGCTCTTCGAGCGAGTTCGCGCCGATGGAGTCTACGAAGTCCAGCTCAAACCACTCGAGAGCAGGTGGTGACATGGCGGCGACGACGGCGGAGAGATCCTTGGACTTTCCCCTGAGTCCGAGAGTGTGCAATTTCCGGAAGCCGTCTCCGAAGTCCAGTCCTCGCGTCTCTCCCCTGCCCAGGCGTTTTAGGCGAACCGCGATGTTCAGATCCCGTAGAGTTGGTATCTTGGATATTGAGAAGAGTACAGCTTCGTCGAAGTGGAACTGGGGTCCGAACGTGATCTCTTGGATGGAACTGAACCGTTCGAGGTGGAGTAGGTGTTCTCGGTCCAAGGAATGGTCTCCCAGTAGATTGAGTATTTTTAACTGCGGTGCGGTTTGAGCGAGAGTCTGCAGAACTGAACCCAGGATATCAGGAAGCACGGCAGAGCCCGAGCGACTTCCTTCGAACGATATTGCGACGTCGCGGAGCGAAGAGCAGAGGACCAATAGCAGCGGGGTGAGTTGACGGTCAGTGATGTCATACGCGTCCAGGACGCGGAGGTCGGGGAAGAGAGGCGTTCCGGCGCAATGTCTTGCCAAGAAGGACCAAACCGACGAATGATCTAGGGTGTGGGGCGGGATGATGAGACCCCGAACACGGCTTGCGTACGACTGGAGCCTTGACCAATCATCGGGGGATATGACCCCACGAATTGTCTTCTATGTGAGATTGAAGATGGGCCCTGTTTAGTGAATCCGCACCTTAACGTAAGACGACTCACCAACGATTGCGAACCACGGCGTCGCTGGTATCCCGGCAAGAATTGCAGGATGGGATCCAGACTGTCCAACTCTGCCCATAATACGTTAAGCGCATGCTGAGACATTGTTTTTGATACCTTCGCACATGCCACCAGGGCGCATCGACGCTCAAAACGACGTGTGTACGCTGCGTCATCCTCGACGATCGGATCGCGTTTGCCGGGAGCCAAATGGCTCAAAACTTCAAGAATGATATCTTGACATAACAAGACGTTGGGTTGTTTCTGTGCATTGCAAATCAGTTTTTAAGAGAGTTTCCCTGAAGTCCTAGAACAAAAATGATTGGCTAGGTCACTGACTGGCATGTGGTTCAATGGAGTCCAATTGGAGAAGACTAAGTATACTGAGGAAGACCTCTCGAAACCTGGTTCAAAGCAATCAGTTGATAAAAACGACACAGTTATAAAGAAAATGGACGAATAGGAGAGGACGCACCGCTTGTCGTGGTCGTCGTGGTCGTCGTGATTGTTGAGCATGGCACGCTGGGCGGGCGCTCTGAAATTGGGGCTTACTAACCTCATTTGGCATAATAAGCGCCGGGTGTTACTGATTGGCATGGCGTTCGATACGACCGACTGTAAATTTTTGTTCGAAGGTTTTCCAACATTGTGCTCTTGTGAGCAGTACTTACCCGCTTGTTTTCGCCAATAGTGCGTGGATGTAAGGATTATCTATCACGGTTGAAAAGTGGCTCAGATCTTCCCATTACCATCTCCAGATTACCGTCGCTTGAACATGAAGTCACTAACTTACATCCCTCGTAATGCCTATCCGAGCTGCCCGTATCCCCCGCATTGCATCGTGAACTGCAAACCAAGACTTGGCTCGATGATGCTCTCTGCCAGCACGTAAATACTCATCATGACAAGGAAAGAGCCGGTCCAGGACGCTTGCCACGTCCTGCGCAGCCACCCCACCGTCGCTGACAAGCGCACCCACGTCCAAGAATCGCACCGCCTTGTGTTCGCAATTGGGGGCGATTTCCCTATCGCTTCCTACCAGCTCAGACACGTCCAGCCCTGGTACAGTGATCCTGTGCAGCCGCGGGCACCAGCTCGCCAGCTCCACGAGCCCGGACACCGTCGGCGGCCGCCTGAGCCTGAGCGTGCTGGGTGGCCGCCACCCCCATGTCTGGATGGAGAGCCCCTCGAGGTCCGGCCAGGCGGTGGCGAGTACGCGCAGGTCCTCGTCTGCGACCCGTATAGCGCATTTGTCACGGAAGGAGACCACGAACGTCTTGAGACGTGCGAGCGAGAGGAACGGGGCGAAGAGATCGGAAAGCGGGGGTGGGGGGCCCGAGTTCTGGTGGTAGGCGAGCCTAAGGCGGATAGACTCCAGCCCATCTGGCAGCGCGGCGCGGATCAAGGATAGGTGGTGTTGGAATTCGGAGATTGGAATGGCAATAATGGGGAGGGTGTTGTCTTGGGCCCTGGTGCTGGTCTCGAGGTTGACTGACCGGAGCGAAGAGTTCCGAAGGGAAGGGGATCCTCCGTGTTAGCAAGGCTGGCCTGCCGACTTCAAAATGGTAAGCAACCAGAATTTAGTGACCGGAGTGAGAGGGACTGTACCTGCGCTATGCGCCTTCGATCGTCAACAACCCTCGCTCTTCAAAGTGTTTGAAGGCGTCACGGACAGAAGCATACACGTCTTCGCTGATGGGCACGTCGAAGAGGTCGAACAGGCAGACCACGATATGATCCAAGTCCTTGAAGACGCTGCTATTTTATACCACAGCAGCCACGCTGTCAAGCTGAGCGACAGTCCCTTCGATGACGTCTGGAAGAGGTATCAGACCCAAAGAGATGACGAGGACCCGGATGCCTGGGGCACGGATTTGCGAAAGAACCCGGCACATGCGCAGGAAGACGTCCCCGTATGAACGGCCGACCCAGATCATCCCGGATAGCTGCAGCTTTTGAAGGCCCATACACTGCCGGAGATCGCACGCGTCAAGCACTAAGCGGAACGGTCAGTATCCATGGTGTTCCAGCGAAATGGCACAAACACTCACCGTCTACTCCCTTGACGGCCTCCTTTTCCCCGTCGTACAGGTGGAGCTCAAGGCTCTCAAGCTCCGGCCCAACCCCGCGGAGCAGTCTGACGGTGGGCGCGACGTGTTCCGCCACCGTGACTGTGAGCGAGCATACGCGGAGCTGTGCAGGGACGTTCTGTGAAAACAGCCAGTCGACGATCGCATCGAAGTGCGGGACCTCACAAAGGACCAGGAACTCCGTCGCCAGAAAAATCCCCATGTCATCGCGCATATATTCTTCCGGAATCTCGGGTTCGCGAATGCACACAGGGCCCCTGAGGGTGAACAAATGGAGATGGGGAAGCTGGGACCAGAGGAATACGAGGTCGCCGACAGTGGGAAAGAAGAATTCCTCGATCTCGAGGGATCGGAGGGATTTTGGCAGGCCGGAGAAGAGGCGGCGAACTTTATCGGAGCTGGCAATCGAGTACCGGATTGAGAGGGAGAGTGCAGAAAGGTTGGGGAGACTCGAAAAGATCCCATCAAGCGCGACCATGCTTTGGATGGTGGTCCATTCGCAGGACATGCAGAGCCTGGACACGTACAAGCACAAGTTTGGGGATGCTTGCAGCAGGGTGTGAAAAGCGATTAGGGTACATGGCCAGACGCGGACTCCGTGCTTGAAGCGGTGGTACCGAACAGCTGAGATCCAGTTGGAGCAAACGAGAGCACAAGCGGACAGGGTCTTCTGATCATCGTGCAGGTGGTTGATAACCTGGTCCACGAGTTCATTTGGGAGTGCTGGCGTCATTGCGTCGGATGGTCTAGAAAACGAACGTCAGCACGCTAAACGCAGCCGCCAGCACCACATGGAGGAATCTGACTACTAGTACTCGATCTCACTAACTTTGGCTGTGTCAGCGACAGTACAATGGACATCACAATGAGATATTTGCACCTTTCTACTACCACAGGTCTGCTGGAGAATGCGAGGGGACAAAGGATGGAAAAACGTTTGCAAGACCAGTGGCTGTTTCCGGGTATCGCCTAGCGCGCGCTTTCTGGGGTACGGTAACGCTCGAAACTGGACTTCGAGTCAATCGCATGTAGATGTACACCCAGATGCAGTCACGTATGGAAAATTCACAGCAGTCTTGCGTGTAAATAGAATGAAATTCGCACATATGCATGATCCACAAGGTTTCTGAATTCATTAGGTGTTGCAGACTCCGCGACATTTGAACTTGAAAGGAACTAAAGAGACGACGACCCAGATTCACTCGAGTCCTCGCTGGAGTCGGTCAGATCATCATCCGTCTGTATCAATATGTAGTTTAGAGAACAGAAAACCTCGACCGAGTGGGATTACGAGCGCACCTCCCCATTTTGCGTATGCGAGCCAGGTGCACGACCGCGGGATATGTCAGACACCTTGGGTACCATCGAGTCAGCCCCGCTGTCTGAGAGCCTGTAGTTGCGCCGCCCCCAGCGCATGATCTCTAGAGTCCTCCATACATCCATCCACTGGGTGCCCGGCCCGATAGCCATGGGGCGCATGTCGTGAAGGTCCAGACGGGGGAACAGCACGTCTATGGCAACAGCGGCTTCGTGGAGGGCCTGCGTCGGCGCAGTCGAAACGCTCTGAAACAGGAGGTACTTCAAGCGGTGACGAAGGAAGGGTATGACCTTGGGTTCAATCGTCTTGCTGATGTCGAGCTCCGGGAGGCAGAGCATCCCGAGCTTGGGGCAACGCTTGGCAAGCTCGGCGAGGCCGGAGACGTCAGGCTGTCGCACGTTCCTTTGGTTGAACTTATATGTCCATTGCCTGATGTTCAGATGCTTGAGTTTTGGCCAGGCATCGCCGAGGCGAACGAGATCTTCGTTGGTAACGGAGAGGGGGGACTTGTGGGAAAAGAGGTCAAAGAACTCCAGATTAGGCATCTTCAACAAAAGTTGCGGGATGAGAGATGCTAGGGCATCAGGAAGAGGACTGAGTGCGGCGTTGAAATGGCAGCCGTAGCTGGTGACTGTGTCGGGGATACAGGATGCAATGGCAGTAAGCGGGGCTTCAAGCGTGGTCACGCTGACCGAGTCAGTGAACTCCAGATTAAGCCATTGGAGACTGGGGGGTGAGATGGCGATGACGACGTCAGAAAGATCCTTAGATTTTCCTCGCAGCGTGAGAGTGTTCAATTGGCGGAAGGAATCACCGAAGTCCAGCGTCTGAATCCTTTCCCCACCTTCCCCTCCTAAGCGAATGCCGACGTTCAAGATCAGTAAGGTGGATAACTTGGAGATCGAGTGGAGCACGGCCTCGTCCACATGGAAAGACTGGCTAAGGGCAATTTCTTGAACAGAGGTGAACCGCTCGAGGCACTGAAGGTGTTTACCGTCCAAGGAATGGTCGCCCATCAGACTGAGGATCTTCAATCGAGGGGCTGTTAAGGCTAGAGTGTGCAACACTGAACCAACAATACTGGGAACCACCGCTCGGTTTGAATGTTCCGTTTCGAATGATATTCTGATGTCGCGTAATGACGGCGAGAGGACCAACATGATCGGAGCGACATCCTCAGTGTTCAAATCGAGTGCATCTAGCTCGCTGAGGTTGGGAAAAAGAGGAGCACCGGCACAGGACTTCGCCAGGAAAGGCCAGACCGATGGATGCCAGTGGACGGAGCTGTCGCATGGGATGGTGAGGCCGCGGACACGGATAGCGTATGACTGGAGCCGGGACCAAGATGCCGTAGATATGGCCCCGTCTATTGTCTTCTGACAAGCCGTGTTAACTCAAATCAGAATTCCAAATTTCTACGTGGTCTGTATAGAACAACTTACCGGGCTCTGCGAACGATGACGACTATAAACTGGTAAGAATTGGAGGACGGGATTTAGGTCATCCAAATCTGCCCACAGAACGTTCAGAGCATGATGCGACATCGATTTTGACACCCTCGCACATGCGGCAAGGGCATTGCGATTCTCTAGACGATACGCCGGGGTTGGGGGGTCGTCATCGGATATGACCGCTCCAGACTCGCGTCTACCGGGTGCCAAAGAAGTCAACACTTCGATGAGGATATCCTGACATATGAAGATATTCGACGACTTGTGACACAACTACGCATAATATGTGAGCATCGAGCAAGTTACTCCAAAGACAAAGGAGTGCCCGTGCCGGAAAGACAACTTGAGGCCCACTTACCACTGGCATGTCGCCCACTTAACTAGTCGTTGGACGGTTTCTGAACGAACGGGAGGAATGACACCTGTTTCATGGCGGTGGTAAGAAGAGAGTTTTGTCTATAAAGATGGACATACCTCGACTGTGGTCGAATACTTCTCGTCCGAGTCGCGGTGGTTGGAAGACGTGGCAGTAATTCTGAATTGGCGGCGCCAACGGCAACCCGATCCGAGCCCGGGAAGCGGGAGCGCCCGACACTCGGCCTTACCCCAGTAGTCGAAAATACGAAGCTTAAGGCAATACACCGTTGACTTCCCAGTGCAACTTCACTTGCACCAAATACATTCCATTCAGCGGTAACCACCGCGCCAAATTTCGCACTATCTTTCGCATCGCGTCCTGTGTCGCGAACGAACGCTTCTCCCGTTCTCCATTACGCGGTGCAGACGCAAAGGAGCTAGATCAAAAATACATCAAGTATACTGGGGTGGGCGATGGAGAGGAACGAAGCAAGGAGCTCAGAGGGAGAGTGCAGAAGTTGGGGGTGAGCATCCCACGTAAGTTTGAGCCAGGATGACTTCAGCCCGTCCACACGGATCGAAGACCTGCGGAATTTCAGATGAGGGTACCTGGCGTAGACGGGATGTCTGCCATATTGCTACCTGACTTCGAGCATGTTGGACAGAAGTGCAATGGGTGACCCAGACGGACGACATTGAGCTCCCCTGGATAAACATTGGCTCCAGGGGCAAGGCTTCTTTGTTCTCGGCAGTAGTAGTGCGAACAGGACGGAATAGAGACAGAGATATAATAGAGATGGGAGGAAGGTGATGGAGATTGGCAGGAGGGTGGCGGATGTACGACTTGGAGTTGGCAGAGTACAGAAAGAACGGCTTCGTGGACGGGTCTTCTCTGGTTGCGTCCGCATCAGCTGAATTACTAGTGGACCCACTACCGAAGACATTATCATTAGCGACAAACATCGGCCGAGCGCCACGGATGTGACCGTACCTGCACTTCGTACCGCTTGTTGCTCTCGACAGACAATAGCCCTCGATCCGCGAACGGTTTGAACTCGTTGCGAACGGAGGCAAAGACGTCCTTGCTAATTGGTGTGGCCAAAGATTCGACCAAGCGGACCACAACGCGTTCGAGATCCCTGAAAGCATTGTTTTTCGAAACTGCGTCCGCTACCACACCAAGCTGAGCGACAGCCCTGTCGACGTTGTTCGGATAGAATCTCCAGAGGAAGAGGACGAGAGTCCGGATGCGCGGGGCACGGACGCGAGAGAGAATGTGGGTCATCATGGCTCCATATGAATGACCGTCCCAGATTCTGCTCGAGAGACGCAGTTCCTTGAGGTTAGTGCATTGCGCAAGGTCGCATGCGTAGAGCACTAAGCAGACGAGAGGTCAAGGTCCCCGCTATTTCCCAATGCGACCATAACGCTCATCGTCTAAATCTTGAACGACAGTCCCTTCCCCGTTGCTCAGGTGGAGCTCGAGGCCCAGCAGCGCTGGCCCAACTCCACGAAGCAGCTTCGTCGCAGGTGCTATATATTCCGCTCTTGAGACCGTCATCGAACACACGCGGAGCTGTGGGGGGACGTTGTGGGAGCACAGCCAGTCGGCAATAACATCGAAGTGCGGGATCTGCCAGAGCAGCTGGATCTCCGTGGCCCGAAACACTTTTCCACCATCGCGCATATATTCTTCTGGGATCTCGGCTGTGCTGATCTTCGTGCGACCACATAACACGAACGTCCGGAGACGAGGAAGCTGGGACCAGAGGAGCACGAGATCGCCAACGGTAGGAAGGGCAATGCCGTCCATTTTCACCGATTCGAGGGACTTTGGTAAGGTGGAGAAGAGGTCACGGGCTTCGCTAGGCTCAAGGCTGAAGTAACAGAGCGAGAGAACGCGGAGCTTGATGAAACTCGAAAACATGTCGTGGAGAACGGCCATGCTCTGGACAGGGCTCCAAACGCCGAACATGATGAGGTGACGGACAAACGATGCGACGTCTGGAGAGGTCTGCAGCAGGGCGTGGAAAGGTATTACTTTGTGTTGTTGAAGGCGGACGCGCCCGAAGCGATGGTACCGGACGGCAGGGACCCAACTGGTGCGGACTAGCGCACAAGCGGATAGAGTTTCAGGATCGTCGTGCAGGTAGTCGATGGTCCTATCGATCAGTTCATTGGGTAATGTCGCCGACATTCTATATGCGCTCGAGGCTAATCTGTGTAGCAAATGTCAGCGTCAAGCGACTACACATACGACACGGACGGCCGTACCCAGTTCTGAATCGGTCACAGCCTCTGGCTGATAGCTCGACGTCACGCCTTGCTGCTACTGGAGGCACCGAGGCATAAGCTGGTAATGATGGAACGTGGGTAAGTATAAGCAATGTGAACGCTCTCAAGAGAGGATGGAAACGGCACCATCACTACTACAGCATCCGCTGATTCCGTTCTCAGTTATGGGTGTCTCCAAGCGTCTATCCAGCTTCGTCCAAATCTTTCCAAATCCCCGCTCCCCTGGCAAGTAAGTTGGCCAACATCCAGGATTTCATTGATGTGGTGAATCGTGATGTCGCCAGGGCCATGGCGAAGAGAACGATGGAATTTCCACCGTATCGCTCCCAAGTGCGACAACGGTGTTCTCACCGTCACGCCGTGCACCCCATCACAGGCATTCACACTGCTGCGCTTCATATGAAGCCTCTCGCGCGCAACAAGCTCGGTAAACGCTATAGCATAAGGACTCCAAGCTGATCTATGAGGTCCACTCCGAGACCATTGCCTGACTCAGGAAAGCAATCTGCAACCTTGCCTGTCCACAACGCCACCACCGAATCAATGCGGATCTATTCTGCAACGCCACGCACGAATGCGTGAACGTCACGATGACTGGGTTTGAGTTAAGCGTCACCGGAGGTGTCCGCAAAACAAATGGGGCACTAGCACGAGGCCACGAAGGCGAAGGCGGTGAAATGGGAATGGGGTGCACTGGGACGGCGGCACATTGAAAACTAGGAGACTTACATGCGGGGGGAGGGGGCGGGACTAGATACTTGAGCGCAAGCCGCAAAAGAGGGGCAGCTAGATAGCACTGTATTACTGAGCGGGACCTATGGAGCAGTTTGAGCGTCGCAAAACTGTTTTTTAATCGCGCTACTTACCGGACGACATGAAGCGAACAGTCATTCGCACCCAATGCCGCGCCGCGCCGTCTGCATCTCCCGCATCGCATCCTGCACCTTAGCCCAAGATTTCTCCTGTGGATGAGTCGCCTCCCAGTCGCACGGGTACGCCTCAAGGCATGGGAAGAGCTTGTCCAGGATTCTCGCCACGTCCTCCACCGCCACCCCTTCGTCTTTCACCAGCGCGCACATGTCCAGGAACCGCACGACCCTGTAGCCTCCGACCGGGAGCGCGCTCGTTTCTGGGAGCATCGACACATCCAGCGCCGGGAGCATCACCCGGCGCAAGCGCGGGCATGCCTCCGCGAGGTCAACAAGCCCCGCGATCGTCGGCGGGCGCGCGTCAGAGGATCTGGGGTAGCACATCTCCCACACCCAGACGTGCAGCATCTCGAGGCGTGGCCATGCGTCGGCAAGCGCGCGTAGGTCATCGTCTGCGACGTGTGGGATGTATCCCCAGCGGAGGGAGAGGTCGAAGCTCGTGAGGTGGTTGAGGGAGAGGAACGGGGCGAAGAGCGCGGCGAGAGGCAGCGGGGGCTCCGCGAGCTTGTTGTAGTCCAGCCCGAAGCGGAGCGCCTCGAGGGTGTCAGGGAGCGCAGCGCGGATGAGGGCGAGGTAGTGCTGAAAATCGGTGAAGGAGAGACACGAATTGAGGAAGCATCGGAGGTCGACGGACCGGAGTGGGGTAGTGCGGAGGCCGCCGGTGGCGAGGACCGTGCTGAGCGTGGGGAGGGGCATGGGGTCTAGGGAGAGGTGGCGCAGACTCTCGAAGCTAGCGAACGTGAACGGCGGCGTGGCGGACCCACGGACGGCAAGCTCGAGCTTCAGCGTACGCAGCGACGGAAGCCTTGACAAGGCGGCGACAGATGCATGCTCTATGCGGTAGTACATTTTGGTGAGATCGAGCTCTTCCAGCATCATCAGCCTAGCGGACTTGCGAAGGTGATGAATTATTTCTTCAGCGTCACCTTCGGAGGTGATTAACAGGTACAATATCGGGTCTATGGCGTATTCTGGAGGGTCGGAGATGAAGGTTAGGAATGGGAGGAGGAAATCCAAGTCCTCGAGTTTGACCGCAAACCCGCACTCGAATTCCAAGGTGAATGTGCGTATAGTCGGTGACAAGCAGAAGAGAAAGGGCATGATGTCTTCCATGTTCGCAGGCATCTGGAGATGGAGAAGGGAAGGGAAGAGTGGTTCTCCCTGGAGACGCGACGCGAGCAAGGTCCAGGTATTGTGGTGAACGTTGATATACACATCTCCGTGGACGTGAGTCTTCATTTTGCGGACGAGTCGCGCATACCATCTGAACCGTGACCAGGCTCCATCCTCGATGTCGGGTTCCAAATCCTGTTCCCCTGCCAGTCAGAAAGGTGTCCACCGCAGGATGCGGAAACGGGCGCACAATAACTTCGTCGAACAGACTGTCATCCCTCGTCGTCCACGGCAACAACTTGAGTAGAAAAACGTGGTGGTCGAGGACCTTCCACAGCTCTGCGAGTGCGATGTCCGACAATGCACGACACGTCAGTGCACAAGATAGCAGGGTCTTCTGGAGGTGCCTGCGGGGTTTGAGATCCTTCCCCAATTTGAAGAGAAAGAAACCGCCATCGCAATGATCCCATGGGAACCAGCCTGGTGAGAGGTAGCTAAGGATTTCAGAAAAAATATCCTGGCAGAAAGGAACGTTGTAGACTGCGTTCCGCGGAATCTACAAGGGTCAATAGAGTCAACGGTCAGCTAAACCTGTCAGTACTCTGGGTAAGCAGCTTATGCTCACCGACATATTCGATGACAACAAACAGCACGGCAGTTTATGAAGGGTACAATGCGAAGACCGATGGATTCAGGCTCAACGTTGAAACCAAAAGCGCTAGCCAGCGGCGGACGTACCATAAGTACTAGGGCGCGCGTCTCGGAAGCAGTGGCGAGCACTGCTTCACTGTTAGATGCTCGCCTAGTAACCCAGGCTACCAACCTTGATGTTAGTGTTGGATGACTCGTACTTGCGTCATCCCGCGTGAACCTCTCCCACTGGCACCGGTACTTAGTACTTCTGCACTGCATCTGAGCTTTGTATGTGACTCACGCGCTTGACTACCCACCCGTGCTGGTGGCTATTGCACGCGAAGAGGCAAAGACCAGGCTGAAGGTGGGAGCGCGCCCATGGGGTAGGGAATTTGGAATTTGCCGACATATGTGGTTGGTGGAGAAGTCGGATGCTTTAAGACGAACCGACGAGTGGTTTTTCTAGTCGCACGGTGTCGCTGCCAGTGGAAATCTGCAAGAATAATACCGCCTTCAGCTCGGAAACATTGGCTTGTTGTTGAGAAGAACGTGCACACGTACAGAAAAGAGAAGCACACGGTCGCCCTGTCTCTCTGATGTCTCGTAATCCAGCGGCTGCTGAGCAATACTTTCAAGCCCTTATCGCCGCGCAGCGCCTGCCCATGCAGCCCGCATCTTCTGTATCGCGTCCCGCACCGCGAACCACGACTTCAATGCCTCAAGGTCCACTTTCCTCGCCCCGTCGCTCGAATCTTCCTCCAGCCGCGGGAAGAGTCCGCCCAAGGCCCTCATCACGTCTGCCACCGCCACCCCAGGCTCGTCGTTGAGCAGCGCGCACACGTCCAATGAGCGCATCCCCCTGTAACCTTCGCCCTACATAGCGATGATCTCCAGGAGCGGAAGGACGGACACGTCGAGCGCCGGGAGGGTCACCCTACGCAACCGCGGGCACGCTCTCACGAGCGATCCGAGCCCCGCGACCGTCGGCGGACATGGACGCGCCGCGAAATCCTCAGGCACACGACGTATCTCCCACACCCAGACGAAGAACGCCTCAAGGCGGGGCCACGCGCAGGCCGTCGTCCGCGACATGTGGGATACCCCCAGCGGAACGAGATGTCGAAGTTCGCGAGGCGGCTGAGGGAGAGGAACGGGGCGAAGAGCGCAGCGAGACGCTGCGGGGGCTCGATGCGCGCGTCGTAGGTCAGCCAGAAGTGGAGGGCCTCGAGGCCGTCCGGGAGGGAGGCGCTGACTAGGGCAAGGTGGTGTTGAAACCCCGCGAGTGGGATGGGGGTTGGAGTGCATGCGCCGCCCTCGATGTCGACGGAGCGTAAACCGGAGAGGGCGCGGAGGCCGCTGGTGGTGAGGATGCTGCTGAGCATGGGGAGGGGGAGGTGGCGAAGGGATAGGCCGCGCGGGCGCGAGAACCCGGTGAAGGCGAATGGGGGGATCCAGGACTAACAGTCCTACGTTCAGAGTGCGGAGACGGGCGGCAGCCGGGACAAGGTAGAGATCGACGAGTGGTGTATGTCGTGCTGGATTTGAATGACATCGAGCTCTTCGAGCATGTTGAACCGAGTACACTTGCCAAGATATTGCATGACTTCTGCAGTGTCCCCTACGAGGTCCATCGTCTGGCGCCAGGAGGGGTCCAGAGGATAGCCGGAAGGGTCGGAGATAAGGCTCAGGAATAGGCTCAGGAATTCCCTGTCCTGAATTACCGCTCTCAACGCGAGCTCGAATTCCAAGGTAAGTATGCGTATTGTCGGTGACAAGGAGAAGAGAAAGGGGAGGGTGTCGTCCATGTTCGTTGGTACTTGGAGACGGCGAAGGGAAGGACATAGCGGCTCTCCTTGAAGACGGGATGCAAGGAGGATCCAGACATTGTGGTCAAAGCTGATCCGTATATCTGCGTAGAGGGTAAACTTCATGTCGCGGACGAGCCGCGGGTACCATCGGAACCGCGACCAGACTCTGTCGTTGATTGGCAGGTTGCAAATCCTGTTCCACTTTCAGTCAGCAAGGCATACATGGCAGGATGGGGGAAACGCCTACAAAGACTCCGCCAATCGTTCAGTCGTCCCTGGAAGACTGGATGGTCTACGGCAACAGTTTAGGCAAGAAAATGTGGTAGTCGACGACTCCCCACAACTCCGCCAGCGCGAGGTCCGAAAACGCACGACACGTCAATGCGCAAGCCGCCAGATGCGCCGTCAAATCCTTCGAGCGTCGAGATCCAGCTGTACTGTGGTAGGAAACAGTTTTAAATCTAAACTCTCCCATGGCGACCAGCCGGGAGAGAGATACGCCAGAATTTCCGCCAGAATATCCCCGCAGAAAAGCACGCTGCTGGCTGGAGTCCTCTGATATGTGGTCGACTCAATCGTTAACCAACTCTGCACAGGGTAGCAGTGCTAGCAAGGGGTGCTCACCGACATGTTTGAAAACCAGAGACCCGATGGTCGGGGAGGTAGAAGGGAAAAGGAGCGACGAAATCGCTGAAAAGATGCGAGCACGCGAATGGGGAAGTGTGCGTTGGTGCTGGAACCTGGCACGGTTGCGTGCCCCGACCAATGTGTTGACAATCGAAATGATACAACCGGGAATGCCACTTTAAGGGTACTCACCGGAACTGGAGAGGTGCCAATATTGGGAGGAGAAGAAAACCTTGCTCAACTTGGAAGATCGATATCCGACCTGGAAAAGTCCCTCCGGCGTGGGTTGCCGCAGTATGGAAGCTTGCGGATCCGCCGTCGCAGGCAGTCAGAACAAGAAAGCGAGCATCTATGAGAGGATGAGACCTGGATTGTGTTCAATTAATACGGCGAGAGCAAGGATGGGTCTGAGCTAGTTGTTTGAACGAAAGCTTATCACCACAGGCTCCAGAGGTTATCGGCAAGTAAGGCGGTGTTTCTGATTGGCTGGAGGTAACGGACCGGACGGGCGCTCCGCGAGTGGAGTGGCGCGGACCGGGAAAGGTCCGAAAGCGGAAGCAGGGAAGGCGCGAAGAAAGTTGAGACGTCCGAGGAACGTGCACTTTACTGTGACCGCCGTCCGTTGTTCGCTCCCACCCATGGCCCTCTGACCTCCTCATTCCGTAATCTTCTCGAGAACCTCGCTCTCATACGCTCTGCCTCGGCCTCGGTCTCCCGTATACGACACTCCCCACCCTCTCCGTCTTCCCCCACCTCTGTTACTCCCCACCACGGACGAAGACCACCCACCATGGATCCGCACGGTTCCAGCACCAAAGCAGACCAGCCCCCGACTTCACAATTCAACATAGAGTCGTTTTCGGGTTATGGTTCCACGGCTTCAAGTCTACCCGGTAGTGGCGCCGTAACTCCCCGAACGACTGCATTCGCAGATCCACACTATGACGAGCGAACAGCGCTCCTACCAGACCCTCAGGACCCTGCAGAGGCAGAAGCAGGAGGCTCGGGCTCTAAAGGTGAGCACTGCAGGCATAGGAATTTTCGTTTGGAGCCGTCCCGCGGCGTTTATGCGTTCTTGGTCCCCAACGTTGTACCTTTGTGGCTCCCGTACTGGGCAAACGCCACGAGCTGTATGCGCTCTTGCGTCACCGAAGGATCTATCAAACCCTCCGGCCACGCTTCTTTGCGCCGCGTAGTGGTCTGTTGCTATTCAAAGAAGGGTACCGATACTTTGGTATGGTTCCCAGATCTGGGTGCTCTCGTCAAATTCGCTTTTGGCATATTGTGCCCGCTCCCCCGCAGGCCTCTCATCTTGTGGGAGAATTGCGGGCGATCAACGTTTAGTGGCAGCACTATAGGTTCAGTGCTCGCTTGAATGGTGGGCTTGGTCAGTAGGTTCATGTCAGCACGTTATCCGTCCTCGCGGTGATTCAAGACGTCGACTTATGCTGCAGTGTCGTATTAGTGCGCAATCGAGCGCCTTTTGTGACCTGAATGAATGCACAAGGCATTGGCAGACCCGTGCAATCTTGTCAATTACTACTGGGTGGCTACTGCTGTCTGTGGTTTTGGTGATTGACCTCAGTGCTATGATATTGTGTTGAAGCGCATACAATACGCGAAACAGGACGCGAGACATTTCTTTGTTAGTCATAAAACCTGCTATATGTCGATGTTTCATAGTGTTCGAGCATAAACGCTGAATGGTGTCTCGTCTTACTCTGTCCAATGTTCTGCGGTTTGTATGCGATCGCTTATCTGTCACTATCCTAGCACCTCTCGGTCTGCCGCCTATCTGGCGCCGTAACTCCCGGAGGTGGCAGCGGATGAAATACTATGTCCCCTCGACATCGTGGATTCCTCAGTACTCGTTATCGTTGTACGTATGTCGCCATCCATCTTGCCTCGCACCATGCCGACAGCATCGTTGTAATCTAGGCTGGCAGGCGACTTTTTGGCGGGAATCACAATCGCGAGCATGCTCATTCCGCAGTCCGTCTCATATGCCTCCTCCCTCGCGAAGCTCAGTCCAGTGACTGGCCTGGTAAGCGTCCCCGTACCCTACATGCAGCACCCAAGTCCCGTGCGGCTCACGAATATGCCGATGTAGTTCTCTGCCTCCATCCCCGGTATTGTGTATGCGTTCCTGGGCACGTCGCGCCAGCTCAACGTCGCACCCGAAGCCGCGCTCTCGCTGCTTGTCGGGCAAGCCGTCGAAGACATCCTCCATTCAGACCCACACACACACCCGCTCGACCCGCACGCGACGTCCATCGCGATCTCAACGATCATCACGTTCCAGGTCGGGCTCATCAGCTTCCTCCTCGGGCTCTTCAGGCTCGGCTTCATGGACGTCGTCCTCAGCCGCGCGCTCCTCCGCGGGTTCGTCACCGCCGTCGCGGTCGTCATCATGATGTGCGTCCTCCTCCCTCTCCCTCTGCCGTGTGGTGTGGTCTGCGTACGGAGCGAGAGCTGATGGCTGATGGGATGCGGGTTGCGGGATGGGGGCGTACGCAGCGAGCAGCTGATCCCGATGTTCGGGCTCACCGCGCTGGAGCACGTCGTGCAGCCCAAGTCGACGCTGGAGAAGCTGTGGTTCCTGCTCGAGCACGCGTTCACGCGTGCGCACGAGCTCACGACGGTCATCAGCTTTGGCGCGCTCGGCGTGCTCGTCGGGTTCCGCGCGTTCAAGCAGGCCTTCAAGCGCTACTGGTTCATCTACCGCCTGCCGGAGGTGTTCATTGTCGTCGTCGTCTCAACCTGTGCGTTCTCGTTCTCGTTTTTCGTCTTCGTTTGTGAAGTCGGCCGAGTGACTGATGTCAGTGCTCGATCCTTTATGCAGTTCTGTCGGACGAGTGGGGGTGGGACAAGGACGGGGTCGAGATCCTCGGGTCCGTGCCCATCAGCACGGGCACCGGTTCCCTCATCCAGTTCCCGCTGCGGCACGTCACGCTGAAGTTCCTCCGGAAGACGACCTCGACCGCTGTGTACGTCGCGGGTGCGATCTCGCCCTCACTGCGTTCGCTGACCGGGTTCTTATCTGGTGGCCAGGTTGATCTCGGTGGTGGGCTTCCTGGATAGCATCGTTGCGGCGAAGCAGAACGCGGGGCGGTTCGGATACAGCATCAGCCCGAACCGCGAGCTCGTCGCGCTGGGGGCGGGGAACATCGTGGGCGCGTTCATCCCCGGGACCCTGCCTGCGTATGGCTCCATTACGAGGTAAGTTTTGATCACTTGGCTTTTCAATATATGGTAATGAGGTTCACCAACGCTGATTTATCATCCAGGTCGAAGCTGAATGGAGATTTGGGAGGACGCACGCAAATGGCGTCGCTTGTAACGTCGACGCTGGTACTTCTGGCAACGTTCTTCCTCCTTCCTTGGCTCTATTTCCTGCCGAAATGTGTGCTCGCATCAATGTCAGTTCCACCCCATCGCGCTCTGGAGGAAACCGGCTGACCGCAGCGTGCACGCAGTATCTGCCTCATCGTGTTCTCGCTCCTCGCAGAGCTCCCTCATGACGCAATATTCTACTGGAAGTACGTACCGTGTATGAGTATGAAACATTCATGATCGCCGCATTTACTTACCGATGGGGGCGTCTCCGCACCCACGCCCGCAGGATGCGAGCGTGGATAGACCTCCTCCTGATGTCGCTCACATTCTTCCTGACCATCATCTGGAATGTGGAGATCGGTATTGCGGTCAGCGTCGTCATCTCGCTCCTGCTGGTCGTGCACCGCTCCTCCCGCACGCGCCTGACCATCTTGGTGAGTTTCCGCTCCAGCTGATCAGCGCTTCAGCCCGCAGGTTGGCCAGATGGAGTCGAACATTGACCTATGACCTACATCATGCGCAGGGCCGCATCCCGGGCACGGACCGGTGGAAGTCGATCGACGAGAACCCGGAGGCGGAGGAAGACGCGCCGGGCGTGCTCATCGTGCGCATCCGCGAGAACCTCGACTTCGGTGCGTCCCTCCCACCCGCTTTGGCGGTCTTACGTTACCTTCCCTGGCTAAACCACATTCATCCTTTTCTTTCCAGCGAATACCGCGCAGCTCAAAGGTGTGTGCTTCCTCTGTGCAGTTCCTGAAAATCCTGTCGCTGCGGAATGCTGATCGAATTGCGGGCGCTCGTGATATCATATGTATGATGGTTGTGGTGGTGGTGCTGCGCCATGTGTTCCCTTCGGCACCGATGCTCGGTGTGCCTTGCCTTGTGTCGCCACGCCAAATTGTCTTGTCTCGGGGCTTGGTTTTCTTGTGCAGAGCGCCTCCGGCGGCTCGAGCTGTACGGGCACGACAAGCACCACCCTGCGGACGAGCCCCACCGACACGACGCCAACGTTCTAGTCTTCCACCTCGCGGATGTGGATAGCATTGATGCTTCGTGCGTTTGTTTAACTTACTTCACCGTTCTCCGCTCTTTCCCACTGACGAAACACGTTACACCCGCTTCGACCCCTTTCTTCTCGGCCATCGCCCGCTCGCACCTATGACGCCTGTCTCAAACCCATTGACCCATGGCTCCGGCTCCGTTTGGGACGGACACGTCCTGCACTGTACGGGGCGCGGCGACCCTGCAGAGCCGTCCAGATCTTCTACGAGACGGTGGAGACGTACAAGGTGCGCCCCCTTCCCTGCGTCACGTCTCCCTATGGCCGGGCTCGCCCAGCCCGGAAAGGAGCACGACGTCGGCGGTCGCTGATCGATTGCGTTCCGTGTTTCGAATCTCTGCAGAGCCGCGGCGTCGGCCTTTACATCACCCACCTCAAGCCGGGGCCCCGCGCGATGTTCGAGACGGCGGGCGTCGTGGAGCTGCTCGGGGAGGAGGCGTTCTGCAAGGACGTCGGGAGCGCGATGGCGCGCGTCGAGCTGATGATGCGCGAGCGCGCGCTGTGACCAGGGTCCCACTTACTGGCGGGAGGTGTGGCGGATGTAATTGCGCACATAGAGAGGTCTCGACTTAGCTTCAGGGTTATGCGTAGTAGCGAGGGCACCAGTTAGTGTGTTGTAGGGGACACAGGGCACATTTTGAATTTCAGTACTCGCTTGTCGCTATGTTTTCATCACGCAATGTTTGGTTTATGCTTCTTACCTCGTAATCGTCTTCCTGGGACACGGTTTGTACAGCACTCTGGAGATGGGCATGATACAGTATTAGACGTTCCCAGGACCGCGGCCCTTAGACCTTTAGCTTTAGTAATTGGGGTACACCGCATTCGAATTCGAATTCGTTTAGTAATGCTAAGCAAGTACTACTGTACTGAACGCTTCACAGTCGCTTCACAGTACAGCCCAGGTCCTAAGAATGGATGTTTTTCAACTCCGTTTGGCAATAGAACTGGAAGGGTGATCCCAGCCTTGGTTACGGGCAGTCCCCCCGTGCACGAGGCATCGACCCCGCCCAAGTGATTAGCTCGACGCCACATAACGTGCTGGGCAGCGGGACTTGAGCGGGATAAACCATGAAGCTGGCATATGCCCTTTTTGAGGAGGCGGGGAGACGGATGTGAGACAGCGCCATCAATGTGGTTGTGTGTACACGTGTGGATCCCCCACGGACACGCTTCGGGAACAGTTTCGCGCACGGCGTTCGATAAGTCCTCACCTCAGGCTCGCCCAACGCCGCCGGCTCTGTTGCCGTCGGTCCCCTTCGGTCCCGTTTGTTGAGCCTGGCACATTGCACATGCCGATTGGTGGGGCATGCTGCTCGTTCCGGGCTCCGAGGCCTCATGGGCTCTTCGCGAGCCTCGAGCCTCGTGCTCGCGCGTGCGGCGCATCACATTGGCTCCTGCTTCTGAGTTGGCGGGCAGATGCGCGCCACGACCGCGCCGCCCTAGCTGCGCCATGCGGTCCGCAGCATCAGCGGTCGAGCCTCGGACGCGGAGACGCTTCTTCACCTCAACAGGAAGACGCTTGCGAAAACGACACCCGGCGTCGACTCCCTGGCAAAGGAAGATGCGCGGGCCAGGCGAGCGACTTCGACTTCGGACGCTCGTGATGGGAGGGAGGGTGGGCCGAAGGCGGACGCGACATGGAAGCATTGGAAGGTGTGTGGCTGCGTATATGCGACGGTGTTGAGTACAGTATGGCGGCCGCGCAGGATCAGGTGGCTGGCGCCCGTCACGGTTGCGCATCATCGACATCAGCTCAATCAAGTTGCAGCACGGTCCACGGAGTCGGCGCTCCACCGCAGGAGCAGGAGTCCGTGCTGCGTGTCACGGTCCTGGGCTGGGGCATGTCGCGATGTGCGGTGCGCGCGAGCCCGAACGCGCCGGAATCCAGGAACGGCATGGACCAGGGTACACAGGCGGACTGAGCTCGAGGCGGCTGCGCGGGCCTCGTGTGCCCCGCCCCAGCGTGTCATGTGTGGCGAGGCGTCCGACAGCGGGTATGGATAATGTCTAGGCAATGCTTGGGTTCTGTACACATGTTTCGAGAGGTCGAGGAAAAAAGAGATGATGGCAGGGCAGGGAATGAGGGTGCATGAGGTATAATAGATTATTACATATGACGGGGGAAATCCCGTTAAAAATAAAGTAGGAAGGGCGTAAAGTTGGACCAGCAGTGCCAATAATGACAAGAGAACGGGAACAGAGACGAAGCACGGCTGGTGGAACGTAGCGTTGGCGGAGAAGACGTTAAATTGGCGATAAAAGTGAAAACGCTGAAGCGTCCGGGGCAAGGAGAGACGAATGTCGAGAGCAATGCGAAACAACAATGCAAGGGCTGTGGACGGGTGCCCGCAAGAAGGTTCCAATGGTCGAAGGGAAGCCAATCGCCCAAGGACACCGAGGATCTCGCAAGATACAACGGCGCGGAGCGCGATCGAAGGTCGAAGAGATGACGACGAGGTTTGTGTACTCAACCACAAGGCGGACCAGGGACTGGCGGCAGCGCTCTGGGTAATGGTCTGGGTAATGGTCTTGGCCGCTTGAAGACGACGCCAGCCGGGAGCGGCACCAGGACGTAACGCGACTTCTCTGGGAGCAAGGACTGCCACGGTGCCGGCTCGAACGAGGTTACTGCCGCAACGACTGGTGGCATGGGTGAGGAGACATCATCGTAAGACGTGGTCGTGAGGGTCTTGGCCGCGGCGAACTGGTCCCGCATCGCGCCTTCGTCGAAAAAGGTCACCGAGATGGTCGGCGTCTGCACCTTGGCCACTGTACGCGTATACGTCGGTGGCGAGGGCGGCGCGGACGAGTCTGTGAGGGGCGGGGTATCGATTGGGGATGAGGGAGCGGACGACAAGTCGCTCTCATCGTCGGAAAGGGTGAAAGATTGCGAACTCGGCGTTGTGGTGTACAAGTCGAAGATGTCGGTAACAGCTGGAGAAACGGGCGAATAAATGATGGTGGTGACGGAGGGGCCCGACATCGACGCCATCGCTTGAAGTTGGGCTGCAAGGGACGTGGACATGGCCATGGCTGATCGGAGAGGGGAGCCCGTGTCGAAATCGACTTCATCTTCGCTCACGTCGCGCGGAATGGGGCTCGCGAAAAACCGCGTACTCGCGGCCGAGAGTCCCGAGGAGCTTGAGCTCTCGAGGTCGCTGAAGACGAATCCGTCGCCCGTCGAATCCCACTCTGCCGTAAACGTCCACGAAGTCTCGCGAGAAGATTTCGGCGGGGGAGGACCGACGACCGGGGAACTCGGGAGGTTTAGGTGGACACCGCTCAACAGAGCAACTCGGCGTCGCAACTTCTTGGCATTGCTAGAGCCGGACGGCTGGGCAGCGACAACAGTCTAGGTAACGGCATGAGGTGAAAATCCGCGTCGAAACAGGATGGGACACAGGATGGGCGGAGGAGTACGAACCTTGCCCTTCGCCGACGATGTAGAAGCAGCTTTCGCCACGGAACTCCCGGGGCTAGGCGTCTCCGACGTCGGCTGCTTGGTGCTGCTCCAGGCATTGTCTGCTCCACCAGTGGGGGGCACAACGAGCGTTGGTCGCGCAGCGGCCATGTTTTGCGAATCCTTGGAACCTAAACCTCGTCGCCGAGAGACCAGCTGCGCCGGGGGCGCGGAAGGAGAAGAAGCGGAAGGGGAAAGGGATGAACGAAAGGGAAGCCGAGACGAAGGCGGCATGGGGACCATATGAAGACGAGCAGATATGTATGTCATCGGGGAGAAGCCGCCCACATCGGGTCGACCAACGTATGCACCCTGATGGGCTCCGCGGGTGGAATTGATTGACGGCGTAGCGATGGAGGAACGGCTCATCTTGTGCAGCGAGCTAGCTCGGCTGGGATCATCTGGCCACCGTCACACCGCAGAAGGTTATATCATTACGGCCCAATGGGTGCAGAGCCCCCGCGGCTCTGGGTTGTATGAACAGCCTTGCATGCAGTGATCTGCAAAGGCATCAATCACCCTTTGTGACGGGGAGCGGATTGCATCGGGCCCCGGCGGGGCTGTCAGCATATGACACGGAGATCTGCAAGGGCGTTGACCCGAGGGGAACAAGCATCCACACGATTTCAAACAAGGGACGGTAGACTCGACGCTTCTCCCGCCTGCACCTGGGTGTTCAAACGTTCATCACCAAAGATGGATGCGAGGCCGGCTGCCCAATCACAGTTTGCAGAGCGCCGCCTCAGCGCGAACACGGCCTGGGATCACTGGAAGCTCCCAGTTAGCGTGGATAAGCAAACCGATGCTGTACTCACCCGTCTCTATCCCTGTTCGTCATAATCGCGCGCCATGATGCCCCCAGTTGGGACGGAGCACGGATGGAAGCGGGGTGGAGGACTGGTGGATGCAAGCAAGAAGCTGGGCGTCTGTGGACAATGCCACACGGGCGTCGATCAATCGGCTCAGACCCTGATGGATCTCATCCTCCCACATCGCTTCGTCCCTTGGCCGTAGCGTCGGAGGACTCATTCTATGGAATTCATAGACGTTAGACCGAGCAGACATATTAAAAGACGTGCGTTAAACCACATGGGCTGCGTCGGCGTGTATGAACCGCCTACAGGCCCTGAAGGCACTCGGAAGACTGACGGCGAGGCACCAGATCGACATTTAGGCCATAGGTCCCCCGGACCCGCGTGACGGCCTCGCGACAAGGTCCCGGAGACAGCCCAGCATCCGAACGTTCGAAGAAAGTTCCAAGGGAAATTGTCAACGGCGTCAACGGACATCTGCACAGATTTCTCAGGGTCAAGCACTACAGTAAGTAGAAGCAGGGTCGAGCGCGCCGAGTACGTTGCGTCTGGCTATCAGGCTGACAAAGAAAAACGCCCAGTAACGCCTTTACAGCGCTCCGGCACCGCGCCTGGCGACGCATATGCAATAATATATCCAATAACATGGCGGCCTGAGACGACACAACTCGGCCGATGCGGAGACATGTCCACAGCCATCCCGCCCTCCATCGCCCTCGGCGTCGGCGTCTCCGGCCGGCTGTCATGGACAGTAAGTAGAATACAGGGCTGGATGCACGCCAAAAGCTGATGTAGATGTGTACAGGATGTGTGGCTCGTCGCTGAGAATGATCACTGAGGAATAATACCGATCCATGACCACGGACGTGACACTGGCTTGCGACCTCAGTCCATGCCGGTCGTCGGCGCTCCAGACGAAAACCAAAATTATACCATAAGATCATGCGATGGGCGGTCGGTCCGAGGTAGCTGGCGTGCCATCTAGTACAGTCTCAGCAGCTCGTTGCGACGGGTAGCAACATGGGACCTGACATGTGTGGTGTGTGTTGAGCAAAACGTATACGGTAGCCCCGGTGCACCGGAGGACTTGGAACACGGGCACGCCATTCAGCGGCGCCCCGACCGCGGCAGTCGGCCTAACGAGACGTTGCCGAAGCCCTCGGCCATCCGGATCAGCTCGTTGAGCATTTGCGAGGACCTGTCCGAGAGGGCCTCCTTCTCCCTCAGCTTTCGCGACTTCGTCTTGTTGGGCTTGTAGTGCCCCGGCTTGTACGACGGATGGTTGAGGGGCAGGGTGCCGTCCCATACCCCGCGATCGTAGAGGTACGGCGATGGGTTCATGTTGCTCTTGTTCGCGCGGACGAGCTTGAAGAGGTTCCGCGTCACTTGGTGCGGGACACCGCGCGCCACCGCGGAACTGTACAGGAGCATCAATGTGCTGTCCACTGTAGGCGCGGACGCGGACGGGAATCGCGAAACGGTAGGTGCCGTGTAAAAACGCATTAGTTTAGGGCGGTCGGAAATTGTTGTGACAGCGTGAGTTGACGTGTTGGTAATACATCCCGTAACGCGTCGAGTAATGACCCCGTTACGGTCATGTCGGGGTAGGCGGCGGATGTGTCAAATGGCGGAGATGAGACGTCCGGTTAGTATTCGCATGGCGGGGGGTCCTAAAGGGGACGGAACTTACTTCGTCTATCCCATTCGCGTAACCACTCATTCATGGAGATGCGTCGATTGCGGGAAGGACGCAGACGGCTGTCTTTGTACCTGGCCATGACAGATGCGGCCTGTACGAATACTGGCCGCCAAAGACTCCTCAGGGTGGATGTTGCGTGGGGCTGAGAAAGCACCGACGCGGCAGTTGACCGGAGAAGGAGTCGATATAGACTATAAAATGTTGGCGGGAAGGGTGATGATGGTGTCGACGGCGCCCAGGATGACCTCGAAGGCTCCTCTGGTGCGGTGCTATGGGCGCGACAGACCACAAAACGACGTCCAGCCACTAAGCTAGAAGGAGATGGGCGATTGTTTAGACTGTGTAAGAAGCGAGCGGGACAGATCTGGTACGGCAGCGATGGTTTCAACATGGTCGAGCTGGGCGGCACGGCCACGTGATAGGTATCTGTGCATGATTATGAGCACAGAATGACGCGCAAGCATTGCTGCAGAGACATACGTTTCTTTCAATGGCGGCAAGCGGACGTTTGGGTGCTCGACCACAGTTTAGACCTTCGCAGATCTATTAGCAGGCGAATGAGTCTTTACTACTCAATCGACCATTCAGCCGTTGGCTCTGTCTGGCATGGCACGTACCTCCAAGAATAAAAACCACGAATACTTAGAAACGGAAAGCAACCGGGCTTGCGGTCGCTCCGACTTGCTCGCAATGCGTTGTGGCTGGTGGTGATGACGGTACAAGTTCGAGTGTCACGCGTCACAATCGGAAGTCGGACCCTTTCGCCTCGGTCGCACCAGGACCCCGGGCACCCCACCGCCAGCCTGCTCGCCGCTATGCTTGCTGGCACTTGGCGCTCAGCCTCCACCGTACGTGGGCTCATCCCGGAATCCTCTGCTGCAAGGACCCACCCGCTTTGAATCTCCAAAGTAGAACTGATGCCGTTCAACCCAGTGTTATCATCCCGATGCGTATGACGGTTGGCAATTACTACCTTGAAGATGCACTAGCACTCGGAGATCCGAGTCGGGCTCGTTTCACGGTTTCTTCTCTCGTCCACGACTCGGTCGTGTTTCAAAGTGAGTCCCCACATGTCGATGTTCTTGGCATAGGATATATTGGACCCGTTTCCTTTGAGCAACCCCGAAGGAGTAAGGTATGCAGCACCGGCTTCCCGTAACAATATTTGAACACATCGGATTAAATGCACAGGCCAATATTTCACATCTTCCGGATAGAGAACAGAACATGCCAGCCCTCACCGTTTACAGGAGATCGAAAAACGCCGGTTACAGCCATTTGCGACTGCACATGGCACTCTGCAATGCTTGATTTATGGCGGGCAATGTACAGTGTCATTGATATCTTCTGCTACACGATGTTATAGATACGCAGCGAAATATTTGGGCAAGACGATCGACAACAAGCATCATTGTGGACACGTATCCTCACGAGGAGCTTTGTGGAGTGTCGCTCTCCTGCTGGACCTAGTCGCAAGTTAGTCTTCTCTTGTTCCCGTATTCGATATTCATTAAATACTCACCTCTAGATCAGCGGGTCCTTGAACCTCGTTCCCCTTCGCAAGTGCTTGTACGGTTTCTGCCGTTAGCTTAACGCGACGAGCTTTCATGATCTCGGCGTTCTCGCAGCTGTTCTCGCGGGCGATGAGGGTGGGTGTAGGGGCTTGCATGGTTGCTGCTGGTGGGTACCGTCCAGTCACCAAGGGCCTTTATAGGCTTTCCTGGCCGCTTTGGTGCAGACGAGAGCACCACGTCCACAATCGGAAGGGATGTATAACATCTCGATTCCCATTGTCTGAGCGCTGCCTCACTGAATGACTTTCACGCGATAGACTTACGTTTTACTCAGGTGTCTAGACTGGTGCTTTGCCCACAGAAATGATCCTGCATTCCGTCGTCCCACAAAAGCGGAACATGAACATCTAGCACCTTTTGTGCTTTTGTGCTATGCTCAAAGAGTTGGCCTGTTGTGGCTGCCTTGCGCAACGAGCAAAGCGTCGGCGCTTGGCCGCCATTGAGCAGTTGGCAACGCCATGGCTTAAGCGGCTTACGCCACAAAGCGTCGGTCAATGCGTCCCCATGTTGGCCCCACGTATACTTATAACCGCCGAACAACGGAGACCAGTCCCTCACCCTGGCTACTGCTACGGCCACCGTTCTACCTCTCCAATCTTCTCGTCGTACTTCTTCTCGCACTCCTGCCTCTCCTCCCATGGAAGCCCAGCGGTTCGATCCGACGAAGAAGGTAAGTCCTAACCACCCCACCTCCCTCACCCCACACTGGCGCCGTAACTCGGGACTGACTGGCAATCCAAAGATGCCGCTCTCGCCTTTGATTATTCCGCAGGTGGCTGAGGTGGGATCGATGGGTGCCAACCACGAGGAGCGGCAGTATCCATTTCTCCTGGTGCCTCCACCTACGCCCAGGGGGATGCACCGCAAGAAGTCCTGCGACGCAGAGCGATTTCGGCACAAGAAGCAGAAGGTACGTCCTCAGCCACTTCCTAACCACCGCTCCAATTGACACTTCCCCCGCGCGCGTTATCAGACGACTCTTGCGTCTGCCGCGACCTCACCCACCCTCGCCTCTCCTACTTTCGGAGGAGCCAGGCTCGTGACAACCACAGAGACGACGCTCCCCGACTCCGTCGCGTTCAAGCTCCCCTCTCCTTTGCCAAAGGACGACTACTACTACCTCACGAGCTCCGACCGGCCTCCAGGCTCCGGGTACGAGACCTCCTCCAGCTCAAATGTCGGCAGCCCCATCGACGACTACGTCGACCGCCAGATCATCCGTCCCCAGCGCAGCCGCGTGGGCCTCCGCAAGTCCTTCGGTAACCTCAGGAAAGCTCGGTCGGTCGCCAACCTCCCCAGGATGCCCGGTACCGCCACCTTCGGCGTCCCCACCCCCGTCAGCTCCGACGACAGCCTCCCCAGCACCACCAGCACCAGCACCGGCAGCAGCGCCGGCTCAGGCTTGAAGTCCCCGCGCTCCCGCCGCCCGTCCTTGGCGGCGCTCTCCTCCCCGGTCGCCCTCAACGAGGTGACAGACACGCTGCGCCGGCTCAAGTCGCGCCTCAACCTCCGGGACGCGAGCACCGAGCGCAAGTGGAAGTTCGACGAGGCGGTCGAGTACTACGAGCGGACGTGGGCGCGCGCGGAGAGCGGGGACGGCGCCATCGAGGTGTGCGTGGAGCAGACGCGGGAGACCGTCGCCGACCCGCTCCCCCAGTGCTCGGGCCCGAAGGAACGCCAGTACCCGGATGGCATCGGGCTGTATGCGCGTCCCCTGTCGCGCAAGAACACGGCACCTGTCGGTTCTGTCGCCGAGGGGCCGTGCGAGGTCCGGCTGTGAACGGGGCTGCGACTCGCCAGAGGCAGGCCTGAAGCCTCATTCCGATCTCTTTCATTGCTAATCTCAGGTACGTATCAAACGATTGTAATTGTAATCACTCCTGCTACCCCCATGCTCCTCTTGTTCGCTGTTTAATCGTCCACAATCCCTTGTGTTTTCAACCTTTGGCTACCCGCATTGCACTTCTTACCTGTCTCTTGCTTCCCAACGATCGTAAACTACGTATACGCTTTTTCTTGCAACTTCTTTGCTCAAAACGGACTCATCTCGTCCTGTTCCAACACCAACATCGCTTTTCTGTTTGCTCTGTATTCATACTGTTCATGTTTTGTTGTCGTAATCTCCCACCGTTTGTACCCGCGCATCATCACTATGTAGCGACACTACACTCAGTTTACTGGATCGAACAGCCCTTGGACTCCCGAACAGGATGCATGCTGCCACCCAGTCAGGGTCTCCCCGACATCAGCGCTCCTACCACAAGCTTGAGCAGCATTGAGTTGGGGAAACATACACTTAAATATGCGGGAACGAAGGGGCGCGCTATGAATAATACCAAGTGATCGACGCAGCGACAAACAATATGTATGTAACAACTGGTTATGCAGAGATGAGAGATGTATGAGGGCCGGAATCGAAGTATGAGAGGGAGAGGGAGAGAGAGAGGCAGGGGAACGACAAGCCTGTCCGCTGAAAAACGAAGAGAGAAAGAGAGGGAGGGATGTCGATGCCGGATGTATCGATGAAAGGATGAACGGATGGGTGGGTGGGTGGATGGATGGGTGGCGTGCATTGTACGTATGTATGTGTATATTGACACGAACGAACCGAAGAGAGGAAGTGGAACAGAGAGGTGAATGAGGGAGGGGGCGTACATACGTTCTGTATACTGCTGGTGGACGCACGAGAATCACTAACTACTACATGAGACAGGAACCGTGACGGTACAGAAGGGGGAGAGGTAGACGAAGGACGAAACGCACGCGACGAGGTGGTCCGCCACGCACTGGAAGGGGTGGCAGGCCGCACGACGTCGGCGCAGCGTAGCCTGGAGGCCGGACTACGTAAACGCATCGCAGTCAGACGCGCCAAGGCCCTAAAGTGCAATGCGGCGGGTGCCACTCACCTCACTGCACCAGCGCGCCAGCCGCGGGCTTGCCCTTCATGTTCCCGTCGTAAAACATGGAACCATGATGCGCTGCGACGGGCATCTGGACCATCCCGTAGGGCATCGCCGCGGGCATCACGCCGAACGGCTGGTAGACCGGGTACATTCCAGGCTGGTACATCGGCCAGGGCCCGCGCACCGCTTGCGGATGGTGGTGGTACTGCATCTGCGCTGCGTGCATGTACGCTGCGGGGTTCGCAGCGACATACGGTCCGGGATACGCGCCGACCGGCGGGTACGGGGCGGCCGCTCCTGGAACACCGGGGTAGAGCGGCGGCATGGACGGCAGCTGGGCGGGCCCAGATGCGGGCGTGTGCGGGACGGTGAGACTCATCGTCGATGATGCGGGCGAGAACGTGGCCGAGGGCGCGGAAGGAGGATGCGACGCGTTACTGCCAGACGAACGCTTGTGCCCATGACCGTGTCCGTGTCCGTGCTTGTTGGACTTGGCCGGCTGGTGCTGCTGTTGCTGCTGCTGGGCCGCAGAGCTCGCAGTAGGCGGAAGCGTCTGTGGTGCCTGCGAAACCTGAGTGATCCAGCCATCGTTAGTCGCTGCGAATCGAGAGGATGAATTCTGGCGCACTACGCCTGAAATCCACCCATCGGTGCTCTCTTCCTTCGCCGTCGAGACTGCATCTGTGACGAGCGTCGAAAGGTCCGCGTCTTTACTTGAGGCCGAGGCCTGACGCTTGTTCGACTTCTTCGCCTTCCGGCCCGATCCAGCGCTGCCCGAGGACCGGAGGCGGTCGACAATCTCGCGCGTCTTTGAATTACGCGAACGTGAGGTTGGCGACCCGTCCGTAAGAAATGCAGGCAAGAACGCGGCCGAGGGGCGGCGAGGGGTCGTGCTGCGCGTATTACCCAGGCTTTGAGTGGCACCTGGGACGTCGTCTGTATCGTCCGCGACCTCGATGTAGAACCCAGCCTCGTCCTTCTGCAGCGACGGTGGCAGAGATCGAGACTCGCGCCGGTCCGCCGGTGAACTCGAGTTCAAAGACGGGAAGTGGAAGTTGTACGTGGGCGAGGAGAACGGGGAGTCGGAAGAATTCGAAGAGGACGTCAAAGGTGGCGTGGTCGGTTCCCGTGATGATGCACGATTGGGGGTTGAAGGGATGAAGGTGAGCGCGGCTGCGCTCAGGAGCTTTGAAGGGAGAGGGGAAAGGACTGTTGGGGATGTCGTAACATCGCTGGAGACGATGCGGGCGTACGATGCCTTCGCAGGTTTGGGCGTCGAGGGCGGCGGGTCGGAATCGCCTGAGGCCTCCGAATACGTAAGATCTGCCGTTCCGGGAGAGCTCGGCGGACTGTCGAGGTTATTGAGATCCCAAAGTGGGACGTCTTGTGCGAGGGAGTCGACCTCTGGGAGAGCGCCCTGCTCGAGGATTCCCCCCAGGAGCTCCTGGACCTTTTCGTCCCAAGTTCCCTCATTACAGAGGGACTCTGAACAAGCGGGCTGCTCGTGCTCGAGATTGGGGAGATCGTCCGAGGAAAGGATGGCAACTTCGAGCTCGTACAGCCTGAGAGCCTCCTCCGCCGCACGGACGCCACAAAGGGAACTGTTCAGGCTCACATCTCCGTTGCTGCCTCCAGCGGCACGGCGAGCATCGCCTGCGATCCTCCGTCGTCTCCCGCGGGCCAGGAGGTCATGATAGTGGGGTGGTCGGGGGTGATCCGGCTTTGTCTTGTAGGCCCAGGAGATGGCGCGGAAGGACGTTTTCCACCAGTCGTCCTGGAAGATCTCCCAGTCCCACATCTCCCGCGGCTCCTGGGGAGATCCGGCAGCGAGCATAGGCGAACCGAAAGCAAGGATGGTAAGGAAAGCGAGAGAAGGGATGAACAGGAGTCAGGGGAACCCGGCGGTGGCGATTCAGACGAGGTGCGGCCGCAGAGGACGGCGAGACCCCCGCTCCCGCCTTCGAATGAATGGGGAGACAAAGGAGGTTATCGGCTTCAATCACACATGCGCCGGCGTCGTGGATAAAGGAGGGGACCAGCACGTTGTCGTCGTCGTGAGGAGAGTTGCAATGCGGCGCTTAGTCACCCCCGCCCCATAAACGCACATCCCCCAGATGACTCTCTTCCGCCCCGAACACCCCAGAACGTCCTCAATTTTTCCTCCAATCGCCACATTCGTCCAGAACGTTGTCAGTCGTGGGGAGGAGGTCCGGAGACTATGCGCATTTGTGATGGAGGTGAGTAGCAGGCGATTTCGAAAATGGCAAAGCCTCCAACTCTCTTGACAAGCCCCCCTCGTAGAATGCAGCAGGCACACTAGCCTATCAAACCTCCTTCACTCTCCACGCCACACACTATCCACGACCCACGACGGACAGGTCGAGGAGATATGTCGGCCACGTTTCCGGTGAGTCTTTCGCAGCGCCTCCCCTCGACAAATCGGAGCGGGTGGCACAACAGATGGTCGTTCCGCCTGGAGTGCTTCCCAGCTGCGTTCGCACGACACAGATGAGAGACACGACCAGCCGACCGTCGAGGTCCGATCTCGAGCTGTGGCCCGCAGCGCCTCCCTCCCCCGTTCCCTCCAAGATGTGAACGAAACCAGGGTGATCCATTCACACCCCTGGTGACGGCCCCCTGCGTGGATGCGCTTCGCACACGCTCATGCGCCCCGCCGGGAGGATCAAGCGAGGGCTCTCTTCATTTGTGAAGGTAAGCAGGCCGGCCGCATATATCGAGCCAAGAAGTTTCCCCGGCGAATGGGGAGGCCCTCCTATACGTGCACCGTGCACCGTGGACTTGGGCATGACTGCACCAGACCCCACGAGGCTATCTAGGTTAAGGCCATCCCGACACTATGGCACGCGTTCTCCGGTCAACCGGTCGGGAGTTGCGTAGAAAGGAGGAGGACGCCGTTCGGGCTCGTGTCGTCCAAGATCAGCACTCTCCCGCTCTCAAGCAGCTAAGGTTCGTGTCGAGGCGAAGATCAAGCTACACGACACAAACCTTGTTGAATGTTGAAGTATGCCCTAATCTCACCGTTGGCCGTCCCCAGATTCAGATCGCACTCGTAGCAGTTCCAAGTGCTAGGATGTATATCCAATATCCCATATCATACAACTCATTGTGCAGTAGAGCAAATGGGTGACTATGTGTATGCAACGGAAGATTACACGACAGAAAGACACGGAACGACAACAATGAGTACGGCCACGACCAAGTCCGTCCCTCTTCTAGGCCCGAATGCCTGGACGTGTCAAATAAGCTCACGCAGAAGTGGCGTTGTTGAAGATAAGACGGTTGGGCGAGCCCGTGGGGAGCTCTTCGAACACGTCCTTCGTCGAGAGCGAAATCAGCGCCTGCTTGAGCTGGGCGGGCGTGATCGTGGGGTAAGGGATAGGGGCCATCGCGGGCTCCTGCATGAGCTCGGGAGGGGGCAGGAACGTCGCAACCCACGAGGGCATCGCCGAGTACGCGAGCGCGTACGCGTTCGACAGCGAAGAGGGCGACAACGAGATCTTCATCGACGCGAGGTCGGGTGCAACCGAGGGGTTGAAGGTCACGGACGGGTAGAGGGAGAGGAGGTACGCGAGGAGACCAGCGGTGTGGGGAGACGCCATCGAGGTACCGGACATGGTGGTGATCGCGGACGAGCTGCCAATGTACGTCGAGAGGATGTTCAGACCCGGGGCGAAGACGTCGACACACGTGCCGTGGTTCGAGAAGTACGCCCGCTCATCGCCGAGAGTGGACGCACCGACGGTAATAGCCTTCTCCGCAGCGGCGGGAGAGTTGTTGCAAGCGTCCTTGTTGTCGTTGCCCGCGGCGACAGCAAAGTGCATGCCGCCATCGACAGCGCGGTTGACAGTGTCGTCAAGAGCACGAGATTTGCCACCACCCAACGACATGTTGGCGACGGAGCCCTTGTGCGCGGTCTTGCCCGTGCGCCTGAACTCCTCGCGAGCAGCCTTAGCCTTGTCGGTGGCCGACTTCGCAGCCCAGGCGACACCACCAACGACATCGGACATGGTACCGGAGCCATTGCTGCCGAGCACCTTCACAGCGATAACGTTCGCCGCCTTGGCAACACCGTACTTGCGTGACGCGATGGTACCCGCGCAGTGAGTACCGTGACCGTTGCCGTCCTCATCAACGTCGTTCTGAGGCATGGTCTTGCCCCAGGACGCGCGGCCCTCGAACTCGACGTGGTTAACGTTGATACCAGTGTCAATGACGTAGACATCGACGCCAGAACCCCCGTCCGCCTCGTACTCGTACTTCGTGAAGGTGCCGAAGGTGAGCTTCGCGCGGTGGCTTATACGCGCGAGGCCCTGGAGGACGGAGAGTCAGCAGAACGTTCGGCAGCGAGGCGGAATGATGGCGTGACTGCGCAAATCGCGCTACGTCATCGCGTCGGCGGGGCTACAAACGACGACGAGGGTCGCGCACAAGCGTCCTCCACAGTAGACAGGAGAGACACCGTTTCCGAACAGTACCCCAACGCGAGGGGGATCCCCAACACGGCAGTCGAGCGCTGCGAGATATCGTGTGACTCGGACTCACCCAGGGAGCGCCCTTCTGCGTGGTGTGCTTGGCGACGTCGAAGTCGGTGTGCCGCTCGACCTCGAGCGTGCGGACGATCTGGTCCGCCTCGACGAAGTCGACCTCAGGCATCATGCGGATGTGCTCGATGACATTCCGGCTAAACTTGCCTGCGTACCCTTGGATGTGCCCGTCGTAGACGTGGGTGAGCCCTGCGAACGCGTCTGAATCCGAGGCCGCGTCAGCCGCGTGCACGTTCTGGACGAAGTTCATGTGGTTCGCCATCAGTGCGGGTGCGACGCCGTCCTTGAGCATGATGATGTACGAGTTGTTGACGGTCCCGTGGGGGTGCTCGTCCACATGAAGCGGGGCGACGGTCATGCCCGGGGCGCGGCGCGGGGAGTCATGGTAGGTGGAGAGGGGCGTGGCCGACGCCAACGAAACGGCCAAGAGCGTGAGGTAAAGAGAGCGGGCCATCGTCCTCGTAAGTCGTGAAGAAGAGGAGGGAGGATGGGTTGGTAGCTCACCTGAGCCCAACGGTGGCTCTTGATAACGCCGCCTTCTGTTTGCACCTGTGTACGAAGTGGCTATCCGGACCTCCGCCAGAGTGCCGCCAGTGTCAACGCGTCCCGGCAGTCCAGCGTAAAGTTCCAAACATGGCGTCGTGAAGCCAGGTTGCGCTGGATGTGTACAATGAATACACGTAGAGATGGTCGCTGGCTTATCCGAGCACTTTCACTGTGATGCTTGCGCCGTCGCCGTCCCTTGCATGTATCTATCACGCAGCCGATTCTCTCCGTTAGGGCTTGCCGAGAGATGCCGAATTAAAGTAAAGTTGAAGTAAATGCAGGTGTTCTCTTACGCCTCGATTTCGATCCAGAGATCCCATTGCCTAGACAAAAAAGCAGAATGTTATGACCATTAGTCCATACTATCTACAGCACGGGGAAAGTTGTAATAATGAAATTCTCTACAGTTGTGCAAAAACGTTGATGAGAGTGGGATTCGAACCCACGCCCGTGAGGACCAGATTGAGCAAACTCATACAAGCCTTAGTCTGGCGCCTTAGACCGCTCGGCCATCTCACCTACATGAAGCCCGGGAGCCAGACACCTACAATGTCAAAGCATACCTTGGAAACGAGAATCATGGACCAAGTCATGGACACTCGGTGTCCTGAGACTTTCAGGAAATTATTTGGAAGGAAGAGATACGAGAGCTGTCAATTTCCACAACCATCCATCATGAAGTGGCCAAATCAGTGGGATGACGTCACGGCGATAAGAGGAAGGACAGGACGAAGATTATCTAGACGTGTACACTCACCATCTTCGCGACTATATGCATATACCAAAAGCTATGGCACTCCGCACGGTCGACTATCGCGTCAAGGGCAAGGTACAAGGAGTATTCTTCCGAGTATTTGCGAGGAGCACTGCGCAAGGCCTAGGTGTAGTTGGCTGGGTGAAGAATGAGCCGGTGAGCCAAGTCGTCGACACTGCTCGGTCCTCGGAGAGAGTGTGACATGCATACTCACCATATGCGGCACACACCCCAGACCGGCGATGTGATCGGCACTGCACAAGGTCGTGAAGAGGCCTTGGAGAAGTTGTGAGGGTCCTCTTAGCGTGCCCGTCGTGAATGCTGTGAGCTGATCGGACTGTGGATCGATATCTAGCAAAGAGGCCTTGAAGCAAGGGCCTAAACACGCAGTAGTAACGGGGGTCGAGTTCTCCAACGAGGCACCGCTGGAGAGGTTGCAGTTTCAGGAGTTTGAGAAAGTTCGTAACTGGCGACCACAGTAAGCAGAGGAGTAGCGGAAGCGGAAAGGTAGCAGTAGGGGTATGGGCTGAAGAGCAGATATATCCCATTCCATGTACTGTCATACTTAGAGGCCAATCACATGTGGTCTTCATCGCATTACTTATAATCGAGTACGGCTTGAGCTTTATGGTGAGAGGGAGTTTGGAGGAGTCGGAAGTTCTTCAAAAAGCTGGTTGAGCTACGTATTCCGAAACCAAAGATTAGATTAGATTGAGGTTCTCGACAGGTTCTCGACTTGCCGCACGGTCTGACGGCCAAACGCGGCCTTGCTTCGAACCTCGACCACGCTTGCTGCCTATCCTCCCTGCACGGTGCTGGCTCCTCGATATCTGTGGCCCGCCATGACTTTTCGGACGCGGCTCTCTGTCAGTGATATCCTCCACCGTGGTCTCGTTTGGTCGCTGCTCGGGGTGACCGTGTGGGGTACCGTGATGATTGGCGTTGTCCACCGGAATACGTTGGCTGCAGGCAGAGGTGCGTAATATATGCGAAACATGTGCTCGTTCTGTTGATTGCTTAATTGATATTCCGCATATATGCTGTGACTAGAGGTGAGATAACGATCGAGACGCCATAGCTTGGTGCAGGACCCGTTTGACGTGTCGTAGGCATTGGCGAAGCAACAGGCAGAGGCGAAGGTTATCTCCTCAAGCCAGGTGCGTACCTCGTAATCCCCTTGCCTTGCCTATTTATTCGTATATGCGCTTGAATCGCGCATGCATTCCCTGCGTCCGCTCATACCGGGTGCGTACAGGAGGAACAGAACGAGATTGCGCTCGCGGAAGCGGCCCAAGCCGCGTTGAAGGGCCGTTCGGGCCAGTCATCATGACGGTCGCGATTGGATTAGATGACTGGACATCCGTCATGAAACCTGCGGTGCGTACTGCATTGATTTCTACTTCCTCTACAACTTCTGAATGTCCGGTCTTAGTTCCTCCATTCATGTATCATACAACTCTCGTTTTCGATATATTGCATCTTGCTTTCGCGTCCCTCCCCTGTCAAATCTCCAGAAACCTGTTGTCACCACCAACGTAAACTCGAGATGTATCAACGCTTTCAACACGGGTTTGCAAGACTCTTCATGTGCACGGACGTATGCACGAAGCCGATTCGTGGAACACCGAGTCGCACACGGTGGAGTTCGTCCGATACACGGTTGGGCGGAGGAAGGAACACACTTATCACAGCGGTCTGTAGTGAGTTGTGTTCTAATTTGGATTGGTTGGTTCGCTTGCTGACTGGTTATTTCAGAGTGGTGTCTTCCACTGCACGGTTTGGGCTACTAATATCAAGCATATACGTCTCGGACTACATTTAGACGGGCAGCACCGATCCGGGCACACCGATCGTGCTACTGATGCCTGAACAAGGCTTCGCAACCCTCTGACCGGAGTGACTGCTTTGAATCGTAACGTAAACACCCCATATCTTTCGTCATTGTGTTTTAGTTGAACTGAAAGGGCTATTTTTCCCTTAGGTTCCCGTGAGCAACATGACAGGCCTCGGCTACGCGACTCACCGACCCCCTCGCACTCAATCGTCAAACTCCTCTGAGAAGTACACCGGCAGCTTGAAAATGTCCCGCCACTTCAGCGCGCCCCACTTCTCCGGCCTCGCCTTCGCCTCGTGGTAGTGCGTGAACGCGCACGCCATCTGCTTCGCGCACACCTCCGGTGACACCGCCCCCACGCCCGTCGCGAGCCCCGTCATCGCGACGCACTCGATCGGCGCCGCGCCCTCGCGCGCAGCCTTCTCCGGGTCCGCCGCGACCTCGGCGTTGTGGTTGTCGATGGCGACGAGGAGGGACCACACGCAGTTGTACACGACCTCCTTGTTCCACTTGACGTTCTCGGGCGTGCGCATGGTCGGGCAGAGCGCGACGTAGCGCACGCCGAGCTGGTTGTGCTCGCACGGCGTGCGCACGAGCGGGACGAGGGTGCAAGTGCCCGGGGGGGCGTAACCGCGCCAGCGCTGGTAGAGGACGGCCTGCGCGGCGTGGGTCAGGGCGTCGTTGTCGCTCTCCGGGGCGATGTAGTCGGAGAGGACTTGGTCGAAGCTACGAGTTGCGGTGGGAGACCACGGGTCAGGAGGGGATAGGGCGGAGATGGGGGGCGATGGGGGCGCTCACCTGCCATCGAGGCGGCCGAAGCTGTTGGCGGGGGAGACGATGGTGTCGAAAGACACATCGAGGTCGTCTAGCGATGCGCCTTTGATGGTGATGTGCTCGAGGGCTTCGGGAGGGACTAGGGCTGGGAAGGCTTGTTGCCAGGCGGCGACAAGCTCATCGTAGATATCGAAGAGCACGAATTTGACCGGCATCGCTTGCGTTTTGCAAGACTTCAAGCTAGTCGGTGGTCGGTTGGGTGGTGAGTCGTGTCTAGTATTCGAGGTGGCAATGCTAGCTGCGTGCGTGCTTATATGTGTCGATACAGCACAGCGCCAGCTCGCATTTGCGCATCGCCACGCACACGACACGTTTTCGTTCCAGAATATTGGCATTTCATTTCTGCGCCTCTGGATCGATTCTGGGGATTTCCGAGCACACCTTCGTATGCGCCCTTAACGACTAAGGTTCCCGCTCCTTGAAAGATAGGCGAGGTGCTCGGAAATATCCGAAACCCAATCGATCTCGAATGCACACATTGCAACTTGAAGTTCAACCGTTTCCCGTCTTCCCCTCGTGGCTTAGATTGTGCAAGTAAGCCCGGCGCTGTCGCCGAACAAGATCAAGGTTGGACAGAACGGCGTATGTTCACCGGCAGTGCAGTTCTTGGATACGGGGCGTGCTGTATGCTGACGTTTGCTGCATAGATGTGAATGAAATGCCGACAGTGTTTCCCAATGAACTCGTCGACAGGATTATCGACCACCTGCACAACGATGCCGTGGTACTCTCCGCTTGTGCGCTCGTCCGCTCGAGCTGGATCCCTACCGTCCGATACCACCGCTTCAGACGCGTCCTTCTTGGCCCCCCTGCATCCATACATTCTTTCAATGCCTTGCTCCAGACCTCTCCTGATGTCGCACCGTATGTGAGCCACCTAGACATTCTCCACAACTGGAGTGACGACAAGAACATGGCCCCTCTCTGCACCCTTCTTTCGACTACCCCCAGACTTCGCGGTCTCCATCTCGGTTACATGGATCTGGAGCCCGACAAATTCCGCGCCATCTGTTTCGCTTTGCCAACCTCCCTTGAACACGTCGAACTCAACCACCTCTACCTCCGCACCGGTACCCTCGGCGATCTCGTACTCCTTTGGTCCCGGCTTCCTCGTCTCCGGTCGTTTATTCTCATCGGTGACACTAAAATCAACGGACCGGAGATCCCAGAAGAATATACTCGCAGCGACACGAAACTGTTGAGTGCAACGGAACTCCAGCTGCTTTGGCAGATCCCTCATTTCGACGTGATCGCCGGCTGGTTCTGCTCTCAGAATGTCCCAGCACAACTCCGCGCATGTTCGCTGTCACTCTCAAGCACGGAATACGTAGCACCCATCGCGAGGCTGCTCCGCGAGACTGGGCCGGCTTTGGAGAGGTTTGAGTTTGATTTGGGCAGCGGCGAAGTCGTCAGCGGCGTCAGCGGCTTACAAGGTGAGTGTTGTAGTCATGTGGCAGACAAGAGGGATCCTGACGTATCGTACTGCGTATCTTAGTGTTCTACCCGTGCGACCTCGCGCAGTGCACGAATCTCAGGGAACTGTACCTCTCCGGCACGGCTTTCGGGGAGCATTTCGATGGAAGCATGCTGGTCCTCTGCATGTCCCACATTCTCGCTCACGTCCGTGCGCCGGGTGTTCGGACTCTCGTCTTCAACATAACGGGGCACAGCCCAGATGTCTTAAGAAGGAGTATCGCTCAGCTCGGCAGCGTGGCTACGGCGATATCGCGTAACCGCGCTTTCGACGCCCTGGAACGTGTAATGGTCCGCCTCTGCGATGTGTTTGGCGCCCCTGTCAGCGAGGACCTGTACGCGCCAGTCCGAAATTCCTTCAAGGGTTTCGAGGAGCGAGGGTTATTGACCGTTCGGGGTGCTAAATTAGGTGGTACAGCACAGGTACGTTCACTCCCCATGACGCTTCGCATATACTTGTGGCTTATCACGAGTTCCTTGAAAGTGGTTAAACTAATGTTACGGAAGAAAGCAAAGTGAATCGGCTATGTTGTCCCCCTCGGTGTATGTAACAACAGAGATTCTAGTGTTCGATGTTCCTCCCCCTCCGGCACGTTCGCAACACCCTAAGTATGATCGCTCCAGTCGTTTTGCCTTGGCTATGGCGTTAGCAACGCAGAGCAACAAGCATTCCTAAAATTTCACTGACTACACTTTTAGAGAGCTGTTAACTACGGATTAAAAATGGATTACGTGATCGAGTTACTGTTATTGACCTAGACCGTCTGCAAGTACTCGAGATACTCCTTGGCAACATTCCATCCGGAGCATGCACCGTGAGCTCGCACGTCCCCCAAGTGGGGGAAAATACGGTGGAGCTTCTCCGCGAAGCCGAACACCCTCCCCCGAGTCCGCGAGCTGAACGAAGTGATCTCCAGCTCGCGCAGCGGATGGTCCAGGGCGGGAACGACACAATCATGCGGCGTCTCGGCATCAACGTCAACGTCCACGATGTGCAGGCGGGCCAGGTGCGGACACCCGTTCGCGAGAGCGACGAGCGCGCCGATCGTTGGCCGTTTGTCGGGTGCTTGCGCATCCGGATCTGCCGCGGTGCGATGGTAGCATGGCGGTTTGTACCGCAATGCAAGGGAGACGAGCGTCGGCAGCCCGTCGGCGAGCGTCCTGATCGCGTCGTCAGACACGTACATGGGGATCTCGAAGAAGTCGAGGGACAGGTCCTCTAGCCCTGTGAGCGAAGCCAGTGGGGGGAGCAAGGGCTGCAAGTCGACGGGCTCGGCTTGCTCGTACGGCCCACTTTGGGGTTGTCTCAGCGAAAAGGATTGAAGCACGAGCTTACGTAGGGCACGGGGAAGCTTTTCCTTGGCGAGGTCGAGGAACTCCCCGAGGACGCTTGGGGTGGGAGAGGAATAAACGTTGAATGTCAGGGACCGGAGGGCGGGCGACTCCAGGTTGTCTACGAATATGGCGAGGGTGTCCAGCGGCCCTTTGACCTTGGCGCTGTGCAGATTCGGAAGGGAGAGGGTGTATGATTCCGGGGTTAGGTTGGCGTCCGTGTTCTCCAAGTGCGAGCCCGGTTCCAAGTTCGAGGGTGAGTCCAACGACCGTATGCAGATATCGAGGTGCCGCAGAGGGCGGATCGAACCGAGTTGCGACCACGCAGCAGGGTTCAGTGTGATGGTTGACGAGAAGTGTTGGAGATGAGCAAACCCCGACATGCTGTCGATGTGTTTCTTGCCCATGTGAAAAGTGCGATACTGGTGGAAGACGACAAGCTCCTGCAAGCTGGGAGACGCGACGCGGAGTGCACTAAGGAACATCTCGAAGTTGTCCCGGTCCTTGATTTTTGGGTCGTCTGGATCCGTCCCGACGTCGAACGACACGGTGACGGATTGTACTGTCGGGGAGAGTAAAGGGATTGTGTATGCGGTCGTCTCGGCATCGAGATTGGGCAACCGAAGGCGTTGAAGACGAGGGAGGAGGGACGCTCCACTGGCATGGAAGCTGGCCATAAGAATGGGTAAGACGCAGGGACCTATGCATTTGACATCGCTCCATGGATGGCGCAACTCTTTGACACGACGCCCATACGACCTCAGGAGGGCCCAATCATCGGGCGAAATGCCAGAGACAAGGTCCTGAATATTAGGAGCAGTCAGCGATCAACAGAAAGTGGGGGTGTGTTGCCACGTACCAGGGGTCGCCGAGGGCGGTTGTGAAACGATGGAAGGACCTTGAATATCGGCAAGAGGCTGTCCAGGACCTCCCATAGCGCGTCCAGGGCGTGTTCTGTGAACGCACGGCAAACTCGAGCGGCGGATGCGAGGTCCCGCCGTGCTTGTTGACGAATGGCTTTAGCTCCCGAGGCCACCTCAGGAGTAGCGGTATTCGACGAGTACACCGGTCTAAGCTCCAGGACTATTAGTCGAAGGAGCTCGTTGCACGCAAGGATAGACGCAAATTTGGACATCTGTGGCAAATGCGTTCAGTACTCCGAGCTATGCACAACGCAAATGGCTGCTTACTTTGAGCGTGAACGTTTGAACGTTGGGACTGGTAGTGGCGCGCCCCGCGTAGGGTGATGGGAGGAAGAGAACTTAGGCAGACGCGATACAGACGCGATCTGGGTAGACAGGGGACAAGACACTAAGCGGCGCGCTACTTAAGTCTCGGCTTATCATGCAGCAGAAGCAGGTCAATAAGACAATGTCGCGCTGGCGCGGCGTAGCTTTGAGCACGAAGCGGCGCGGGGGCCAGAAGACAAAAAAAACAGACTGCCAGTGTTCGAGAGCGCTTGTACAAGCCACTTGTGAGTAGCTCAGGGTATCGCGCGGGGGTAGTCAGGTGAATATGGGAGCTAGTGAGTCGCGTACAAAGGACCCTCGCGATGCCGCAGTGCAGTCTGTTGGTAAGTAGAAAAAGCGAAGATACACCCGTGGTCGGTTGCGACTGAGGCGGTGGGCGCTGTCCTTTTTCGCACGGTGTTGCTACTAGAGGACTGCCGCCCTTGTGCGCGGCGCAACCTTGGGTACGGGGAATTGCTGTAAGGACTAAGCGGATCTTAAACGGCGCTTTCTGCGTACAGCTGCTTGTGGCAAACCCGCGAACTTGGGGCGATAGGAGAAGGACAAGCACACAATCGAGCTCGCCGGGTGTGGCACTGGCATTTGTCGGCAGCAGGCGGAGACAGAGGGAGAAACCGGGTGAGACGATCGGTTGATGCGGGCGCTAACATTTTGACCCTCCAGTAACCTTGGTACCCAAGGTAATGAAATGCAAGTACTAGTAGTTCAAACGTTCACCGGTCCCTGACCAGGCCTGACCGTCTACTTATTGTATCCTTGTTGTCTTTCAATATGACAGTAAGCATCGACCGCTTCCACAGAACAAGAGCATTGACACAGCATTGAGCTAACTCTTGAATTGACCCTTGTAGACTCCGAGGAACGCAGCCCACAGCGCACTTTTCTGCCAGGAGATTCTGCTTGAGATCTTTGGCTATCTCTCCCCTGGCTGGTTCCCATGGGATCGTACCGTCTGGATTCCTGACGTGGAGCAAGATGTCCAGCCGCGCTGGCTCCTCCAGAAGACCTTATCGTCCTGTGCGCGGACGTGCCGTGCATTTTCTGACCTGGCTTTAGCAGAGCTATGGAGGGTCCTCGACCACCATGTTTTCGTGCTCAAGCTTTTGCCGTGGACTGCTCGGAGGGATGACAATGTGTTTGAAGGAGTGCTTGTGCGTGCGTTCTCCTATCCTTCCGGGACATCTGTCTTGCTGACATGGCTCAGGATTTGGAACCTCCAATAGACGAGCGAGCCTGGTCGCGGTTCCGGTGGTATGCGCGGTTCGTCCGTGAAATGAAAGCTCCTTTCCACACAGAAACACAGATCAACGTTCACCGCAATACCTGGATTCTCCTTGCATCACGCCTCCAAGGAGAACCACTCTTCCCGTCTTCAGGTACCAGCCGACGTAGAAGACCCCGTGCCCTTTCTCTTCTGCTTGTCACCTACTATACACTCATTCACCTTCGAATTTGAGCGTAGGTTGCCCACAGTTGAGGACAGGGGGTTCCTTCTCCAATTACTATCCCTCATCTCCGATCCCCCTGGACACGCCCTAGCTCCGGAGATGTGCCGGGTTATCAATCGCGAAGGAAATGCGGAAGAAATAATACAACACCTCGGCACGTCCGCTAGGCTCAGGATGCTACAAGAGCTCGATCTTACCATCATAATGTGCGGCATAGGCTACGCATCCATCGCCGCCCTGTCAAGGCTGCCGTCGTTGCGTGCGCTCAAAGCCGGGCTATCGGTCTGGCATCCTTCCACCATACCGCTGTTCCCCGCCTCTCTCCTTCGTCAGCGCAGTCCTCGCCACCAGCGGCCTCCGCGCCACTCCGCTCCGCTCGGTAGAACTCCAATGCGACGCTAATTCCGAGGACGACAACAATTCATCCCTCCCAATCGCCGAGTTCCAGCACCACCTCGCCCTGATTCGCGCCGCGCTCCCCGACGCTCTCGAGGCCTTCCGCCTCCGGTCATTCTATACCCCGCGCACCGAGCCCCTGCTCCCTCTTGCCACGCTCTTCGCCCCGTTCCTTTCCTTCGGCCACCTCAAGATCTTCAACGTCTCCTTCTTCGAGGGATGCGTGCTGCGTGTCTTAGACGACGACCTGCGCGCGCTGGCACGCGCATGGCCACGCCTCGAGGTGCTGCACATCTGGATGCGGGAGATGAGCGCCTCAGACTTCTCTACCGCCCGCGCGCCGACGGTCTCGGGGCTCCTCGAGCTCGCGAAGGGATGCCCGCGCTTGCAACTGGTGATGCTCCCCGCGCTGGACGTGTCTGCGCTGCCGGAGGTGGGCGCGCTCCCGCGCGAGGGGCACGAGGGGGTGCAGCTCTTGGACATGTCCGCGCTGGTGAAGAACGAGGGGGTGGCGGTGGAGGACGTGGCGAGGGTCCTGGACAAGTTCTTCCCGTGTCTTGGGGAGTACTTGCGCTTTGAGGAGCAGACACCGCAGGCAAAATCGTGGCAGGAGGTGCAGGACGCGATGATGAAGATGCAGGCGGCGCGGAGCAGCTTTAGGCGTGAATAACGATTCATGCTGTCCGGTAAGTGGCGCAGGCAAGGTGACAAATCGATTTCGCGACTCTAAAAGATTCCTCCACAGGTCTTCGGGTTCTCCTTAACGACAACCTACGACGGGTGCTTGAGCGCTGCTTGGTTGGGGCGAGTTCCGTGTCCCCGGTCATCGTGGCCGTCTGGTCGGCGACGGGCCTGCACCATGTGGAAGAAGGCATCGTTGACGCATTCGGGGCGATGCAGGTACTTCCATCCTTCTGTACTTCTTGGTCCTTGGGATGCTGGGGGGCCTGGAAGAAGCCTGATCGCCCATGACTTCAGTGCGAACGGAATCAGCGGATGCTGTAGGAGCAATGGTACCCCTTATCTTGCGTATCCGCATTACTTAAATAGCCCTTTTCCACTCATACCATGTTTGCCATTCCTCCAACTTCCCTAGAGACCTCTCGTGTCGGCGACTTCAATGGAAAGGCGGAGACCACCCTATCAGCCTATAAGTCACGGGCCGAGAGGAACGAGAGACCATCGTGTACGGCCAGAGCGGTACGGTCGCCATAGTCGAATGCGAGGTAGTTTGGCTGCTGATGTCTGCTACCCAGATCCGACGCGTCAAAGATGTTGGTGGCATTCCCCAATGAGTTGATCGATGGGACCATTGACTACCTGCACGACGATCCCAAAACTCTATCCGCTTGTGCGCTGGTCCGCAGGAGTTGGATCCCGGCAGTCCGGTATCACCGCTTCAGGCGCGTCGACCTTCAACAACACGCTGTAGTCCATTTTTACGCCCTGCTGCAGGCCTCTCCAGACATCGCATCCTTTGTGGGCCACGTGGTCCTATTCGACGTTTCAAGGGCTGCCAAGATCATGGCCGCCGTTCTCTGTGATATCTTTTCCAGTCTCATCAAGCTCCATACCCTCTCGCTCTGTTACCTCAGCCTTAAGTCTAACGAAGCCCACGACCTCTTCTCCGCTTTGCCAAGGTCCCTCGAACGTATCAAACTAGACGACGTCGCTCTTCATACTATCGGCGATCTCATATTCCTCTGGTCCCAGCTTCCTCGTCTTCGAACGTTCGTGCTCGCTAGTCGTTCGCAGATCAGCAAAGCCGACATTCCGAAAGAATATGTGTGTGCTGGTGGAAAGCTATTGCGGGCCACAGAGAGACTCTGAGACGACTCGGACTGTGACGGCAGTCGTAGACTGAGCGAAAGGTTGTGGTGCATGAACGTATAAACTTGGACGGCGCCACTGTGAATTAGTAGTTGAACGATTCCTCCGCCGGCACACCGTGCGAGTGCGCCACAATGCCGCCGCCGTGACTCGGCGGTTCGGATACGTGAGCGCTTAAATGATCGTTCCCGTCAATTTCGGGAGTGTCACGCGTCATGCTCAACCACGACCACGACCAGACAAGAGGTGCGCCTTTCTCTGTACGTCTGTATTTCATCTCAGGCCATATATCTGTCGAATAAATCTCATTGACTTGCATATCAGCCCAGTATCCCAGTGGAAAATTCGGGGCTTTCTTCGAAGTTGGGGCAAGCATTATGGTAAGCGCATCTTGGAAAATGTCTTCAAGTTTCTGTCTTGAACCTTTGAGCAACTTCTGACATCTTCTTGTACACTTCTACAGAAGGGAACAAGTATTGTACTCTGTCAGGATATCCTTCACGAAGTTTTGAACTACTTGTCACCAAGTAGACTCCGCCCCCTTACCAGTGATGACGAGACAGCCCGCACAGGTCGTGTCGAGTGCCGCCGTACCCTTGTGGCCTGTGCGACAGTGTCGAAGTCAATGTCCCACCACGCACTCAGTGCGCTCTGGGCTGAGTTGGACAACCTCCATCCTATCCTTCAAGTCCTGCCGAGCTACCAACGGCGACACGGTTCCCAATATTCAGTGAGTTAGATCATGATATGTGGGGGTTCTAAAGTCGACAGTTTCTGATATTTTGTTGCAGAGTATATGTGGCTCAATATCGTCCGAGGCATGGTCACGGCTCCAGTCATACGCGAGCCGCGTTCGACGCCTCACCATCCCCAAAAAAGTCTCCGTCCATCCTTTAGTCTGGTCCTTCTTGTCAAGACGTTGCGCCGGCGCTCCTTTGTTCCCTCGTTTACATGTGCTGGAGGCAGTTAATCTGTCCGAACATCATATCGGACTGCTTCTGCTATCCCTATCGCCTTCCCTGTGCGAGATCTCGGTGTCATTCAAGCCAAGTTCCTCAGGCGGTGTCGTCCTTCCCGATATTTTGGGGTCGGTTCTAGAGGAAATCACGCTGGCCACACCCCAGCTGAAGAGCCTCGCTCTATTTTCCGATTCCTCCTTGGAGCGAAAGCACCTGCTTTATCTCGATCGCTTCACATCCATGGTTAAGATGGTCTTTGGTGACTCATTCATCCTAGATGAAGTTATACTTCGGGCGCTTTCCATAATACCCACCCTTCAAGTCTTGACCGGTGGTACAATTCGCTTGGGAACCAGCGAGGTGCTGAACTTTGGAGACGGCTTCTGCGCGTTGGGCAGCCTCACGCTCAAGGGAGCATCCACAGATCTCTGCACTGTCCTCAACGATCTACCAAGGTCCAAGCTTTATTCCCTCACCCTAAGCTTTACCAACTCGGACGGGCAGTTTGCCGCAGTCGCGGCACATCTTCCCGACACTCTCACTCAGTACGCGTCCACATTCTGTGCCCCGCTCGGCTCCGATCCCATGGCGGTCATGGATCTCATCAAGCCTCTGCTGTCAAAAATGCCCATGCTGGACGACTTCCGCGTCGTCGCTGAGAAGTCCGCCCTCTCCGTGGCCAACGACGACCTCATCCTGCTCGGCGACGCTTGGCCTCATCTCACCCGCCTCACCATCCGACAGTGCACCACTGGCCCTCGATCCAACCTCCCCGACGCGCGGCGGCCCTTGAACGTCTCCGGCCTCGCCGAGCTCGCGAGGCGTTGCCCCAAGCTCACGATGCTCAGCCTCCCCGAGCTCGACGCCAGCAAGCCGGCGGAACCCCGGCCCGCGCCCTTCCTCGGTCACCGCCTGAAGCAGCTCTGCTTCCAGGGCGCGTCGAGCGCGCCCGCGCGGGCGTTGAACGAGGCGGCCGTCGCGATCAACATCATGTTCCCGCACCTGGAGCTGCACGAGATGCAGCCGCGCGCGAAGTGCCCCGCGAAGGTGGACGCGGCGTGGGCGCACATATGGAACACGCTCGAGATCATGCGCTGGGGGCGGCGGGACTACATCCTGTCCGAGCGCGGCTGCGAGTCTGCAGTCCCTGAGGTGCCTGAGATGGCCTCTGACCTCTGAGATCTGAGCGCTGAGCAATGGTCAGGTATGGGGACGCTCGAGTTCTGCTCCCGGGCTAGATCCTGGATCGTCGGTCGTCTCATGATCAGGCCTCAGCGACCGCGAGGCCATCACTTGTTACTCTCCGACTCGGTCGGTTGTTGGCAAAGGCATGCAGTCGGTTATCGTTGTGGTGGATATGCAAGACGTTTTTTTTACTGCAATGTTGTTTGAAAATGACAGAGGATGTGATCGACGTTCCTGTGAGTCCACTGAGGCCAGGGCTGGCCAGGGCAACTCGGAGACTGGGCTACTGCCGTGCCGGACCGGTCACCGGCGGACGGCGCTTATATTGCCAAAAGGAGATGTGGCTGTCATTTTCAAATTTTGCAGCCGCGTCTTGTTCTCAGACTTCCATTCAACGGTACAACGTTGGTATGTTTTCCTGTCTTTGTATGTTCCGCAATTAACTGGTCTTAAGTTGTGCAGTATTCTACCACCCCTTCCTGCAGGTGAGCCCGTATGATCGACAGAGGTCAAGCTTTAACCCCTGTGATCGCCGCGCCGAGAGACTTGCTCGAGCTCAACAATAATTTTGTAGGCCCATTCCCCATGCAGAGTTCGAAGATCCTCCTATGTCAAGATATTCTTCTTGAAGTGTTGAACCACTTGGCTCCTGGCAGACGAGTCCAGTTCTTCGGGAAAGATGATGACGAGGATAAGCTCGAGACACAGCGTTTCCAATGTCGTCACGCTCTTATGGCATGCACGACAGTATCAAGAACGATGTCACAACAAGCACTCAATGTCCTATGGGCAGATTTGGATGATTTAGGTCCCATCCTCCAGTTCTTGCCTGGTTATCGCCTGCGTGGCCCACGAACGAATGTCGTGAGTCTCCCTCGCCAGCCAGCCTCGTTTCAATATGACTGAATACATGAATACGCCCCAGCAAACCATGAGCGCAGCCATATCTGCCCAAGCTTGGTCACGACTCCAGTCATACGCGACCCGCGTCCGAAGTCTCACTTTACCTTCATCTAGCGGTGTCCATATATCCTTCTGGTCATTCTTGGCGCGACAATGCGCTGGAGCCCCTCTCCTGCCCCACCTACGCGTATTGGATGCTTATTTTATACGTGATATGCATGTCGCACCACTACTATTGCTCCTAACTCCTTCACTACGCGAGGTCTCGATATCATTCGACGAAATCCCCTCGGGCGCGGCCCACCTTCCGGACATCCTCGGTTCGTACCTACAAAACCTTGCCCTAACCGCGCCACACATGAAGGAGCTCAACCTATTGGGAAACCATTCCTTGGACCGAGAACACCTGCTCTACCTCGAACGCTTCACATCCATCCAAACACTATGCCTCAGCCACCAGTTTCACCTCGACGAAGGTATCCTTCAAACCCTGTCCGAGATACCCACGATACGGCACCTGAACGTCACCGTCCGTTTGGGCAAAGGGGACAGGAAGGGTGCATTGGACTTCGGCGATTGTTTCCAGGGACTGCGCACCCTCGAGCTCAGAGGCAAACACAAGGACGTCTCCGACGTCTTCATCGCCATGTCTGCCCCACATCTCCACTTGATCGCGCTAGACTTCACCGACCCGCCGAGCACGAACGTTCCAAATTCGCCTTTCTCTACCATCGTACCTCACATCCCCAACACGGTCACCGGTTTCAGCTGCGCCTTCTGCGCCGTACTCGACCCCCTTCCCAAATCCCTCTCCGATCTCCTCGGCCCGCTCCCTCCCCGCCTCCCAAACCTCGCGTCCTTCGACCTCACCTCCGAGAAGTCGCCCCTCTCCGTGACGAACGACGACCTCGCGCAGCTCAGCGATGCTTGGCCGCTCCTCGCGCACCTCAACGTCCGCGTCACAGTCTCCGCCGCCCGCTTCAACCTCCAGACCGTGCGCCGCCCGGACGTCCACGGCCTCGCCGCGCTCGCGCAGCGCTGCCCGCAGCTCGAGACGCTCCACCTCCCCGAGCTCGACATCGACAAACCTTCTCCCAGTGGTAATGGTCCCGACGCCGTGGAGAAAGCGCCGGTACCGATACCGTTCCTCTCGCACCGCCTCAAGGAGCTCCTCGTGCAGAGCGTCTCGCTCGCGCCCACCAAAGCGCAGCACGAGGCCGCCGTCGCGCTCGACATGCTCTTCCCTTACCTCGACCTGCGCACGATGCGCCCCGGACAGGGCGGGGCCGCGACCGCGACGGGCGGCGCGTGGGCGACCATCTGGCGGACGCTCGAGATCATGCGCTGGGGCCGCCAGAACCGCGCGCTCGCCGAGGGCGGGTGCGACGCCGCCGTGCCGGAGGTGCCGGACATGCCCGCCGAGCCGGGGGGCGTGCGCCGCAGGCTGCTCCCGCCGGTTGCGCATGCGCATGCTCTGCTGCAGCCGGTGCAGCAGATGCCGCCGCCGCCGCCGCCGCCGCCGCTGCCGCTGCCGGTACGTGTAGAGTTACTTGTGTTTGGTGGTAGGCAGAACTTGACGCTGACAAGAGAAACTTGGTACAGATTTTTAATGCAAACGACTTGCACGCGGTCATGGTTGACGACGATAGTGGTACTGAATCGGAGTAGGGTGAGAGAGGGGAGTGTGCTCCACATATGATATTGAAGGCAAAAAATACAAAGGGCATACGCACGTCGAACGAACCACCAGGGTCACGCGCTTGTGTACTCGAATTCCGGGAAACGATCCCCATACGGGTCGGAGGTGGTCACCCCACATCTCACCACGACGTCGTCATCTGGGTATCATTCGAACCTGTGGCATGTATATGGTCGCACAGAGACGGCAGTCGGCACCGGGGTTGACCCGCACAAATGAAGAAATTCTTATGCGCTGGCATCTCCGTCGTTCACGATGTTGGGGATGTACGGCGCTGTGATCTCACGTCTCACCAGCTTCTTCCAGTCGACCTCCGCAAACCACGGGTGCGCGAGCACGTCCCTTATGTCCTGCGCGAGGTTTCGGAGTATCAAGTCCTTCATGTTGGTGTCCAACGAGACGGGCCATGCGATGGGCGATGTGCCTGCACGATCCTCTTGTACAAGTCGAAGTTAGACATCCCGAGCTCATGAAGGGGGGGCTGAGTCCCGGAAAGCATCTCGAAAATGAGTACGCCGAGAGCATACCAGTCCGCACTTTGGTCCCCCCACCCACGCCCAAAATTTCCTGTATGGTGGGATAATCGATTCGTGTCTTTGACGGATGTCCGACTCGGGGGACTCACCTCGGGGGCGGGCGTTCCGCATAGCGACTTGGATGGTGGCGCATAAGCGCTTAAGCGCTTATCGTCAATGCCGAAGTCGCGCCATAGGGTTGGACGAGGCCCCTGGGGTGGAGGTCACTGAGGATAGGCGGACGAATTGCGAAAACCTCATGTGGGTGATACAAGAGCGAGAAGGATGGATGCTGTCATAGCGATTCAAAGCATTACGAAGAGCACAAGTACTCGTACATGCACTAATTCCATCAAACCCAAGACCTCCTCTACACGTCCTGAGCTCGAGGCCTGAACGCCCAAGCCTACTCTGGTGCATCCTTGAGGTACATCTGGAGATGTGCGTCCACAAAATGCTCGACCAGCGAGCCGTCTAGTGGCCCGGTCGTCATTCGCCTTCGCTGTGTCATCGTCAGCATTATCCATCGACACCGGTTCGAGACCATAGAAGGGTTACTCACAAGCGCCAGGCACACGCCATGGTACATCGGAGAGTAGAAGTCCTTGAACTCGCCATGAGTCTTCTCGATCCCCTCGCGCGCGAGAGCATTGATCACCGCGCGCTTCACCACCTGCGTCGACGTTCTCCATGTCAGTATTCTCGCGGAACGCGGGAGACGGGGGACGCACGTTTTTGTTCTCGCGCTCGACGCCCTCCCCCTCCCCCTTCTGCTCCTCCTTCTCCCCGTCCCTCGCTTTCGCCCTCTCCTTCTCCTTCCCCTTTCCAGAGCCCGCCCCGCGGCCAAAAACGTCCGCCTCCGACACCGTCCTGCTCACGGGCACGCTTGGCACCTTGAACACGTCGCCCTCCCTTCCCTTCCCTACGCCCACACGCGCGTGCTTCCCCAGCGCCTTCGCGTCCATCCCGAGTAACCCGGTTACGATCGCGGGACCCTTGCCCTTCGCGTCCCGCGCGCGCTTGCTCGCGCCTCCCTCCCCCGCCGCCTGAGCCGCAGACAGGTCGAACTTCACCGACTCCCTCTTCCGCTTTGCCCCCGCGCCTGCGCCTGCGCCGCCGAACGCGAGCGGGGGCCGGCGTGGGGTCGGGTCGTCCGGACGCGGGAGGCGGAAGGACGGTAGGGGCGGAGGCCCAGGCAGGATCCGCGCGGCCAGGAGGTGTAGCGTATGGGGTGGAGAGTGCGACGTCGATGCTGTGGCTGGGGATGGAGAGGACGTTGGGGCGCAGGCGGAGGAGGAAGGAGGGGAGGGCCGGAGCTCGGCGTAGATGATTAGGTCGGGAGTCTCGGGATCGTCTATGGAGGGCGAGGATTCAGTGGTTGGGCATGGGGTGGGAGACGTGAAGGGAAAACGCCTCCGAGAGGCGCATATAACCATAGGCGTCCGTGTAAAACTGGGTTTCCTGTGGAAGGAGGAGGGTATATGCGCCATATGGCACGAGTAGAGGTGGCTGTATGCGCGCGCGACGGGGAAGAGAGTCGCATATATGCGTATTTAACGATGTTGGCTCGGATAGAGGCTGTTAACCGCGGTGAACCAGAACAGAGGTCACAAAGTTTCCTGTTCAGTCGTCTAACCACAAGTGCCCAGATTTTGGAGCAAGTGCAGATGGTGCCAACATTTTAAAATATGTTTTGAAATAAACTCACCATTATCTGTCAAGCTGACGCGAATGCCATATTCCGACCTGCGATCTTTGGAAGTGATGGGGTTGATGCAGAAGAGGTTCTCGAAGTATATTCGTGTCGACGTCGAGTCTGGATGAATGTCACTAATAGTTACATACGTAAGCCATCAGGCCTAGTATTCCATGTTTTATCGCAGGACTGAGAGACGTACATGGAGATATCTGCGGGTGGTGGCTCAATCCACACGTCTTTTACTCGGACGGTGCCGATGAGATGTAAAGGGAGACCACGCAAACTCTCGAGGGTGAGCGCGAGAGTGTTATTGAGCAGAGCTGGGCTGCCATGCGATTGGGCAGTGTCGACTGTGAAGCTGAGACCGTCGAGGAGGAGATAAGAGTCGGGGAGGGAGAGAGAACCACGGTAGAGTAGTCGATGTGGAGCAGCAAGGGCCTTAGAAGGTGTCGATTCCATGTTGTAAAGCGAGGAGACATCCAAGTCAGAGAACGGTTAGTCCACAACAACTCGACACTCGAGCCTGTATAAGAAATATGGTTAGTGTGCCCGACTAGAGCGATGAGCTAATGCAAGAGAGCCAGTCGCGAGCCACGATTCAAGTTCACCCACAACAGGCGTGACGCAGTGTCATGTGACTGTGACCAGTCGTTCCCAAATCCTTATGTAAGGCTCTCAGGCGCTTGCCCCACTGGCAGGCGCTGGCAGCAGTTCATGAGACACGCAATGGCACGCAACACTTGTTTTCTGACAGTCAGTTTTCATTTTATTTATGTAAGCTGGCGCGCGAGTTGGCAGTGTGCTACCGAGTAACAGCACTCATTTCGCCATTGGCTCGGAATGGTGCGTAATACGTATATGCGTTCGGTTGGTTTGAAACCTGTATCTACTATACGTTGCGAGGCTCAAGTGCTTCGCGATCTGTCCACGCGGGTCTTGCGCAGGTCAACTGTCATCTTTCGACTTCTGTGGTGTCTGCGGTCATGTCTGACCTGATGGCTCCGCCTTCCTTCGGCCGGAATTCCCTTATTTACTACACCTTTTACCCTCATAGCCTTCAGAGCTTTCAGTACTTCTGTAGCATAGCCGTGGTTATTCTTGGAAAGGGGTGGTGTATTTTTGCGGCATGGCCACTGTGGCGTTGAAGAAGTCGAGGATGTTGATCGGTCCTGGTGTGGAGAGTCCTCATACCCGTACCAGCCCGCCGTAACTAGTCGTCGTGGCAACGAGGCCTGGATCTCATAGCAACTGAGCTCCACACTGTCTTAGACCGTTTTGTTTCTAAACTTGTGCCCTCCTCTCCAATGGTCATACGAACACTGCCTGCAGGATGTTTCTGGTATGGCGTGCAAAGTTGCCATGTTACGGAACTTTGCCATATCATACGCCGTAGTTCTACAAGGCACCATCTGCTCTTGATTCGCTCTAAGAAAAGCTCCTGTCGCATCCCATGCACATGCCTCATGGACGTACTGGTGAGTAGTCAATGTCAGACGGTAATAATATCACGAAATCAACATGAAATATTGACTTCCATTCTTCGCGGCACAGGCAGTGCCATCGATTGCAGTCCGCCCTTGTTGGTCCATGAAGACTACGGTCTTCAGTGGCGCCGCCATCGATGGGCCATGACACGCCATGACCAGGGATAACCCCGCGGAGCCCCGCGTGACCAGCCAGGCATGATCCAGGCTACGATCACTCATAGCGAGGGTCACTGTGTTTGTTGATGGTGCTGGCGCACATCCGACCCACCCTGTCCTCCGTTCGTGAGTCTGGGACGCTGACGACTTCATTCCGGCATACGGGGACCGTCACCATAGGTCAGTATTTACCACAGTGAAGACGTCTTCCAGGTGGAAATGGTCTTCTTTGTGGTCTTAAGACCGTTCAGCTGCAGGCAACGAACGTCTTGCATGAACCGGGGATATTAATGGTCCTTTCCACTCCCCTTCTCATTTTCCCAGTCATCAAGCCTTCAGATCATGCATTAATTGGGGATCACCAGGAGGATGTGTTGGTTGATGCGCCGCCGCCACCTACAACCCCTAATTCGGTTCCCCCCGTATGTGGCGCGTCTGCATTCGTGCTTTGACTGGAGACTCCTTCGTTGTTACCCTGTTCTCTTCGAAGTGAGTAGGCCATATCAGATTTTCGATGCTCGTAATTCACCAATCCATGTAGGTGGCAGAACACTCGCTATGCGTCGACGGAAAGCAAAGCCTGGTCTCCTCAGTGAGGCCGCGTCACATCCCCACTAGAGCCTTCATGTCTTAGATGTCGGAGGCTCCGCTATCACGAACGCGTCAAGTTTCTCTACTAGAATCTAATGATGGCGTACATGTGTTGAAAGTTGGTAACCGCAGGCATCAAGAAGGCGACTCCGCACTCCGTTTTGATCTTGGCCCTCCATTCCTAGAATGCTGTGTACGCTAACGCCAAGTAACGCTACGACAAGGTGCCCGACGGACCTCTGCAAGTGGGTTGGCCAAAGGTTGGTAGGGGGGTATAAATGGCCAGCATGGCCCCCGCCGATTCTCCAGCTCACCTTCGCTTCTCTTCGAGCCCACCTCCCCATTTTCCTTTCTCTACCTCTACAGCTGGTAAGTTGCGACGGCATCCTTGTCTATAACCGGCCACCAGCATGCTAACGCGATGTGCTCCCTCCAGCTGGACGGCTTTTGTTACGAAACTCATCATATTTTGTAAAGAAACTTCTCATCTTTGCCGACACGACCAAACATGCCTGCTTTCCAACGCCTCCTCGTCCTCTCCGCCCTTGCTCTCCCCCTCTCCGTCCAGGCCGCGCCTACCGGGACCATCGAGAGCCGTGAGTTCGGCCAAGTACGTCGCACCCTTATCTCTTTTCCCCTCGTCCAAGTCCTCATCGTGCATGCATTGTAGGCAACCGACCTCGAGGCCCGCTACCGTCCCGTGGGCTACAAGGGCCCGGCCGGCCCGCACCACTACACCCCTCTCATCCCCAACATCGGCCGCGACGTCGAGGAGGAGGCGGACGCTCTCGAGGCCCGTGGCGAGGAGGACTCCCCCGACCTCGAGCGCCGCGGCGTGCGTGCCCGCCCCCACAAGGGTGGCAATCCCAGCCACGGCAACCTCTTAACCCACGCCGTACACGACGTCGAGTCGATCGTGGAAGGGCTCTTTAAGCGCGACGAAGAGCTCGAGCGCCGCCGCGTGCGTGCCCGCCCTGGCAAGCCCAGCCACGGCAACCCCATAACCCACGCCGTGCATGACGTGGAGTCGATCGTGGAAGGGCTCTTTAAGCGCGACGACTACGAAGAGCTCGAGCGCCGCCGCACGGGTCATCAGCACCACTCGCACAAGGGCAAGGCCAGCAAGGGCAAGCACTCCTCGAGCCCGGACGCCCCGCCCCCCGTCATCGTGGGGCCCGAAATCGAGATCCGGGACTTCGAGGAGGACGCTATCGAGGCCCGCGACTACGACGAGCTCGAGAGCCGCCGCGTGCGTGCCCGCCCCCACAAGGGTAGCCACGGCCACCACTCCGAAACTATAACCAACGTCGTGAACGGCGTGGAGTCGATCGTGAACGGGCTCGGTAACCTTAAGCGCGATGAAGAGCTCGAGAGCCGCCGCGTGCGTGCCCGCCCCCACAAGGGTAGCCACGGCCACCACTCCGGAACCTTAACCAACGTCGTCAACGGCGTGGAGACGATCGTGGACGGGCTCGGTAACCTTAAGCGCGGCGACTACGCGCTCGCTGACCTCGACTAGACAGCCAATGCCGTTCCTCACCGTCACGCTATCGTCCTCGCCTCGCCGCTCCTCCTTCCCTGTCCGGTCCGCCTCACCGCAGGTGTAGCTTTGGGTTGACGCTCGAGCGGTCTTTACGGATCGCTGTTCCAAGCCTGTGTTTCCCGTAGCTCTCATGTACTTCTCACAGCAGCATTGTTGGCATTGTATGACAGTTTCTTTACCCCCACGTTTCGTGTGCGTGTGCGATACCTTCGAGCTTCTGGCTTCAGGTGCTCTTCTAGTGTGCCTCTCAAAGGTGATCTGCAGCGACCGTTCTCCGAGTTGCAGAACGACTTCGAACTTGCGAATGGTCTGATATAAAGTAACGATCCGTAAGTCACGATGAACGGTGCCTTTGCGCTTGTAAAGAGCACTTATGTACTTACCTCTCGGGTATTAATGCGCGGTGGTCCAGTATCGGACCCAATAGCCCTATCGAGAAGGGTCATGTTCGGCGGGCGTAACACGCCTCGCGGTGAATGGTTATTTTCCCTCGTGACGCTGCATGAGCACATATGGGAAAATATAATGGAACGATGGACGCTAGAACCCTTGTGTCAAGCTTAAGTTGAAGGGAAATTACTAACGAAACGGACTTGTGTAGACAACGGGTGCAAACAGATATAAACTTACCCAGGGACTCGTAGCGCCGTTACGCTCTAACTTCTCCTCGAACCCCTTCCTCGTCAATGACAGTCTACCCGCATTCAATTCATAACCCGCTCGTCCACCACTGCACACTCGCCCCATTATTGCTTCTGGAAATGGAACCGTGAGCGTGGTTTCAAACGCATTCGAACACGTTGAGCACCGCAAAAAGCCACCTTCGAGCGCACCTGGGTCCGACATGATAGCGATAATGGTCAGCATTCCCTCTCTGTCTCCTCATCTATTCTGGACCATCTTGCCCTTACTAATGACCCCGACTCTTAGCCACTCGTCGTATGCTGATATCATACGTCCTCCCTCACTTTTCGACTTTCGACCGCTTCATGCCGCAAACGTACCCAATCGTGTTTGCGTGCATATATCTGGCACGCTAGCTTCACAGGAAATCATTCATGTTTGAATGCAGTTGTCAACGCTGAGGTGGGAATACGAGAGGTGAGTCTTCTCTTTCCATGTCCTTTTGTTGTGTTTCCTAGTTCCCTTCCTCCATTCTCCCCCTTCCGTTTTGCATGACTCCATCGTCGTCCCCCTTCCTCAGGTTGTAACCACTTCCATTAGGTGACAGCATGGAGGCTTACGACTCGCCTGCTGCGCGCACCGTCTGCCTCCGCTCATATTCTCTATTACCATCGTCCCTTGGCATTCTCTGCTCTCCCGGTTGGTTCCATATCTTTCTTCATTTCTACCTCCGCAGAGTAGTAGACTCCTGCATTCCGGAGCCCGTCTAGCGAGCGTTTTGTACCTATCCTCTTGTCTCTGCAGCCCAACCGCTCCGACCAACCTAGATCCCCGGTGGTCCGCATTGTGCCCCCCCCTCGCCCCCCCCACACACATACTTCGCACCCTTCGCTGCGGTCATGCCGACACCCGGTAACTCCTTCCCAAACGACCTTCCGCTACTCCTCAATGCCGGCCAGCCCCATCGGGGAGCGCGCCGTCGCCGCGTTGCGGTGTATGTCAATGATGAAACGGGGTGTGTACTTTTCTGTTGCTCGTCATCCGTCTGTTTCGGGAGACTGGAGATGTGTGGACACGAGTAGCATACAGGCTTGAACTTCGCAGAGCTGATCTCCATGTATTGGGCCCATCTTGAGAGCGTTGGTTGATGCGATCCCCAAGCGTGCGTTGTCGTAAGATTCTGCTCCACATGGCAAACTGACCCAACGCTCCGCCAGATTCTATCCTGATACTGTCTCTGTGGACTGCGGTCTCCCTCAACTTTTCCCTGTGCGACCACGTCGCATTGGCCCGGATTCATCACCCCACTCGACAACTATCTATGCCGCTGCGACTGCGGTTCTGTTCGCAAACAGAAAACTGGTGTGTTTTGTCATTTCTATGCGGCTCGGGTCTTGCGCTCCCTGCACACCCCCGTGAGGCCTTTGGACCCCCAATCGTCCCCCATGTCCATCCGGCGATCATGTTCGACACAGGCGCGAGACTCATCATATCTTTAGGTGGGACCTTGTGCATCCGAACGTCTAGCCACCCCGCAGCGTTTCGCCTTGGCCCCACATCTCTCCGAGTCCGAAAGCCCCTCAAAGCGCTCTGTGCATCCAGCGGTGACCGTTTTGTTCGGAGGTTGTAAGGATGCTCGCTTTGGAGACCGGAGGTAGCGCTTGCGTGCTTGGGGCTGGGCGTGCGCGATTAAACCTTCCAGCTTCGATCGCAAGCTTCTATCCCCACGCGGGAAGGCGACGGATTTACCGCGTGGAATTGCACGCCGCGGGCCGTGTCGTTGTGTGCAAGTTATGGGATTCGTAAGTGAGAATCTGCGCTGGGGGCAAGAAGAGGGCGCTAACGGGATTTGAAGCGGGCGCATTCAATCCAGGTGCGGTGACGAACTATTCAACAAACCCGCGACGCCGGATGCTCAAATGATTCGGACGCAGGTGGTTATGAACATTGAAGAGCGTTGTCGACGTCGCGCAAACATGTCCTGCGCATGCGGGAGTGGGCTGCGGCGAGCGCGAATGAATACGGATGGTAGACATGGCTACCTCAGTGCTGGTATGTTCGCCGTTCGCTAGCAACAGAGCCTCGAACTCGTACACATCACTGAAGACTACTTCTTCGAATAAAGTTTGGCGTGTTCCTGGACGCTATAGACGGTTCAAGCCCCACGTCAGCACATCAGGGTGTCAACGTCGATCCTGCGGGTGCAGGTGCCATGCATCGAAGCTTCGCTGGAAACCCCTGCTCTCACTGCTATGGCCACCGGCCACCGAATTCGAATGATCCCTTGCAAACGTCTCTGACATTCCCGCAGGCGACATCGTCGGAGGAAATGGTGCGAAGTCCGCCAGTGCGGTTCTTCTGTCCTGGCGTTCACGCAAAAAAGTAAGTAGTCCCCGACGTAGTGGAGGACTGTCATTGATTTTGTCAGTTCATTAAACGTTGACAGTTCGCCCTTGGATGGGATTTCCAACCACGATCAGAGTCGAGCGACTTCCGCGGGTTGGTCCGTGGTCGTCTACCAACAGCTTGACAAATTGGGCATGTTGTCCAAGCAGCCCGGCGTGCCTCGGTTCTTGTCGTCCCCTTCGTTTTCCTCTCTCCATTCAGTGTGAGTTAGGTTGCGCTGGAGATTGTTGGGCTGCACATGTTTCGCAGGGGAGCGATTGCGTGTCGAAGACACATGATGATGGAAGCCGGTCAGGATTCTATTGCAGGACACACCGCACGCGTAATAAGTAATTGACAAAACTTTCAACAGTCGGCGACAATCAGTGGAGTTCCCCATGCCACCACCGTCCCTATTGAATGTGCAATTTATACGCGGCGTCTAGAGCTTCCCCATATGTCTTTGTTGCTGTGTGAGAGAAGCCAGGCAGTGTGTCATGATACAAATGATTTCGGGTTGGCAGGGGTCTAGTGCTGGTACATTGGCGGAGTATCATCTGTGCGGCCTCCGAAGCCCCGTATGGGCAGCGTGGCCGGGAGGTCCGAGGGGTGCCCGGGCCTGAAAACGCTGCGATTGTCGGAAGGGATGAAACTGGTTATACGCGGAGAATCCGAAAACCCCATCGTCCGAACAGAACATCTCCGGACGATCTTCCAGGGGTTCCGGTGGGCAAACATGTCCAAGCTCGCGAGACCCGATATATTTATTTAAACAATGCAAATATGTGATTGGAGCCGTGGTTCGTATGTGTACATCCGATGATGCCGTGTGGGCCAAATGCGTACGATACACGTCGTGCAGACTCGGAGGACGATGTCGATGTCAGTAAATAGGCATGAGGAGCGATTGATTAAGTACGAGTAACGCTGGTCCGTGTTCATGTGAAGGGGCGCAGGAGGCCAGAGACGGCCCTCGCGAACCCGGATTTGTTTGCGCACTGGCGTTGATGGCAAGTCAGATGGACGCGACACAGTGTGAGAGAACTTGAACCCCATACCTGATGGCACATGTACGTGCTCGCATAGCCCTCGCCGCCGCACGGCTGGAAGCGGTCGTTATCCCGGACGTCCACGTCCGTCTCGAGCGCGTTGCAGTACCAGCAGCAGCGTGCGAGCTGGTCTTCGCTGAGCACAAGCTCGACCTCGTGCGCGTCGCGCTCGCCGCCCTCCTTCGCGTGCATGCGCTGCACGCGCCCTGTGGGCTTGATGACCTGTGCGTCGGCCGCCTTGAGGGCCGCTAGAACCCCTTCTGGGGGTCCGAGGTTGCGCGGATCACGGTCGAGGTCCGTGTCGAGCCAGATTAAGGGGTGGGCGGAGGCGGATGATGCGGCGGCCGTGGAGGAGGGCGTGGAGGAGTTGAGGACGGCGAACACCCGGGTTTCGGCCATGCCATAGGCGCGGGCGAGGATGAGGAGGTATTTTCCGGGGCTTTTGCGGGCGATGGCGAGCTCGAAGCCGCCTTTGGCGACGTGGGGTGAGGTGAAGATGAGCATGGTGGAAGGTTTCGATGTTCAGTAGTCCGTTGAGCGGGGTGTGCAGCTTATGTGGGTTGGGGGAAACACTGCACTAGCACTGCGCTTTGGTATTCACAGCCTGGCGGGCGTGGCCAGCGACGTGGAATGCAAACCATGACCAAACGCAAGGCGGCCATCAAACGGCGATGTCATTGCGAGTTCAATTGGCAGGGCGAGGCTGTGGTGGCTATGTCCGGATTATGTCATCATTGAATATTGAACATACGAACACTGCTACCGCCGGTGGCCGGACATTTGCATGTATCGCCTATCTTCCTCCTCGTTCTCACTCGGCGTGGATCGACATCTCCAAACATCCACAGAGGATCGTCAACTTGGTCCCTGGCCGTGATATCATTACCCCTTGCTTGCTTCGCACCTGAGAACGAGGCTCGTAATTCTCCAATGCCTGGAATACCGTGGCGCCAACTTCTGAATCCGATGGGAATCGAGCATTGGAACTTCAACCGTCCTTTTGAAATGTTTTTTCGCAACACTGGTAAGCACCCTAGCGACGCTGATACTTTCATCATTCATTCTAGAGCCTCTTACCCAAACGCGGATCTCCTTTGACTAGATGCTGTGAGGCTCGCCAATCCACTACCAGGTCCTGCCCCGAACCCTGAAAGCAGATTGCCGCGCGGCCTTCTCTGCTATAAATGCCTCTCATGCGCCGCGGAAGTTCTCCAGCTCGCCTTCGCTTCTCCTTCGAGCCTCCTCTCCTCTTTTCTTCTCAAAAACTCCTTACAGCTGGTACGTTCTAACCATTTATTCGTCACCATTACCTTCGTGAACACTAACACTCCAACAGCTGTGCGGCTTTTCCTTCACGAAACTTATTATCGCCAACACGTCCATCGTTCATTAACGCTTTAACGCCATACTATCGCACCAATAATGCCGTCCTTCAACCGCATTCTTGTCCTTGCCGTTGTCGCCCTCTCCGCATCGGTCCACTCCGCCCCGGTTGCGGATGCTGCGCCCAGGGACCTCGCCAACGTACGTCGTGTGAACTTCATGGGCTTCATTGATGCTGTGTGCTGACCGATTGCTCACATTCATAGGTGAACGGAGCTATCGAGCGTTCCGTTGTGCCTGCGCCCGCCAGTGACTTCGACGACGAAGACGTCGCCGAGGACCTCGAAGCTCGGGACTTCGACGATGAAGACGAGGACGAGGACGTCGAGGCACGTGAAATCGATGAGGAGGACAACGACGACGAGGAAGACCTCGAGGCCCGCGACTTCGATGGCGAGGGCGAGGGCGAGGAGGGTGAGGGTGAGGGTGAGGACGACGAGCACGACGACGAGGACTCTGCCCTCGAGCGCCGCGCCAAGCCTAAGACCACCAAAGCTGCGAAGCCCAAAACCACCAAGGTGGCGAAGCCGAAGACAACTAAGGCTAAGACGACCAAGGTGAAGACGACCAAGGCTCCCAAGCCCACGACGGCGAAGGCTGCGAAGACCACCAAGGCTAAGACAACCAAGGTGAAGACGACTGCGAAGGCTACCGCCACGAAGCCTGCGAAGACCACCAAGGCCGCGAAGCCCACGAAGTCTGCTAAGGTGACGAAGACTAAGGCGTCCAAGACCACCAAGGCCTCCGCAACCGCGAAGGCTAGCGCGGTACGTTTGCCTTCGTTCTGTGCTGTTAACTAGCGCTAATCCTGTTGTCTCCAGTGCCCGATCAAGAAGCCTACAAAGCCGGCGAAGAAGACTCGCATGTTCGGTCGCGCCTTCGACTACGTCGCCCACCTCTTCGCTCGTGACAACGAGGAGTTCATCGGCTGGCACGGCACCAACTCCGTGCGTTTCGCTACTCATCTTGCTGGCTTGCACTCAGCTGACGAGTTGAACAGGACACCGCCACCTTCTGGGAGGAGAAGGGTCAACTCGAGAAGCCCACCAAGGCCGACGGCGTCCTCGACTTCCTCGGTCTTGGCCCCAAGGGCACCACCGCCGGCACTAGCGGTGCCGACGCCGAGATCGGGCCTGGTGTCTACGTGACTGACGACCAGGACATGTACGCCGTTTCCTCTCGCTCCCTCGTCTCGCTCCCTCACCTCACCCCCTTTACAGTGCCATTGCGTTTGCGAACAACAACGCGAAGGTGAACCCCGGCACCACGGCACAGCTCTGTGCCATCTTCGCCAAGTCCTCTTCGAACTGGCGCACGGCCCTTCGCAAGTCGTTCATCCCCGAGAACCTCGTCGGCGACTCCTCGAACGCAGCCAAGAAGAAGCAGCTTGAGGATGCTCGTCTCGAGCACATCAAGAAGGCCGTCCCCGGTGTCAGTGCCTCCAGCGTCGTCAAGTTCTCGCTTCTCAACCGCAGCAGTACGTCTCCCCCCCTTCCTCGCTCACTGACCGGCGCTGACGCTGTTGTGTCCTACAGCCAAATCTGGCCAGCTCGTCCTTCCCGCTACGATCACGAACCAGTTCCTCGCTAAGTGCTTTAAGGCCGACGGTGGCGCCGCTGCCCCTGGCACCAACAAATTCCCCGCGTTCAGCTACAACGGCCAGACGCTCCGTACCCAGTGGAACATCGCCGCTGAGACCGCTGGCGAGTGCGCTTAAGCGTTGTGTGGTATATGCTATGGATAGTATGATTTGTTGCTTGTGAAGGAGATCACGATCATACATGGTACTACCGTACAGTAATAGTTAATGGTTAATACATAACGACATTATGAGCGGTCTAGTCCTCTAAGAGTGTGCTGCTCCACTACGCCTCTTCATCGCACTTCATCCATACCTTGTCTGCCTTAAGAGTGTCTTGCCATCGCTTCTCTACCGTGATCCCGATGGTGTCCCATTGCATGAAGGTGACGTTGCGGGCTTCGCGACAATAGCGGAAGATTTTACCGCCGTATTATTGCAGACAGATTCAAGTTCCCCCGCGTACTTGCGCTGCTGGACAAGAGAAATTGCTCTACGGTACATGTCATCCACAGGATGTCCGGAGTTAGGGTAGCCACTCTATTCCGTCCCCTCCCAAGCAACCGCCCGTATCGGACTGCCATCGCACCCATCCAAGCTAAGCGGCAACAAACTGACCGTGACATGCTTCCACCCGCTGTCCACCAACGCGTCCAACCGCGCCATGTTCTCGACGATGATTCCGCCGTTCCCGAGCACGACTCGGTGCACATCCGCGCCCTCCCTCTCAGGGGTCACCTCGTCCGGGCTCAGCGTATCGAGCCCGATCACCCTCACGCCCAGTCCCAATATCCTCTTCGCGGCGTCGGCATCCAGATAGGGGTGATCGCTGTAGTTGTCCCGTGCCCAGTTCCGCGCCCAGCCCGTGCACAGGAGGAGGACCCGCGCGCCGCGCCGGGCGACCTCCTCCGCGGCCAGCGCGAGGTCTTCCCAGGCGATGCGCTCGTGCGCGCCGCGGTGCCGGACGTCGGCGACGACGGCGGGGGCGGAGGCGAGGAGGGAGAGGTCGAGGCGGTCGACGGTCGCGCCGTCGTCGAAGAAGTGGTAGGGGGCGTCGAGGTGCGTGCCTGTGTGCGTGCCGATGGCGAGCGAGTGGACGTTCGCGAAGTCGCCCCTCGCGAGGCGGAAGCAGTGGGACGCGCGGAAGGAGGGGTGGCCGGCGCAGGCGGGGACTTGGCCTGAGACCAGGGGATGGCTAAGATCGATGATCGTGCGTGATGGGTCTGGCATGTTGGTGGTAGGCTGAGACAACGGGCAGCGGGGTTCCAAGGGGGGAGGAGGGTAGCTTTATGGTCCTAGGACGAGGACGGGGGAGCGGTAATAGATAGTTGGGAAACTAGGACGCCGTTGACAGTCCACCTCGGAGCGCGCGGTCCGTGGTCCTGATCGAGCGGAGAATCTAGCTTCGCCGCGAGAGGTGCGGGAGGTCAAAAGAGGTCAAAGGGAGATCTCTGCCGGAGCTTGCGTCGCCTGACCGACCCTGGCTTAGGTATGATACCCGGCGGAGAGTGGAACCGACTGGTCTGAGACATTAAAGGGATCTCGGCAGCTTGGCTTGTGGGTCCAAGTATAGACAGCCGTGAGCTGTGACAATGCGGTGAGGGGATGTTAGCCTTCGAGAGACATTCCATCGAAACCAGAAGCTGACCGGGGAGCGATTACGCACCTGCCTCATTGCGACAACGCACCTGGGCTCCACGCAAAGGCGCGCACGGGTGACCCATCCAAGCCGCCCAGCTTGAGGGGAACGAGATTGACTAGCCAATCTCCTGATTCGAGAGCAGTGAGGTTTGTGAGGTTCTCCGCAATGACAACGCCAGCCCCGAGCACGACATCATGGACGGCGAAGTCTGGCATCGACCCATCCACGCGGGTTTCGTCAGGACTGAGGGTGTCGACTCCGATGACCTTTACCCCGAGTCCTAACAGCTTCTTCGCAGCTTCCACATCAAGGAAAGGGTGGTCATAGTACGTTTCGGACTTCCAATACTGGGACCACCCCGTGTGCAAGAAGACGAACACACCATGTTCAAGCGCGGCCTTGCGCCGGATGACGTCCTCGTATCCTGAAATATCAGACCAAACGATCCTATCTTTGGCGGATTTGTGTCTCGTGTCCACTATGACAGCATTTCCGATGAACGTGGACAAGGGGAGCTGGTCAATTGGAGATCCGTCCTCGATGAAGTGGGAGGGAGCATCAACGTGAGTCCCGGTATGAGTCCCCATGGAAATGCCGTAGACACTGTTGCCGTCTTTCGGAATCGTTTGTACGGGGCAGCAAGCAAAGTGAGGGTCCCCAGGATATATCTGAACATCTGCATTGAGCATATGCGAGAGGTCGACGAAGAGTGGTGGCATGGCTGTAAGTCAAGGCAAGGATTCGAGACAAAGACGTCAAACAGCTGATCAAGCAGTATTGCGGGGTTTCAACGGGTGTAACAAATTGTGAAAGGGAGTCCTGAGACCCGATAATCGGGGCTGATGCGGAGTTTAAAATACCTTACACGTAGGTCGGTCGCGTCGGATGTACGACCCAAGTCGTACATCCTACTCCTCCGGCTTCTCCTGTACTCCTCCTACTCAGTCATTATCTGAACTCGTTAGGAGACTAGGTTTCAGCTCGGAATGCGAGGGTTTGGCTCCCTCTTGGTGCTTGCCGCCATCCCGGCGGCCCTCGCAGTCAAGAGTCATGACTTCAAGACATGTTCTCAAGCTGGCTTCTGTCGACGTGGACGTGCACTCTCTGCAAGGGCGGCAGAGAATCCTTCTTGGAGGTCCCCATACTCAGTCGATGCATCTAGTGTGGCCCTCTCCCCAGACCAGGCCTCGTTCACCGCGGCGATCAAGTCTTCTATATACCCCGACGTCAAGTTCAGTCTCGACGTCCGGATACACGACGATGGAGTAGTGCGAGTGCGGATGGACGAGGTGGATGGGCTGAGAAAACGCTACGACGAGGCGGCGTCGTGGGCGCTGTTGGAGGAGCCGAAGGTCAGTCAGAAGGTGCAGTGGACGGTTGCGAAGGATAGCGTGAAGGCGGTATATGGAGCAAAGAACGACATCGAAGTCAAGGTCGCGTTCGAGCCCTTGAAGGTGACGCTCTTCCGTGGCGGGAAGGAACAGGTCGTCTTGAACAACCGCGGTCTTCTCCACATGGAGCACTTCCGTACGAAGGAGTCCGTCCCGAAGAGCAAGGAGACTGTCCCTGTTCCGGAGGAAGGTCTCGACACAGAAGATGGTGTCCAGGCAGTCCTGGGTGTTCATCCGCGTGCCGCCTGGTTCGAGGGCGAGCAGGAGGATGGCTGGTGGGAGGAGACGTTTAATTCGTTCACGGATCCCAAACCCAAGGGTACGTTGTTATTCTGATTCCTGTAGCAGTCATGTTGTTCTGACCGCCTCTCAGGTCCCGAGTCTCTTTCTCTTGACATCGACTTCCCCAACCATGGCCATGTCTACGGTATCCCCCAGCACGCGACGCGTCTTGACCTTCCCACTACCACTGGCGAGAACGCCCATTACACTGACCCGTATCGCCTGTTCAATGCCGATGTGTTTGAATACCTCGCGGACTCCACCATGTCGCTCTACGGTTCCATTCCATTCATGCACGCGCATTCTGCAGACTCCACCGTTGGCATTTTCAACGCAATCGCTTCTGATACCTGGATTGACCTTGGCCATCCCTCCCCCAAGTCCACGACCTCCCACTGGATCTCAGAGACTGGTATTCTAGATGTCTTCATTCTCCCCGGGCCCACTCCCGCGGATATCTTCACGCAGTACACCCGCTTAACCGGCACCCCCGCGCTTCCTGCTCACTGGTCTCTTGGCTACCACCAATGCCGTTGGAACTACGTGAGCTCGGAGGATGTCCGCAGCGTGCAGAAGCGCTTTGACGAAGAGGACATCCCTGTCGACGTGTTCTGGCTCGACATCGAGTACTCGGAGGAGCACAAGTACTTCATCTGGGACAAGCGGCACTTCCCCGACCCGGTCGACATGATTAAGGATGTCGAGGCTATTGGGCGGAAGATGGTCATCATTATCGACCCGCACCTCAAACGCACGGACAACTACCCGGTCTACAAGCAGGCGACCGAGCTCGGCATCCTTGTCAAGAAGGGCGATGGCTTGACGGACTATGAGGGCTGGTGCTGGAGCGGTAGTAGCGCTTGGGTCGACTACTTCCATCCCGGCAGTTGGGACTGGTGGAAGTCGCTGTTCAAGACTGAGCAGCACGGCGACCAGTGGTCTTGGCTTGAGAGTACCGTCAACACTGGTATCTGGAACGACATGAACGAGGTCCGTGGGTTCTGTCTGCACTCGCGGGATCAGCGCTCATGTGCATCATAGCCCGCTATTTTCAACGGCCCCGAGATCAGCATGCCGCGCGAAAACATTCATTACGGGGGCTGGGAGCACCGTGATCTCCACAACATCAACGGAATGCTTTTCGTGAGTGCATGCATTTCCCATGATCTTAACGTGTTCGCTCATGGCCGAGCTCCTAGGCCAACCTGACCTCGCAAGCCGTCATGGCACGGACGGATCCTCCAAAGCGCCCCTTCGTTCTGACGCGTTCGTTCTACGCCGGATCTCAGCGCTTCGGTGCGATGTGGACGGGGGACAACCTCGGCACCTGGGAGCACATGGCCGTCGGCGTGAAGATGGTGCTGGCGAACAACATCGCCGGGTTCAGTTTCTCTGGATGTGCGTGAACTCCTGTCGTCCCTGTCCCACCTTCTGCGCTAACGGAATCTTCTCGTGCAGCCGACCTCGGAGGCTTCTTCGGCAATCCCGAGCCGGAGATGCTCGTGCGGTGGTACGCCGTCGCCATCTTTTCGCCGTTCATGCGCGCACACGCGCACATCGACACGAAGCGCCGCGAGCCGTACCTGCTCGACGATCCCTACAAAGGCATCGTGCGTAACATGCTCCGCCTGCGGTACTCCATGCTCCCCGTGTGGTACACGGCGTTCCGTGAGGCGAGCGTCACGGGTCTCCCTGTCCTGCGCCCGCACTTCGTTGCGTTCCCGCGGGATGAGAGGGGCTTCTCGCTTGACGATCAGTACTTCGTGGGTAGCTCTGGCTTGTTGGTCAAGCCTGTGACGCGTAAGGGTGTTACTGAGGAGACGGTCTATCTGCCCGCTGAGGATCAGGTAAGTCGTTTTTGGTATGAATTTACTTGTGATTGTGCTTACCACGGGTCGACAAGGTCTACTACGACTACTTCAACCACAATGCCTACCGCAGCGACGCCAAGGGCAAGGAAATCACCGTCCCCGCCGAGCTGCACCAGATCCCCGTCTTCGTTCGTGGAGGCTCCATCGTCTCTACTCGCGAGCGTCCTCGCCGCTCGTCCCCGCTCATGAGGCGCGACCCCTTCACCCTCCGCGTCGCGCTCGGCAAGGACAGCAGCGCCCGTGGCGAGCTCTACCTCGATGACGGCGAGACGTTCTCGCACCAGCAAGGCGAGCTCGTGTGGCGCGAGTTCGTCGCGGAGAAGCCCGCGAAGAAGAGCAAGGGCGTCCGCATCAGCAGTCGCAACCTCGCCACGCAGAAGCCCACGGAGGCCGTCGACCACGTCGCGCTCGCCACGTACGACAGCGGCAATGCATTCGCGAAAGCTATCGCCGACGTGCGCGTCGAGAAGATCGTCGTCCTCGGCCTCCCCACGAAGCCGTCGAGCGTCGCCGTCGAGGGCGGCAAGGAGCTCCAGTGGACGTACACCGACGGCGTCGCCGCATCGGACAAGAAGGAGGGCACTGCGAGCGTGCTCGTTATCCGGGACCCGAAGCTGGCGGTTGCGAGCGACTGGGATATCCTCGTCAAAGCGTGAGCGCTTACCTAGCTACTACGATGTCGCAGGACTACCGTCCTAGAGTGTTCCACCCTACCTTTTGTGTTATATATCCTGACCGCTTTGAACACTCATCGCTTCAGGTGCGCCGACGTGCTACAAAGCGGCCGAGTGGGCGCTTAGACCACCTCAGCCAATGATAGGCCTTACCACAGGGCCACAAAGCAATCCCGCTTTGTGCAACTTCCCGACGCACCGACCGACGCATTGTGTGGCTGGCCACAGTCTCAGCTGATGGTCGGGTACATATAAGTTGACCAGACGTCGGTTTCGGCAGTCCAGCATCGGAACTCCTCTTCCTGCCACTCATACCTCTTACCTGCTAATACCTCCATCGACTCGTGGTTCAGATGTCCTCGCCTTTGGGCTCGAGATACTCCGAGTATCGCCTTCCAAGCATCATGGTCACCCCGGCGCTCCCCTCGCCGCGTTCCTTGCCAAAGGAGATGCGTTCGACGTTGGATTCGGTATGTGGCCCGACCACCCACCCCGTGCCACTCCGCGGAGTTGAAAACCTAACTATCTCCTAGATTCTTGAACGTCGTTCGGGCCCACCAACGCAGCGCGGCGCCAGTTCAATCAGGCGTCCGAGCGTTCCTGTGATTGAAGACAGGGCTGAAGACGACGAGGACGTGGAGGTACCCCACGCTCCTTCAACCACACACTCCGCTGCAGCGGACAAGAACAACTTTCGTTTAGACCTCGACTTCGAAAACTTGCGGTTCAGTTGTGGGGACGTCCTCTCGGCCATGAACGCGGCCGGGGAAAGCGCGCTCGCCCGTAGGTCCGCCGTAGTCCGCAACCGCGCGGCCGAGGACTCGTTCGCTCGGACCACATCGCGTCCCCAGTCGCCCTGGGAGTCCGACTACGTTATGGTCTCCAACATGATGTCGCTCGACGAAGAGGACGACGACGCGGGCGACGGGTTCCTCGTCAACGTCGACTCCGGACTGGAGCTCGCACGCCCTCGCCCACAATCTCCGTTGGGGCGGGCCCCGCAGGCCTGGCGCCATGCCATGTACATCAGCAAACTCGTTTGGCCAGCCCAGGAGTTTCAGACTATCAAAAACGTCTACAGAAACAAACCACTGCCTCCCGTCATTCCTCCTCCCAAGTCTCGATGGGCGGAGGCAGCCATGTTGGTTCGCAAACTAAGCCTGAAGCGCTCGTGATTTGGTGGTTGGACATGGACTGGACTCTCTGGAAAGTGAAATTGTAATGGGAATTGGAGTCGCTGCGGGGTTTGTAGCCGTAGGGAAATCGCTGGGCTTATTTTTCCGGGGCATGAAGTTATTTAAGGTTCTCCTGCTGTCCTTGATTATTGTGGAATGTTGATGTACGAATATGAGGGAGTTCATAAACATTGGCTCGCGGCGTCTCCAGAGGTTGACGACCATGGCAGCTCCTTTGATCAGGTCTTCACCCCCGTCTTTGACTGCTTCGAGAGTCTTGACGTTTGTTTACGGATCTTTTAGCCCGTCGTAGTCGAAGTCAGCTTGGCTTTCGGACAACCGTGTTACTAAGTTCAAGGAGACGTCCATAGGTCTCGCTGGCCAGAATTCACCTCCATCTGGATGCTACATTTTCGAAGCTTGCGTGCCCACGCCCGGAGATAGACGTAGGGAAGTCGCACCATTGCCTCTGCGCCACACCACCAACCATGACGAGGGTGCTGTTGCACGCAATGCACAAGGGAAGGAGGAACGATGAATTATTGGTTTGATCTACTTTTAAGTACTGCCAAATCCGCCCTGCGTATATTACAACAATAGTCACATTAATGCCTAGAGAAGAAGAAGGGATATCATCGCCAAAGTATCCTCCGGCGATAATGCCTCGTGCAGGATGCTGTTGGGTCCGTCAAGCTTGCGAGCCGCTCGTCTAGCCCCCATCAACTCCTGCACTTTATCCCAAGAAACCGTGTCTCTGGGTAGGTTGCGATCAACATCTTTTTGAAGGACGTCTGCGAGGTCAGGAAAGAGGCTGTCGAGGACCTGCGCAACTTCATCCAGGTCGGCCTTCTCGTCATCAACGAGCATGCCTGGATCGAAATACCGCAATCGCGCGTGGCGCTCTTTAGGGATGGCATCGACGGCGGGCAACTCGCCGAGCGTTAATCCCAAGAGGCGAAGAAACCGCAGCTGGGGGCAGCCCTGTGTCAGCTTGATCAGGCCAGTGATAGTCGGCCTAGCGGCCGACCGAGAGACTCCCGCCCCAGGCAAGTCCCAGTAGTCAAGCGCGAATCGCTCGAGCTTCGGCCAACAGGTGCCAAACGCGCGGAGGTCATTGTCCCAGATGTTCATGTCGTGCCCCATGAGGATGCGAATGCCGAAATACTTCAGGTCGTGGAACTTGAAGAAGGGGTGGAACAGCCCGTGGAGCGACTTGGGGCCATTCGCAATTGGACCACAGAACGTGCACTCAAGGGACTCGAGTTCTCGGGGAATGTAGCGCTTCATCGCACCCAGTGATCTTGTTATCGCATTTAGGTATGATCCCCTGAAGCAGAGACGCAGGTCACGGAGGTCCGCAGGTGGGATGGCCACCATGATTCGGAGGATGTCTTCCGCCTTGCCGCTGAGATGAAGATGTCGGATCGTGGATAGCCCGTCCAACGACAGCGCATCGTCTTCGTCTTCACCCTTGCACGGCACAAGAAGTCGCAGGCTACGCAGCGACGGCAACGTGGAGAGTGCTCGGAGGGCAGGAACTTCGATTCGGGATCCGGTAGGGGCGAGGTTGAGAACCTCCAGGCGAGACAAACGGCCGATCGAGCAAAGATGCTGTGCGATGGCTTCCGCGGATTCCGGGAGGGATTGCCCTGCTACCTGTCGGGATGAGATGAAGGGAAGTTTCTCGGTTGAAGAAAGGACGGAGAGGATATTCTGGACAAATTCGCTGTTTGCTGTCATCGGCGTGCCTTGGTCGTCACAGACCGCGAAACTTAGCTGCCGTAGCGTCGGAGAGAGACAGAGCACAAACGACGCAGGGTCGTTGTAATTCATGGAGATGTGAAGCCGCTGGAGACGTGGTAAAAGGGGGCTGCCCTGCAGTCTAGTGGCGAGCACACTCCAGACGTCGGGCTGGATGAAACACTTCGGCGGACCGGAGTTCAGTTCGCGCACCCGACATGCGAATCCACGGAACTTCACCCACGCAGTGTCGTCGATGACAGGTGAGAGCGCCTAGCAACGAAGTCAATTTAACCACTAGAATAGTGCAGTGGGGGCAAGTATTGCAGTAACGGACTTACCAAGACATCGAGTCGCGCCGATTTCATGTCCGTTCCACCTTCAGATCCTGGTGCGTCGTCCGGATGAGTCATGGTGTGAGGGAGTATCTTGAGCAAGACGACGACATCATCCAGAACTCTCCACTGAGCATCCAGGGCGGGACCGGAGAAGGCGCGACACACCCGTGCACACGCCGCCAACGTCGATCGGAGCACCGCGCGATCTCCGCGTTCATCCTCGTCCTCGTCCTCGCGGTCGGCATTGTCGGGATCCCTGACCTTGATCCACTCGGGGGAAAGTTGGGAGAGGATATGGGCCATGATCGCCGGACTGGCTATGGCCCGTTGTACGGCGTTCGGCTTGTCTTTCGATAGAATCAGGGCAAAATTCAGATTCAAGAGTGTTCATGGCAGTCTTACCGTATCTTGGCGTACTGGAGCGACTTCCCATCCTGTAACACGAGGAGTGCTCCCAAGAGCGTGGTCGCTCGTAACAAGCTCTAGGCCGAGTGCGCGGTCGGAGTCGATGTGCTGGCCGATCACGTAACTCTGGTAACCGAGGATTTAGAAGCGCTAAGTTAAATCGGTTCCCGAAGCCACAGGTGCTAGATATGGTACAACACTTACTTTCTATGCGAGCGTATACAATACAGTAAGGCATAAGACATGCGATAAAAGGCGAAAAATAAGGATATTCCGACACAGACGTCGACCGCGGTCGAACTGCGAAAAACCTAAGGATAGCCCTGCATCATCATGATTGAGCACAGGCACAGAGCGGAGAAAACCGACCACGAACCAGCTATAGCGGCTCCAGTTCATCTAAGCGTTCCACCCCACGCGGGTAGTGCTCGCGTCCTTGCTGCATTGCGCGCAAGAGCAGCGAGATGTTCTCCGAGTCCTCCAGGAACGGGTTCACGTTACCACCATAGCCCCGCAGCTCCTCGATACCGTACTCCAAGTCAAGGCGCGGGAACAGGCGGTCCAGGACGGCCGCGATGACGAACTGCGTCTCCTCGTCTTCAGCTCCGACCAGGTTCTGGATGCACAGATCGAGCGGCCCATGTCCGAGGCGAGGCACGCAGTCCACCAGCGGCAGGACACTGGCGTCCAGCTCGGGAATGCAGAGGCAGGTGAGGCGGGGACAGTGCCGTGCGAGCTCGACCAGAGCGTGGATTGTCGGACGCACGACGGAACCTGGCTCTCTGTCGGGGTCCGAGATCGTGATGGGGGATTCCTTCAGTCGGAGCATGCGGAGCTTGGGCCATGCGCGCGCGATGCGAAAGAAGTCCATGTCGTGGAGGGGGAGGGCCTTCACGTAGAACACGACTTCCTCCAGTTTCGAGAAGGGAAGGAGAGGCTGGAGGAAGGTCATGAGGAACCGTGGCGGCCGGACAAAGTTTTCGACCTGCGTCTCGAACCGGGTGAGAGTGTGCGGACCAATGTGCCGGCATATCGACGCCAGGGAGGTATCGAGCCCATCGGCGGGGCGGGAGCCAGGCAAGAGAGAAAGATCATTGAGTCGTGGCATAGAGCATGCCAGCATGAAGCGCGCAAGATGGGCTGGCTGACCACCGAGGGTGAGTCTGGTCAGTTTTTGAAAGCCCTGAGTCAGGTCGAGTGGTCCGTAGGTGGTCGAATCCCGGAGCAAGACGGAGAGTTTCATATGTGTCAGGTCCCTCAAATTGACCAGTAGAAGGAGAAGGTCCTCATCGAACGTCAAGTGGTCCTTTAAGTACAGCTCCTCCAAATGGGTGAACCGCGATAGGCACGTTAGGTGTTCACGGCTAATGGCTAGGTCTGGGAAGACGCAGAGGCTTGTGATCTCCGGCGCTTTGATGGAATATTCCTGCAATGCAAAGCCCGCGATTGGAGCGACAGTATGAGGATTCTCTTCGCCGCGCAGGTCTTCATAAAATTCGAGGTAAACGCCGCGGAGAGATGGGGAGGCGAAGGCGCGGAGGGCAAAGAGATGACTTGCATTTAACTTGATTGTGTGGAACTTCCGTAGGTTGGGCAAAAGAGGAGTGCCCTGGCACTGCTCGAGTATGATCCGCCAAACAGAAGTGTCGATACCAGCCTTCCGAGAAAAGGTGACGCCGCGTACACGAGCGGCGTAGGTCCTCAGCCGTGACCACGCCTCTGGCGAGATACCTCCCTCCAGATACTGTGAAAAGAGGGCGCGTGTTACTAAACGATTATGGAGAATCGTACTGCCCACTTACGTATACGGAATCATGACGCTGATAGGTCGGCAACAGCTTGAGAAGGGGATGGATGTTGTCCAAGGAGTACCATAGAATATCGAGAGCTGGGTCGAAGAACGCACGGCAGGATACCGCGAGCGAGAGAAGGGTGCGACGGAGGAAAAAGCGGGTGGCGACTTCTTCTTTATCGTCGAAGACAAAGTACTGGGACGGCTTGAGATAGCTGAGAATTTCGTGGAAGGCATCTTCCCAGCCAGTTAAAGTGGGAAAGGCGGGTGGCATAACCGCACTAGTCTTAAAAATAAGTATCACTAGTTTGTAGCTTCCGTATTTGTGAGACTTACATAGGATTAGACAAGCGACGCCACTCGTAGCGACCTGGAGAGTACGGTTGACCTGATGCTGGAAGTCGATCTGTCTATGGCGCGTGAAGTGAGCGCAGTGTTCCTTTGCATGCACATATAATAGCATTAGTAGGCTCGCCGAGGGCGAAGACACAATTGGAGGGCTGCTTCAGCTAGTCAGCCCGTCAGGGAGGCCTCAGGTGGAAGACGGAAGAAAAGGATGTAGATTGGCGCCCGACGACGCGCTCGGCAGCAAGTTAGCCGCGGACCGGACGTTCCGGGCCTTGGACCTTACTTATCCACCAACACTGCCGACCGTCCTCACCGGCCAGCTTCAATCTTTAAGCATGTCTAGGGGGATATGGACTTCCAGAAAAACTGGACACAAGCTTACAGTGGCAGCTCTCGCAGTACGCGGCATTACTAGCATGTAAGTACCATAATACACTGCGTCGAGAGGCTAACCGTAGTGTATGGCCGCGGCGGATTTGTCGTGAGGTCTGAGGGAACTTGAAGGCTTGGACTACGTATATCTTAGCTGGCGGCCTCAGGATAGAATTCCGCCGTTAAGGGATGCTAGAGGAGAGGTATAGAAGGGGGAAAAGCGCCGCAATAAAAGATCCAACGCGAAGAGTTGCGATCATATGGCCGTCGGTTACGGCCAGTCTTCATGAATCAAGGCTGCTGGCTAGGGAAACACGACAAGCTACGGGCCACTGACAGCGATGGGGAGGCGTTGATGCGGGGAGGTATGTGCGCCCGCGGCGCTAACGCGACCAGGATCAGATGAAGGGTGCGTTTATATTCAAGATGCCACCCCCCTGCATTCACAGCGGGTAATTTTCCATTTGGGCACATTCGAGAGCAGTGTGGGGTCTGACAGGCAGCGAGAATAACACGAAAACAGGGTTCGGAGGGGGTAAAAGATCGCGGCCCCGTTGTCCCCTGCTTCCGGCTTGAAGATCAACATGATGTTAAACGTGGGACGATGGAGGACGTCGCCTGCATGTCGCGGTTAAGGAAGAGTGCCGCTCCCTCAACGTCTTGCGACTTGCCCAATGTCGGCCACAATCAAGTTTAGGGGGACCTATGGATAACTAATGGAGATTAGGTACCAAAACAGACAGGAGAACCGCCAACACGAACCATCTACGCCGATGCCAGCCGCCCCAAGGGTTCAACCCCACGCGGGTAGTGCTCACGCCCTAGCTGCATCACGCGCAAGAGCTTCGACACATTCTCCGACTCCGCCGTGTACGGGTTCGCGTTACCCCCGTAGTTCCGCTGCTCCTTGATGCCGTAGTCCAGGTCTAGGCACGGGAAGAGGCGGTCCAGGATGACCGCAACGTCGAGCTGCGTCTCCTCGTCCTCGGCCCCGACGAGGTTCTCAATGCACAAATCGAGCGGTCCGTGCCCCATGAGCGGCACGCCGGCAATCGGCGGGAGCACGCTCGCGTCCAGCTCGGGGATGCAGAGCTCGGTGAGATGTGGGCACCCGCGCGCGAGGTCGACGAGTCCCGCAAGAGTCGAGCGGGCTGTGGAGCCGGGCTGTCTGTCTGGGTCTTCGAGCGCGGTGGTGGACTGGTCAAACCGGAGCATGCGCAGTTTGGGCCACGCGTGGGAGATGCGGGCGAGGTCCTCATCGCGGAGGGGCAGAGAGTCGGCTTGGCGGACGACGACCTCCTCCAGCTGTGCGAAGGGAAGGAGGGGCTCGAGGAGCCTCATAAGGAGCTGTGGGGCGTGTACGAAGCTGCTGAGCTGCGCGGTGAAGTGGGCGAGCGTGTGCGGCCCGATGTGTCGGCATATGGACGTAAGATAGGTCTCGATCCCGTCCGAATGATGAGGACCGAACCAGATAGAGAGGTCGTTGAGTCGAGGCATCGAAGAGGCGACGATGAAGCGGGCGAGATGTGCTGGTGGGCCGCAAAGATCAAGGCCTGTCAGATTGTGGAACTCATATGGCAGGTGGACTTGTGTGGACTCGGGTGGGCCGCGAAGCAGAATGGGTATTTTAAGAAACCTAATGTTCTTGAGACCGTTAAGCATGAAGAGAAGATCTTCATCTAACACCAAATGGTCGTTGAGGTATAGCTCCTCTAGCTGAGTGAAGCGTGATAGGCACATGAGGTCTTCACGGCCAATAGTTAGGTCTGGGTAAAGGCAGAGCCTGGTGATCTCGGTGGCTTTGATGGAAAATTCCTGTAGCGCTGACCCCGCGATGGGAGCCATACTACTAGGGCTCCGGTCGCCGTCCAGGTCTTCATAAAATTCGAGAAAAACGTCGCGGAGAGATGGGGACGCGAAGGCGCGGAGGACAAAGATGTGGATTGCGTTCAACTTGATCGTATGCAACTTACGTAGGTTGGGCAAAAGCGGAATGCCCTGACATTGCTCGAGTATGGTCCACCAAACACCAGCGTCGATATTGGCCTTCCGAGAAAAGGTGATGCCGCGTACACGAGCAGCGTAGGTCTTCAACCGCGACCACGCTTCGGGTGGGATATCTCCCTCCAGATACTGTACAAGGCGAAAACGTGTCCACTGTCACCGAATAATTAGGGAGAAATCGTACAGGCCACTCACGTATATGGAATCAAGGCATTGGTAGTTCGGCAACAGCTTAAGAAGGGGATGGATGTTGTCCAAGGAGTGCCATAGCATATCGAGAGCTGGGTCGAAGAACGCACGGCAGGAGACCGCGAGCGAGAGAAGCGTGCGACGGAGGAAAAAGCGGGTGGCGACTTCGTCTTCGTCGTCGAAGACAAAGTACTCGGACGGCCTGAGGTAGCTGAGAATCTCGTGGAAGGCGTCTTCCCAGCCAGCCAAGGCAGGAAAAGCGGGGGGCATGTCTGAACTAATCATAACAGTAAGAGTCGCCAGCTTGTACATTACGCCGTTGCGAAAGTCACCTACTGGACTAGACGACCCGACTCGGAGTCAGTCACGGCCGAGGCCACTCGTTCGGTGCCAACCTGGATGGCAATGTAGCGCTGCACTCGTCGATCTGCAATACCTGAGCCTTCTTTCCATGAGCATATAGTCGCATTGATCGGCTCACCAAGGACAGAAAAACCGTCCGAACGCTACTGGACACCGGTGCGCACCAAGACTCTGCGGATCGATATATATCAAGCTGGATGAAGACAGAGAGAACGCAGATTGGCGCCCGATGGCCGCGCTGGCCGCTTGAGGCTGTGACTGGGCGCGGACGGTGCTTGAGCTTGAAGCTTGACAGTCGGTTGCAAAATGATAGGCCCCTCGGGCGCCCATTACGCGTACGACGGACCAACGGCGGACGTCGAAATTTGGGCTCCAGGCGATGATGTCCGCGGGTCGGTGTGTGGGGAGGATGCATGGTAAGTACGACTTCCGGAAAGCGAGCCCCCCCGACATCATCGTCTGGAGCCCGAATTTCGATGTCCGCCGTCCGCGTAAAGGGCGTTCGAGGGGCCTATCGTTTTGCAACCAGCTGGAAGAGCGGCGCCTGCCCCGATGAACATGTCACCAATGCCAGTAGCCTGTAGGTAGGCAGTGAGAATCTATCTTGCTTGTCCGGTCTATTCGTTGAAAATGTGACGTTGACATTCTGAATTTCAGCGTCGTTCAGGCGTGCCGCCACCATTTTCGAAGCCTTTGGCGTTGTGTGGCGACACAATAAAATTGGCCATGAGTGGCGCATCACCTCGCCCCCGTTCCTCCCACATATATACCCATCTCGCATCTGCCTGTTTTGAAATTTCATGCAATCTTACGCCTTGAACACCCGGGTCATTTCTCAGGCAAGCTTAGAGCTTTATTTCGTGGCGCATCCGACTCCTACCGCGCAACTTACTGTTTGCCCTACAGATGGCAACTCGGAGCATCGCGTCCGTCCTGAAGTGTCCAGAACTCCTTCGTACGATTTTCGACGAACTGAAACCTCCGTGCCTTATCCGGGAGCCATTGGATTCCATGATCAAGTCCGACACGGAGAGTTTGGAGAAAGGATATGACGATCTCCGACGCCCCCGTTCACGGCGAGATCTTGCATCTGCCGCTCGAGTTTGCAAGGCTTTCACAGGACACGCTCTAGATGCACTATGGGAGGTTCTCGAGGATGCCAGACCATTACTTGACCTTTTGCCACTGCGTCAGGAATGTTGTTCGACGCTGGTACGCCGTCACTGAGTATATTGTACCATCCGATCAGCGCTGCTCACCATTCTACTACAGGATATCTGTTCCCATATGGCAGAGGACCGATGGTCGATTCTACGCTCATACGCCGAACGCGTCAAGGAGTTGCGCAGTGTTTCGACTGGGAAGAGTCGGCATGGCTGGCCCCGTTCTTTCCCGGAGATCCTCCCTTTGCTTCGCGGCGAGTCACCTCTTTTCCCTCGCCTTCAACGTGCAGGATTCCTCTCCCCAACTATGAATGAGATACGCGCAATCCCCTACCTCTTTTCAGCGTTGCAGTCCGTCGCTATATTATTGACTGACAACGAGGATGATTTGGATTCGGAGGGCGTGCCCATCTTTGCCGAGCTGTTAAACACTCTGCGTACTTCATCCCCTGGCTTACAGGAGCTGTGCATTCAACATTATGACCGGTGGTCGTTTTATACTTTGAGACAGGAACACATACACCAACTTACAGGCTTTGATTGTCTGCAACGCTTCCTGGCCCACGTTGAACCAATGGAGCTAGACGTGTGGTCTCAGCTCAGTTGCCTTTCATCATCTCTGCAGCACCTCGATATCAGACTCGATGGGCAGCCACACGGCACGATACCAGGCTCCTTCTCTCTTGTGTTTCCCAGACTACGAAGCCTCAAGCTCCAAGGCCCGTCGGATGCGCTTTCTTCCTTCTTGAAGGCTTTGGAGGAGTCGCCTGGTCTCCACTCCTTTTCTTCATCCATGGTCGCCTCCCGCATTGAAGATATCCTCCGATCGTCCCCGCAGTCTCTCGTCGATTTCTGTCATCTAGTGAGGGATAGACTCCCACGAACCCTCCGCAACCTCGCTATAAGGTGCAACAGACTTATCCGACGAGACAACTGGTGCGGGGACCGATTACTCGGAATTAACCTGGCCTCCCTCCTGACCCCGTTGACTCGCTTCAGCGAGCTCGAGGGCCTGTGTGTCGATCTCTCCGAGTGCACGACTGAGGTTTACGCCTCGGACGAGGACATGCGCATGTTAGGCGCAGCCTTCCCGCACCTCACTGATCTGGCCTTGCTGTACAACCCTCACCTTCCAACCCGCTCGGACTCGGACCTCCTGCAGGCAGACGACCAAGGCAGACGGCCGACGGTTCAAGGCCTCAGAACACTGGCCGCCAAGTGCCCACAATTGACCCGCCTACACCTTGCGGATGTCCATATCGTCTCGGACAGTAATGACGCTTTGGAGACCGAAGGTGCCACCTCCGTCCCCCCGGGTGGACACGCGCTCCGCGAGCTGGAGATCAGCTCCATCGGCACGCAGCTTCAGCTGGAGGTATTCGAGCTGGCCACCATGTTAGACGAACTGTTCCCCAACTTGACGAACGTACGGACACGGCATATTGTGACGGCTCCGATGAGGAGTTCGTGGAACTTCCAGTGGACTCCTCCGTGGGATGCCACAAAGACGTGCATGGCATTTCTGCAGTACTTGAGGAGCAGCTATGACTACAGAAAACTGTCAACGGACTTGTCGGTAGTAAGAAGAAGATAAGGAAATGAGAGGTGAAGGACGCACAGGAACGTCGATTCTACGCGTTAGGAAGCTGAATACCACCGGGATCACGATAGTGCTTGCGAGCGAGTTGCATCGCGCGCAGCAGCAGCGAGACATTCTTCGAGTCCGCGAGGTACATGTTGGGGTTCCCTCCGTGGCCCGGCAGCTCCTCGATCCCCCACGGCTCCAGCCTGAGGCGCGGGAAGAGGCGGTCCAGGACAACCGCGATGGCGAGCTGCCGCTCGTCCTCCTCGGCGCCGACAAGGTTCTGGATACACAGGTTGCGAGCGCGATGTGCGATGAGGGGAACGCTGTCGGTCGGCGGCACAGAGGTCGCGTCGAGGTCGGGGATGGAGATTTGGGCGAGCCTGGGGCACCCTTGCGCAAGTGCGACGAGCCCGTGCAGCGTCGGCCGCTCGACGGATCCGGGGATGCGGTCTGGCTCTGTCATGGTGGTCTCGGACTGGGCGAGGATGAGGGCATGGAGCTTGGGCCATGCGCGGGCGAGGCGTTCGAGGTCCTCGTTGCGGAGAGGGAGGTGCGTTTCCGAGAGGACCTCGAGTTCTTGGAGATTTGCGAATGGGAGGAGCGGCTCGAGGACATCCATTAGGTGGCGGGGAGGATGTAAGAAATCGCCGAGCTCCACCCGGAACCTGGTGAGGTTGTGTGGTCCGATGTGTCGGCATATGGAAGAGAAGTCCGAGTGGAAGGCGTCAGCAAAATGGGGGCGGAGCCGGAGCTCGAGAACACTAAGTTGTGGCATCGAGGACGCGAGCATGAAGCGCACGAGATGGGTTGGTTGGCAGTGGACATCAAGCTTGATGAGCTTTTGGAAGCCGTGCTTGAAGTCCAGTAGCCCAGCGGTAGACTCCGCGGAGTCTTGAAACTGAATATATGCGCGTAGATGCGTCAGGTTTTCGAGGTTGCCGAGGTTTAGAAGAATGGCCTCATCGAGGGGTGCACAGTCGCTGAGATGTAGCCGCTCCATCTTGGTGAATCGCGATAAGCACGTGAGGTGTTCACGACCAATGGTCATGTACGGAAAGAAGAGCAGCCAGACTAGTCCTGGAGACCTCACGGAGAACTCTTGCAGCGTGCGCCCGAGGAGAGTTGAAATTGAGGTTTTATCCGTATCCTGGTCTTTGTTGACTGAAAGGAAGAGATGACGTAGGGACGGGGATGCAAGGCGACGAATCGGACTCAAGCTTTCAAGGGTTGCGTGCCGCAGCTTCGTGTTAAGTGTCCGTAGATTAGGGAAAAGGAGGGATCCTTGGCATTTCTCCAGTACAATTTGCAGAACCAACGGATTGATATCAGTCTCTGGAAAGATAGAGATGCTGCGGACACGAGTTGCGTAGGTCTGCAGACGCGCCCATGCCTCAGACGAGATCTCTCCCGTAACGTGCCACTATACACAGAGAGCACTAATTAAGTATGTATTATACCATGCACAGGAACGTACCTATTCACTCACGTATATAGAGTCATCTCCGCGCCTCTGGTAGTTGGGCAGAAGCTTCAGGAGAGGATGGATGTCGTCTAAACGACGCCATAACTTGTTTAGGGAGGGATCCAAGAATGCATGACAAGAGAGGGCGAGCGATAGTGTGGCTCTCAGACAAGCGCGTAGGGCGGCGAGATAGATTTTTCCGTCATAGTCATCATCCACACTGTAACCGGAGTCGATTGGTTCCAGGTGATTTAGGATTTCATGGAGCACGTCGTGCCAGCCTGCCAAAGTTATGAAACTTGAAGCTTTCATGGCAGCCGCGCTGTTTACTCCAGTCAAGACCCAAAATCAAATCAGATTAAGCCATGGAGTACTCACACAATGATTACGACGGTGATGAAAGGACCTGTGAGGATTCTGACGGATTCAACTTCCACCGTGACCAGTGGCACTAGATTCCAAAACAGATTCAGACGGTGTCATGGACCAAGTAGATACGAAGGTCCTTGAGATTCAAGATACATACAAAAGTGATACACTGACCTGAGATATAACAGCTATAGTCAGGAGAGTCTTCGCCGGCTGGTCTGTGCCATGGTAAGAGAGAAACGAATAACTTACCTGGATTTACAGCGGAGTATTACGTTAGCGCCCAGTTGGTACATTTGGCACGTGACCTGCACCTGACTACGATCCTTTAGGCGCTGACGTCGTTGCATCTCGTACGTGTCCAAGTCTTTCCACCACCACCACCACCACCACCACTGTCTAGTAAGTAAGTATCAGTGTGAACAGCCTCAGTTTCTCCAGTCAAAAGCGCTGAATGTATTTCAGATTGAGCTTCTTGTGCAAAATCAAAAGCGGCATCACTGTGACGCCTACGTCCAGCCTGAGGCTTCAAGTTGCTATCGGTCGTGCCACTGGGAGCTAAACCAACGTCAATCGGTCTAAAGGTACTCAACAAAACGATCCTCAATTATACTGACCACCACTGACTTCATGTTGTGTTGCCCGACCACGGTTTATAGGCGCCGGCTCCATGGCGTCGGTTTGCCTGCTGCAATGTCCAGAACTGCTGGCGGAGGTCTGCTCCTATTTTGAGCTCCCCGTCGCCCTCAACGATGCTGAGGGCCCATCCGCAAGCGAAGTCGAGGGTGAACGCCGAAAGCGCCGCAGTACCCTAGCTGCTGTGGCACTCTCTTGTCGCGCGTTTACGAACCCCGCTCAAGCAATGTTATGGCGAAGTCTAGACAGCGTACAACCCCTGCTCTCACTTCTCTCCAACTCTCATCTGAAGATCTCGAGTAATCCTGTAACTGTAAGTGTCTTGTATGCTCTTCTGATGCGGTTGCACATTCATGCGTAAACAGATGTTATATGCGGATATCACCCCAAAATCATGGCGACGCTTCCAGACGCACGCACGACATGTAAGGGTGTTGCGTGACAAGCACTGGTCCGCCGTCCAGCCCTCGACGTGGGCTTTTGTTGCGCGATGGTGTGGTCTCGAACCGCTCCTGCCTAATCTGCAGGAACTTTCGGGACTTCCTATCAACGTACGAAGTCCTACCACGATGATATTCATTTCCCCAAAACTTCGCAGCTTGTCTCTGGCGCTAACGATGGACGACCATAATGGCCAAATCCACGTGAAAAAACTGCAAGGCGACCCCACGACTACTTACATACTCCTTCAACAGATTGTGACCACCGCCCCCGGGATAAGAAGCCTTTCTATCGACAACCACCTATCTCTCCCATCCGCTTGCTACTATCCAATCGAGTGCCTCGAAAAAATCAGGATGTTGCACGCACCCGAATGTGTTTTTGGCTTCTCCCAACTTCAGTCGCTTGTTGGAGCGCAGTCTCTCCGCTCGCTTGCCGTCACGGTAGACATGACGAATCTTCCCCAACCGTCCGATGACGAAGACGAGGACTACGAGCCGTTCTACGGCTGTTGTCGCACTCTCAAGCACCTCGTTGTGCGCGGCACCCCGGGACACATTGACCTCTTCCTCGACAACACAACAACCTGCAATCTCAAGACGGTTGCCGTCGAGTTCCTCTCCGGCGCAAACCAGCAGCTCATCACCGACTGCATCGAGCACATCGCAGAAGACGCCTTGCTCGACCATCCCGTCCTCCGCTCGCTCTCGATCAAGTACCCATACGAGTCGTACTACGACGACGAACATGCGAGCGGCAACGCTGGCGCAAACACGCTGCGCGACGCCACGCTCCCAGGCGTCCTCAGCCCCGCCCTCCGCATCCCCTTCCTGCGCAAAGTGACGCTCGACTTCCACACCATCCCCGTACTCACCGACGCCGGCCTCCTCCAGATGATCGACGCCTGGCCGCGCCTCACCGCGCTGCACATCGCGCCCCCGCGCGAGCGGTACGAGAGCCGCGTCAAGCTCTCCCCGGCCGTCCTCGTCGCGATCGCACAGCGGTGCCCGCGGCTCGCCGAGCTCACGCTCCCGGAGATACCCCTGGACGCCGTGCCCCCAGAGAAGAACTTGCCGGTCGTGGGCCAGCGTGCGCTGCGGCGGCTGCGCGTCACGTTCCACGACCGCGGGCGCGAGCATGCGCTGTACACGGCGGCGCTGTTCCTCGACCGGTTGTTCCCTTGCCTCGCGCTGAACCCGCGGTTCGAGCAGGAGGTGGTCGAGCCCCCGGGTCAGGGTCAGGGTTACTTTCGGATGTCGTGGGAGCACGACGCGAGGGAGGAGGCGCGGACGTGGCGGCGGGTTGAGGAAATCTTGTACATGATGCAGCTGGGGAGGCGGCATCGCGAGGAGCTTAAGAATGCGAATGCGGCATATTGAGCTTTGAGGTGAGTGGTTTCTGTCTGCGGATAGTCTCTTATAGGCTCGCTGCTTTGTTTGGGTCACGGCGAACGCTGATTCTATTCACGCCACGGCAGGGGACACCACTTGTGGCGCGTAAATTCGTAGTTGCCAGCGACTCTCGGAGGCACCCTGACAGTTCTTGCCGACTTCTTGTGCCGGTGCGAGCTGCCCGTCCTACACTGTGCCTCGCTCCGAATCCACAGTTTCCGCCGCCTACCTGCTGCCCGCGCCTCGCCCGCCTGCACTTCACGGATGCCGATGTCTGCCCCGAACTTGAGGCCGGTGCTAGCATCGATTCCGAAGCTACTAAACATACCGTTCTTATTCCTATCTTACTAGACCGTAAACTCCGCAAGCTCGAGATATCCTTCAAGTTCTTCCGCACGAGAACACGTCAAGGTGTGTTCGAGTTGGCCAAGAAGCTCGACCGGCTGTTTCGTCCCGGTGAGCGTGTGGGCAGGGCCGGGGAGGTTGGTCGTCGTTTGGTCGCCGTGAGAGATGGCGAAGGTCTGTGTCGGGTGCATGCAGAACGTGCGGTGTAAGAACCTAAAGCGGCCGGCGAGTACTAGTAGTATGATGTTGAACTCCGTTATAGAGGCTTGATCGTGTTATTTACGTGGCATTCGATCCATTTTGGCGTTTGATACCGCTTCCAGATACTAAGATATCTGACTAGGAATCTTCGTCCGTGAATTGCTACGGCCTTGTCACGCAGCCACTGCCGCCTTGGTGCGTTCCGGCTTAAGGTGTGACGTGGCCTCGCATCGCTTCAGTGTGACTGGTCGTGTCCTTATGTGACGTAACGCGTTTCCTCTCGCGGGCTACTAAGCGCCACCTTCAGTTTGCCCGAAACGACGACGATAAATCGCTTACCCGTCTCCCAGGACGGTAGTAGAACCCGCCACCTCATCTAGAAGCCAGCTGATTTCTTGTTTTTGGCAGTGAGCTTGTGGTGAATCATCGTTTATAATCTGATTGTAAATCCCTCTTTGTTTAGTAGCTCGTTATGACGAACTCCGATGTGAGTTCGAATTCGTCAGGTCCGACTGGCCACGCTCAGACCCAGAATCTTGGGCAGTCGCCCATACACCGCGCCCTCTTCTGCCAAGAGATTGCTGAAGCAGTATTCAGCCATTTGGCCCTGAAATCCCAGATATTTTCCCGCAAAAGCAAGGACTATCTCCGAGAGCATCATGTCAAAGCAGAACAGTGCGAGAGACGACACGCTCTGGTATCAGCGTCACGGGTATCCAAGTACATCTCTGAGCTGGCCCTCTCCGTCCTTTGGGCTCAACAGCTCGGATTCGACCATCTCTTCCACCTCCTGCCTCAGTATATCTCTTCATGGGATTGCAGCGATGTCTGTACTCCTTCAATTTCTCATACATTTTATCTGTATGACTCTGATGCCAGATTGTGCGCTATCTAGAGCCCGGGGCTTAATGGGGATCCGACCGACGAACAATGGGCTACACTCCAAAAATATGCGGCACTTGTACGAGGAGTATTCTACTACTCTGAAGCTGTCGAGCCATCCGAGAAGAACCTTTGGACAGCCATCTTCAACCGCTTCGGCTCCGTCAGCAGCTTTCTTCCCCGGCTCACAGAACTAGGAGTTTTGCATGTCGATCCGAGAGGCCCCATATCGGAACCTTTCCTCCTCTCTCCTACCTTGAGACACCTTTCCATCGAGTTTCGTACCCTCGATAACCCGGACGCACCCAAGGGTGGGACTCTGCTGACCACGGCTCTAGAGCACATCGCCGCTGCAATTCCGTCTCTGTCGAGCTTGAACATCGACCATGGCCTAGGCTTAGAACGGATATCTTGGACGATGCCTCGGTTCAACGCCTTGCATAAACTCGATATTACCCCAGAGCTCAGGATAAACGCGTCCAACCTGGCCGCGATCGGGCAATTCCAGCACCTCCGAATGCTCTCTATTCGCATCGCCGCCGCCGACTGCACGCACCTCCAAGGCTCCCTGCAGTCCCTCACGGCGCTCAGACTCGGCGGCCGCCCGCTCCACCTCCAGTCCTTCCTTGCCGCGACGGCCCCTCCACACCTCCAGGACCTCAGCCTCTTCTTCCTGCACGACCCGAGCCCAGAGCGGCTCTCGCAATGCCTCCCCACCATCCTCGCCACCGTGCCCTCCACGCTCTCCTCCCTCCACCTCGAGTCCAGCCTCGTCTTCGCACCCGCCCTCACCTCCGCGATGGACGTCGTCCAGCCCGCGCTCGCCCTGCGCGCCCTCACCAGCTTCACTCTCAAGTTCCACCCGCTCCCCTCCGTGTCCGACGCCGACCTCACCGCGATGCTCGCCGCGTGGCCCCGCCTCGCCGCGCTCCGCATCCCGAACGGCCGCCACCCCGCCGCCGAGCCCCGCCACCCCGCGCCCCCGCGCACGCGCCCCACCGCCGGCGTCCTCCCCGCCCTCGCTGCGCGCGGCCCCCTCCTCCGCGAGCTCGTGCTGCCCGAGGTCGACCTCGGCGCGACGCCCCCGCTCGACGCGCTGCCCCCGGTTACAGCAACGGTGGGCCACGGGCTGCGCGTGCTGGACCTGGTGTCAAGGTGCGGCGACAGGCACGCGTGCATGCGCGCGGCGGTGATGCTCGACAGGCTGTTCCCGAACATGGTGCTCCCGGCCGTGCGCGGGGACGTGTATGGGGAGAAGGAGGAGAAAGGGTGGGGGGCGGTCGTGAGGCTGTTGGACGCGATGCAGGCAGGGCGCAAGCATGCGGAGGCGTTCGAGCGGGTTTGGGGTGAGCGAGGGGATGGACACGAGGGTGGGAGGGAGAGCTCGAGCGGGAGCGGGAGCGAGGACGAGGATGAGGCCGAAGACGAAGACGAAGATGGGGACGAGGGTGAAGACGAAGACGTGGGTGAGGACGGAGACGGAGATGAGGACAAGGACATAGACATGGGTGTTGAGTAAACCGTGCTTTGTTGAATTAACGAACATACGCGCATCTTATCGTTCGAGTTTAAAGCATGGCGAGAGCCACTGATCAGACATACAACCAATAGGATAAGTTACGATCTACAATTTCGTGCTGAAGGTGCGACTGCTTGGTTGGTACGAGTCTAGAAGGCCGGGCAGGTTCTCTTTGATGTACTCGACTACCGCGTCCGGTCCCTTCTGGACTTGGAGGCCCTGAGGGAGGCTGAACGTCTTGATTCCCGGGATAGTCGCCTTTGCGATCCCTACGATCTCCTACAGACACGGTAAATCAATTTGCAAATGTCATGGGTTCTGCATATCGAGATCACCGCACCTTTGCTTGCTCTGGCGTCCACATCGACGCGGTGAACTAGGAATGGTGGTGGTAAGAGCGGTGTCGAAGCGGGTACCCTTTTGAACGAACTCACTAGAAGGTTCGGCTGCTCCCTCTCCACCGTCGCCTTGACATCTTGTATCCCTGCACGTCCAAGCATCAGCAGAAGAACAATATAAAAAGGAGGGAGCGCGTACTTTCTACGTTAGCGGCATGCACGATGGTATACTTGTCCTTGACGTCCTCAACTACGCGACCGATGAGCCTCTTCGCGCGTTCTGGCGCGGTGTTCACGGTGACAAGCCTGAAAACCGTTGCAGCCATGCTTGTGAGAAGACTCGTCATCCTCGCCACCTGCGGTGCTCTTATCAGGATATCGATGTGGCTCGAAAATGGTTCATCCGCGGAAGTGCGCATGTTGATAGTTGGTAAGGACGTGTGGATGGTTGAGGATGGATGACTGTACGGGGGTGTGCGTTTGTCAGAGGCTGAGTAAGGAGAGAGACCGCGACACGGTATGCGGTAAGTATGAAGAGCAGGTGAAGCAATGGATACGCCGCAGCATCTACTGGAAGCATAGAGGCGACTATACGCAGCTTTGTATAAATATTCCCGAACGCAAGTATCCACAACGGAGGTGGAGAGCTCACCAAAGTAAGAGCACGGCGACGGATAGGCGAGCAACGGTAGATAGAGGCGCATATATGCGCCAGTTCCATCTCTACATCGTCCTCGTTCGAGCACGACATGAGATCCCTAAGACCATGCCTGTAGCCAAAGCCCTTTGCCTGAAACGGCTGCCGTTTAGCGTAACGTATTGTGGGTGCATCGGCTATGGCGAGAAGCGGAGGTTGACTAACCTGAGTACGGAAACCATTCCGACGAAGGACTGCCGAAAAGTCGACCATCCGGTGTCAATGGGCTGCGACCGCAGATGCGTAGAGGAGCTCTGTACTTGCACACCACGGAATGACTAGACGTGGACATAAATGAATGCTTTGTTCGAGTCCCAGGCAGAAGGGCTAGAATGGGAGGACGCGACGGATGTGATTTGAATGCACGTACCTCTCCAGCTCTAAGTCGGCAGCCTTCAGAAGCACGAAGTCTATGTCTGGCCCGTCCCTATCCTTGCCTTTCCCCTCACCTCAGCCTTCTCGGAAAAGAGCTGGTACAAGTAATTGCATTTTATGCGACGGCGGTTGTTACGTAGCGTATGCTGGCGAAGTGAATACAATATTCTCTGAATACAGAAAGAAAGCAATAAGTGTATGCGTAGACAGACCGTCAGTGTCGCAGGAGACGTACCGTATGGAAGAATCAACTCTACGGGCTGATGGAGTCGCTGGAAAAAGGTGCAGGAGCAATGATTATCGTCGGAGCTGAGGGAGAGCATGTTGTTTGTCGTCGTGGTCATCGCCGGACGCGACACGTTGAAGACCTTCGATGATGACCGAGCCTCGACCGAGGTTGTCGGGGGAGGGGAAGGTGGGATAGATTTCGGGGTCGGCACCGGCGGCCCTATGAGCGTCTACTCTCGTCAACCTGACCCCACTGTCGGCTTGCTGCCTCTTTTTGCCTCTTTCCGGAAAATTGGTCATTCCCAGGGGTCCGCCGAAGGCGGCCCCGAAAAATCGGCCCCAGGGGCCCGGAGCGGCCCTCCGAAAAGGAGCCCAGGGGTCACGCCCCCCAGAGCCAACTGGTCAGCAATGCCGGTGCAATGCCGGTTGTACCCGTACGTAGACTCATCTTGGACTTTCCATCCAGGCTGCGTGCAATGGGGACCAATCTCTTCCCCTCGCCAACTATCACCACCACGTCGCGACTGTTTAACGACCACGGCAACCTCGGTACCGATGTTTACCGCAAGTTTCTTTGTTACCGTATTAGGAACTCAGCTTCGGCTAGCACTTGCACAGGTTCGTCGGGTATCCTTTGTTTACTGATGTCCGCTTCCCCGCCGTAATCAGCGACCTAGAACCCTGACATCATTTCTCCGCGGTGCGTGAGATGCCTCGCGTCTCGTAGCGGTAGTACCAGGGCGGAAGGTATTTCCACAGCACCTCCACCTCGCACTGCGGAGAAACATTGCGGGTATATGCTAATCTCTTGCCGTTCTCCCTCACAGCCTTGTCACCCACTTGCCCGCCTGCCCGCCAGCGGCTGCACCTGTGTTATTCAAAGCCCAGCTTTCCTGCTTATTTTCTTGAGCTCTTTTCATTATTATCCCAGGGACGGCCCAATTAAGTAGCTTTACTAACCTTTACTAATCTCGCGTTCCTCTTCGAACAGGGGTATTCAACTTTGATCCCGCCCACCATGCCTGAACCTCTCGTCTCGCTCAGCCAGGGAAGCTCTATGCTGATGTGCCCCATTGAGGTATTCAAATCAATGTATCTATTCTCGTCGCTGCGCTTTGGAGTGCTCGACCGCGACGGATCCGAGAAGCGCCAAGTTTGTTGCATCCCCCGAGATGCGCATCCCCGTCTCTTCCTCCCCAAGACGCCGTTGCTCTTCAAAATCATCGGTCAGATCGCTGTAGAGGAGTGCTTCCTCACCGCGCGTGGCCATCTCCGGCCCCCGGACGAGGAGCCGATCGCTTCTTGCTGGCTCCAACAGCGCCCGAACATCATTTCCGACATCACCTGGCGCGGCATCATTCCGACCCTCGAAGCAATCATCGAGCAGTATGGCGGCGAGGTCGACCCTTCCGAGCTACTTGCCCTGGGGCCAGATGGGAAGCTCCGGCTTCAGATGACTTGGCAGGGAGATGTTGGTGAGGTGAGTAGCCCATCCGAGTCCTTCGGGAACCTTGTCACGTACTAATCGTGTCATGATAGACTGGCAGAGATCTTCCCATCTTTGATGAACTTGGCATACAGCGTGTCCCCGCGTCCATCTCGGACGTTCCCTTCGGGGAAGCGGTGCACGCCGTCTTTAGCATCGAGTTCGTCCACGATCGCACGGCAGGGGCGCGCACGGTTTTTGCATCTTTGTTTGCCATGCACAAGGCTTAGGGAAGGAAGTGTTATATTTACTATTGTACTTTTATCTGGCTGTCAGCATCCTCTGTAATTACTATTTTGCTCCAAAGTGCGTGGTCCGAAGTCACCGCCATCCGACCGCCGTCCGACTACTTAGCGCTATTCCGGATGACAGTGTTCGCGCCCTGGGCCTGACCAGGAGCCCTGACGTTGTGCCTAAATATTGTGTGCCCAAATATTGAACAGCTGCCCTCAGCGACTGGTTAACGGAATATATCAGAGCTGTGCTACTCATCCGCAACTGGTTGGGCACCTCATACTCACCAGTGGTTCTTGCTATCACCCTCAAGCTGTATAGCGGCCACGCTTTCGCGCTTAGGGTGTTGCATAGCCGGAGTTGGAGCCTGAAGCCTTCCGCAGTCCGACTAATGTGCGGCATATGCGGCTGCAACGTCGGGTGATGAGCCCAGATGCTGAGACATGTTTCGTCAAGGCAAATCAGTAAGTTATATTGTACGCAGTGAAAGCAAAGTGAAGAGTGCCTCGGCAGGCAGCACGCAACGGGAAACATCGCGAGACTACGTTCGGGTCAATGCAATCCAGGTAAACACTGCTCCAGCTGGGCTCGAAATATGGCACCTCAACCCCAACGCAAACCCCCTATTGCTAACACCTCTCTCCCCGCTACGACGACGACATCCTCTTCATCTGCAGACTACCCTCTTCGCCACCTACTTGCTATGGGCATCTTCGAGCCGGAGTGTGTGCGCCAACAGTGCGCCGCCACCATCAACAACAAGGAGGAGCAATTGAAGTTCATTGAAACCTGGAAGGACAACGTGAGCGATTCCACTCGTATTTCTCCTAGCTTGCATCCTACTCACCACCGCTTGCACTCACAAGGCTAAACGACGGGCAGACGGCTGGGGAAAACATCGCGAACATCAGTCAAAGCACATGCAGCTTCTTCGCTGGATCGCCGAGTACGCGGAGTACCTCACGGCCACCACGAACGCGATGCAAGCCTCGCTGACGTCAGACGATTCTGTCGCCCTTGATCCTCGGTGGCCTATCATAGGCCCCGAGGCCGAGCCACCCACGTATCTCCACGAGTTCTTCCGTGAGGTCACCCCCAACATCGAGCCCGAGACTACGTACCTCAAATCGTGCTATGCTGTTCACTGGATTTTCCACGATGTTCTTCGCTGCTGCCCCAAGTGCAAGAGCAAGAGGCTTGAAAGCAGTGGCTGGAACCAGAGCGGGCCGCGCGAGGTCCACGGGTTGTTTCGAGAGGGGATGGCGATCGGTGTCCAGCTCCGGTGCCTTGCCTGTGCGGCAAAGCATGCGAAGAGTGGTCGTGCAGGCAGGAGCTCGGAGAGCTCAGAGGAAGGGAGGTACTGTTGGACTACGACGAGCGCGGAGTTTTGGGAGAATTTTGAGCACTGGGAGCTGCCAGGTATGTTCAGCAGTGTTCATTTCCGGATCGCATATCAGTACACTCACCAGTGGCTGCTCGGGTCGTAGTGGGGCTCCCGCACTTCTTCAGCAGGTCAGCCGTCACGGCCGAACTGTACGACTTCATTGTCGAAATGCGCTTGAAGTCAACTTCGGCGGGACTGGCCGAGAACGTCAAGCGTACGTACCTTGACCCCCCAAATAGCTTCGTAAGCAGTTGAACTCACGGAAAATCTAGAATTACATTTGTTAGAGTACCATAGACAGCATTACGCATATCTCCAAGCCTACCGTGCTCGCTCGCAGCGAACGTCCTTGGTGAAGCCGAAGCCGCTGGTCCCGTTCTCGCCGCCGGTGAAAAAGAAAGTAGGAAAGCAGAGTGGAGGTTTCGATAATCGGTCAATATCGGACGACCAGATCACGGCAATCTTCCTCAAGTTTAGCAACCAGACGAGGATCGAGGAGTCGGAGGAGCATATGCGCACGCTCAGCGGTAAGTAGCAGGTCGCTATGTTCTCACGGTTCGACGCCAGCCTATGGTTCTCCGCCCACATTGACGCCCGGTGCTTTCCTAGCTATCGCCATCTCCATCGACACCACGTTCCGCTGTGCATACAAAGCTACACTCGTTGACAAGAACAAAGCTCGCGTCAAGTCTCATCTCGGCGGTTTTGTCTCAGTCATCAATCAGAAGTCTCAACCTATCTCCTGGGTACGTGCTCACTGTGCTTGTCCTCATCATCTCCCCCGGTTCGCTGATTCTCTTGGACCATAATAGCAATTGTGCCACAGCCAATCCCAGACGGAGACTCAGGAGATGTTGAGCGGCCTGTCGACCCGGCTGAGCTGCCTCGAGCTCCCATCCCCGGAGATCATGACCTCGGACAATTGTTGCCAGATTCGGAACACCGCGTTGAGTGTTTTCCCTGACATTCAAGTCGTCCAGGATGTCTGGCACTTACTTATGAGGTGCGCCATTTTCTAATCTTACTGGCGGCCCGAGTGAGCTCACCTTGACAACTAGGTATCTTGTCTGCGTTAAGGATGGCACGAAGAATCCGCACCGGGGAGAGGTGGCTAGAGACATTGTGGACGCTATCCTCAAGGCCAAATCCGCCAACGGAGTCCCTGCGATCTACCATTCCCAGCCCGAGCAGGAGAGGCGACTCATCAAGGCCTTTGACAAGTGGCAGGAGCATGGCGGTGTATGGACGGCGGCCGCAGTCAAAGTGCGTTCATACCTTTTTCGTTTCACTTCGTGCATGGTAACTGATTTCGGTACAGGTCCATGCAAAGCAGCTAGCCCATGTTCAGAAGGGGTGCCTCGCTCGCCCGCGAGACGACATCGCAACCGATGGCAGCCGCATCGAGGGATCGCACAAGGGTTGGAACTCAATTATGCGGTCATTCCCTAGCGGCCTCGAGGTCATGAACGCTCTCGGCCACGACCACGTCCTACGACACAACGTGCGGCTCGAAATGGCAGATGACACCCTTGATCGCTCGATATTCATGTACCATACGTATGGCTCCCACCACATCCGTCTCACGAACGCCTGCGCGAAGTTGTGGAACTCCCTTCTCTCGGCTCAGAAGAAGCGCGCGCCTCAGCCTGCAAGCCTTCGCTTCCTGCCTGAACTCTGCCTAGTTGACAGCCACGAGAAGTTCGGCCTCGTCAAGATGAGCGTGGAGACTGCTACTCAATACTCACTCGCAACGATCAAACAAGAACCCGGCGACGAGGCCATCGACCTGTCTTTACCTGATCTCTTGGATGCTGACCACATCCTTCGGGAGATCGGTGTCGATCCTTCTCTTCTCAACGCGCCCGTGCCGACAATCGAGCCTCCTCCTGGGCCGCCTGCTGCGCCTGCGTCCAACGTCGATATCAAAGGGAAGGGCGTGAGTGTCATCCCTTGCTGCCCCTAGGTACATACTGATCATTTTATTCTAGGTCAAGCGAGTTCGCGAGGAAGATGACGATGTCCTCGAGATCTCCCCGGCCGAGTGGCGTGTCCCGATGGACTGGTTTCCCCCGCCGCCGCCGCCGCCTGCTGCTCCAGCTTCGCAAATCACTACCACATCGACGGGCTCGGGCACAAGTCCCTCCGCGATCATGATTCCTGCTGCACCGACAGCCATGCCATCATCTTTGTCTTCATCTTCGTCTCTAGCTACACAGCCTGGACCGTCTGTCCTGCTTGTCCCAGGAACGTCCGAGGCTGGGCTAAGCCCGTCCACTATCGCTATCTCCGCACCCAGCACACAGACCACTGCGGCTCTCACTTCCCTCGCGATCACCCAGCCTCAGGATCCTGCCATCGCGGTGGCCACCGCACCCGTCATCGTGACTTCCTCGGTTGCTACTGGCACGTCGCACAGTCCGTTCACCATCCCCACCCTTGGCGCACCCGCCACCTCCACCGCATCAGGTAGCGCTGTGGCCATGGCCGCACCAAGACCGTCCTCTGCCCTTGACTGCCCGCCTCCTAAGAAGAAGGCCAAGAAGGCCTGTTTGACGGTAGTGGGAATGCCAGCTCCCCCGAAGACTAGACAGAGTGCCTCTCAGGAACCTTCATCTTCGTCCAACGTACTCGGGCAGCACAGTAACCTTGGCACGCTCGACGCGCTATTCGGTCGGATGTCGACTGCCGCTAGCATGGGTTCGGCCAGCGCAGCCTTCCTGAACCCCACCCCAACGAACGAGCCGTGTCTGCCGCGCGCCGCGATCGTCGGTCTGACGCGCTCGCAGCGGCTGTTTTCTGTTGTCACCCAAGTTGATCCTCGCGCTCTTACCTTTAGCAAAGGCGGGTCATCCAAGGAGTTCTTCCTCTTCATGGAGCTCCGCGCGACCTACAAGTGGGCGACCTTCCAGATGTCGCCATTTGATTGGGTCTGCGCTGCCTCTACGTACAATACTGCGATCAAGAAGATGAATGCCGAGAAGGGCATCGCCCTTCCGCTCAAGACACCGCGTGCTCTCTTGGACAAGCTCAGTGAGGTTGAAGGGCTGATCTTCGGCCGCGTCCGGGACAGCAATTATCGATGTAGGTTCCCATCCTTGTTCACTCTGCCTTTCTGAACTCTAACTAATTTCCATCGTTTAGCGCGTTCTGGCAAAACACAATTCTGGGAACACCACTGCAAAGCCGTCTATCTCGGAACGAAGATTCAAAAGATGGTTGACGATCAGTCATACAAGGTAAGCATTATCTTGTACTTACTCTGTTGTTGCCCAGGTTACTGATTGCACCACGCCCGCGCTCCCTCCACCTGCCTACGGCCAACAGAGCAAGAACCACGTCTGTAGCCGCTGCAAGCGCATAATGTATCCGGGAGGCAAGAACCACAAGGACAACCATAGCCGCAACGTCTGCGGCGACGGTGTCCGCCAGTCCCCCGAGAAGGTTCACCTGGTCATCAATGGGATTGCTCGCGACTTCGTCGAACAGCCCCCGCCATTCCCACAGCCCCCGGACGTCTTCTCCGACGGCAACGTTTTCCACCCGCACGCTTTATGCAAGTCGTGCGGACATTCTACGACCGGATCGTCGTCAACAACAACGTTCCCAGCGCGCTCGCGATGCACGACTACGCCTTCGCGGCGCTGTTGTATGACAGGACCGTTATCGTACCCGGGTTGGATGGCCGCCCCTCCAAGGTGCTCTTCAAATTGTTCCATTCATTCAAGTTGGCTCCGGGGGAGGCCCCGGTGCTTGACGACTATGAAGGGGAGATGTGCCTCCGCATGGACTGCCTTTCGGAGCCCCCGCTCGAGGCACTGCAGCAGGACGTCGTAGCGGATGAGCCCGGGTCGTCAGACGCGACAGCGTGATGGTGGTAACGCGCTACTCGCTCGCTCGCTCCATGACATGCCTTCTGCAGTGAACTAATGGTTCTGCAGTGAACTATGGTGATGCGCTACGCATCCAGGTCCTGCTGCACTTGCAGGGTGTGTCGATCTCGTCTCGCTCGCTGTGCTTCTTCGCGCTCTCTTTCAGTCTCGAGGTTTGGTCTTGGTAATGTTGATTGACCCGCTTTGTACTACTACTTACGTTTACGCGATCTTAATGAATGCTGTTCGATGTCAATACCACAGGCGTCCGCATGGACCCATATTGGACGTGCGCGCCTATATCGGACGTGCGCGTCTGATGGGACCCGAGGTTAGGGTCTAGACCGAGGTTAGGGCTACTCTTGGTCGGGATTGGTCTGGGGGACCAATGTATGGGCGTCTAGTACCAAGCTCGGACCAATACCAATCCGCCCTTGGAATGTGTAAGTTCCCCTCTTTCCGGCCTCCAATTCGCACCATGCCTGCCTTTCTAGCAGAGGGTATATATGAGATGGAGGCGAAGCGGCAAAGGTCAGTCATTACCCACCCGTACACCGTCACCCTGGACCATGCCGTACTTCGCTGTCTGGGCCCCCGACTACACCGACGAAGGTGCACCAGAGCGTCGTCTCAAGGTCCGCGAGGCCCACCTCGCTAATGCCCACAAGAATCCCAAGATCAGTACGTAACGTCATTTGCATCGAGCATAGTCGAAGTGCTAAGAATATGTCTTAGAGCTGGGAGGTGCGATGATCTCTCCGAACGAAGCACTCGATTCTCCCGACGCCGAGCGAAAGATGGCCGGATCGCTCATAATCTTCGAGGCGGACTCGTATGCCGAGGTCAAGGCCCTTATCGAGAACGACGTCTACTGGAAGGGCGATGTTGTACGTGTAATCTGACTTCGGTTTTCGTGAATGCTAACCGTCTGTCCATTACTATTTTGATAGTGGGACAAGGAGAAGACAGTCATCCGTCCCTGGGTCTCGGCCAAAGCGCTTTTGTGAACGCAGCCCGAGAGAAGAGAAACAAGCGAAGTTGAGCGATAGCCTGTAGAAGGTCCTTGCCACGGGTTGTAAATAACACTCACTTTTCGTCCCTGATACGCGGTGCAATGTCCCCCACGCTTGCTGTTGCGTTCCCCTCTCGCGTCCTCCAATGTCGCAAGCTCGCCTCGAATCGTGGCGAATGACACGTAGTATTTCCCCTGTGTTAACTACAACGCAAACTCAAGCTTGCTCTTACATACCAGCAATATAACCCATGTGTTCCTCGCTCATCTGCATCAGTGGTCGCATCGACTCGGAGCCCCACCCCGTCTTCCCTCATCGATCACCAAATTCTGCTGAGCCTCACCGCACCACAACGAGGCAGTAACCTTGAGGATATTCATCCGCGGGTGGCTGTTCTCGCGCGAAGGACCAGCTGTTTCCCTGTGGCAGGTTCGAGAGCATGCATGGGGGTAGGAGGCCCGGGCGGCGTGTCGTAGAAAGCAAGATGCCGTCTGCAGTGGTCCGCCGTCCGACGCACCCACCGCGCCCTACCGCGCCCGTCCTCTCCGCGATCGCCGCGCGTTGTCCGCGACTCCGGTGCCTCGTCCTCCCCCAGACGCACCCCGATGCCGACGCCCTGCCCGTCCCGCCCACGAGTGCACACCTGCGCTACGACTCGGACTCGGAGTTGGGCTTTGGGGCGCACCCCGCTGCGCTCGCTCCCGGGCCTGCTGCATTGCGGGGAGGGCGACGCGGCCGCGTGCCCACGCGCGCGGCGGTGCTGCTCGACGCGCTGTTCCCGGGACCGAGACGGGCTGCATGCGGCACACGCAGCGCGGGTGGCGCGCCGTCGTGCGGTTCTTGCATGTCTTGTGCTGCGCTCGCGCTCAGGCTGTCTTGGGGGTAGACGGGTGCGGAGCCGGGCGGCGTTCCAGTTCGAGTTTCCATCCGATCCTCAGGCCGAGTCGGTGGGAGGGTCGCTCACACGGGAGAGGAGGGTCCTGTCTCCGGGCTTTGGGTGAGGATGGTGGGTCTGAGGCTGATGGCGAGTGCCAGGGAGGGGGAGGAGGGGGTGTAGATCGGGAGTGGTTGGAATCCTTTGACATGCGCGAAGATGAGGGGGGACATGGGTAGGATTGAGTGCATGGTTGTCTATCATTATATAGTTGGCTTGGATATCAGTACCGTATGTCATTGTTCAAGGTTCAACTTCATTAGAGTCCTCCTTGTGCTCGCTTTCAATCTTCACACAATGGATCACAGAAGAAGACTACATCACATTCTATTCAACCCGCCTACGTATACAAAACATGACCACAGCTCATTTGAGCTTGAGAGTGGCGTCGCAGCCACACATGCCGCACTGGGCGCGGGCCGCGGAGGGATGTCCTGGGGTATTTGATTTGGAGGATGCTCAAATTGAGCTATAGCATTAGCAACTATGACGTCGAGAGCCGCGTTCATATTTGCCCGCAAGCCCGAAATTCGGGCAAGTGAGTCGCGACCGCGGAAAGCTTTCGCACTCGCTAGCAACTTATCTGGCAATTGCCATTACAGCATGCGGAAATCCGCATAGCTGCGTGAACTTGGATTGCATGGGATCTGGCACCTTTGCCACCTTGCACTACTAAGATGGATGAAGTGGTGAGTGGACGACGGTGAGGGTCTGGAAGAATATAGTGTCCAAGGGGGAGACAGGCGCGGAACACATCAAATGCACCAACACCATGCATGGCGGAATGACAAAGGACGCCAAGGACGTACTAGATTATATATGCTCACATTGTGCAAAGGCAAGTCAGCAGGAACGACCTGCGAGTGCTGGGCGGCAGCCTACAAAGGAGGAATAAAGGAGTTAGTAAACTTGAACGAAGAAAAGGAGCAGGGGGGCGTGCACGACGAGGGGACTGACACGAGCGATGGGGAGTGAGGCGACAACAAAACAAAAAGTGCACACGCACCGTGCCTGTATATCAGTGGGTTACCTCTGGCCGCACGCGTGCTTGTCAACGCGTGCGGAAGAGTCCATTGGGGAGACGTCCTTGCAAGCGTTGGAGTTTATATACTCCAACTTGAAGCTCCTCTAGTTCTCAAACTCAAAAGCTCCGGTCGAGTTCGAGGGCCCCGCAGCGTTTAGATAACGCGAGAGATGCTGCGGTAGCTATTCTCGAGGACAAGAGCTAAAGCACATAGGCAGGATGCTGGAGATGAGAAAAATCTCAGGGACTAGCAGACGACTGTATAAGCAGCAGCATGGTGATGACTGGTGCGTGCTGCGGCAACGGTGTTCTCTATTCAATTGTCATTGAGTTAAGACGACGTCCGAGGACGAGAACGATTCAGATGATCTAGCAGCACGTACGTCTGTATCCAGCTGCAAGCCAAAGCATCACGCTTCCATGCTTGCCTTAGTAGCGAGGTATACGCGATCCCATATATTGGACTCCATGGCCGCCCTGCACCAATCGTGAGCACGGCATGATTATTAAAACGACCAATGGACATACCGAAGAAGCTACACCCCGCAATCCCACTGCAGCCACATCACACACACTACACACGTGCCGCCGAGAACGGCCAAAGCCTGAGGTGTCGCTTAGAAGCCAAAGGTGATGAACGCACCAGAGAAGGACGTCTGTGCTACTCCACTAGTACTGGCTCCGGGACCGCCCCAACCCTCTTCAAGTTACTCACGATTTCGACTCGGAACCCTCCAGATTCGGATCAAGTTAGCAAGCCAACCTCAAGATCAAGGTGGTTGGCACTGCTTTTCGAAGTGAGCTTCGGTCCGCCAATATGTCCCAGTCGACAGACTTACTGTAGTTGCATCTAGTTCAAATGAACGCAAGGAGTAGGTGGTATCATAGATGGTGGTAGATGTGAAGGTGACGCCGTCCAACTTCTACCGCCAATCGGCGGGGGCCTCGAGGCCTATAGGAACCCGATTTAGTAATATAGATGCCAAACGCCGTCCACTGCCAACGGCTCTGATTGCCATGCCAACGCCACCATATTCACTCATCTGACACAGGACTCAACCTCTCGCGACTGGCACAACGACGAGTATGTCTTTCTCATATTCCATCCAACGTGTCGCGAAGACCTCAAATGTGCTTATGTCGTGTGGGTTTTCAATTGGCGGAAATCCACTGGTGACGATACGATTACGGTGCGAAGTAGCGTAATGGATGTCGCCGCACCGGCAGTTATGAATATGGACTGAAGCCCAACTAGCTAAAACTTGCCATACAAAGGCCCAGATTACGGAGGCTGACAGTGGTATGGGCCACCGCTGCTGGTTTTACCCGTCAGCAACTGAACGAACGTACGCGTGCCCGGACCTGTGCCACAAAGCCAAGTACCAGCATTCCAATTTCCGCTCGACCAAACATGGAGGTGGTGATAAATACATTCATTACATTCGGCAGTGCCTCCTTCTGTTGTGATATAATGCCAAGCTCTGCTAGTTGCCTGTCCCTCTTCGGAGATCATTGTCCTGTAACGCTATGATGGGGACGTATACGTATTTGTAAATCCCGTCTTGAATGCTGGCAACGTTTGTTAATCCATACATGCTCGGGGATCTCGGAAGCTCGGTTTCCTGATAGCTTGGCGGTTGACTGGGACACCGATCCGCCCCAAGAGGAGCAACACGATGCGATGAGGTCGGCCATTAGAGGGGAGAATGCTGTGGACGACGAAAGCCGTGTAGAATGAATGCAAACATCAGAGGTCTGTGCTCCCTTGGAAAGCGTTTGGTAAGGGCCTTCCCAATTGGTTAACCAAAAGTGTCTACTTGTCTTTTTGCTTTCATTTATCGACCCTTTCTGCAGGCTCGACCTACGTGCGTATGGACGACCCAATGGTATTCATCGACTGGTAGATTGCCAAATGACCAAATGAACAGCCTCGTTTCTTCCGTTGGCTGCATCACCGCTCTCAAAGCGCTTCACTGGGCTTGGCCCGGTCGGGCACCAACAATCGCACTGCTCTTGGCATCCTTCCAGTGACCAGTGACCGGCGCTGACTGGTGTTCCCAGCACGATGAACGCTGTCGCATTTATGAGCTTCGTGGCCCGCCAATATTTAAGGTGGGTGGACAGGGACTTTCACCTCATTCCCTTTCTTCTGTCCTCATCTTTATTCGCACACGGGTTGTGTGAAGCCTCTTGTCTGCCACTCCCTTCTTCTTCACGAGTTCCTGAACGACTTTCGTCTTTAAACGTACGTACGTCGTCAGAACCCCTTCGCCCAGATATGGCTCGCTCACCGGCTTAACATCGTAGAACCCCACACTCTCTTTACAAACATGCGTTTCTCCGTACTCATCGCTATCGCCCTTGTCAACTGTAAGTACTTTCCCGAGGTCGAAATGAGAATTGAACTCACCGCGTCGCATCCCTCTAGTCGCCGCCGCGACCTACGTCCCGCGTGCGGCCCCCGGCTCGCAGTTCATCACGGGCCCCTGCGCCGGTGACGTCGACTGTGCCTCAGGCTGCTGTGGCTTCAAGTCCGGCAAGTGCGCCGGCGCCATCATCGCGCAGGAGCGCGACGGCGGGTGCGGCTTCGGCGACGCTAAATCCAACGACAACGCCGCCCGCAAGCTCCGCGGCGAGGCCCCCGCTCCCACCACCCCGGCATCGTCGACCGCGCCTGGTACCCAGTTCATCACTGGCCCGTGCAAGAGCGACGCCGATTGCGCCTCCGGGTGCTGCGGCTTCAAGAGCGGGAAGTGCGCCGGGGCGATTATCGCGCAAGAGCGCGATGGTGGGTGTGGGTTTGGCGATGCGCAGCCCAACGACAACGCTGCTCGCAAGCTTCGTGGAGAGGCTCCTGCCGGACCCAGCACCGGGGCGTCTGCGCCGACGACTCCCGCGCCTGCCACCGCGCCGGGGACACAGTTCATCACAGGGCCCTGCAAGAGCGACGCGGATTGCGCGTCGGGCTGCTGTGGGTTCAAGAGCGGGAAGTGCGCGGGGGCTATCATTGCACAGGAGCGCGACGGCGGCTGTGGGTTCGGGGACGCGCAGCCGAACGACAACGCGGCGCGCAAGCTCCGCGGCCAGGCCTGAGATGACGGCGTGTTTGTAATGGTTGTTTGGAGGTGGTGGTATCGTCAGGGAAGATCGGGAGTAGATTATTCAATGCAGACAAGAGCGGGGATCGCGTCGGGAAGAAGAACAGGGATGGGGACGGTGCGGGGGATGCGGAGGACGGCATGGGTCTTCCGCAAATGAAGTCTATGTGCAATGTTCCTTGTTGTCAGCGCATCTTGGAATGTCAGCTTCTGACTACTCACCGTGTGACTTCGTGCCCGATGTACAATTCGTTGCCGTCGGCCGTAGAGGATGAGCGGGGTTCCGGAGGGGTTGTGCTTTGGCGAGAGACCGAAATGCCTCTTCGAATGTGCTCCTTGGAGCGTACCTCCGTGAGGCCTCCATAGCTAAATGAACTTTCCCATGGGGTCCTCACCAACACCTAGAGGATTCAAGTGGGATGACTACTTACCATCATGATTTTCACGGAATTTTGCTGGGCTGTGGAGGTCATAGACAACAGGTGAGGTGGGAGGCATCAACTGGTCCTCGGAGCTATCGGGGTGCATATCACATGGACCGTGCCGGCTCTGCAGCGGCGCGGATCCTCTGGCCGCATTTACTCCTTTCCCCAACATTTCCCCTCTGCCCTCGAACTCGAGCACAACTTCTACTCTTCCACACTTTGACACGACGACTATGAGCATTGCGCACGGAATCAGGAGAGCAGGAGTCATCGGCGCGGGCCAGATGGGTACGCCATGGATCGTGTATGTCCACCACAACGCTTACCTCGCGAGCCAGGTCTGGGGATTGCGTTCGTGTCCGCGGTGCACGCGAAGGTACCGGTGCTGCTGCACGACCGGTCTTCCGCGCAAGTCAAGTCTGGACTGGCGCTCTTTGACAAGATTGTCTCGAAGGACGTCTCGAAGGGCAAGCTGACTTCGGAGGCCGCGAAGGAGGCGCGAGATCGTATTACGGTGGTGGACGACTTGAAAGGTTTTAGGGATGCGGACATGGTGATCGAGGTGAGCCCCTAGTCGGAAATTCCAGTATCCTGTATATGGATTGCACATGCGCATCGAAAGCCTCTCCCATTCTGGACATGGGGTGGACGGAGAGGGGGGGGGCTTGATCCGAAACTGGCCAAGGGGTACATTTTGGACTGGAAACCTCGACTTACTGTCCATCTTGAAGGCGATAAATTTGTTGTACGTGGCACGCTGGCGCATATATGGGCCTTGCCTCTTGAATTCTTCCTTTCACCGTCGCGACGCGTCAAGCTCTATCGTGATGCCTTCGTAAGGAAAGTCAGCTCGCGGTGAAGAATGTTCGCCGTTCGCTCGCAGAATGACATGGGTACCTGAAGCCTATATGCGTGGTTTCGAGCATTGGTAGTGCAGACGAGGCCGGCCTGGGCATATACACACTCAAATCATGCCAAAGCGTTCTCGCACGTTATAAATACGCTGAACCTGCATGGACAGTTTTGTGAGGACCCGTTAGGAGCACATAATACACTCCGTCATAGACAAGCAATCAGAAGGTCTTCAAGCTTCTTTGACGAAGCACACTGTGGATGGCCTTGTGAATTTGGGCTACAACATACCTGCATGGCACTGAACGTGTTGGGGTGCTTTGTAGCCGCTGTCTGCGGAGTTGGCTTCATCCCCATACACGGCATTCACGAGGTGGCCAGTGGCTGGCAGTTCTAGACTCTCGAATTGCGGCTTGTGTAACGGTAACTTGGTTTCCATCTTACGTGTTAAGCACCCCAATACTGCAGTGCGTGCCGGTTTCAATTTATTTCTATCACCAGCACATTTTTGTCGTGTTCAACACCACTAACTACGGCTTACAGGCTGTTTCCGAAAACTTGGCGATCAAGCAAAACATCTTCCGCACTTTGTCTGCCGAGCTGTCCCCCAAAACCATCCTCGCGACGAACACGTCCTCCATCAGCATCACAAAAATCGCTGCGTCGACCATACCTGAAGGCAAGACGGCGGCCGACCCGGAGGGCAAGGAAAGTGCATCAAGAGTCGTTGGCCTGCACTTCTTCAATCCTGTCCCGGTGATGGTGCGTCTAGACGGCGGCTGCTTCGCAACTCCGTCAACGGAAGCCGGGAGCAGCGCCACTGACCCTCTTTTCATTACTTCACAGAAACTGGTGGAGCTGATCGCTGCGGTACAAACATCGGAGGAGACCCTGGAGCGCGCGAGGGCCTACGCGACAGCATGCGGGAAAGGTGTGTATCGCATCGTTTGGAACTTCGCACTCCTCCCACTCATTACGCCGCTCATTATCGTCCCCCATCACCTCGCGGGCTGTGAATGCAAACGCAAATGCGCGTGGTGCGCCTAGAGGTGACATATTCAAAGGACGTGCCTGGCTTCGTGGCCAATAGGTTGCTAATGCCCTTCATCAACGAGGTGGGTGCAGTTCTGACCCCCTCTCTCGCGTGGCTGCCATGTTGACGAAGTCTGACTGCGATTGCACAGGCTATCATGATGCTCGAGAAGGTACCCCGTTATTAGCCTTTCCTAAAATCCGGGACGGTTCATTGAACTCTTGTCTAGGGTATCGCTACTCGAGAAGACATCGACAAGACGCTCAAGCTGGGGATGAACCACCCGATGGGGCCCCTCCAATTAGGTACTTGTTTCCGTGTTTTTAATATTCTTGGCATGCTCATAAAACTTTTTTTCGTCGCAGCGGACTTGTGAGTCACCTCCATCTACGCTTCATTGACGTCTCATCACTCATTTCATGCCGCCGTTTTTCTGCTTTGTCGTACATTTTGCATCGCTTCTGATCGAACGCTGGTCGGATCGTTTTATATCCCGCACAAATGGCTCATCCTCCCGGTCTCCCGATCGCCTCTATGTGCACACGTACGCAAACATCCTCGGTGTTTGCGTGGCTCGGCAAAATTTGCACCTCGTCTGATCTTGCGTGCAACTGTTCTGCTCGTCCCATCGGCCCCCTTTCCCATTTGGATCGGGGATTGCCCTCGATGGCTGCGGCACACTCCTCTTGTGTGACGATTTCCTTTCCCACTGCGCTCTGCCGATCTGGGTGAACCCTGGCACCCTGGCTTGTGCGGCTCGGCAGCATTGGGCTGGACACCTGTCTGGCGATCCAGCAGACGATCTACAACGGCACGGGGGACTCGAAGTACCGACCGAGCGTATTGCTAGAGCGGATGGTGGATGCCCAGTGGTACGGGAAGAAGAGCGGGAAGGGCTTCTACGACTACCCCAGCCAGTAGGCATTCACGTATTTCGTACTCGTGTGCCGACGCGTGCGGGTTACGTCGCATCGCAACACGGAACATACGGTCTCTTTTCTGCACTTCCCCCTTCTCTGTTCGGATCGCCGGTCTGGACCCCCGGACGTCTACTCCTCTCTCGTGATGTCTCGCTCTCGCTTGGCCGTCCCGTGCGCGGCCGAGGTGCTGAGCTGCGGCAAGGGTCCGACTCGACGGCGCACACTTAGCTAGCATTGGCAATGACATCGTCGTTCGCCTTGGCCTGTGCGCTCGCGTCGTGCACCCAGACCTTCATCGCGATGGGAACTTGGTTCAGTCGTCCACCATTCACCGGCAGCCACACCGACTGGCTCGCTCGGGCGTGCGGCGTCGCGCGGCCATGTCTGGGGACGTCGCGTGACGGGGGGCACCTGGGCTCGGAAGTGCGGTCAGGCCCCTTGTGATTGCTGGCGACTTCCCGCCCGCGTTAACGACCTGCGCGTTCGGGACGTTCGGGAGTAACTCTCGTCTCGCTGTCTTGTTTCTCGACCGCAGGGGGTCCTTCCAACAGTTGCGCGGGCGGCTCGGTGCAGGCCCGTGTGCGTCCGCTCTCCAGACGAGCCGCCGAGGGGAAGCGCGCGCCGGGAGCTGAAACCCTGTAATCCCAACCCCGATGCGAGGCTCGGACGGCCACAGAAGGTGGCACGCTTCCGGGGTGCCGAGCTCATGAGCAGCTGGCTGTGCTTCTCCGGAGTTAGGTGTCAGGTAAGTCCAATGCAAACGCAAACTCCGCGCTTCGCGTAGGTGCGATCGCGAGCGAGCGCGGCGCTGCGTCGATTCGCAACGCCGTCGGGGTGCTCCGCCCTCGGCAGCTCTGTCAGCTGGGCTTACCCCGCGCAGCCCGATCGACATCCTGTATCTGTGATTCTCGAGCTCCCCATCGAGTGCCCCCCTGCCTAAACGGGGGAGAGTGGTTCGAAAGGGACGTGCTCTCCCAGGGTGATTCGGCGCGTTGCTGAAAACGTACGAGCGCACCCACCTTCGGAACATGGGAGCTTCGCCCCAGGCTTCCTGTGTCTTTCCCGGAGCGCGTTGCGGTGTGTCATCGATGGGGGAGTGGTATGATTGTGGAGCAATGAGGGTGGGTTTGAGACATTGCCGATGTTCCAGGGCTTTCGCCGCACCGTGAACGTTTCGTCATACCGAGGTCAAGGGTGTCCTGAACGAATCTCTGTCTGCAGCATAGATCACGCTTCTCGTGGACGAAAGACGGCGCAGCGACTTCTTCCGTGGAGCTCCCCTGCGATGTCACACTAGCAATCGCACACGCCCCGGCTACATTGTCCCAAGGCTCGCTATAGCGCCGCACCACAAGCCCGCAGAGGGGCACGACCATCGATATCGCCCGTAGCAATCTCGCGCTACTCGTGTTCGCAATCGGCATCGACCCCCAACCAGCACAACCACCTTCCTTTCCTCCTCCCTTCGCGGAGATGGATTTCAAAGCAGAGATCGAGAAACTCGCACGAGCCCTGCCGGCGGCCACGTCTCCCCCGACCACGAAGCTCCCACCCCCTCGCAACACGGCACGGGCTCGCGAGCGCGAGCGCGGGACCGGTCCGACGCACGCCGGCGTGTCTGCAACGAGGCAGGCTGCTGCCTTCTCCCCGGGATCGCTCGCTGGTCCACTGCCTGCTTCGCCTCGCCCTTGTCCCTCGTCACTGTCAGGGTCTGCACCCGGCGTTGCCGTTCAGGAACTCAGGCTTCTATGCGAGGCCGGCCTGCCCGCGATCGCGGTTTAGCGTGCCTCCCTCAAGCTCTACACTCGGGTTCGGGTTTGGGTCGGCGCATTGGCCTCGTCCTGCCCCAGTGTGGATATATGAACTTGGTCAAGTCTGACGTGGGTAGGAGATTGAGACTGTGCGATGCGGTGCGGGGTGTGTCGAGGGTGGCTGCCAGATCAGAAGCCCCGTTTGGGACTCTGATTGGGTAGGCTTTCATGGGCTCATGACGCCGGCAGGGGTGCCGATCACACGTCGCAGAACCACGGTCGAATGGTCGACCCCCCATTCCGAATGAGAGATGGAGATGTGTATGGGGCGCAGCGGTGCGCGGTGTGGGCGCTCGAGCTGCCAAGATAGGCGTTGGCGCGGAGGCGGAAGCAGGCTGCCCGGGTCGCTGGATCGCCCCGCGCCTCCGTGCATGCGTGGACTCTGGTCGTGGTGATCGGGATTCGGAGGGGAAGCATGGTGCTGGGAGGCGGGCGTGTACGTGCTCGTGCTTGTGCCCGGGCTCGGGCTGGAATATTTCCAGCGTGCACGCAACGGAGTACTTATAGGCGGCCGGGCTCCCTGCCTCGGACTCAGACCAACACCTCGGAGCACACCTCCTCACCAGACCCCTTCCCCTCGACGAGCACTTGGATTTCGACTGTCCTCGCCTCCGCTTTCGATTTCGCCTTCGCCGGGCTGCCCGTTCGAGTCTGCCGAGACCGCGCCCTCCGCCGCGTCGTGTCGTGTCGCGTCGCGTCCTCTCCCGAGCCCTGAGCCCCGAGCCACGACTCCGCCTATCGCCGCCCACGTTCGCAAGCCCCCGATCGCGATGTGTGAAATCGAGTGGTGAGTAGCCTCTCTTCCCGAGGCGGACAGACAGACGCCACGCCACGAAGACGAAGGTCCCCCGGGGGGCATGACCGCGTGTGCCGATCGCTGACTTGCTTCTTCTCTTCGCGCCACAGCTTCGGGAACTACCACCGCGGGTGCGAGGTGCGCTATCTTTACGCTCTGCCCCCCGCTCTACCTCAGCTCCCCCGGCTGACCGTGCCCGACCGCCTCTTCCCATTCTCTAGCACTACGTGAAGTTGTACGAGAGCGGGAACAAGACGGACTGCGGCTCGCCGAGCTGTGCGCTCAGCGCCGCACACAAGCACCGCCCGGGGCAGCGTGCCTGCACCTGCTCGAAGGTGAGCCCACACACATCGGTACACGGGTGCCTGTACATCTATTCTGACGCTGACCCGAACGCGAACTCTGGTTTGGATCGACAGGTGCCGCGCGAGTGTCGGAGGGTGCTGAGCCTGATCCACGAGCGGTGCGACAACTGCACCCGCGCGGCGTGGGCGACGCTCGAGCGCGAGTCAGGCCGCGTCTGGTGATCGCCTTCGCGAATCGCGCGACGGGGACGGAACGTGCGCGCCCCGCTCTCGGTTGCTGGTCCTTCTGTGTTTCGGTTATTTCTTTGCTGCCATCGGTCGCGTGCGTCTGGTGGGTTGGGGCCTTGTACGATACTGTTTTCACCCGACTTGGTTCGGGACGTTTTTGGCTGGCACACACGCACGTATCTGCTGTATAACACAACACACATTTGTAGATGTATCGATATGGAGTTCTGCAATGGACAATGCTATTAGGCTCATACACATCTCTCACGCCAGTTACGTCTGAGAAGCGCGGGCCATGACTAGGTTGGAGATCCGGGGAGACCCCTGGAGCTGTCATGATAGTCATCTCCGGCGTCCAGGTTCATTTCGCCAGGGGCATGCCGTACTACTGGTAGGACTCGAACAGTCCAGATGGCAGGCTCGTAAGCACTGGAGGGTAACCCAGTGGCATGCCCCATAGGATGACCATGTGATTACATAGCCGAAGTGAGGTATGACGGCCTTCCAAAGGACATCGATTTACGATCATAAGCCTCCACCCCAGTTTCCATCATTCACGCCGTCGAAGAGTCGACCGACTTGGAGATTTCCAGCGGATCTTTCACTGTGAAACGTGGAAGGTACCCTCCCCTCATCGGCTACGAGCAGGTGTCAACACGATCCGAGGTCCCGGTCGCTGGCCAGAAGAGAGGTCAGCGGATCGACTGAAGGCACAGGCCTAGGTCTAGATCTACGTTTGGGAGAGATAAGATCTGAGTTGAAGGCGCAACACCCCCCTTGGCGTCTAGCTTACCTGTTTTAGATCCACCTCCGGCCTTCTCCCGGCCCGGCCCTGGGACCTGACGGTGTCGAACTTGAAGCTGACACGCTTGCATCGTCAGTGCCATAACATCGCGTCTACACCACCGGGTGGCCCGAAACACGGGAGAGATATGGCTCGGCGACAAGACAGATTTGGTGTGGTCCAGCATATAGAATTTGTATGAGCGCCTGATCGAGCCAGCAATTGTCACCAACACTGACGCCGGGTGCGCACAGACCTTGATTCCGTCTGACCATGCTATCCTCCAAGTATCCTGGCTCGTCATCCCCATTCCATCTACGCCCCATACTGGTTCCGTATGACCTGTCGACCTGGGATCCAGCTCAATGCACCTGACCACGGCCCTCTGCATCTTGCCTCCGGACACGTCATCACCGCTTCGATCCCTCTATAAGCGCAGGAAGGACTTGAGGTTCTCTCACGTCCAACCCTCTCTTCTGCCGCGCTTCCACCTCTGCCAACCCCTCGTACTCGTCCCTCCTCCATGCTCTCTATACCATCATGCTATCAAGCTCAACGCCTCTAAGTATCATGAACAGTGAAGGTATCTACGTTCTCACCACGACAGCACTGAGCCATGATATCCGCCCCAAGGAGCAACACTAGGCCCGTTTTGTCTTTTTTGTATGTTGATTCCGATCCTCGTCTCGTCCTTGTATCTGCGGCCGATGTCTTGTCTTTCCAGCGTCATGGCGCCGCCGAGTTCGAAGATACCGGCAGCAAGCCCAAGCAGTTCTGGCCCTTTGTCGACAGCAAGCTTGCTGAGGTCCGCAAAAAACTGATGGAGGTACAGGCAGACAGACGGAAGGAGGTTGAAACCAAGTACGTCTCCCTTTCGAGTCTCAATTGTGCCCTATCAGCTCTCTAACCCATAACGATTGGGCCGCTCGTGGCCCACTGATCATCAGGTTCTTCACAGACCTCCTTCGAGCGGACATACAGCGCTACCCGATCAAGTCTGGCGCCGTTGAACAGCAAGCGTACGCAGATGCCAAGCTTCGACGTATTCAGGTCGCGATGGGGTCTGTAGTCATGGGTTTTGTGGTTGACAATGGCGTTGAGGTTGCGGAAGAGGCTGAGGTTCAATGGCATGGTCGTAGGAGCAACTGGGCGGCGTTCGGGTGTAAGACCATTTATGTTTTTGAGTAGTGCAAGCAACACCTTCCTGTCTATGAATCTGCGTGTCCCGTTATTGCATTTTGTGTGTGTTTAACCTGCGATAAAGCCTCCCGATAATGCATTCCACCGCCTGAAAGCGGACGCGCATCCAGACCTACGCCGTACGGGCGCCTTGAGCACTTATATTCCTGGTACGGAGTTCGCATAAGTTACGACAGTACGCCATATGGCTTCGATATCTAGCGAAACGTATAATACAGGTAAGAGCTAATGTCATATGCCTAAGGGGGTACCTAGATAGATGGATTTGATATGGGTAAGGACCCGGAACCTATGCCTTCAAGGCATATCTGATGGACATCACGATCGCGCGGTGGTGTACATCCGACGAATCCGAGTCTCCTGCCCGACTTACACCATGCAAATATTCGAATCAGTGCCCCTTTTCTTCTCACTTATAAGGACTTGCCTACCTCACGGTTGCAGTAATACTAGAACCACCTTCTATCGTTTGCGCCGTCCTGTCGGCCTCGGTGGTAACCGTCCAGCAGCCAACATCTCCATTTCGACCACCTGGCGAGCACTTCTAAGCCATACACAATGTCCTCATCTTCTGTAACCCCCGACATGATGTCTTCTTTGTGAGTGGTTTTGCGTGAATTAACCGCGATGTTGTGCGCTCACCTGGCACACTCCTCGTCCCTTCGAATTCGCCTCCACAACTTGAAGGCTGACAGCGGAGTACTGCTCCCTTGCCGCATTCAGTACGTTCTAGATTCTGTTTGTTAACCTGCGACAGACAGCTGAAGGTTTCCTGTAGCACTAGTAGCATATGACTGGCTTGTCCGCTTCGACGACGAAATCCGTTGTATCTGGACCTTCGGGGAGGGTCGCAAGCTTACCGCAGCAGCGTTGATTTACGCGTTAAGCCGCTATCCGCTCATAGTTCAGCTGGCACTCACTGTGCAGACAATAAATCCTATGTCGGATACGGTATGTGTATGCGCACCCTTCTGCCAGTCATGCTCGTGACTGAAGGAAATTTTAGGCGTACGTGAGCCATACGGTGATTTTTCCTTGTCAATACCAATCGCTGAAATGCATGATGAATAGTTGCCATGTAAATTCATACACGCAGTCAGTTACCAGCATGCTGCAGCTCTTTACCCCAGCCAGTAAGCATGGTTGCGTCGTGTTTCCGCGTCCGACTTACCCAACCTGGCCCTCATAGTATTTTCCGCGTTGCGGGTGTATGCGCTATCCGGGGGAAGAAAAACCCTGGCCGGTCCCACCCTTCTGCTACTCTGTGTTCCTGTTGGGCTGAATGTGGTATGTGATGACTTATCTAGTATTAAATCGGTGCTGAGAGGAGACGTAGGCACCGAACCTTGCGTTCTTCCGCATCGCCAACTTACCCAAGCCGTTCAACTGCAGCGTCGAGGATGTAACTCCAGAAGGCATCCGGCATAGGTTCGTCTTTTTCCGCTTGAACTTCGGGAAGAAACTTCGAGCTTACTTCGATTCATTGTCTATCTAAAGCTGTGCGCCCTTTCTCCCTTCCGAAGCGCACAATCCGAAGTGAATTGACTCCACTTTTCGCACAGTCATCTTAGTATCCAGGATCTGCGCGATTGCGGGGGATGTCAGTGTCCTAGTCGTTACGTGGTGGAACACGTATGCCCCGTACAGATTGCAACAGGGACTGGTGACTAGACAATCTGTGGTTCGTGTTATGTTGTATGATGGTACGTGCACGATCCAGATTCAGTCGACATTGTCTAAGCGCGTTGATAAAATAGGGAGCATATATTTCCTGTGAGCCGTCTACGGGGTTTTATGTCTATTCGGCTGATGCTTACGGATGTAACAGTGCAATCACAGCCCTCAACGTATTTCACATGGTGTTCACAATCTTGGTATATATGCGACCACTGGATCCCCGCTCCCTGCTTGATCCCCAATTTTGCAGGCTTCAAGTAACGACGGGTTTTATTCCACTGACGCTGGCTATATAGATTACTTTCTCAGCCCGTAGGTTGTCCTTCGCATTCCCATCATTTTGCACCCCGATCCTAAGATAATGTGATGTGGAACAGGATCACCAACATTCTAATCTCTCACTTCCTGCTCAACCTCCGGCAGGCTAACCGCGCAGCAGCCCATCCCTCGGTCTCGTCACCATCTGCCGTGAACTCGCTTCGCTTCGACGCGCTACTCCAGACGACATCGCTGCCCCCCTTCATCGCCTCCATGGGCGAGCCAGTTCATATGGGCCCTCTAAACGCTATTGAGGAAACAACTGAAGAAGAGATTAGAAATGAGAGGGAACGTGGATCCAGCGAGGGAGGCGCATACAGAGAGGACCTTAGGAATGAAACTGACCGGCGTGTAGGCACTTCTAGCCTGAGCATGCCCGCTGGATGGTGAACTTGTCCGAGTCGGAGCGAAGCGTGCGATCGGCCAACCTGCGTATTTATTGTATAGAACCAGTCCAGTCGTGAATATTTATGTCTATTTGTGCTTTGCAAAAGAGACGAAAAAAGTGGTTCCTAAGTTCAAGTTGGCGGTGACAACAGCCACAGCCTTTTGACGGAATGAACTGATCTAGCGTCTAAGATACCTAATGCGTGTTGATAGGCGCTTAAATTCGAAGAGACTACGGCTGGCTCGCAGTCAAGAGCACGCCCTAGACTCTAAGTACGTCCTGACCACCACCTCCCATCATAGTACTTAGGTCTTCCTCCCTAACATGCTCTTCTCGACGATTTGCATCAACAACGTCCTTCCGATCCAACTGCAATCATGCGGAATCACTCCCAAGTCCGACGACGTCATCTGGATTTTCATGATGGCAGCCCCACCAATCCGTCTACCAACATTCATATTACTTCTTCCCATCCACCATGACCTCCGCCCTACCACCACTCGCTCAAGCATGTTCCGGCGCCTTGGGCAGCGCCGCGGCGAATGCAATCTCGTACCCGCTCGACCTCGTGGCGACCAAGTTGCAAACCACCAGTTCGCGCAAGTTCAGAGATGCACGCGGAGTCTTGCTGCTCATCCACCGCATTCTGTATATGGAGGGCCTGGTCGGGCTGTATGATGGGCTGCCGGCGGACACGGCGTCGACCCTTCTGTCGAAGTGCGTATTGCGCCGTACCTTTCATCTCGAGCGTCGTCCTAACTGGCGGCTCCACTCGCAGTTTTCTGTACTTCTACTTCTACACCCTCCTCCACGCCCTTGCGGCCCGACGCCGTGCTGCTTCGAATGCTCCACTCCTCCAAACTGTCAAGCGGGCTATTACCTCCCCCACACGACCGGTTCTCCTAGGCGCACCGACAGAGCTGGCCATCGGGTTTATTGCTGGAGTAGCGAGCCGTGCGATCTCAACCCCATTGAGCGTCATCACCGTGCGCCTCCAGACGAGTGATGAAGAGGACGGCACCGAAAGCGAGACGGAAGTTTTGACCGTACCCAAGGCGACCTCCGTGAAGACGCGAAGCTCTGGATTCTGCGAGGTCCTACGGAGCATATACGCGGAGGAATCCCTGTCTGGGTTCTGGGCCGGTTCGTATTGCGCATATATGCATGCTTATCGCTTTTGTAGCTGACTGTATGCGCTGTTAGGGTTCCGCCCGGCACTGCCGCTCTGCATCTCCCCCGCGCTCACCTTCCTCCTCATGCAGGTCCTGAGCCGCATCCACCTTTCCCGCAAATCATCCCTCACATCGTATCAGTCAGCACTCGGGGCGTTCCTTGTGGGCGCGATCGCGAACGCCCTCACAGTCACGATTCTGTACCCGCTCCTCCTCGCGAAGGTGCGCGTGCAGGCGGGCCGCAGCCGCATGGGGCGAACGTTGTCGATGACAGACGTATGGGCCGCGGCGCTCAAGGCCGAGGGGTGGCGCGGACTGTATGCAGCGCTCAGCGTGCAAATACTGAAGGGATTCGTAGGCCAGGGGGTCACGATGCTCGTGAAGCAGCGGTGCGTGTTTACTGCGTGGTCTGTTCTTGTCGAACGTGGTCGTTGAACAAGGTGGCCACTGGACACGTTTTCAGGATCGAGCACGCCGTGGTAAGACTGTACACCCGGAAATAGTCAGAGAGGGTCACTTCACCCGTGTTTTCGTCTCCTTGGTATGCCCCTGCATCTTCTCGGAAGTGGTGTCGTATTCACGATCGAAACAGGTGTTGTCGGCGTGTTTATGATCAATACACACGGTTTCTTGAAAGTTCGAGGGTAGACCTACCTCCGTGGATAGGGTGGCATGGGCGTATCCGAGGCAAATACAGGGCTTCTACTCTAGTTGTCGCTTAAACGTCAACGGTCATACCGTACCAATGGTCCGCGGTTCGCAAAGCCCAGTACAGATTCCCCCAGACTCGATACATTCGCCGCGCTTCTCGGTGCATTACGAGTGCTCGGAGCTCCTTCATATCTCTATCTTCGATGTTTCTGTGCGTGTTCTTCGCTGAATCTCCGGCTCTTCTGCCGGGGACCAACTACCGCAGCACCGTGGTGTTATCTTGACGCCGCGAGCACGCCATGCTCCGTGTGGCGGAGCTTCGGAGTCTGAGAACCAGCGGCCAGTGGGATATATAACGTCCGGACCTCGCGTTGACGTCTCCCCAATGGACTCTTCCCCGCAACTGTTTTTCAGTGCCCGGTTCGAGGTAACCCAGTCTGCTCGCGCGGTGCGTGTCTCGCCTTGTGTTCCCTCCAGTCCTCGCCGGTGTCGACCTGTCTATGCTGTGTGTCCCGTGTCTGCGCGACTGTTGGCTGATATCGCTCTTGCTTAACTCTTTAGGTCCCCTCCATTTGCCGCTCGATGATGGCGCATCCACTCTCCATGGAATGAGGTCCTTGTTCCCTGTCGCCTGCAGTATGTGAGTGTCATCTCCCGTCTTCGATCTCCATCCCCCTGCACCGTCTCTCCATCGAGTTCAACGAGCCTAAACGCTGCCCAACATGGCCTACGTTTGCCTTCCAAGTCACCACAGCCGTTGCTGACCATTGGTCTTGGCTACTAGCCGTCTCGTCTACCACATCTACGCCAGTCTCGGAGCGCTGAGCCATCCCCTCGGTCTTCCCAGCCGTGGTTAGCTCCCCTCCGGACTCGGTCTCTCCACCCTCACACGCCGATCCACGTCGATGTTGACTGCGCTCGCCTTTCCATCCGTATATCCACCACATCTCATGGTGCAGTTCTCTGGTATTCAGAGAACTCAGAACACGAGCATTTCGTTCGTGTATCGTTCACGCATGGCTGTGTTCGCTCTCGTAAAGCGACGTGAATGGGCACAGAAATGCGGGAACCCCGTCAAATCAATTACCCCAGGACAGCCCCTCCGCGCCTTGCGCCACCCAGTGCGCGCGTGTAGCCGCGATGCCACCTTCAAGCTCGCTGGAGCCGTGGAGACATACAAGTATCATGTAGATGTATCTCTTGCGAACGCGTGAAATCGAATATCGTTTGTTCAATGTATCAGTGCGAACTACTGCGAGCGCTGTCTCCAAAGTGTTATTGTTATTGTTTGGGGCATTTGGCGTGAGGACGGTCTGGCTAGTTTGACGTTAACATGCCTCATTGGGCGCTTAAAGATGACCTCTCTTTATCTCCCCCCACCATAACGACCCTGCTGCTCTTGATCCTATCCACCAACTAGTCGCGAAGCTTGATTGTATGACAAATTTTTTGGGGAAAACGTGTACTTCTATGCCTGCAAAATATTCCAACGGAAGCCTAGAGTGGCGAACACCGTAGGCTTCGAGTTCAAGTTGGGGGCATTTGCTCGTGGTTCGCACTTCTCCCGCCTGGCGACCAAGGGCGGGTGTAGGTACGCACATCGTCTCTACTGCAGTCAGGCTGAGGGCGGCTGACTGTCCCGATTGTACTTAGACATCAGCAACCTTCATACATCGGAGATGCGCCTCAATCCTAAGTCAACTAGCTAGTGAGGTTTTCCATCGAACTTAGTACCCCGGGCTGTCGCATTGTCTCATGGGCATTGAGGCTCTGCTGCCTCTTTTCAGGAAATCACACCCATTAAGATGCATACATGATGTTGTTTCCAAAGATTGACATGCGCTCAGGTCGACAAGGGGTGCTACGAATAGACCACGAAGTGTTCGACGGCGGCGATGGAAAGGTCAATAACCTGTCCACTCGTAAGTTCATGGCTCTTCTTGCCCTCGTGGATTGGCGTCATGCTCCTCGTAGTCATGTTACGGGGCCGTTATGCGCTTGAAGGTCTGCCCCGGGACACATCCATCCAAGGAACAGTACTCGTTCCTTTCCTCCCTCTCTCTCTTCTTACCCACTACACTACTCCCTCCTCTCCTGTTCGACTCACCATGTACCCCGATCTGCCATCAGCCACTGCGCCGACCATCCCGAAACGTTACGCAACTTCTCCCTTACATGTCGCGACCTCCGCCCCCAAAGTCTCCGTTTCATGGTTGCGGAAGCACACATGGCGACGAGGACGCAGGTCTTCGACTTTTGCGACTTTCTGCAGGCCAGCCGCCAAACCTCACCTGAAACTGCTCGTCCGCTCCGTCGGTCTGTCTCCGACCCACTTCGCACCCTTCCCGCTCCTCCATATCCTCCCAAATCTTTCTGAACTGAAGCTGTCTTTGGGAATCAACCATCACGGCAAGGGGAATGACGGCATTGATCCAAGCACCAATCACCGAGACACTGGTACTGCCCGCAGGGTGGTCCTGAATTACTCTGTCCTCATAGCCTGTCAGTGTTTTGGTACCCATATCCAAAAGCTCCACCTCTCCACGCTCTCCTTCCACACATGTCAGGAGTTCCTCTGTGTTCTCTTGGCATTCACAAGCCTCACAAATTTGGTTTGCGAAGATATCACCATCGACACGGAAGGTAATCGAGCACATCTGGAGGTGCTCCAACGTCGCTTGTCCGAACGGTTGAGGCTGAAAGCACTCGTCGTGAGTCTCGCCTCTATTTGTCACATTTGACCCTCCGATGCATATTAAATTTGGGTCCCTTGCAGATTAAATTTGATATTCCGCGCTGGTACGGTCTTCCACCCCAAGAGGTTTACAACCTCGATGCCGTCAGCTCGCTCCTCTTGGACAGCGGTCTAGCTCAATCCACCATTGAGATTGTCACCGTGCCACTCGAAGGTAAGTTCGCCGATATATCGAAGGATCGCAACATTTCTTGCCTTTCCTCCAAGAACTCATGACATCCGACCTTTATAGGTATGAGTGTTCACAGGATTTCGCAACTATCCGGTTGTTCTCGACTGCAATCCCTCATCGTCACCGTCGCATGTGACCCTGTAGAAAGAATTTCCCGAAGAGCAGCAATCCTGAAAGACTTCCGTCATCCGACACTGAAGGAAGTCGTGGTCCAGCTGCGAGGACGCCCCGACTTGGTCGTTCACTCCGACAATGCGCGTCCATACACGGAGTTTGAACAAGCCTTGCTCAGGTTCTCCAAGCCGCAATTAATGTGGATCACCGAGAGGTTGCGTGTCGGAAGAAGATCGTTCTGGGCCTACGAGCTCGCAAAGTTTTTTTCCCGTGTTGCACGCGCACGGTGCACTGCTCACGACGGCGCCCGATCCAGATGTCTTCGGTACTTGCCAATTCTCTTGCGCGTTTTCTGATAGAGGTCCGCTGACCCGCTCGCTTCCATGCAGCCCTCCTCACGGGCCACAAATACACCGTGAACGCCCTTGTCGCGTCTCCCGACGGGAAGCGGATGACAAGTGGGTCCTCGGACCGCACAATCATTCTATGGGACACCAGAGATGGCCAGATCGCCCACCAATGGATCGCCCACCGGTACACCGAGGTCGAGTCTCTCGCATTCTCCCCCGACAGCCAGCATCTCGTCTCCATCAGTGTCCGCCTCATGGATATCGTCGTCTGGGACCTCTGTGGGGTCTCGTGCGCTGTGCTCGCCGGACACACGGACCTCGTCATCAGCTGCGCTTGGTCCCCCCGCGGCGACGTCATCGCCTCGGGGTCCTACGACAGCACAGTGCGTCTCTGGGACGCCCACACATTCCAGCCCCTGCACGTCCTCGCGACCCCGCACGCCGCCGCCCAGCTCGTCGTGTTCTCGCCGGATGGGCGCAGGTTGGTTTCCATGTACGGCCAGGGCCACGACCACCACGTCTGGGACGTCGATTCGGGGAAGCTGCACAGGACGCTGGACAACGCGGAACCGGACCTGGCGTTCTCGGAGCTGATCGCCGCGAGCTTCGACCCGGGGAGCACGCGCCTCGCCACGGTCAAGTTCGACTCGACCAGGAGCCCGCCGACCGTCTGGGACGTCGAGAGCGGACAAGAGCTCTTTGTGCTGGGAGACGGGTGCCCTGGGACGACGGATGTAGCGTTCTCCCCCACAGACGGGAGGCTGGTGGCGACTGCAGCGCGCGACGGGGGGTTGAAACTCTGGGATGCGGATGTCGGTGTCGAGCTTTGTTCGCTCGAAGCGCACCGGCATATCGTCAGGAGAGTCATCTTCTCTCCGTGCGGGAGGTACGTCGCGTTCGCGTCGGACGACTGCACGGTGCGGCTGTGGAGGACTGGACGCGGAGACGGGTCGTTGGTGGCCACGTTCTCCGAGCATCGGGTGGAGGTGCGCCAGGTCGCCTTCTCGGGGGATGGGAAGACGCTGTGGTCGAGGGCTTTGGATGAAACAGTGGTCATGCGACGTATGTGCGATATCGTACTATCTGCAGATGAACAAAAGAGGTAGTTCGCCGAGTGCCCGATCTGTTGTCTTGTGGGACGTAAAATACAATTATTACCACGCCTACGAGCATTTCAGATTCTAGGAGGGTGTCTTCAGGCGATGGAGTCTCAGTCTTGCCACAGGCTCACAGGTGTGACAAGGTAAGCTCTCGTGTCGCGTTACGTCACGCGAACACACGCGTTGATCACGGTCCTAGAGCGCGTCGAGGTGTCACGCCGGCGCTTTTGCGAGTCGTTCGACCTAGCCACGACCACCGCTGCCTCGAGACTTTGCAGAAAACCCCTCGGCTGAGGGAACTCGTTACGGGTGAAGCAGGAGGTTAAGTAACATGTCCTTAAAACTTCCAACACCAGACAACTTTGTGGCCTTTCCATTCAAACCTTACGATATCCAGCTTGACCTCATGCGGCACGTCTTCTCCGCCATCGAAGACAAGAAAGTCGCGATCATGGAGAGTCCAACGGGAACAGTGAGTGACCCACGAAGACCATGTACTGTTCTTTTCTCATGCCAGCCGGACAGGGGAAAACACTCAGTTTACTGTGCGCGTCGCTCACCTGGCTGAAGGACGAACAGCACAGGGCACGGACTGGCCAGCTCGAGCCTGACGGCGAATCCGCCCATGGTAACGTAGTCAGCTAGTTCACTATATAGCCCCGGAAGTAATACAACATCTAGGTCCAGACTGGGTCCTCGCACAAACCATCGAGCGCCGTCGCCGACAGCTCGAAGCCGACGACCTGGAGTACGCAGAACGCCTCGCCACTGCCCGAAAACGCGAGGCGCAGCTACGAAAGCTTTCGCGCGGGCATGTGCGCAAGAAACCCGTGAGTATCTCCCTCTCGGTTGCGCAAAGCCTGGCACTAATCTGTGTTCCTATGCAAGCGACTCGAGCCCGAACTCGACGCTACTCCCGACGACGGTGACGACGAGGCGGCATTCTTGCCAGACTCAGACGAGGGCGACGACGAGAAGAGCAACATTTCTCCAGCAGTGCTCGCCCTCATGCGCAAGTACGTGTTATCAGACTACATTTTGTTTCCATTCAGTAACCGAAATGCTGCTTTAGGCTGCAGGGCCCAACATCCTCACCGGACTCAGAGAAGGAGCCTACGTGTACGAAGATCTACTACGCCTCTCGGACGCACTCGCAGCTCGCGCAGGTCCTCCACGAGCTCGAAAAGCTCAACATCAAGCTCAATGTCGCAGTGCCGTCCGCCCCATCTTCGTCGGCCGCGGCGCGGAGTAAGCCCCCAGACTCGGACCGCGGCTGTCATGGAAAGCGACCTGCAGAGCAGAACTCGGGTGAAGGCGATGGAGAGGACAGCGAAGGCACAGGGCCCCGCGTCGTGTCGCTAGGGTCGCGGAAGCAGCTGTGCATCAACGAGCAGCTAAGAGGGAAGGTGGGCGACCTCGACGAGGCGTGCCGACAAATGCTAGGAGGTGACACTCCGTCTTTTGTTCATTAAAGTTTCTCCGGGGGCTGACCAAGGACTGGGCAGAAAAAGGCAAGAATCGATGTCCACACCTCCCACCAGCAGACGAGGAGACGCGGATGCTGGACTTGAGAGATCAGATATTGGTTCGTTCTCGTTTCTCCAGTTGTGAGGAACATGGTTGAGGTGCGCTGACCGGCGCGATCAAGGCGACGCCAAAAGATATCGAAGAGCTCTCTAGCATCGGTCAAGCTGCCGACACCTGCCCGTACTTCGGCTCGCGCCGTGCAATTCCCCAGGCCCAGGTAGCTTCGTATTCTTCTCGCGTTTCTCCGATACATGGCACACTGACGACCATGTTGAGCGCAGCTCGTCCTCCTCCCCTACAACCTTCTCCTCCAGAAGACCGCGCGCGAAGCGCTCGGCATCGACCTCACCGGCCAGGTCGTCGTCATCGACGAGGCGCACAGTGCGTCGCGTCTCTCTGTGTGTCTCTCCCCAGTTCCCCACGCGCGATACTGACCTGCCCTCCTTCCCCCCTTTCCGTCTCCCACACGCAGACCTGATCTCGACGCTCCTCTCGCTCTCGACGACGCGCCTCCCGCTGCGCACGCTCGCCGCCGCGCGGCACCAGCTCGCGATCTACCTCGCGCGCTTCCGGACGCGCTTGTCTACCACGCACGCGCTGCACCTGAGGAGGCTCGCGAACGTCCTCGACGCGCTCGCGAAGTTCGCGGAGGAGTGGCGCGAGGCGCAGGCTCGCCCCAACCCTGGCGCCGAGAAGCGACAAGGACAAGGGCAAGGGCAAGGGAAGGGGGCGGGTGTGGAGGTGTTGACGAGCGGGGAGCTGATGGCGAGGTTGGGGAGGAAGGCGGAGGGGTGAACTTGCTCGAGATCGAGAAGTACTTGAGGGAGAGCAAGGTATGCGCGCACGCTTCTCTGTGCCTCGAAAGTACGCGATGGCTGAGTGCGAGTGGGGTGGGGCGTTGGTAGATTGCGAGGAAGATCTCTGGATACTCGGTCAAGGAGCTGGAGAAGGCCGCGGGGCAAGGTGCGTCGCACGCTGGCGTACAATAGATGACGACGTGCTGAGGATGGAACGGTAGACACGATCAAGCTCGCGAAGCTTGCCCGGCTTTCGAACACGACCCCACCACTGCACGCCGTAGAGAGCTTCATCGTCGCGCTCACCGCGTCGAGCGACGGTACGTGCGCATCTGATCCTACCAGATCCTCCGCCTGATGTATGCGCGCGGTAACAGATGGACGAGTCAGCTTCAGCCTCGTCGACGGCTCAGTGGAGATCAAGTACCAGCACCTGAACCCAGCGACGTACTTCCAAGAGGTCGTCGACACCGCGCGCTCCGTCATCCTCGCGGGCGGGACCATGTCACCAGTACGCACCCCCTCCTCTCATCCGACGTCCCCTCCGGGAACTTGAGGAGCTAACGCACGCGTGCTGCTTGAACACAGATGTCGGACGTCGTGAACCAGCTCTTCGCGAGCCTCCCGCCGGAGCGCCTCGCGACGTTCTCGTGCGGGCACATCATCCCCGCGTCGAACCTCCAAACGCTCATGCTGAAGAAGGGCCCTCGGGGCGGGGAGCTGACGTTTAAGTTCCAGCAGCGCGGCGACGATTCCTTGGTTCGTTTCCCAGTCCAATCTTCCAGGAACGTGTGCTGATGTACAAGCAACTTGCGATTGAAGATCGCAGAGCTCGGCCAGATCCTGGTGAACTTCACGAACGTCGTGCCCGCGGGCATGGTCGTGTTCGTGCCGAGCTACGGGTTCCTGAACGTCATCACGGAGAAGTGGAAGGCGAGCGGGGTGCTGGAGAAGCTTGGCGCGAAGAAGAAGGTGCGTATTCGTGTCGCATTCCTCTCATTTCCTTCTCTCCTTCTGACTGGCTGTTGATCGCACCGTGCGTAGGTCTTCGCTGAGCCGCAAGAGAGCAACGAGGTCGAAGCCGTTCTGCGCGATTACGCCGCCGCCATCAAGGACAACCAGGTATGTCATCCTTTTCCCCTTCTTCCTCTCTACCGCTTCGCTCACATCGGCGCTCTAGCAGACCACCGCAGATGGTGTGAAGAAGCGGGGTGCGCTCCTATTCGCAGTCGTCGGCGCGAAGCTCTCCGAGGGCCTCAACTTCACGGACGACCTCGCGCGCGCGGTCGTCATCGTCGGCTTGCCGTTCGCGAACCTCGGCTCGCCCGAGCTCCGAGAGCGTATGAGATACGTCAACCGCCTCCAGCAGCAGACGCAGGCTAAGGCGGCGGGGGCGAAGGACGCGGGGACGGAGCTGTACGAGAACATGTGCATGAACGCGGTGAACCAGAGCATAGGTGCGTCTGATGTTGTAATGTCGCTTGAATTGGAGGTCGCGGCGGTTGCTAACGTCGAAGTCGGGTCAACTTCCTGGGTGCAGGGCGCGCGATCCGACATCGGGCGGACTGGGCGGCGCTAGTGCTGGTCGATGGACGGTACGCGTCGCCGAGGATACGGGGGAAACTGCCGAAGTGGATCGAGGCTGGGACCGTCGTTACGGAGGGCTTTGGGCAGGCTATGAAGGAGCTTGGGAGGTTCTATCGGGAGAAGAGGGGTGGATAGATGAGATGGGACTTGTACATGTAGCGATAGAATAGGATACGCACGAGCATATACGCAATACCCAAAATCCGTCATGACGATGCCTGATAAAATGTGACCACGACATCATACATGTGCATCGAAAGCGCATCACCTGTATACCTTTCGAATGTGCGTCCTTGCAGATACTTCGAGATGAAAAACGCAGTGTGTCGCAGACACAACAGACGTCACATTCGCGTTGGCACGGTAGAATACAGCGTTGATACACAAGGTATTTGACTTCCATCTACTCCCTCCACGGGGTCGCCTTGGCCGAGACCCAAGGAAGGATGAACGTCTTCTCCTTGTCCCACTGCCACACCGGAATGCGTCGTCAGTCGCAGCTGAGGTTAGAACGGGGAGAGTACACGCACGACATCGCCTGTCCAGTATACGTCGCTCTCGACGAGCGCCCTGACCTCGGCATACGAGCCCGCCTCGACAATCCTGAAAGAGCCGGCCATCTTGCGCTCGGCGTCTGGGGAGTCGAGGCATTCGTTCGGGGAGAGGATAGCACCTCCTAGTTCTGCGCGACAAGAATGTGAGCACGTTATACAAGATTTGAGGTAAGGAGGGCACTCGCTGATCCTGGACTCCTTGGCCGAATTGGCAAGGTGCGCCTCGCGAACCTTGAGACGACGGGCTGGCGCGTCTTCGTCGGTGTAATCCGGGGCGTAGACAATGAAGTGCGGCATTTCTGCGGGAAGATTGAGCTCGAATGAGTGGTGACTGACCTTTCTGAATTTCTTCGCGATTTATATACCGCTATGCTGAGTCTCTAGGGTCACCACAATGCTAGACGAAGATGAGAGAGCAGGCTCGAGAGAGGTCTCGGTCATCAGGCGCCCGTTGGGCCAGACCGCTCTGGCGCTTTGTAAGCGACTGTATGCACCTTGCTCTCGCTGGACGACGCTGACGGTGACCACGACTACAAACGATGCCTTCAGTGTCCTCTAGCCATCTGCTGCGACAATTCGTCACAGCTCCTCGACGCTGTTCGCGCGACCCCACTCCTGTGTCTTTGAGAACCTGGTCCTCAAGCGCTTCGCACCCATCTACGGCGAGCTCGCAGGCTGCCGCGACCTATTTGAGCCGGAGACCTACACCTCATCGTTCTCGGCCTTCGCAACTGTCCTCTCTCAAGAGTTCTCGGAGAACGTTCGTCTCAACTGCGTCAACACGCGCCGCCGTTGCGCAACGTCCGCCTTCGCATAGAACGCAGCTCGTTTCGTATCCCTCCACTTCGGAGACGCGAGAGGAGGACGAGGATGACGATGAGGCGGACGTGGAGTTGGTACCTCCGGAGGAGGCTACATTAGAGATGACCGATAGAGCAGCGGAGGTATGTGCATCTATCCTCACTCCTTTACCTCTCACGACAATCTTGACCATGCCGGCCTCCGGACGTCTATTTGCAGCAACTCCGTTCCATCGCAAGACGAGACCATAACGATGCTGCTGCATTACGAATCGCCGTAGAGAGCGGAGGATGCCATGGGTACCAGTACAAGATGGAGCTTGCGAAGAAGCGCGAGCCGGACGACTAGTGCGTTCTCACCTCTTTTTCTATCCCGTCTTCCGGACTCTAACTGAGGTGGTGTGGGATATGGATGAAGTCACTTTACACACCCGCAAATCCAGCCCTCCAATATATACGTGGACGCGGTGTCCATGACGCTGCTGAAGGGTTCGATTATCGACTTTGCTACAGAGCTCATCGGGAGCAGTTTCCGCGTGGTGGAGAACCCTCAGGTAAGTCATGCTTCACATCTCGATGTGTTATATGCACAAGACAGGATGTGCTAACGCATTTCAGGCGAAGGGAAGTGGCTGCGGTTGCGGTGTCAGTTGGGAACTCAAGCTATAACAAGCCAGGAACGCCCTAGAGACGGAATCTACGCATACATGTACAGATATAATACGCATATATCCCAACTTGCTCGCTCAAGCTATGATCTTCTTGTTTTGTGACCTCTCCACGCGCTGTGGCCGCCTTCGTTCGAAAATGCTTACACAGGTACTGGCCCGTCTTCTCAACGCTTACGGTGAGCATCCAGTTCCCCGACCGCTTCATCTGTTCTTCATACGTCGATCCCTTCGCAGCCTTCCTCCTGAGTCATCTTCTCACCAAGGAGCCCCTGCGCACAGTCATTCGTCCACGACCATTCACACGACCTTACCAAGTTCCATCATGTGCGCACCTTCTCAGGCTAAACGATTTCCCAGCAGCACCGTCGATAAAAGCGTCTCAGAATGGCTGCGGGCGCATCCACAACCACGCATTACTCTACGACGATGACCGATACGACCTTCAGACTCGTCACCGTGAACACCGCGCCGGAGCGCGCGAAGAGGCTCATCGGCCGGATCGTCGAAGACGTCAAGGACAAGTACACCATCGTCCATGTGGCGAACGTAGAGAGTAAGCGCTCTCTCGAACCTCGTATGCCATCGATCTTGTGTTGACGTTCGGACGTGCGTGCAGAGATCGAAGACGTTAAGGCGACCGTGGAGAGGGAGCAGCCGAACATTCTGGTGGGTGTCAAACCATTGCAAGGCGATTTCGTCCTTATGGTCGGCATCTGCAGTTTACGGCGTCGATGTGGACCCCGGAGCAGGCTCAGGTGCGGTGTCATTGCCAAGGAAGAGCGCGTCCTGTGTTTACTAAACCGATTTGGATCCATGTATAGGAAATCGTGGGGATTGCGAAGGCGACGATCCCCGGGCTCAAGACGTTCAGCCTTCCGCAGGGACTCCAGGTGGAGAAGGGGCCGGATGCGGTCGTGGAGTATATCAAAGAGAACATTCCCGCCCTCCTCGATTCGTGATGTGCCTGTATCACCCACGCATCCATACGTTTTCAAGGTGACATAGTTGGGCGGACTCATGTATGGGAGCGTGTGGGGAGCGACGACGGCGAGGGAAGGCTGTAAACGGGCCTCAGTATGCGGGAGCAAGACTAATATATATTGAGCCTATGTATGTACCTGTAAACGGGCTACAATACGTAGGTCAGCTACTGGGACTGAGAAGCGGAATGAAGATGAACATACCCTCAGTATGCGGGAGCAAGACTGAGGGCAGCAAACCGAGCAGCGGCGAGTATAAGTGAGCGGGGAGGTGCACAGCACGGAAAGCGGCGGAACGTCAAAGACGAGCGAAAAAGGAAGACCGGTGATTCGACGTCCACGCGGTCACGTCACATCGAACTACAACGACCAAGACATGGCGGGCGAGACTCGAGCCCAAACGACTCGAGCACGATTGCGTGCTCCAACATCATGCTACCATGCACACGCCTTGGTGGGGGAAGAAGGGATTGCTCGGCAGATGCCTCCGACGTCTGGGTCGCGCGCGCGTGACCGTCTGCATATTCTCTGTCTTGAGTATCGGAAAGCGGACGATCTGGCAGGCTCGCAGCTGCATCAACGGATATTTAGAGACACAAGTCGACTACTTAGTCGCGATGTGGTCAAATATCGTCGGGGTCTGCCAAGGTCTGCGCTGTCTACGGCGACGCGTTACGTCACGGGTCAAGTCACAGTTGGTGGCTGAGCGACTGTCACGGTTCAGCATAGACCACCAGCCTCTGAGTCCAAGCATGTTGTGTGTCTCTTCACTGTTCCCAGCACACATCGAAACCCACCTTGCAAATTCTCAACAGGGTTGATACGAACCTTTCGTGCCTCAGTCGCGGTCGCCGTGGGATTCGGTCTCTGGGTCCTCAAGCCTCATGGCTATCCAGTGCCGTCAGGCTTATATGTACGCTAAGTCTCTCGCATAAACCACTCGTGCTTAGAGCTTACGGTGATGATTAGTGCTATCATGACCTCGTCGTTCCTCACATTGGCAGGCTGGCAGGATGTACTGTATCAAATCTTGGATCTCCTCGAACCGATATAATGTGATGACGACGACGGCGATACGTACGTCACTGCTCGCATGACTTTTTGGAACACCTGCTTTTCCCTTGCACTGACCTGCCATGCATTCTCGGGCCCTTCTCTGGACAAGTTGTGGCACGACCTCGACGACATCAATCATCTCCTCAAGCTCTTGCCCAATTATCAGCGACGCAAATCCAGATCGGTGAGTGCTTTGCTTTACCAAATGCTTTGATACACAACTCGATGTCTTTCTTACACCATTATTCGAAGCATATTACAGGAGAAATTTCACCTGAGGATTGGGCGCGACTGCAGACATACGCTGCTCGTGTGCGTGACATTAGCGTCTCCAAGTCAAATGGTTGCGATACTTCGGTATGGCTGATCCTATTCAAGCAATGCCAAGGTCAGCCCTTATTCCCCAACCTACGAGCACTTGGCGTGGATGTATGGAACACGGATGAAGGCTGCCTTGCTCCGATCTACGCCCTTGCTACCCCAACTCTGCGCGCTGTCATGTTATCAAGCAATTCACATCGGGATGTAACCACAGTCGCTACCTTCACTGAAATGGCGCTGCGGGTGCTTGCTATAAAATCCCCTGGACTACTCCGGCTCTCCTTCACTCCATGCTGGTTCACTGATTCCAAAGACCTTCTATGTTTATCACGATTCGTCTACTTGGAGTCGTTGCACCTCAGTGCCTTCTCAATACTCGACGAGGACCTTCTTCTTCGGCTTTCCAACCTCAAAAACCTGACACAGCTAGGAGCGACCATCGCCCTCTCCGACCCTGCCAAACACGGGCTACTAGACTTGAAGGATGGCTTCCAAAGACTCACAAATCTCGACCTCCGGCTCCATTGCCCCCCAGAATACCTCCCCCACTTCCTCCTCGCCACCTCAATGCCCCTGATGCACGAGCTCTCTCTCCGGCTCCACCACCACCCCGCCGACGGCTTCCTCGCTGCCTTCCCCGCACTGTGCCGACACGTCGCGCCCCACGGCACGCTCACCAACCTCCAGATCAAGCTCGGCCCCTTCAACGCGCGCCACGGCCGCGGTCCTCCCCCGTTCCTGATGGACCTCCTCGAGCCCCTACTACCGTTCTCCACGCTCGAGGAGCTGGAGTTCCTCTTCAAGGAGCACCTCCCCCTCCGCGACGTGGACCTCGCCCGCTTCGCGCGCGCCTGGCCCTGCCTCCGCGCCCTCGTCCTCCTGCAGTCCAACAATACCGTCGCAGACCTGCGGCAGCCCGGCACGGTCGCGGTTGCACGCCCGACCCTGAACGGCCTCGCAGCACTCGCGCGGGGATGTCCCAAGCTCGCCAGGCTCTGCCTTCCGGACCTCGATGCGACCGTGCTACCAGTGCAAGTCGACAGCGTCCCCGGCCTCCTGCCGCACGACCGCCCGCTGGACCTGTGCATCCAGAACCTGGTCGGGGCCGGGGACGGCGAGCGGCAGCTGGGCGTTGCGGAGGGGCTGGACCGCCTCTTCCCGCACCTCAAGCTGGAGCTCGGGCCTCCCGAGTGTGGATGCGAAGGGGAGGGCGTCGAGCGTGGGGGAGGCGGAAGGGTCGATCTCTGGCAGGTCGAGCGTGTCGAGGTGCGGGCAGCGCGCAGCGATGATGGGGAGGATGCGCGCGTTGGGGCGGACGGGGAAAGGGTCGGAGGGTTCCGTCGTAGGGATATGGGTGATGATGCGATGGTGCTCGATGCGGAGGGCGTTTAGTGCTTGCCAGGCCGGGAGCATGGCTACGATGTCGTCGTCGCTGATCGCTTGAACCGGAAGACAAAGCTTGTGAGAATACAGAACGTGAGCAGGGGCTGGATGACGTCCGTGGCGGTGACGGCGGGGACCTTGGGGTGCAAGGCGAGCTTACACTCGAGCTCGAGCGCAGTTAGCGTCTTCGGGACGGCGGAGGGTATGGCAGAGATGCACTGCATCATGGCGTCGGCGCTGGGATCGTGCAGGAAGAAGAGGTTGAGGCTGCATAGGCGTGGCGGACGTGTCGCGGCGAGGAAGCATCGAGGACGCCGCTGCAGGAGGGGTGGTCGAATGTACCGTCGTGACAGCAGCGAAGGCGGAAAATTGGAGCGTAGAAAGGGGGAAACGATGTCATCATGCGGATCGGATATTTGGTTGCCGTCGGGGCGGCGCACGAAGCAAGAGGAGTTAGGTGGAAGGAATAGCAACGGACGACAGTAACAGAGAAAATGAACGGAGCCGACAGCGCGTGCAGCAGGTGTCCGGGGATGGATCAACTTGAGGGGGAACGACGGTCGAGTTATGCGGTAAAGAAGGGGGAGGGAACTGGGAAACACAACATAAGGACATGAAGAGAGAAGACTCACCGCTCTTGAGTTCCTACTCCAACGTGAACAGCTGCATTCAAATATGAATGTTGTCGAGTGAAGCTAACGTGGCTATATGCACGTCAACACGATTGGGCGCGTTTGCGGCATGAGGCGGTCGAGATGGAAAAGTAAGGGACGACTATGGTGTTCACGTACGATGAGTGGTTCAGTATGGGGATCATCAGTAAGGGCTAGATGTTCTAGGATAGATGAGGAGACATGGAGGGAATACGGACCATTTTCGCAATCATGATCATGCCGGACCCTCCAGGTGCGCTCGAAGATGGTTTTTATGGTGCTCAACGTGTTCGAATGCCTTTCAAACTATGCTCACGATTCCGTTTCCAAAGGAATAACCGGGCGAGTGTGCAGTGGTGGGTATGGAATGCGGGTAGATTGCCATTGACGAGAAGGGGTCTGGGGAGAAGTTAGAGCTTGCTAGTAACGGCGCTACGGGCCCCTGTGTGAGTTTGTATCTGTTTGCACCCGTTGTCTGTGCCCTTCAACTTGCATCGTTCCATTTTCCCCATATGTACACAAATACGTCATGCAGCGCGGCCAGGGAAAATAACCATCATCCTCACAGTCTCGGCTGGATGCCTTGTTCTACGTGTCCATCACATCCTGACCACCTCTGCGCATCGGTCGAGCAGGACGGGCAAGGGTTTTGTATTCTGCTTGAATAACTCAAAACATTACTTCCATACGTAGACGGGAAGAGCCTAACCGTCCACAAACCCACGCGACTGGCGAGATGTGTTGTGCCCGCCCAACATGACCCTTCTCGATAGGAGACTGGAGGGCTATTGGCTCCGATATTGGACCGCCGCGAATTTGATACCCGAGAGGTACATAAGTACTCTTACAAGCGCAAAGGCACCGCTCATCGTGAATCGTTACTTTATATCAAACCATTCGCAAGTTCGAAGTCGAGCTTCAACTCGGAGGACGGTCGACCTTCGAGAGACACACTAGCAGAGCAAGAGAGGAGCACCTGAAAACCCGAAGCTCGCCGAAGGTATCGCACAGGCACACAGAACGTGGGGGTAAAGAAACCGTCATACAATGCCAACAATGCCGCGAAGCACACGTACATGAGAGCTACGGGAAACACAGCCTACGTCAAAACCGCTCGAGCTGCGGCGGTGAGGCGGACCGGACAGGGAAGGAGGAGCGGCGAGGCGAGAACGATAGCGTGACGGTGAGGAACGGCATTGGCTAACTAGTCGAGGCCAGCGAGCCCCGCCGCAACCACCTCGCCTGCCGTCTCCAAGACGTGGGTCACGGAGTGGTGGCCGTGGCCGGCCTTGCGCTTGTGCGGGCGGGCACCCTCGCCGCGGCGCTCGAGCTCATCGTAGTCGCTGCGCTTAAGGTGAGTAAGCACCTTCGCGGCCACCTCGCCGGCCGTCTCCAAGGCGTGGATCACGGAGTGGCCCTTCCCCTTGTGTGGGCCGCGGCGCTCAAGCTCGTCGTAGTCGCTGCGCTTAAGGTGAGTGAACACCTCCGCGGCCACCTCGCCGGCCGTCTCCAAGGCGTGGATCACGGAGTGGCCTTTCCCCTTGTGCGCGGCGCGGCGCTCGAGCTCGTCGTAGTCGCGGGCCTCGATAGCGTCCTCCTCGAAGTCCCGCATCTCCACCACGGGCCCCGCGATCATGGACGCTGTGGGGGCAGGGGCGTCCGCGGTCGAGGAGTGCTTCTTGCCCTTGCTGGCCTTGCCCTTGTGCGGACGGTGCTGGTGACGCGTGTGGCGGCGCTCGAGGTCCTCGTAGTCGCCGCGCTTAGATTTAAGCTTAGAAAACCCGTCCGCGACATCGTGCACCCCTTCCACGACCTCGTGCACGCCATGTGCGACGTCCTTTACGGCCTCCACGGCGTGGGTTATGCTCTGCAAGGACTCAGCGGATGCAGACAGCATGGACAAGTTTAATGCAACGTACACGGCCATGGTTCGTCCCTACGGGCGCGGAGAGGACGGAGGCTGCAAGCGCGAGGACAGAGAAACTGAGAAGGCGGTCGAAGGAGGGCATTATTGGTGTGGTAGAGTGACGTTAGGGGGTTGCGAGCGAGGAGTTCCGAATGAATGGAATATGAATAGGGTGAAGCAAAAGCCGACCAGCTGTGTGACGACCGTTAGCGAGCCAGGTCATGGATCGACCACAGAGTCTATGTAACTCACCAGCTGAAGAGGAAAGAAAGAAAAAAGGAGAGGTGGCTCGAAGGGAAGGTGAAAACGAGCTGGAGAGATAGCTCGGAGCATAGAGGGGCTTTTATGCAGAACCATGTGCGTCAACTGGTACCGGAGCTTACTAAGGGATCAAATCGCCGTCGCTGTAGTCTGCAGAGCAGGCGCGTTAAGACTGTTCCCGCGTGTAAAAAGAAGGGAGGGGGCAGTGGCACCATCTCTTGTGCAGACACGTTTCAACGCCCGGTCCATACGTCTTCCTTTTTTCCTTGAACATGGACATATATTGAGTCAGAAAATGGCATATACCTGCGTGTGATGAACACAAGCCACAAATCTATAAAATGATAAAATATGAGATGGTGGAGTGGCGGATGAAAATGCAGCACATACAAGATCGAGGGGGTGCCCGCGGGTAGCTACATTGGAGCGCCAACCGTCCCGTCCCCAAACGGACGGCTTGAAGTTTGAACACCGGACCAGCGGTTGTGCTGTCCATCCATGTGGAAAAGCCCAGCATGTGCGGTCGCGTGGCTAAGCCTCTCAGGCACCCTCATCTACTAGACGGCGCTCTCCGTAGCTCTCCGTCCGCCCCGGATCTAGGAACGAATGGATGAGCGGGCAACTTGACAGTTCTCACCGGCATTGCCGCCATGGTGGCTGAGTACTCAATGGTAGAGCCGTATGGCATTGACAGTTCCCGCCTGCGTTATGATTCAGAACGACAGCGACGAAAGGCGTTCCGATGACTCTGCCGTCGTAAACCGACCTCGTGTGCCCGGTTTCGTTGATGACGAGCGCGCTTGGACGTCTGCCGCGGATACGAACGCCCTGATTCGGATGGTGGCTGACCCAACGAAGACAAAAGATGAGTACAGCAACTACGTCCACGTAGGGCTATGTCGACGTGCAGGGTCTCCGGATCCCGCTCACTGGCGGGCTTGGCACCTGGGAAACTTGTAAGTAACTGCCTCGTACTGCGCGATGAGAGGCGGATTGAGTCCAGACCTGGTAAACGCCAATCCAGCGGCTCTGCAGGGCCAAGTTTCCAAGTCGAATCGAGGCCATGGCTTGCTAAACAAAGTGTAGGAAAAGGGTTAAAGCGAGGAGGGCGACGTCGTGGCGGTGTGGAGGCTAGCCTGGAAACACAGATGCTGCCGTAAATCAGCTGAGCTTCTTTTCAAAACCAGACATAGTTCCTTTGAATCTCCGACAGAATCCATCAAGCGGACTTACGTTCGAAGCAAACCACCTTTACGCACATTTTCGTGCTCCGCGCGTCGCTCCGGACCGCTTAGCGCTTATAATAACGCTTATCCCTCCTTCAACTCAGAGGATCCACGGTCGTTGCAGAGCTTCGAGAGGCACAATAGCAGAGTGAGAGAGGAGCACCTCAAGTCAGAAGCTCGAAGGTATCGCACACGCGCACGCAACGTTGGGGAAAAAGAAACTTTCATATAATCAACAATGCCGCGGCGAGAAGTACGTGTACGTGAGAGCTACAGGAAGCACACGGTGGGAACAGAGATCGTAAAGACCACTTGAGCATCAACCCCAAGCTACACCTGCGGTGACGGGGACGGGAAAGGGAAGGGGGAGGGGGTGAGGAACGACTCGGCGCCAGCGGTGAGGTCGGGTGTCGGAAGGTGTGGTCGTGCGCGATGCGGAGGGTGGTTAGGGTGGGCCATGCGGTGAGCATGGTGAGGATGTCGGCGTCGTTGATGGAGGGGAGCAGACGGAACTTGAGCATGAAGTCGGAGAGCGCGCGGAATACGAGCATGGGGTGGATGAGGTCCGGGACGGAGGCGATTGGGGGATTGAAGGCTAGCTCCGATTCGAGAGTGAGGGCGGAGAGCGTCGTCGGGACGGCAGTTGGGATGGCAGAAATGCATTGCAGGAGGGTTTCAGTGCGGGGATCGGGATCGTGGACGAAGCGCAGGGAGAGGCTTTGCAGGTGAGGCGGGGACGTCGCCGTGAGGAACGACTGGATGTGGCCTCCGATGTTGAGTTCGGCCAGGGCTTGTAAGCACCCCTGAAGGTGCGAGCAGTCGTTTCTGACGCAAATCGAGAGCACACGAAGATCTTGGAATTGCCCAATGGCACCGTGGATGGTCGTGTCGATGATGAGGTCCTCGGTGATGTCGAGCTTGCGTAGAGACTGAAACGAGGCCATCCTCCAGGATATCTGCGTGGGTTCCTGGGGAGCGAATGTGATCCGCAAACTTGATTAGTAGAGTGGGGATTTCCACAGCGATGCGCTCCAGTGCGGTAGTCATGAGCGCACCGCCATCGGACAGAGCTCGACGGGAGGTATCGAGTCGAATGGTGAGGTGCCTAACTCGGAGTAGGGAGAAGGAGGGGGAGATCGAACAACGCCTCGGCCGGGGTGACGTGCAACATTGCGAGCGCTGTGAGGCGAGGGAGGAAGAGATTGAGTGTGTGGTAGTGGTTGAGGATGATTTCCCAGACTTTTTGTTCATCGGACCGGGCATAAAAGAAGTGCACCTCTCTGACAAGCGTGGCGTACTTTTCGAGTGTGATCCAGTCTGCCTCCGTGGGTTCTCCGACAAACCACTGGATGACATGTAAAACGAGAATGAGTTACTTAGCACTATGACATATGGCTATAAGGCGGTAAGTGAACAGACGTACATCCTCATACGCATCCCATCGGGGACTGTACTGCAGCAAGATCTTGAACAAGCGAGGAAAACTGTCGAGTCGGGCCCAGAGGACGGAAAGAGCTGCCTCAGAAATGTGTTTTGAGACACGGGCCGCTGAGGCCAAGGTCGCTCGTCTCTTGCGCTGTTCGACCTCGCTGACATGGCCTCTTCGGAGATGGTCCGTGTGATCGTAACGGAAGATGACAGAATTGAGAGACAAATGACTGAAAATGGAGTCAATGATCTCTTGACAGAAGAGCGCACGGTGGATGGAGTGCTCCTCGGTCATTTGTCTGGTTGAGGTTGGCGAACTTGAACGGGCTGTGATCGACATCGCTACCACGACTTCGACTAGAGCAAGTTCACCAACAGTACATAACAGTGGGTAGGATTTGCGTGTCTCAAAGCGCCGTTAAAGTGGAGACTCCCGTGAGGCTTACTGCGTCGTTTGGTACTGTTGGTGTTCGAGAGAAATAGAAACTTGGGGTCGAAAGGAGACTCAGCTTGGACTCGCTCAACGAAACAGTGACGGCTGGCGTCAAGACTGGCCCTTGCATGGAAGCCCAGGTGGCACGTGGCAACAAAACCCTACTAAACCCGCGAAAAGCGTTTGGGCGCCACGCAGATCATGATCAGCAACTCGGAGTCGGACGACATCGAAGGGCCTTGGACTTACACTCGAACCTCGAGCGCCATCGCACCGATATTGCAGGGCGTCTCTCTGGCTGCTGTTTTGCCCGAGGCGAGTTGAATGTAAAATTGTTCCTTGATGATATTGATTTGGTGTATCGCGGACTGCTTATAATCCTCCTAGTCCTCTTCTATTTTACAAGGTCTTCCGACCGCGAAGAGCTGTCGCACGAGGCGGACTGTATGTAAGTATGGTATAGTCAAAGACTCAATGGACTCATATTTATGGCTCTAACCGTGATGCATATCTATTCCTACTAGATGCCGGTCTCATTCATCGCCTTAGCCGGCTGGCACGATGTGTTCCAAGAGATTCTAAATCACCTCGAGCCGACAGACCACTACGACGAAGACGATGAGAATGACAGATACTTTGCCGCCCGCAAGGCTTTCAAAGGCGCATTGTTCTCACTCGCGCTGTCATCCCATGCACTTTCAGGCCCCGCTCTAGACAAGTTATGGCGCTCCTTGACCGACATCTCCCCTCTCTTCAAACTTTTACCAAACTATCAGCTCCGCGGTCTCACATACGTGAGTTCTATCTCATACCTGTCTGTCCAAATTTCTGATGAGCGACGAATCTGGACAGCATATTATGGGATATATCTCACCCGAAGCATGGTCGCGATTTCAAACCTACGCATCCCGCGTGCGGAACATCACCGTTCATCGACATATCTATGCTCATCCTTCGGTCTGGACAGTCATACACGAGCAATCCCAGGGCGGTCCCCTTTTCCCCAACCTTTCCTCCCTTTACGCCGTTATATGGAGCGCACCTCATGCCGTGTCTTCAATTCGGCTCTTCATCTCTCCCTCTCTCAAAAGTGTCTCCCTAGCATTTCATGGAGTCCCGGGCGGACTTCAACCAACTGACGCTGCCATTACGGTCGCCTCAGACTCTGCGGCATCTATACTGCAGGACCTCTCTGTAAAATCTCCTAAAATCACCCGACTCTTCGTCTTGCCCCACATTAATCTTCACCGTCAACATCTCACGGCCCTCTCACGATTTACTCAATTAGAAGTCCTAGATGTCAATTACCACTCACCATTCGACGAAGAACTCCTCCCAACGCTCGTCAACCTCAGACACCTGACACGCCTTGAAGTATCTATTCTGCCTCGGAACCCGACAAACGCTTCGCAACTGGACCTCAGAGATGGCTTCCAAAAGCTCACCAGACTCGTGCTGCGTGGACCTCATGCCCAGCTCACGCGCTTTATCCTCGCATCCTCGACGCCCCGACTGAACTACCTTTATATTGCGGTCGGCTCCCATCCTGCCGACGGCGTCCATACCTCCCTCGCGTCGATATGCCGCCACATCAGCCCACACATCCTCACCTTCTTCCGCGTAGACCTCGGCCAGTTCCACCATCCTCCACCGTCCTTTGCGACCCTCCTCGAACCCGTCCTACCGTTCGCCAACCTAGAACAGGTGCAGTTCTCTTTCGAAGGGCACACTCCTCTCGGCGACAAGAACCTCGAGAGCCTTGCCCGGGCGTACCCCAAGCTGCACACGCTCATCCTCATGCAATCCCCCGAGACGATGGTGGACCCTGACAGGGAGCCCGGCTCCGTCGAGCGTCCGACGCTCCGCGGGCTCGTCGAGCTCGCGCGGGGGTGTCCTCGGCTCGAAAAGCTCTGCATCCTCGACCTCGACGCCTCCTCTGTGCCTCCTACCGAGAGCGTGCCGCTTATCGGGCATCGTCCGCTCAACCTGTGCATTCAGAACCTCGTCGGGGCGGAGGGCGAGGCGAAGCAGCTCGCCGTCGCCCTCGTTCTGGACCGCCTCTTCCCGCGCCTCAAGTTGAGGTCTGGGATTCACGAGCTGCCTGGCTGGGGAGCTAACTACAACCCGTCCCTGGAGGAGTCGAAGAACATCGCGAAGCTCTTGCGCGCCATACAGGGTGCCCGCATGCATTACCCGGGTGGTTTGTAACAAGTTATATAATGGGTTTCGTCGTCGGTTAATTTTTCGTTTTCATTTGCGTCTCTCACTTCCTGCAATAGTATTTAGGACGTGATGGTAGGGTCTATTAGTCTATTACGCTACCGCTAGTAGCTCGTCCACGATAGGTATTCATCTGGGTATTAATCATACCAGAGACAAGTCGCGAAGTACCATAGCATGCTACGGCTCAAAGGTCGAGATCCTAGAGTAGTTAGCCAATGCAATAATTTATTTACCAGTTTCAAAGTGAAGCCACATTCTTGAGCACCGCGCGGTGCTGTCTCCCCAGCTGCATGCAATACAAGTACTCCTCGATCCGCCGCCACGTCTTCTCCGCCTCCCACCCTCGCTCGTCCCACGACCTAGACAGCCCATCCTCCTCGTCATCCTCGTCATCCCCCTCCCACAACGGACGCAGATCCAAGCATGGGAACAGGCGGTCAAGGAAGACAGCTGCCGTGTACAGCACATCGTCGTGGTCCACCCAGTGGCAGAAGAACAAACTCAGCTTCCGCATCGCGCGCTGCCCGACGACCGGCATGTCCTCCTCCGTCTCGTGCACGTCCCCGAGCTTGACCTCCGGAAGCGTCAGCTCCACCAGGCGAGGGCAGTGGCGCGCGAGCGCGACGAGGACCGCAGGGGTGAGGTCCGTGTGCGCACGGTACCGCGCGCCCGTGGACGGCAAGATGTGAAGTGCGGTGAGCTTCGGCCACGCCTCGACCATCTCCAGGACCCCGGCGTTGTCGAGGGATGGGATCTCGTGGAACGCGAGCGTGACCTTGCGGAGCCCGCGGATGGCAAGCGCGGGGCGCACGACGTCGACGAGCGCCGCGTCCTGAAGCGAGTTGCCCGCCTCCTCGTCGCGGTACGACTCCGTAGGGTAGACCAGCGTGAGCTCCCGCAGGACAGAGCGGCGCGTCCGGTCGTTGTCCCAGACCACCTCCACGCACCGCGTGATCGCCGCGGGCGGCGCGCAGGCGTCGAACTCGACAGTGTGCGTCTGGAGCCTGCAGGGGACGGCGTAGTCGAGGAAGAGGTGGAGGTCGGCGGGGGACCCGCGGACGTGCAGGTGCTCGACCTGGTTGAAGCCGTAGAAGGGTGCGGGGTCGCCCCGAGCGCGAGCGGGTGGCTGTCCCAGAGGACGACGTCGGCGTCGTAGCCTAGAGTCCGGGCGAAGCATCAGTGACGATATCGCGCGAATACGAAGTAAAAGAAATGGCGACGAACGACAGCATACCTTCTTTGAGGAACCCGATGCGGTGGCTCTGGCCCATGACGGTCGCGGGCGTGCTCGTGACGGCGGCGAGCGCAAGGTTGTGCGGGAGGCCGTAGTAGTAGGCCTGCTGGGCCTCCCAGAGGAGGAAGCGCAAGTCGAGCACCGGGTGGTCTGACTGTAGAGGGTGAGGATGACAAGGCGTTTATAAGTGACCGCGATAGAGAACGGATCCGGAACGAACCTTCATGACGACCTGCAGACCGTGCTCGGCGAGGATGCGGGGAGCGAACGAGGAGCCGCGGTACGCCTCGCGCTTGTACCGGCCGTGCGAGGCGAACAGTGCTGCGGCAGGTGTGTGGCCTGTAGAACGGACACGATGAGCACGATCGCACTGACACTCATTTGCCTCGTCTGCTTCCACAACGTACCGTATGCGGACTTGAGCGTGTCGGGGACGAGGTACGTCTCATGCGCGTGGTGGAAGGCTGCGATCGGGAACTTGAACTCGTTTGTGATCTACCACGCACGATTAAGCCAACGGAAGATCGCACGAAGCGAAGCTATCGAATACGCACCCTGACCAAGTCATCCAAGTCCACGGTCTCGTAGCAGTGAGTATGGACCTTGACCCGTCCTCTGAGCACGTCGACCAGAGCTTCCCATTGGAGGTCTTCGGGGTATGCACCGAGCTCGGCCCAGTCGCCACGATTCGCCTTCGCACAGTACTCATCTTGGGCCTCCTTGATCTGGCGAGCTTTGTCGTATCTGTCAAAGGCTGGTGAGTAAAAGGACGTTCAATTCGAGAGAATCTAACTTACGCTTGGCGGAAAGCCCACGCGGTGTCCATGCGAGTGCCAGAGTATACCCTGTCTAAGATCCATGGAGACAAAAGTCAGCATACGGACCACTATGAGGTTTCTCGAGAACTACGGACCGGGGTTCTCTCCACAAGCATGCCTGTCGATCGCATGAGCAACGATATAAGAAGCCGACATGGCGCAGGCACTCACTTCATTTGCCGGTAGCGGAAAGATACCTTCGGGTCGTATAAGGTGGTGTTCTTCTCGTACGGGTTCTCGAGCAGCATTGACGTCGGAGAGCGCTCTTCCGTCGGACGAAGCTTGATGATGGCCGCTTGACCTCCGATAGCGTTGGCAGAGCCGGGGAGAACCAGCGAGGTCTACCTTCCATCAGCACTGCAATGGACAAGACAGCGGGGCCCAGAGATAGCTACAAACCGTGACACCTCCAGAGACGCTGAGTCTGTATGCTTCGTTGTGGGTATTCAGGGCATCTAAAGCACGAAGCCACTACAAAAGCAAAAGAGGTGGCGAACGTCATGAGTGTAACTCGATTATTACAAGGTTGGGGCGCACTGGAAGAATCGGTCCCTTGTGGGAATTGCCGTCTGAAGAGCCCGACGAGGAGGGAACGGCACCCACACCGCTGACAAATTCGTTAACAATCAGAATATTTCGGCTATCCTTGCGACTCGATGGACAAGCTCACATATGGCTATGCAAGTCGACGATTCTGCGGCGAAAACGTCAGCAGCTATAATGAGCGATCATGGTCTATATGCTTAATGTGCTAACCCAGGAGATACCCATTTTCCGTTTGCGTCCACGTGGTATACAGAGCTTTGAGCGAAAGAACCGGAGTCGATTCGCCCGATTTGCTTGATCATACCGCGATCCAAGAGGATGTCCCCGTGAAGGACCTCAAAGCCATTATCACCGCCCGTCCAGATGGTCGCATTCTGACAATCGGTGTACTTTATTAGTTTCAGGTTACACGAGGAAAGGATAGCAGTGGAGAGCGACCTTGATAAGCGTGGGCTTCGTTCCGGTAGTCGAAGTAGTCCTCGTCTGTGGGGTCTGTCGGCCGGGGAGGGACCTTCGCCATGTCGATCGTACCGGAGAGCGTGCGGAGACTCGGGCAGCCACCGAGCCAGCGGAGGAGCGCGTAGTCGAGCACGCAGTTGTGCGCGTGTAGGGCTGTGAGACCCTCGAGATCGCGGATGCGGGATAGGCAGGTGGGCGGGAGCTCCAAGACGTTGCTCTCGATGGAGAGCGTCTTGATCCTCGGCGCGGTGGACACGATCTGTCGGAAGAGTGTCTTTACAATTTCTCTATCCTCTTGCAGTAGCCAACCACCCGACTCCGACTCCGACTCGTCGTACCTCACAAACAAAGACAGACTCCGGAGTTTTGGAGAGATAAACATCATTGACGTGGGGCTTTGTATGTTGAGAGGGAGAACCGAAAGCTCTTCCAAGTTGGGCAGGAGCGGCACTGTGCCACACCATCGCCCAATGAAAGCCCAGGTGGAAGGATGAACAGCGGACCAGTCCGGGTCGTGCAGCGCTCGTACATGTCGGGCATGGGTCTGAAAGTGCAGCCAGGACTGCTCAGTAATATCGGCCTGAAGCCTCTGCGTCGGATAAGCCTCAGCTTGCGCCTCAGGAAGCAGTTGACTAGCTTACAGTGATATTAGATTTCGGGAACTGTCGCTTGCGTTTTGAAAGGAGCGAGAGGAGAGGCTGGACGCTGTCCAGTTGTCGCCACAGGACAACAAGAGCATGCGCCGTCAAGGCGCGACAGGATAGTGCGGCGGCAGCGAGGGTCTTGCGAAGCTTTCGGTGTTCGTCATTGATCTCAGACGTACGGCTGCTTTTCACATCAGTCGGGCTAGTGCCTAGCTCGAGATGGGAGAAGATTTCTGCCAATAGCTCTGGGCATTGCAAGAGGCGATGTGATGGTATCGAGTCCATTCCTGAGGAAGCTCGTCTGCAAAAACCATGAAGTCAGCGCATATTCCACGGAATCCTGCCAGTCGCAAGGCGGATCTCAGTACATGCGGTACTCAAGCTGTAACTGCGCACAGTTTGATCGAATAGGACTCACTGGCAGTCTGGCACCGGGTGGTCGGTGTGCTGACCTGCGGGTAGTAACTGTGGGTGTGTGGATAAGTAGTTTTCTGGGGATGTCACAAGCTAACATACACGCACTCGTACCTTTTCCGTCGGCCTGGTTCTCTGTTAACAGCATCTCGTTGGCGATCGTCCACGTCCACGTCGAACCTCAGACTCCTCGGGTTAGCGCCTGGTATTTGCCCCAGGCCACGTGGCAATCAAACTTTGGCGAGAACTCAACGCCTTTGCTTTACTTGAATGCGTCCTTTGTACGCGGACGTGCTTCTGATCCACAGCTGTTCGCTAATGGTCCTGGTATTTAAGGTGAGCTTTCCGAACATACTGTATGCTTTCTTACGAAGATGAATGCTGAATTTGCGTTTGGAGGGCTGGGTTTAATTCCAGACCTGCCGTGCCACTGGCATCCAGCACAGCGGGGTGATGTTTTCAACAAAAAGTCTACTTAAATGTTTTCCGCCCCCATAAGTATTCTGCGATTAGCCGACGTTTTACTATATTTGGTGCCGGTGGCTACATTACGTGATCCGCCAGCACACAGATACTCAAAACGTAGATTTACAGCTTGTCAGGGAACCATAACGTCCGTCCATCTCCAGACCGTCATTCCCCCCAAATAATAGACTGCGTTTGTGGTAAGCATCCACCGGTGGTACGTTATTGCAGCAAATATTGACTCAGCTGGAACTGCCTCTGACATATGTACTGCATACCAAGATATGACCAGCGCCATACTTCGAGCAATCGCCAGCCCGGCAGTTCTGGCGCAGATTTTTTCCCAGCTATCACCCGGGTCGAACGAATTCGAGGATCCTGACAACGCGGATTACGAGGAGGAACGGGAGAATCGCTCGTCACTACGTAGCGCGTTGGCCGCTTGTGCTCGGGTCTGTCGCGCGTTCTCTGGCCCCGCGCTGGATGCGCAATGGAAGGTGCTAGACGACGTCGTCGCATTGCTCAAGATACTGCCGCACACTTTGACTGATCCAGATGACGATTCCGGGCCAGAAATTGATAAAGACACCAATACTTATCACCTCAACGTTCTGGTCAGTCTACTCAACTCTTGGTTGTGCTCTCGCCGCTGATACAGCGATACCCTTCCTAGAATCTCTCGTCAAAAATCGATGATATTGAATGGGCCAGACTCCGAGAGGTTGCACAACGGGTGCGCGAACTGAATGCGTGCCCCCCAGACTGCTTCATCCACCCCGGTGTCTGGACTACCCTCGCAACTCGACTCCAGGGCACCCCTCTTCTGCCTCATCTCCGCTGCCTTCACATCTCCGTGATATACAATGACCCCACAGCGTTTGTGCTCTGCCTTTCTCCAACACTGCAGGAGCTGAGCTTCACCGCCGTCGACGCCGGAGGACACCCAATGCCGACGAAAGGCGAATTCGTCGACAACATCGTGACCATTATTTCCGCGACCGAGGAACTGCCCTTTTCGTCTTATCGACAATTAACACCCCTTGCACCGGAATGCACCGAGGTGATCGCTCAGCACCTTCGCTCTATCGGACGTTTGTCCCGCCTAGAAGTCCTCAACCTTGTCCCCGCCGCATGCCGCATCGGAATTCCTGCCCTCCGAGCCCTCTCTACCCTGTCTTCACTGCACACCTTGAGGCTCGTTGTACCACTCAAGGACGAAGACAAAGATGCCGCACTGTCGCTGGAGGGTCTCGCTGCAGTCCGACATCTCCACCTCAGCGGCGACGTAGAAGGGATCCGCCGTGTCATGGCGGCCCTCCCGCCCTCGGGCCTCCGCCATCTGTACCTGCGCATCTCGGGCTCCAAGTTCAAAGACATCGAGCGGGACTTCGGCGCGATGAGGCACAACATCCCCACGGAGCTCGAGTCCTTCGAGTGCGTCTTCTTTGGGCCCATCTCGGACGACGCACGGCCCCTCCTCCGGCTCTTCAACGCCTTCCTCAAGTTCTCCCACCTGAAGTACTTCGCAGTCCACATGATGATGGGCAACGGGGTGCACCTCTCCGACAGCGACCTCCTCGTCTTCGGCTCGCGCTGGCCGGACCTCGAGCGGTTCGCGGTGGTCAGCTGGGAGCTCCCGAATCTCAAGCACGCTGCGCGCAAACACGGCAGGCCGACCATCGCCGGGCTGATCGAGCTCGCGCGGAGCTGTCCGCGATTGCACCTCATCCGCGTCCCAGGGTTGGACGTCAGGACGCTGCCTGCAGCTAGCGCAATGCCTGAACACGGCCACCTGCTGCTGCGCTACCTCGACCCGCACGTGCTTGTCAACGACAAGAAGGCGGACTTGGACGAGATCGCGCGGGGTCTCGACGATCTCTTCCCAGGCCTTGTGGACGTCCCGCAGAAGTACATCGAATACAACGCGACCGAGGAGTCGGTTTCTTGGGATAAGGTGCAGGCGTTGATGCAAGCGAGGAGGGCGGCTCGTCGAGAGGCTGGCTCAGACACCGCACGCGGCGACCACTCGCATTAGCCAGGGTTGCTTGATTATGTCGGACAGTCCCCTTGTCCTTGTCTTGTTATTTGGATCTTGTCGCCTGGATATGCTCCATATATTTCACCCGGATCTCGTACCGGTGGGGGAGAGGCTCCAGATTGCCGTAATATACTAGTGCAGTACACCGGCAGGTTCCTCAGGGAACACGCATATCTCGGAGACGTGATATGGAAGCTGCGGAGTGCAGCATATTGAATCACCTCCACTGTCCCCACCTCGAAAACGTTCCATCTGCGTGGCTTCTCATGATCAGATGCTGCGGCCTGGGCTCCGTTACCGGAGCATGGCACTACCGAAGCCGCTAGAACATCAAGGATTCAGATAATATTGAAAGCTCAGTTCTGCACGCCTCATCAGTGTATGTCAACGGTGAAAAAGCAGCTGCAGCACAGCACACAGAAGCTTGCAGGCAAAGAAGGCTTCAGCACTCACCGCCTGGAAATGTTTACGACAGGTGTATTTAAAGGCTTTGAGTGGTGGACGTTCCCTTCAGTATGCTCCCCAACTTCAGCAATGAGGTAACCTAATACGTTCCCGGCAGCCGGGTACGTTGGGAGGTTAGTATCTGTTGAGCACATACTCACTGCTCAGCACTCAACGCACAGTGCGTAGTTCCTCCCCGTTCCCTTCATGACTGATCTCAATGTCAACGCTAGTAGAGACTCCATTAGTTTGGGGTCCGCCCATCCGGTCATTACTCCTACAACCTGGTAGTAATGAATCTGGATGTATATGTGAGTGCACCGTCCACGTTGTTGACATCCACGTCGAGAAATGAGACTCACGAAACGGCATGCAGTCGTACGCAGGCAGTGATCCTTTGTCTTGCAAAGGGCAAAGGGTATATCACACGTATGAATGTACTGGCCAGGCCAGGGAAACAACATAAAAATCAAATACCCCAGGACACAATCGCTCCCCCGCTCCGATGGCACCATGACAATAGCGCGCCGTCGTGACGGCGGGGGAACGTCCGCCATGTGGCAAGAATTGGCGGCATGTACACGCACAACGATGTAGCTACGAAAGAATAATTGACGATGTACTCATACAAGGGTCCCGCGGGCCCAGGCGGGTGTGAGATTGCATCTGAACACTATTCCGGTCGCTGAACATGAAGAACGTCAATAATCTTCTCTAGCTGAGGATTACCTCCTAGTCGCGCTATGTCTGCGCGAATCTGGGCTTCAAGGTCGTCCATCACGCTCAGGGTGTAGTCGAAAGACTTCGTGCGATCGCGCAGATACGATATTGCGTAATTCTTGAGCGTGGGGGTTGTCGGTCGTTTCTGGAGGACATCTGGAACAGACGCGCGAGTTAGAGGAACGATTGGGAGATTTAGGTCGGTCTACGAACTTAAAATCTGACGATTCGAGGTGTCTGCGCGGACTCCGTGTACGACCGGGAAGGAGAACTTCCCTTCTGACAGATCTTCCGCAAAGCCTTTGTTGGCCGTGTACTAGTCGCATTCGTAGATCAGGCAAAGATAAGAGGTTAAAGGAGAAAGAGAGACATACTTGTTGGCTTTGCAAGTTCATGTAATCGTCACGGATCTGAAAGTGCACACCGATGAGATTGACAAGAGGAACATAGTCACTGGGCGTGAGGTCAACGACGGATTCCGTCTGTCCGTGATAATACCCACACATCGATGTTCGTAGTGGAACAGGCCATCATAAGCTTGATACCGACGCGTAATAGTCCTCCGGTTTCTGGACTCTGACATGAGAAGCGGTTGGGAGGACAATATAAACTAAACATACTGTTGTTCACCATGGAGACATACTCCTCTTCGGTCGGACATTGAAGAGCATCTCGCCATAGGAGCTCAAGACCTTGCCCTCGATGTAACGACATAAGTTCCGCTGGAAACTTCCGAGTGAGCAACGTTGAATGGATAGGTACTGTCCTCTAGCTCACCTGTTACTATTCGATCGAGTTCTTCGAAGGGAATAAGGCGTTTCCGGTTGTCTGAAGGAGCATCCACACCGATCCCTGATCGCAGAGCAAAGAGCTCCTGATATGCCAGGAAATACACGTAGTTCGCGGAGTTGATCGTCTGGGGCATTCCATAGACCTTATGCGCGACTGACCCAGGTTTCAATAGGTGGAACGAACGAAGTTCATGCCTGACATACCTGGAACGCCCCTGCGCAGCTGCGCATCGTCCTCGATATCGTCTATTCTATTGTCAGGTCATGATGTGAGAATGCCTAATGCTTTCACGCTGGTGCTCACAGTAAACTAGCTGTGTGGAGCATGCTGACGACTTTCGTGATGACCTTGAGCTTATCCTCCGGGACATTCAGCCACAGGTTGAATGCGTCGATCAGTTGTCCTCGGATCTCTTTTCCTGGGACCGAGTAGATATGGTTAAAAGGCTCCAATACTGCCTATCCCAGCGCACAAACAATTCGATATGGGAGAATGCGAGAAGGAGAGGGGGACACACCAATTCATTGCTTGGCGACCACGCATCCGAAGCGGCTAAAATACCCGGCACATTCAACGACTGAGAGGACCCTGAGGGCGACATGCGGCGTATCGAGAGGGTCTTGCGCTTGGAATATGGATACCGAACCGAGTGTCAAGGTGCCAGCAGCGTTGTGGTGGTGGTAAAGAGTCAAGCTTTCAAGGGGCACGGTCCCGGTGCCCGTCGCCCGATCCTGGGGGTGACTTAAGACCCTAGCCTAGGGTTAGGTAGGCGGTCGATTTCTCCTGCTCGCCGGGATTCGAATCTTGATCTGCCCTCCTACCACTCCGCCTCTCCCCTTGTTTCTAGTCCCTCATCGCGATGGGGAGGTCCGAGATAGAGTCTTGGATAGCCTCTACCTCTGATGCATCTGGCGATATCGAGGACTCTTCGTCTAGTGGCCGAGGATGGAGAAGAGAAAGCATTTTAACGGACTGGTCACGCTCTATGCTCGCGGCGCAGACAAGCCTCTTCACCAGTAGTACGAAAGCTCGCACTCAGTTTCTCAGAGAGGAACTCCTTGTGCTCGCGAAACATGGAGGTGCGTCCGGTGTTTGTCTCAAAACTTTTGGGCGGATCACTCACCCGGATCCGTATGCATCTAGAGCTCAGCCTGTCCCAGATCATGGACGTCTTCAAGCTTCTCACTTCAACCTACCCTCGTTATGTCGACGCGGACTCACGAGAGGCTGTTGAGGCCGTAGGCATGGCTCTGGTCAGGAGAGACGAATTGCGCGGGACACCACGAGGCGAGCCGAACGAAAGCAAATTTGGTGTGGTAGAACAGGTTCTGGGTTGGATGGCGCAGGAGGTCGGGCGAATACAAAAGCGTCCGAGGTGAGCCTCAATTCTCATTCGCTGCGCGTTCCATCTGCAACAAGTGCATCCTAGCTCCATCGCGGCTGCGGATATGTTCGTCCTCCTCAGCTGGTGCTGTGGACTGTACGCTACGTGCCTAGAGTGCAGCCCCGACTTCCCCTCCAATCGCGCTTGGCCTATTCTCCTAGGCATCATGGCCTCTCTCGTCGATATGGTGTTAGATCCTTCCACGCGCGCGAAGAAGTCTTTGCAGAAAAGCGCGCTGGTTCGGACCAGACGCGCGCTCCGATATGTGAGTCGCCTGACGTCCGTGGTTGACCGCGCTAATGAGCAAGAAAAGAGCCCAGAGAACATACCAGCGGTTCTGAAAACCCTCCTCGGCTCAACGAAGACCTTGCCGTCCCCGATAGCCGCAGTCCCATTACTTGGCATCGCCCTCGACGTAACGCTGAGGCTCAAAAATGTGAAGGACGACAAGTTGAAGCAGATTGATCCTGCTATCAAGGTATGTGCCATCTCGTGCCCTCAGAACTTTTCTGATTTGCGCGCATAGAACGACATTATTCAACTGTACGCCAGTGCCGTGTTGATGTCTAGGACACCGGTGTCCCCGCACACATCCGTACGCATCCCATCCAATCGCATATCGTTGCAGCGCTTACTTTGTTCTAGACAGCACTCCACGACTTCATAAATTCGTCGGTGACCGCTGAGGACTTCGTTGGAACCGTTCTGCCGGCGATGGAGAAGGCTCTTTTGCGATCGCCGGAAATCTCGCTGAGCGGTAAGGGCAGAACTCATCGCTGGGACCGCAATACGACTGACCCGTACCCATAGTGATCGCGGATTTCCTCCCTGCTTATGCCCATCCAGTGGAAGGTGACGCGTTCCGTCGACTTCTTACACCTGCGCTGAACAGTGCCAAGTCTTCAAACGCTGTTGTCCGGACGAGCTCTATATCTCTGTTCAAGGTGCTCATCCGACTGACCCAAGCACCGGCCGATCTCGAGCACACCGCGAACGAGCTCCTGAGCCTCCCAAAGTCCGGTAAGACCGCTGGTCCAGACCACCGCCAAGCGCTCTACACCATGCTCGGAGCTGTCCCGCCTGGCGCTGTGTCTGTATTCATTGTGGAGACCTCTCTGCCTCTGTTGGCGAAGGAAACTCATGACGCGTCTGTGTCTGTGCTGGCGTCGTCTTTGGCTCCTCATCTGATCTCCTGCCTGAGGTCGGACGCTGCGTTGCCGAGTACTGCGATTTCGGTGGCTGCGAAGGAGATGACAAACAGCAAGCCTGTTATTCGCAGGGCATTCTGCTCTCTTGTGGGAAGCGCACTCTGGGATCTGGAGAGCATCGAGTCTCCGTCCGCGCTCAACTTTGCGAAGGTGCTGGTACCGTCTCTCGAGACCAACCTGAAGACTGTCGCGGCCAACCCGACCGGGGCCGCTGCAGGGCCACTTGAGGGCTATGTGGCTGCGGCGATCCTGCTCGGACCACTCTCGCGCGCAAAGCAATTCGGTATGCCCATACAATTTCTGGACTGTCAGTACCAGTCGGATCAGATCTAACATATGCATTTCGTTGTTTTGAACTTGCAGACAACGTCATTTCGAGCAACGCTACCCTTCAATCGCTGTCCGCTTCAACTCCCAAGCCGTCGTTCCTCTTGTGGGACAGGGTGTACCAGAAGCTTGGCTCGGAGGAAGAAGAGACCTGGTTGCTTCGCGCCGCAGAGGCCGTCCTGGCGTTCTTTAAGGATGACATTCTCCCCAACGAGCAATCTCGGTTCGTGTTCTGTGTCACGCGATGCTTCCTCTTCTCATTTTTAAGTTTGCTCTAGGACAATGCTCGGCTCGATTTTCCTACACCTCTCCGTCGAGAGCTCTTCGTCAAGTGTCCGACGTGCAGCCCTCAGCACCATCGAACGTCTAGCAGCTACGCTACCGGAGCACATCAACCTCGCAGGCATTTCCGCAGTATCGTCCTACGTCTCGAAGGAGACGACCCCCGCGAAAGCTCCCGGTTCTGACGAGCAGGAAGCTTCGACGAGCAAGGAGGCACGCCTTCCGACCTTCATGCTCGCATGTGCTGCGTTTGCCGAAGACTGCCCTGCGGACATTAAGCAACGGCTGCTGTGGGACTGGGTTCTAGTCGCACACCATCCCGGGCCGTGTAAGTCTACATTTTCGGGATGCAATGAGAGTGTGCTAACTAAGCCGTGTGACAGCTGGGACTGTTCGTCAGGTCTGGATCGAGTTGTGTCAGAAGGCGCGCGTGGACCCGCACGAGCTCGTCTCCTTACACACCGATGCCGTCTTGGACAAGGTTTTCAGCGCGATCGATGTTGCATCGAAGGTTTGTAGAATCTACTTCCACGATAATATGCATTATTGTGCTAACGTACTACACAGCCGCCTGCCGGCTTTGCAGAGGCAGGTTACAGGGCGATCACCACTCTCGTGTTTGTTGCTCCAGACGCCGTGCTGCCGAAGGTTGTCGAGAAGATCGGCGCCGACCTCAAGGCAGACGACGTGCAGTCGCTGACCGACGAGGACCTCGGCATCTGGGCCACTCCCGAGGGGCAGACATTCATCGATGGTACGGCGCTCCTCGTACAATGAGTTTTCGATCTGAGGTTAACGCGTGCTCTGGTAGTACTTTCCAACAAGAAGGAAGAGGCGCCCCAGAAGAAGGGCAAAGGATACAAGGACGCGCAGTGGGAAGCCGAAGTACGCAAGTCACTCGCGAGCAAGAAAGCATCGGCTACGCTCTCGAAGCAGGACCAAGCATTGGTTAATGTCCAGCTCGAGAAGGAGGCTGTCGTACGGGAACAAGTCAATGGCGTGAAGGCGAAGCTGGAGCAGGGGCTGCACCTTGTTCGCAGCTTAGTTCTGGCACGAGTTGAACAGCTACGTACATTTGTTTCGCCACTTGCAACGCTCTTGCGTGAAGGCGCGTTCGGGAAGGCTGTGACGCTCGTGGGGGATGCTTCGTTTGAGACCTACCTGGTGAGTAGACCCAGCGTGAGAAGCGTAACACAAGGCTGACGATTGAGGAGTAGCTGTTGTCTGAGTCTTGCTCGGACCGTCTGGATACCTACAAGAAGTGGGTCGGTGTTGCGGCTTTGCGGAGCTCGGAAGTGGATGGCATCCCGGAAGACTACACTCTAGAACCCCTCCACTGTGCGTGTTTCGTACAATTTAGCTGGTCTGTGCGACTAATCTGCTTATGAACTAGCCCTTGTTATCCGAGTCTTGTACCGGCTCCGAACCTTGTCCGAGCAAACTCCCTTCGACGCGGCAACGTTCGGGTACGCATCTCCTCTGCTTAGCCAGGTCCTCGTGAAAGGTGGCATAGCGGTTGGCGAAGAAGACGACCCCCTTGAGCAAATCGCGTTGTCGCTAGACATCATCAAGTTCCATTGCGGTGAATGTGAGTCGATCTGGGGACGAGATGCGTTCCGACATGCAACCCTAACTGTGCGATGCAGTTTCCGATCTTACTTTCCCTCGGACGGGAACCGTTCGCGATCTCATCCATGCGATTCGTAACCAGCCGAAGCTGGCGAAGGATGCAAATTCCGCACTCGTTGACGTTGGGCAGGCCATGCAGGAGAACGCGACTCGGGAGGAGACTCGTGAACTTCTTCGCGGGACGCTGTATCAAGAGGTTTACGTGAGGACTTCCTGTCTTCAGACGTTGCAGGTATGAGCGACACACCCAGACTCCCATGTTACCGTCTAACAAGTTGCCAGCCTTTTGACCTCACCGACTACGATTGGTCTCCCGAGCTCTGGATCGCGTACCATGACGAGGATGAGCAGAACGCTCGTCTAGCCGGTCAGGTCTGGGAAGATAACGGGTTCGATGTTCCGGAGACGTTCTTGCAGGACCTCCTGCCGTACTTCGGTGAGAATTCAGAACGAGTTTAACAAAGTCATATTACTTACCTTACGTTCCAGAACACGAGAACGCCTATGTCCGGTCGTCTTCTGCATCCGCCCTTGCTGATGCTGTCATTGAATACTGGCCGGGCTCGATCAGCAAAGTTCTTTCAACATTGCAAGATTTCTACCGCGAGAAGGTATGTCCACCTCCTGAAAGGTCTAGGGCTAGGATTGACATTGTGGTAGGCCAAAGTCCTTGCCCCAGAGTTCGATCAATATGTAAGTAGTAGTGTTTCGGCGATGAGTGCCATAACTGACTTTAGCATAGGGAATGGTCATCGCGTCAAGCATTGGCCGAACAGATCCTTGGCCAGCCCGCGTCGCGCTCTCTCGAACCCTCGAACTGCTTGCTCCAGCATTCACACCGGAGGACGTTGAGCCCTTCTTCAAGTTCTTGATCCACGACAAGGCCCTTGGCGATCGTCATGCAGATGTTCGTCGCGGCATGCTCCGTTGCGGAACCGCGGCGGCCGACCTTCACGGGTCAGTTCGGTTGCCCGAACTCATCTCCATGTTCGAAGCCGAGCTCGCGAGCACTTGTGCTGCTACGGAGGAGTCTGACCAGATCAAAGAGGCCGTCGTCATTCTAATTGGTCGTGTCGCCAGACATTTGGACCCGTCCGATGCTCGTCTGCCCGCGATCGTCGAGCGTCTAGTAGGAGCTCTCAAGACTCCCGCAGAACAGGTCCAGCTGGCCGTCTCCGAGTGTTTGTCGCCTCTAGTCAAGGTCCTGAAGTCACCACCTTCACAGCTGGTAGACCGGCTTTTCGACGAGCTCTTCAATTCCCCGTCGTATGCCGCTCGCCGTGGCGCTGCCTACGGTCTTGCTGGTGTTGCCAAAGGCCTGGGCATCTCTGCGATCAAGGAGTACAAGATCATCGATCGCCTTCGCGAGGCTGCAGACGATAAGAAGCGCTTCGAACCTCGCCAGGGCGCGATGTTCGCATTCGAGACGTTCACAAGCACTCTCGGACGTTTGTTCGAGCCCTATGTCATCCACATCCTCCCTCTCCTACTCTCTTCCTTCGGCGACGGTACTCCTGATGTCCGTGACGCAACGCAAGATACGGCCCGCGTCATCATGGCCCATATGTCGGGCTACGGTCTAAAGACAGTCCTCCCATCCCTCCTATCCGGTCTTGACGAGAAGCAGTGGCGGACGAAGAAGGGGTCCATCGAGCTCCTTGGTATGATGGCGTACTGTGCTCCGAAACAGCTTTCCCAATCCCTACCAATCGTCATCCCTCGCCTGACGGGAGTCTTAACGGACTCACATGCCCAGGTCCGTACCGCCGCTAACAAGTCGCTCAAGCAGTTCGGTGAAGTTATCAGCAACCCCGAGATCCAGTCGCTCGTGCCTGTCTTCTTAAAGGCAATGGTAGATCCTGCGAAGACATCAAACGCTTTGTCGTCTCTAATCAAGACGTCATTCATGCACTACATCGATCATTCGTCTTTGGCTTTAGTAAGTGTCGTCTTTCTATGATACGGAGTTCCTTGTTGATTGCTTTGCAGGTTATCCCAATCATCGAACGCGGTCTCCGAGAACGTAGTGCCGACACCAAGAAGAAGGCTGCGCAGATCGTTGGAAATCTTGCTTCACTCACTGACTCTAAAGATTTTGTTCCCTATCTCTCGCGCCTTCTCCCGATGGTGCACGTCGTTCTTGTCGACCCAGTACCCGAAGCAAGAGCCACTGCCGCGAAGGCTCTCGGTACCCTTGTCGAGCGGCTTGGAGAAGTCAACTTCCCCGATTTGGTCCCTGGGTTGTTGCGTACTCTCAAGACCGACACCTCCGGTGTGGACAGACAGGGAGCGGCACAGGGTCTCTCAGAGGTTTTGGCCGGCCTTGGGATGGAACGCATGGAGGGCCTCTTGCCCGACATTATTACGAATGCGCAGTCTCCTCGCAGCACAGTCAGGGAAGGTTTCATGTCTCTACTCGTCTTCCTTCCGGCAACGTTTGGAGCGCGTTTCCAACCTCACCTTCCCAAGATCATTCCTCCGATCCTCAACGGTCTCTCGGATTCCGAAGACTACGTGCGCGAGGCTGCGATGCGGGCAGGTCGCATGGTTGTGACGAACTACTCCAGCAAGGCTATCGATTTGCTCCTTCCGGAGCTCGAGCGTGGGATGTTCGACTCTGGCTGGCGTATCCGGGTATGCTTTTCGACATTCTTGTCCAGTTATTGTTCTAACCATCGCCTAGCAATCCTCCATCACGCTGGTCGGAGAGCTGCTGTTCAAAGTGTCAGGAATCAGCGGAAAGGCCGAGATCGAGGAGGACGAAGAGGCGGAAGAGACCGCGCTGGCGGAATCGTCCCGCAAGGCGCTCGTCGAGGTTCTCGGTGTCGAGCGCCGCGATCGCATTCTTGCCGCCCTCTACTTGGCTCGCCAGGATGCTGTCAATGTCGTTCGCCAGTCGTCTGTGCACATCTGGAAGGCGTTGGTGCACAATACACCAAGGACTGGTAAGAAGTTTTTACATTCAGTTTGCATTTATTCGAGGGTGCTAATGCTAAACACATAGTTCGCGAGATCCTGCCCGAACTTATCCAACAGATTGTCTTTTTGCTCACCAGCGACGAAGTGGATCAATCTGAGGTATTGAAGGTCATCTGCTCGTCATCGCAATGTCTTATCCATGTTTTAGACTGCTGCTCGCACCGTTACCGAAATTTGCAGGAAATCTGGCGAAAAGCTTCTGTCCGAAGCTGTCTCCATACTTCGCGCGACCTCGACTTCCTCGGATCCACGCAAGCGCGAGGGTGTATCCCTCGTGCTCTGCGAGCTCATGTGCGTATTCTTATCATCCGTTTGAATCTTTTCTCATTTTTCTCATTCGCGCCACTAGGCTGAGCACCACGGACAACCAGAGAGAAGGCCAAGAGGACGAGATCATCGCTATGGTTCGTGCATCCTTGGTTGACGACGAGGCCAACGTTCGCTCTGCTGCTGCGAAAGCATTCGACACTTTGCAAGAGCACATCGGTGCAAGGGCAATCGACGAGACGATCCCAACGTTGCTGGAAGCGCTTCGTCAACCAGGACAGAGCTCTGGAACCGCTCTGCAAGCACTCAAGGAAATCATGTCGGTGAGCATGCTTCTGTATTCTCGCCAGGTCATTGGATTGATAGGATTCGTCTAGGTCCGCGCGTCGACAGTATTCCCCATCCTCATCCCAACTCTCACGGCGATTCCGATGTCGGCTTTCAATGCGCGCGCGTTGGCGTCTCTTGTGTCTGTTGCCGGGCCAGCGTTGAGCAGACGCCTGAACGTCATTCTTAACGGACTGGTCAAAATGCATGAAGGGAAGGAAGTCCAAGAAGATGAGGAGCTGAAAGAAGCAATTGACGAGGCCATTCGTGCACTGTTGTCGTCCATCTCTGATGCTGAGGGCCTCAACGTCCTTATGCTCGTGCTCTTAGAATGGTGAGTAATACAAAGGAATCTCGTTGACAAGGCTAACTTTTCGTTAGGGCGAAGGCCGATTCTGTGAAGCGCAGAGTCAGCAGTTGCGAAATTTTCGCCATCTTCTGCGAAGAGCCGGAACTCGATTCGTCACTCTATCGTGTCGACTGGATCCGTCAGCTCGTCTCGCTTCTCGATGACAAGGAAGTTACTGTCCACACCGCGGCTTGGCACGCGCTAGACGTGTTCGTCAAGTCAGTGCCCAAGGACGAGCTCGAACCTCTTGTGGTACCCCTTCGTCGCACCATTGAGAGTACCGGCGCTCCAGGTACCTACGTACCAGGTTTCAGCCTACCGAAAGGTGTCTCGCCCACTGTTCCCATCATCATTGCGGGTCTTACCACCGGCAGCAACGAGCAACGCGAGCAGGCTGCGTACGCCATTGGAGACCTCGTCGAGCGCACCGAAGATGCCGCGATCAAGCCATTCGTCGTACCATTCACCGGACCCCTCATTCGTGTTGCTACCCAAGCGACCACATACCCGCCGGCGGTCAAGAGCGCCATCCTCAGTGCCCTTACGACCATGCTGGACCGCATCCCGACCTTCGTCAAGCCCTTCTTCCCCCAACTCCAGAGAACGTTCGTCAAGAGTGCTAGCGATCCCGCAAGTCTGGCTGTACGCAACAGGGCTGTTGAAGCGCTTGGAGTGCTCATGAAGCACCAGCCCCGTGTGGACCCTGTCGTAACTGAGCTGGTCACCGGTGCAAAGAACAACGAAGAGGACATCGCAAGTAGTTTGGTGTTGGCATTGGCCCGTGTCGTTCGCAGCGCAGGTAACAACGTAGGGGAGAAGGCACGAGAAGCTTGCGTAGAACTCGTCGCGGAATCATTCAAGGAGCAGCATGAAGGTTTGTGGATTTTCTTTGCATCCCGTGATCTTTGTTCTCACATGTTCGCTAGACTCATACTCACGTTCTATTGCCGCATTGTTCGCTTCGCTTTCCATCTTTGGGGAACTCGTCAAGCCCATCATCTTGTGCGTCTTCATTAATCCTCCGTTCGTACTCTGTTTGTAACGCGTCTATTTCAGGGCCTACTTGGTTGCTGGCACTCCGCAGTCAGCCCTCGCTTCTCATGCCATTCGCGCAGTTGTCATGCCAGACGACGAGGACGACGTAGTGGAAGGACCGAATGTCTTCCAGCAACTCGGCCTACTACGCAAGGTCGCCCAGAAGGTACTGGAGAGCGCTTCAAACGAAAAACAATCCATCGCGAGACCCGCCCGCGATGCTAGAGACGCATTGAAGGCATTAGGGGACGACGCCTTGCAAGGACTGTTCTGATTTGTCTCATCTGCCTGTAACGAAATCGCCGACTTCCCTTCCCCAGTTAACATGGACTCCCGGCACATTTGAATACCTCGCTTCTACGCCCTGGGCTGTGTGTTGTGGGTTGTATTATCATTGTCATATACAAGCTGTAGCCGACAACATCGTGAATCGATCGCATAATGTCTATCCTCTAATCTAGGTCTATCGTGCGAGTAATTGAGCATCAAGCCCTCAGTCGTAAATCTACAGTACTCTAATCTATACGAATCCATCCCAAAGGAAATAGGCTGAGAGAAAACTAAGTGCTCAGACGTTCTGCTCCGAGTCGCTCAACGTCTTGTCTTTTTCGTTCGTCGTGCCGGGAGCCTCAACCACGCTCATCTTCTCCGCCGCCATCTCCTCCTCGACCGCTTTTTGTTTCAGCACCTCCTCGTCGCCCCTCGTCAGCTCGATATGGCGGATGAGGAAGATCGCCGCGACGGTCGCGACCGCGTTGAGCGCCGCATTGAGGATGAACACTGTCCGGAACCCGCTGATGTACGCGCCGAGGATCCGGTCCGCGAGCGCGGCGGAGACGCCGAGGTCCGCGAGGCTCGACGCGGACGCGGACGTGCGCGCCCCGAGTATCGTCGGGTCGTCGACGATCTTCGCGATCGTGGCGGGGGAAAGGCGGAGCGCGGCCATGGTGTGCCGGAGCGAGTTGTTGATGATCGTCGCGCCGATCGCGAGGGAGAAGGTTCCGCCGAGGAGACGGATGAACTGCCAACGGTTGACAGTGTGGTTAGAACCTTACAAGGTGAGGGACATGGGTGGGTGCGGGAAGCGAATAGGACTTACGTTCCGGACGGCGGTGACGACCGACATGTCGCGTCGGGATACGCTCGCCTGCGCGGCCACCGTGGTGGTTTGGAGGGTCTGCAAGGCGTCAGACGTTAGCGTCTGGTACACGGAATTGACGTGGTTCGACTCACCCCTCCAGCTCCAGTACCGGCAAGGAGCATGTAGAATACGAGCAGGCCTTTAGGAGTGGAAGGAGTGACTGTTGAGAGGCACCCGCATCCAACGGTCCAAATGGCGAAACCGCAGTAAATGTTGGTCTACGCACCCAAAGTCATTCCTCCCAGCACTTACGAGTAGAGAGCTTAATGAGCACTTACCCTGTACCTTCCCGTTAGGCTGATCATTTGTCCCTAGAGACGGTAGTGTCAGACTATGCCCTGACTAAAGCTCGAGGATGCTCACGCAGATGAAGCTGGCCAGAGTCTGGCTGACGAGCACGGGAAGTAGGAATACGCCAGAACGGACGGCAGAGTAGCTCAGCGCAACCTGGAAGTATTGTGGGAGATAGAAGAGGGAGGAGTAGAACACGACCCCGCTAAAGAAGGATGGGAAGATGAGATTCAGGTTCTGGGTTTCTGGCGAAAACGTTACGCACTTGACAAACATCGTAATGTACACCCCCGTGACGGTAATCTGTTTGAATATGTGCACTGAATTTTATGTCAGGCTCTGCTTCCCGGATCAGAAGTGACGAGGAAACCTCACTAGGAATGATCGGGAGGCGGGCCCCCTTCCATTCCCAGAGGCAGAACAAGCCAACAACCAGAGCCCCACAGCAAAGCGGCGCCAAAACTACCGGCGAGGTCCACGGGAATGTAACACCACCCTAGAGACTCGTGGTTAAACATATAGAATCTAGATATAAAAAAGAGAAATCGTTTTACCCAAATGAGGGGGAGGACAATGAGCGCGCAGCCGCCGAGCGTGAGGAACGTGCCGACGTAGTCGACCACCGCGAGCTTCTTCCCGAAGTTGCCCTCCACCGGCTTAAGCGGCAGCACCAACAGTACGAAGACGACCGCGCAGAGCGAAATGGGGAGGGTGATCCAGAAGCACCACCTCCACCCCGCCTTCTCCGCGAGAATGCCGCCCAGAAGCGGCCCGACCGCGAACCCGAACGCGACCACGACGCCAATAATACCCTGGTACTTCCCGCTGATTCAAAAATAAAACAGGAACAGGGTCAATATAAACGTGATAAGCATTCATCACCACTCACCGGTCGCGGAGCGAGACGACGTCAGAGATCACGATCTGCGCCATGCTCACGATGCCGCCGCCGCCGACGCCGGCGATGCCCCGGAGCACGATAAGCTGCATGATCGTGCGCGAGAACCCCGCGGAGAGCGAGCCGACCATGAATATGGCCATCGCGAGGCAGAGCGCGATCTTTCGGCCGAAGATGTCGCTGAAGCGCCCATCTGGGGAAGAAGAAAAATGGAACATGGTCAGTATCGAGTCGCAGATGGCACACGTGGGGGTGGTGTGAATCAAAACGTTATCTGGGGAGTGGGGCTCGCATGGGGCTCCGCAGAAACGAGAACACACGACGCGACACGGCATATTGATATCGGAGCAATGGCACTCACACAGCGGCTGGAATGCGGTCGAGGTGAGGAAGTAGGCGGAGGGCACCCAGGAGACGACGGAGCCGGCGTCGAAGGCGGCCGAGATAGTCGGAAGAGCCGTCGCGACGATCGTCGAGTCGAGGCAAGAGACGAGGATGCACAGAGAGAGCCCGAAGAAGATTATCAAGACTTTCTTCCGCGGGAGCAGGTTCGTCTGGTCCGTCAGAGAGACCGTCTCAGAGTGCGACTCTACGACGGTAATTGCATCGTCGTGAACAGTGGCCGCCACGTCTGGGGTCGCGGACCTGGGGGTAGACACCGCGGTTCCGGGGTAAGGCATGCGGGGGAAGGAGGGGAAGGGCGGGGGAAAGGGGAGTAGGGGGTGGGGGGTGAGGACTGCAGTCGCCAGAGACAGTCTCGTTGATAAAGGGAAAGCTAGCTGAATGAAGGCCCTAGAACGACGCCTACCGCAGGAGCTTCAACTTTAACATGGGACCATATAGCGCGTTCGAAGGTTTCGGGGCGAAGTTTGTACGTCACGGCGTAGGCGACAGTATGGTCGTCCGCGAATCATCGGCCTCCGTCTGAACGAGTTCGGAGGGGAGGCGCGTGCACATGGTGTCTTGCATGCAGCCGGCAGGCGCTGCCGACTGTGCTGGCGGTATCAGTGGGCAGAGGTGGGCAGGTGCGCTGCTTCTAATAGCAACAACGCCGGCACCACGGCGCACTGGGATCAGTGGGATGAGCCTCGTGTGCAAAAATTGGGACGCTTCGGTACTCACGGCCGATGGGGTGGAGCGCCGGAGAAACCGGGGAGAATCTGGGCGGGTACAGAGCAGTTTTTGAGCCCGCAGAGCAAGCCTAGAATGGGCGACATTGGCCTCACCGGGCCCAGAGGGATGAGAAAGTTAAGAGAAAGCGACGTTGCCAGCTGCTCGGACAGACGCGCGCTTCCCGTTGAATAACTGTGGCTGTGCCGGAGATCTTGCACCGACGGAAAAGGCAATTGCAACTCCACTGGCCTCTTTTACCTTGGTACCAAGGTTTGTGACTGGAGGGTCAAAATGTTAGCGCCTGCATCAACCGATCGTCTCACCAGGTTTCTCCTTATGTCGCAGTGTCACCGCCTGCTGCCGACCTTTTCAATCACTCGCTCTTCAGACTCGCTCTAGGCTTGCTGCCGAATGCCACACACCCGGCAAGATCGATCGTGGTGAGTGCTTGTCCTTCTCCTACTTATGCCTTCCATGCCCCCCCGTACCCAAGGTTGCGCCGCGTGCCGCAGGGCGGCAGTCCCCTACTAGTGTGGAACCTAAAACCTGAATTCGGGGCGACAACAACGAGGAAACCGTGCACACAGGACAAGAATATACACTAGCAAGGTTGCGTAGTACGAGGTACATTATTGACAACAGTATGAATACATTGAAACATCAACATTAACTAAGGTCCGAGTGCAAGGTATAACCATAACGGCATTATACGGGCATGAATGATATAACAGCGATTTTCAAGAATTATAGTGGGTAGAATTATCCATACAGCAATGAACGTGAGTGCAGCGACTGTGCCGCATTACATTGTACAAGTCCTATAGGTTATGAAGCGACGGCATTGTTGGAAGAATGAAGAGGGTCGAGCTGCACCATCCACCAGTCAAGCGAGTGAGGCGCTGCCATCGCAGGACTTTCAAGTTGTGGCTCCACTCGTGGCCAAGCGCCCTGATTGACAGTGGCATTCATGGCGGGAATCGACAGAGCTTGATCAACGAGCTCCCCCGACCATGCATACTCGGCCCCCGCGGCTGCCAGCTCGGGGTCGAGCCACGTGGGGGAAGGAGCGACGGGTATCGCCTGCTGAGAGAATTGATACGGGACAGCACCGTTCAACTCGGCCAAAAGAGCGGGGTATGGTACGGGGCCGATGTGGTGAGGAACGAGTGGCGCACAACCGTCGAACGTTGATTGGTGGTCGTAGAGCTCGTACCCGGGCACAGCCAAATAGTCTCCGTGTATCGAGAACTGAGCCATGGGTACTTGTGACACGTCTTGGTAGAACGCGCCGTCCGAAGCGAAGTCCAGCACAGCGGGCGAAGGGACGCGGGAGGCACTCGCCGACGGAGGGAAGCTGTACACGGACGGACCAGGACTCGGCGATAGGGTGTGGCACAGTGTCAACGCTGGAGTAGGCATGAGGTTTTCGCTGGTCACGAATGGCGAGGACCAGCTGTGCTCGTGGTCGAAGGGCTGGGTGGACACGGGAGTGGGGACGGCGTGCGAAGTTCTGGCGACCGTCGACAGAGCCTAGTGGGAGGGAACGATGGAGGTAAATAAGAGGACACAAACTACAAAATAAGGGAGACTCACAGGTAGATCGTTACTGGGGTGAAGGGAGGAGCCTGCGTACGGAACAGCGAGGACAACCGCAGGGTCATCTGCAGCACGCGCCTTCCGCCCCTTTCCTCCTCGTGCCTTCTTCGTAGCGACGGTGCTCAGAGCGGCGTCACCCTTCTTCGGGGCTGTCGTACCCTTCTTCGGTGCAGTCTTACCCTTCCTCGGGACGGGCGTAGCCTTCTTCTCCGCGGAGCTGTCCTTCCCGTACTTCAGCCCGTGTTCTTCCTTCAGCTGCGCGGCCTTCTTGAAGTACGGAGCTTGCTCTTCGTCGGACATCGCGTGCCACACCTCACCGGCCTCCACGGACACATGTTTTTGCTGCCGCTTGCCGGTCGTTCCGTCTGGCTGCTCGCGGGCGACAGCTCTCTTGGCCTTGAGATTTTCGTAGAAGTCCAGCCGGAAGACCAAGAAGGCGTTCAGCGCCTTGGGGACGTAGGATGGGTCCCTGTTGCGTTTGGCAGGCCTGATCACGAATAGTGCGAGCGGAGAGATAGACCGGAACGGGTGAGTGCGGGCTGACAGAGGGATTGCAGTAATACGTACATGAATGTTGGTCTTGTTTATTCGGCGAGATATGCAGTGACCTGTTCGGAGAGACTCGGAAAACGGAGAGAGAGGTGAGGGAGAGACGGTTTGGAGAGGATGGTGTAGGAGACGGGCGAGAAATTAAGGACTATTAGCGGGGAGAGGGATTAGAAAACGAGCGTGAGGGAGGGGGAAACCAGTTCGAGAGACAACCCACACGTCGGGGGCTACTCTAAATACGGAGAGCGGTGCTCGCCCAGAGCGCACCCACAGGAGGGCGATCTTGACTTGACCGAAGCGGCCGCCGTACCCACGCAACGTCTCCCATTGTCCGCCATAAAAGGGGCCCGTTCGTGGAGCGACAGACAGCGACGACACAGCCCACATTGGGGGGACTATCCGCAGCATTTTCCGGACTGGTCCAAGCGTTCGCGGGTGGCGGGTCTCAGGAACGGGAGGATGACGTGGGACGGTCTTGTGTGCGGGGCAGAAGACTAAACGCTATTCTATTACGTATCCGAGGCATCCTGCCTCGGGTCTGATATCGGTACCTCCGTCGGACCATCGGTTCGGCCGGTATTGTTGTTCTCGTCGCGCCGCTCGAACGGCTTCAAGCTTGCTGTGTCATGGGATAGAAACGATAGGCCAAGTCTGGGCTCGCTCTCTGGTGAAGTAAGAGAAATGCGTCAAGCAGAGAGTTAATAAGCAGTGGATGCCACAGTTAAACCTGGCAAACGTTGGATGGGGGTGGTAGGAGGACTCGGACCAGCTGGCAGCTTGTCGGAAACGGAGAGCGCGATGATCCACGTCCGCAATGGTGGCTGTGCTGAAAAACGTTTCGAAGACAAAAATGGCAAGTGGACCCCCGTGCACCCCACGGTATGTCGGTGACGACTCTGCATGAAACTCGCATATTCCATAGTATTTCGGGAAGCATAAGACGCATACACAAAGAATATAAGAGACGACATATAAACACAGCATCAACGAACTTGACAGCTATGCCGCTAACCCTGAACTTGGAGACCGATTCAAGTTCAGCCACCACCTGACCTGTCGTCGCCCACCGGCAACTCAACACCGCCGCTACCACACCCATCCGTCTGCTGTCCCAACACAGACCATGCGACATCAAGTCCGTAGTCCTTAGAGCCTGGCGCGAATTCCGATCTGAGGCGCCCAGGGAGCAGGAGCGATGGGCAACCCAGTAACGTCCGGGGACGGACCGGGCCACATTGGGTGAGACGGGAAATTCGGGACCTGGTAGGATGGGAAGGAGGCCGATTGAGAAGGAGGAACTTCCCCAGTCATACCGAGCTGGTACGTCTCGTAACCAAAGCCAGTCTCGTGAAAGGGTACGAGTGCGGCCGGCGGAGCCATAGAGTTGACCGACTGGCGAATGTAGGGCGCGGACGGTCGGGGTACAGTCGCGCTCGTAGTCCAAGAGGCTGAATGGGTGGCGGTCATGGTCATGGGCTGGTGATAGGCCCCGGCGGGTACGGCGGGTACGTTGGTCCAAGCGGCATGAATCTGCGCCGGCATGCCAAGAGACGGCGGTTGGGGCACGGTCACGGGAGCTGGATGGGTCGGAGCCGCCATGTACTGACCGCCATTGAGCGGTGCGTTGTCGTAGTACTGAGCGGGTCGAGGCGTTGGAAGCGCGGCATAGGCCTCCGGAGACATCAGATGCGACGGCTGAGGGGAGGGATACACGGGAAGGGAGGGCTGATTGAACGGGTAAACGGGGGCGGGAAGAGGTGCGGAATGATGAACGGGGATGGTGGGTGGGGTGGGGACGAGGGGAACGGCAGAGGACGGCCCTTGAGAGGTGGTGGAAGGGGAAGACGACGCGGAGGAACGGGAGAGGCGAGATCGCGACGACGAAGAGGACAAACCGGGAACGGTGTAGGGAGCAGCTCGCGCCCTCGGCCTCTGCTTCCCCTCGACGTGATCACGCTTCTTCATCCTCTTGCCCTCCGGATCCGGCAACTTAGCTAGCTCCGCCTTGCGTTCCTCCGGGGTCATCGCTTCGAGTTCTTTCTTCTTCTGCCAGTAATAAGGGAAACGCGCCTTGTGCCCGGCCACGAAGTCCCGATACAGACCGTTCCAGAAGTCAGGGTTCTGCGCGGCTTCCTCGTGCCAGGCGGCGCCCATCACCTTCGAAACCTCGTCCTGTCGCACCGAGAGCGACGTCTGGCGCACCACGTTGTAGATCTTCCTGAAGCAGATGAATCTGTTCATAAACTTCATCTTCACGTTGTCGATGTGCTTTGTGGCCAGAAGGAGGTTGATCACGGCTTCCCGAGTGCGGAAACGCTCCAAGACCTGCTCTTCCCTGAAGCGAGGGTTGGCCATGGCCCGTGTGGTCTACAGTCAAGATGAATATCAGAAAGACGCCATCGGATTGATTGATGGTGGCGGACTGGACTCACAGACGAGGATGAAACGAGCGAAGTGGAGGAATGAGCGTCGGTGGAGTATTCGGAGCTGGACGACGGCGACGCTTTCCGTCAAGTCCCCATATATATACCACCAACCGCTCTGCCCAAAGCGCTGTACCAGAGCCAGGCACAACACAAAAGCGAGCTTTGAGCGTGACACATACCGACGAGGCTAACTTCTTACCCACAAAGCAAATACAGTCCGCAGCCAATGAACGCCCGTGGTTAAGGGCCTGATGTGAAAAGCGCTCCCCGTCCTTGCATCTGTAGCCCATTGTCCCAGAGCGAACTACGTAACCGGTAGACCCAACAAGCACGTAACAGCTTGGGCGCGGTGCTTTGGATGAGATGGACAAAGGGCTGAAGCAGCTTAGCCGACGTGTCGCGAAATGATGGACGCTTAATAGCACTCACCTGTGGACGACGTCCGAGTTTCACGGAAGCGAGCAAGTCGGCGAGATCGTTCGCCGGACACACCAGGGGGCAAAGCAACGGTTAGACGATCAGATATGCTGCCGTTCCCCACTGCAATCGCGATTCGCGAACAAGGCGTCGTGGAAAGCCAAAGATTCGGGGACCGGAGAATGGAGATAACACGCAGTCGCAATTCGCACGAGGCGGTATACGTGAAAAGTCAGATTTTCCGGACAGGACGCACTAGCATAACTGAGATCTCACCAACGAAGTTGAACGCTCCACGTCTAGTAGATCTACTTCGGACTAGGGTCGAGTATCCGTCTGTGGGAAGATCACCCTTCGAGCAACGTGGACGCGTGCAACGGGCTTGTTCCCAAAAAACATCGGAATGCGTGGTGCGGCTCATGCCTGGCATGGCGGTGAATGTCAGAGATCTAGAGTGGGCAAAGTAGACAGGAATTGCCGACTCACCGCGTCCTTGAAGTCGCCGTACAGATCGCTGACAAAGTGACCGTCCTCTCTATGCGTCTGTGTGGATGATCACGATGTCCTGGTCGCTTTTTCCTAGATGCCGGGCCATAACTTGTTTAAAGAGGGGTCTGAAAGCGCGTGGGACGAGAGCGCGAGTAACAGAAAGTTGCTTCGAACAACGGTCATTGAGGGAAAGTATGCTTCTCCCCCGATGTCTTCGTAGTCGTCTATCGGATTGAGAATCTATTGGAACGCGTCGTGCCAGCTAGCGAAGGAGGTAAAAGGAGGCATGGCCGCCTAGTGATCTCGATCAGTCCGAAAAGTGCGAAAATGGGTTTGATATTTGGGCTATCTGGCACACACCTCTGACTTCGCGTACATTGAAGTCGATGCCAATATTTTTGGACAATCTGGATGCCAGTGGTAGTGCGCCATGTCTGCCAGTGGGAGCCCTCCAAACCCAAATTCAATATTCATCTTCGTAAAAACGCATACATCATCGACATGCTCACCTTAAATATCATGAACATTAGAAATATATAGAGCAATTGTGGATCATGGAGCTTTAATGCGCGTCCGCGTACAAAGACGAGTGCAAGCAGAGGCGTTGACTTGGTGTGCGATCGATTGCTTGGGCGCCAAGTCGGATTGCCACGTGGGCTGGGGCAAATACCAGGCGCTGACCCGAGGAGTGGTCGTGGTCGACCACCAACGATATGCTGCCAACAGAGAACCAGGCCCACGAAGAAGGTACCGATGCGTGTATGTTACCTTGTGACACCTCCAGCAATATGCTTACCAAGGCGCCCACAGTCACTACCCTCAGCTCAGCCCACCGACGACCCGTGAGTCGTATTCAATCAAACTGGCAGTTACAGCTTGAGTACCGCATGTGCTGAGATGCGCCTTGCCACTGGTAGGATGAGCTCGAATTCCCGTGGAGTATGCGCTGACTTCATGATTTTTAGACGAACTTCCTCAGGAATGGACCTGATACCATCACATCCCCTCTTGCAATGCCCAGAGTTACTGGCAGAGATCTTCTCCCATCTCGAGCTAGCCACCAGTCCCACCAATATGGACAGCAGCCGTACGACTGAGATCAATAACGAACACCGGAAGCTTCGCAAGACCCTCGCTGCCGCCGCACTATCCTGTCGCGCCTTGACCGAGCATGCTCTTGCTGTCCTGTGGCGACAACTGGACAGCGTGCAGCCCCTCCTCTCGCTCCTTTCAAAACGCAAGCGGCAGTTCCCGAAATCTAATATCACTGTAAGCTAGTCAACTGCCTTCCTGAGACGCAAGCTGAGGCTTATCCGACGCAGAGGCTTCAGGCCGATATTACCGAGCAGTCCTGGCTGCGCTTTCAGACCCATGCTCGACATGTACGAGCACTGCACGACCCGGACTGGTCCGCTGTTCATCCTTCAACCTGGACTTTCATTGGGCGATGGTGTGGCACAGTGCCGCTCCTGCCCAACTTGGAAGAGCTTTCGGTTCTCCCTCTCAACATACAAAGCCCCACGTCAATGATGTTTATCTCTCCAAAACTCCGGAGTCTGTCTTTGTTTGTGAGGTACGACGAGTCGGAGTCGGAGTCGGAGGGTGGTTGGCTACTGCAAGAGGACAGAGAAATCGTGAAGACACTCTTCCGACAGATCGTGTCCACCGCGCCGAGGATCAAGACGCTCTCCATCGAGAGCAACGTCTTGGCGCTCCCGCCCACCTGCCTATCCCGCATCCGCGAGCTCGAGGGTCTCACAGCCCTACACGCGCATAACTGCGTGCTCGACTACGCGCTGCTCCGCTGGCTCGGTGGCTGCCCGAGCCTCCGCACGCTCTCCGGCATGATCGACATGGCGAGGGTCCCTCCGCGGCCGACGGATCCCGCAGACGAGGACTACTTCGACTACGCGCCCTTCTACGGCTTCAACCAGGTCGAGCACCTGCACATCCGCGGCTCCCCCGCCGACCTCCACCTCTTCCTCGACTACGCCGTCCCCTGCAGGCTCAAGACGCACACCGTGGAGTTCGACACCTGCGCGCCGCCCGCGGCGATCACGCGGTGCGTGGAGGTGGTCTGGGACAACGACCGCACCCGCCGGTCAGTCCTGCGGGAGCTCACGCTGGTCTACCCGACGGAGTCGTACCGCGACGAGGAGGCGGGCAACTCGCTGCAGGACGCGGCGCTCGTCGACGTCGTGCGCCCCGCGCTTGCCATCCGCGGGCTCCGCAAGGTCACGCTCGGGTTCCACGAGATCCCATCCCTCGACAACGCTGGGGTCCTGGAGATGGTCGAGGCGTGGCCGAAGCTCACCGCACTTCACATCTTGCCGTCCACGGGCGCGCGGTACCGCGCACACACGACGCTCACGCCCGCGGTCCTCGTCGCGCTCGCGCGGCAGTGCCCGCGCCTGGTGGAGCTGACGCTCCCGGAGGTCAAGCTCAGGGACGTGCACGAGACGGAGGAGGACATGCCGGTCGTCGGGCTGCGCGCGGTGCGGAAGCTGAGTTTGTTCTTCTGCCACTGGGTGGACCATGAAGATGTGCTGTACACGGCGGCGCTGTTCCTCGACCGTCTATTCCCATGCTTGGATTTGCATCCGTCGTGGGAGGGGCATGACGAGGATGAGGAGGAGGATGGGCTGTCTAGGTCATTGGATGAGCAAGGGCGGGAGGCGGAGAAGACGTGGCGGCGGATCGAGGAGTACTTGTATTCGATGCAACTTGGGAGACGGCACGGCGAGATGCTTAAGTCTGCGGTGTCGCTTTGAATTATATCTGGTCAGCAATTTCATCGCACGTGTTGTCGACCATAGGATGTTGCTATGTTGCATTTCAGCATGATCTTACACTTGGCGACTCGTCATGTCTAGCGTTTCCAGTTTATGTATCGGGTAGGTGGAGCCATCCTACTTATCTTCCCCTCCCGGACAGTACTTGAAAGCACGTTATTTCTAGTCTAACGTTGACGGCATCTAAACTACAGCTCCTAGCACCGGTTTGTGAGACGTAAACTAGAGATAAATATATAGCGAAAGGAGCAGTGGGAGAGGGGGAGATGTGGGCGGCAGGTCGGCATGCACGCTGGTTCGAGAGGTCAGGTAGAGGTTATATGGTTTGGGATTTGATAACTAACCTTGTGGTTCCCCGCCTCCCCGTGTTTCATATCGTACATGTCCGCATTACCGCAAACTATGCGAGAATGGAAGCTTGATCCCGGGCTGAAATCCGCGAGGATGGCGTCTCTAGAGTTGGTGCCTCCGCGTCCATTTCTCGCCACTCAGCTCCCTCTTCGATAATTCCATCCATTTCCATTTCTTGCAGAGACGCTTGCCCGGTCGTCATTTGCCCTCCCTGCGTCATCGTCAGCATTATACATCGACACCAGTTCGAGACCACGAGCGCAAGAACTAGCTATGAGTCTTCCAGATCCCCTCGCGCGCGAGAGCATTGATCACCGCGCGCTTCACCGCCTACGTCGACACTCTCCATGTTAGTATTCTCACGGAAGACGGGAGACGGGCGACGCACATTTTTGTTCTCGCGCTCGACGCCCTCCCTCTCCCTGTTCCTCTTTTGCTCAGCCTTCTCCCCGTCCTTCGCTTCCGCCTTCTTCTCCTTCCCCTTGCCCGAGCCCGCCCCGCCGCCAAACACCCCCGCCTCAGATACCGTCCTCCTTACGGGCACGCTCGGCACCTTGCACACGTCGCCTTCCCTCCCCTTCCCTGCCCCCACACGCGCGCCCTTCCCCAGCGCCTTCGCGTGCATCCTGAGTAACCCTGTTACGATCGCGCCGCGCTTGCCCTTCGCTTCCCTCGCGCTCCCCTCCCCCGCCGCCTGCGCCGCAGAACGGTCGAACTTCACCGACTCCCTCTTCCGCTTTGCCCCAGCACCCGTGCCGCCGAACGCGAGCGGGGGCCGGCATGAGGTCGGGCCGCGGCGCAGAAGGCGGAATGACGGTAGGGGCGGAGGCCCGGGCAGGATGGGCGCGGCCAGGAGGTGGAGAGTGTGGGGCAGAGTGTGCGATGTCGACGCTGTTGCTGGGGGGATGAGGATGGAGGGGGGGTGGGGGTGGAGGATGCTGGTACGCAGGAGGAAGAGGAGGGAGGGGAGGGCCACAGTTCGGCGTAGATGATGAGATCGGGAGTTTCGGGGTCGTCTGTGGAGGGCGGAGAGTCAGTGGTTGATCACAGAATGGGAGACGAGAAGGGGAAATGGCTCCGAGAGGTGCATATAGCGACGAGCGTTCGCGTGAAACTAGGCTTCCTGTGGAAGGAGGAGGGCGCCACCCGACACGAGTAGAGGCGGGTGCATGCGCGCATGGCAGAGATAAGAGCTGGATATGTGCATACTTAACGACTTTCCATCTAATGGAGATTATTAACCTCGAGTGAATTGGAACGGGCGTCAGGGACCCAGCTTTCTGTTCACATTTTCCAACCGCAACAGCGTTCCGACCTGCGATCGCTGGGGGTGATGGGGCTGAGGCAGAAGAGATTCTCGAAGGATATTGGTGAGTGGCGGGTCTGGATGGATGTCGCTATGGATCAATCCGCAAGCGACTAGGGTTAATATTCGCCATTTTACGGACGAGTTGAGAGACGTACATGGAGATATCTGGGGTGGTGATTCTATCCGCACGTCTTTCACTCGGACGGTGCCGATGAAATTTAAAGGGTGACCACGCAAACTTTCGATGGTCAGCACGACAGTCATTGAGCAGAGCCCGGCTGCCATGCGTCTCCGCAGCATTGACTGTGAAGCTGAGCCCGTCGAGAAGGAGATGAGAGTTGGGGAGGGAGAGAGGACCACGGTAGGGAGTCGATGTGGAGCAGCATGGGCCTTAGAAGGAGTCGATTCCATGTTGTAAACCGAGGAGACATCAAAGTCAGAGTGCGATTAGTCCAGAACAACTCGACACTCGAGCCTGGGTAAGAAATGTGGTTAGTATGCCCGATTACCGCGATGAGCTAATGCACTCACTCCCCCACTGTTCATCACCCTCCGTTGGAGCTACTCTCGTATAAGCACTGGTTTCCCCCCGTGTCGTCGAGCGTCCGTAGGAGCCCTCGACCAACGAGGCAGAGGCGACCGTCCTGTGGGCGAAGGGTGTAGCGGTTAGGGGTGTTCGGAAGTCCTCGTCGCTGCTGACAATTGAAGGAGAGCAACACCGTCTGCAAACCGAAGAAAAACGAGAGGGATAACGGGAGTGCGCACCTGCTAGTTCGAGGTACTGGTACTGCTCGATGTACGCCCGCCTTGTTCGCAAGATTGTTTGAAAGCCTTAGTCTTGTTAGGTATGTCCCTCGAGTCACTCGATCTTGTACTGATAAGCTGGAACTCCCGACCAGGATCAATTCTTCGATAACTTCCGGCCGGATGACCGCATGAAAACGTGGACGAGATTAGAGAAACAGGCTATAGACAGTCTTTAGACGTTCCGATGCTGAGGGCGGTGGAGGGGGATGATAGGACTGGGACCCAGGCCTGAAGTTTCAGGAGCTAATAGGCAAATTAGTTTTCTTCGTACTTAAACGGTCACTGTCTGCAGCCTGGTCTGCAGCACGACGAAAGATCAATACCAGGAAATCACCCGTTCAGAGAGATAAAACGGTGACAGACCTAGTGAACTCCGAATTCCACAGACATTCCTAATGAGCCGCAGGAGCTAGCTAGGTCCATAAAAATCGAAACAAGTAGAAGATATGGAATCGACGTTGAACGAAGGATGGAGCTAGACGCTCAGGCCAAACTATGGGTCGGCTTATGTAATGGCATTTTGAACGCTCGACGCCGCCTTCCAGGTCGCACGGCCACAGTTTTTTTCTCTCTCTCTCCTTCTCAATACCATCGGTCTATCGACGCTGAAATGAGCCTACAGATTCGACCAAGTTGTAAAGTAACCATCTATATCATCTCTTCATGCAAATTCAACGCCACATAATGCCTCCAGTGAGCACCATAATATCCTAATATGCCTTCCAGGGAGGTATCACTGGTGGATGCGAACTTTGAGTATGTTACTACATTGCCCTTTGTCATCGACGTAGCATCGAACCGCAAACTTACCCATTCAAGCAGGTCGGGGTCAAGAGGTGCGCTTCTTCAGGCTTCTTCTTGCCATCGATAACGCACCAGAAAGCATCTCGACACAAATATTCCCAAGCTCTTGATCCGCCTTGCACCGAGTGTGGCTGGGCATGCGCGAGAGGCGGTGTGCACACCCAATGACCCCACGTGTTCGGAGCTCTTTGCGGTGAGGACATATAAAGTGATCCTGGGGAAGCGAGGAACCTCGTCTCTCTTTCCTGTCCTCTTTCCCGACATGTCCCACAGAGACCAGCACCCGTGGTTGCCCGGCGAGTGAGTCACATCTGCCACGTTCCCGAATCTACATCCACATAACCACCACCCAACCCAGGTGTATCTTGTCCAAGAATACGCTCCCTAGCCCCGCCGCTCCGAGTTCCGGCGTCATCTCAGAGCCCCCCTCACGACGCTTCGAATCCAAAGCTCGCGCGACTTCGCGCAAGAGCAAGGACCGCGACCGGGTCAAGCCCCCCGCGAACGGCTTCCTTCTCTTCCGCTCAGAGTACGTGAGCAACCCTGCCAACCAGATCTCGACGGATGGCAGCAGGAAGCGCCAGGTGGATCTCACGCGAGAAGCCGGCATCGCCTGGCGCCACCTCTTCCAGGAGCAGCGCGATATCTATCGGGAGACTGCCCGCCGGAACATGGAGGCGCACAAGACCAGGCACCCCGACTACTGGACCAGCCGGCGAGGAAAGGACGGCAAGTTCGCGCGCGCTGATCCGAAGCGCGAGCAGGGAAGCTCTGTCAAGGTGTCCCACGGGGAGCACGAGGCGGTGTTGAGCGTCGACCCGCGTTCCCAGTCGGCCTTCGCCCCTACCGCAGCAGGCTCCCCATCATCTACTGAGGACGCCGCATCGCCGTGCCCATCCCTCTCCTCCTCCGTCAGCGACGACATGGAGGACTGTCGTACTCCTCGACCATCCTGCGAGTCTGAGTCTCAGCAGTCGTTCCTCTCGGTGACAACAGGCTCTTCCCCGGAGCAGCCTTCCTTTGGTGGATTGGAACCCTACCCTTTTTACGACTTCATCGACGAGTCGCAATTCCTCTCCGCCGACGTCTCTCCTGTTCCGCCCTGGTGGTTCTCGGAGACCTCGCTCAGGACTGACATGGCGGCTTCCAAGGAGTTCCAGAAGCCCGACTACGGGGTATCGTACGAAGACTGGGCCTTCACCGAAGGCGAAGACTTCTTCGTTGATGGCGCGCGAGCGCTCGGCGGCCTTGCGATCTCTCTCGCTGGTTTCTGGACCTCCGAGGACGCTCCTCTCGCTGCCTGATTACGCGGGCCCGATTGGAGCTCCTATTCCTCCTCCTTTCATCTCACGGACTATCTCTTCCTGCTCAGAAAACCCCCAGAAAACCCAGAAGATCGCCCTCGATTCCATCTCTATTTGCAAGCACTTCCTCTATTCACGGATGTTTATTGTACATATTTCCCGACCTAGCTTCCCCCGCCAACCTCGTACGCCATCTTGACCACTCCGGCGCGCCGCGCGCGTTGCGGATGCTCTCTATGCCTACGGCTCCCGTCTTCGGCCACTGCCGTTCGCTCCACTATTGCCGGTCTGGATGACCGCTATTCGCCCACTTTTCGATACCCCTCGCCAGAGTGGTGCAGGAACTGGCAACACCTTGTGCACAGCAACCGCTTGATCACCGGTCACCCCCCCTCGTGTTGCCCCACCTTCTGACGACTATTGTCGTGTGCCATCCCTCTGCCCCCCTCATACTCAAGAATCCTCCATGCGACTACTGTGCATTGCACAGTGTACTGTCTGCATCGCAGGCTCCCATACGTTTGGGTCCACGTCGCGTGCGGCCGATCCGCGCGCGCGAGGTTCTTCTCAACCGGGCTCCCACTTGTCCTACCGACGACCCCAACGCCTGTGCGATCACCCGTCCCCGATCGCATCGATTTCGTGCGGCGCGCTGGAGATCTGCGTCTGCGTGTGACGTGACGCCCGCGTTGGCAGCGTCCTCGGTAGCCTTCGTCCGTCTCTGTCTCTTCGTCTCTCTTCGTCCCTCGCCTCCCCACCTCCTTCCAGCGCGCCTTCGCCCGTCGCCCGTCTCTCTCCACGTTTCCCTCTGCTCATCTCTCCGTCTCTTCTCCTTCCCTCTCGATCCTCTTCCACTCGACCCAAAGATCCTCGCCCTCCGACGTTCCTTGATTTCTAGCAGTCCCGTCCTCCTCGACTAGTGCTGCCTCCCACGATACACGGACCGCCTACCACAATACGCCTCGCCTCGCAATACACACCATTTCCCACTATCCTCTCCCCGCCCACACCTTTCCTCGACACTCTTCCCCCAGTACCTCGGTCATCAAATACACGCCCCCACACCACCCATTATCCTTCCGCCTTCCTTTCCTTCTGACACGTCCGCTCCATCCACTTCCCTTCCCCGACCATCGCTTTTCTTTCTCTTATTCGCATACACATCGCGTCTCGACATCGTTCTCTCGCCGCTCGCATTCATCATCCCTAACCCGGGTTCTGTAGCTCTAGCATTACTTCATCATTGTATTACCACCGCATTCACAAAGACAATCCACGAACGACCCTGTATCTCTAGTCTGCCATTACACCACCTAAGTACTCTATCAGCATACGCACTTCAACGCTACGATTACAATACGACACTCCACGGCCACATCATTAGGTAGAGCACTTCACATCCCCATATTGCCGCATCGTAGCATATATCACCTATTGGCCCAGGCATCGCCCGTAGCCATGGTTATAATCCCACATAGCAGTCGCCTCCTTAGTCCACGGTAACCACTAGTTGTGGTCACTCGTAGCATATATAGCCACCGTACTGTACCGTAGCCATAGTCGTAATGACTAGCATATGAACGCTTATACCACCTACGAGAAGCACACAAACCTCGCCCCAACGCTTCGAGATCTCACTTGCATCACATTGAAGTGAGTCGAGATGAAAGCGCACAATCTATGCGTTCTAGCGTGTCATTAACCAAAATCGTACCTTACTTTCCCCCAACACCCACCTCCACACACAGAGGCAAGCTCACAGCCACTTCCCGCCCATGAGCTTCAGCAACCGCTCCCTGAGCGTGGTCACCTCCGCCTCCTTCACCTCCTCCTTCTGCTTCTTCTCGACCCGCTTCCTCACCACCCGCTCCACCACCACTCGCTCCCCCTCGTCCTCCTCGCTCGCCACCTCCGGCGCCGGCGTCTTCGCGTGCAGCCGTGCGCGCGCGAGGATCTGCTCCTTGCGCGACAGCCGCGGCGCCTTCTCGCCCTCGCCCTCCCCTTCCGCCCCCTCCACGTCCTCCACCGCATCCACAGCATCGACCTCCTTCGCCCACGCCTTCGGCCTCGTTCCCGTAGTCGACGACGTGGCCACAGCCGGCTTCCACGTCGTCGGCTCCTCCGCGCCCTTCAGCATGACCGCGATATCCTCCCTCCTCGCGACCTCCTCCTCCTCCGCCTTCTGCGCCGCCTCCGCCTCCCGCCACACCTCCGTCCCCCCCGTCCCTCCCATTCCCGCTGCCCCCGCCTGGTCCTCGCCAGCGCGCGCCGCGCGGCGGGGGTCGTTGAGCGCGAACTCGCGCCACTTGTCGAGCGCGGCGGCCATGTCCGGGGGCACGGGGCGCGGGTCCTGTGGCGTGGGGGTGTAGAAGCCGCCCCACTCGAAGAAGGCGGGGCCGAAGGTGCGGTTGGCGTGCAGCGAGCGCTGGCGCGGGAACGACGTCGCGTCGCGCTCTGTGTGTCGCGCACCGCGTCAGCACGGATTCATTCATTCATTCACACATCCACAGAAAGAAAGAAAGAAAGAAGGCAGAGGAAAGGTGGAGGCGGAGAGGGGGGGAGTGGGGAGTGGGGGAGAGGAGGGAGAGAAACGGGAACAGGACGCACTGGCACGCTGGACGACGACCTCGACGACGCGCGTGGGGCGGTCGTCGCCATTTACGACGGAGATGGGCGCGCCGTAGAGCCCCAGCGCGGACCCAGCCCCGGGCGCGCTCCCCTCGGGGGCGTCGGGGGCGAAGTTGGGGTCGCGCTCCTGGGGGTCGAGGAGGCCTTGAAGATCCGCGAGGCCGAGCCCGCCGGGGCGGTCCTGCTTGACGACGGGGACGGCGACTTTGATGTTGGTGCCGTTGGCGGGGATGCGGTCGAAGGCGGCGTCGTCGGCGAACTCGAGCATAAAGTAGCTGTGGTACTTGGTCGTGATGTCCGGGTCCTGGGGGTGCGGCCGGTCAGCGGGAAGGGGGAAGGGGGACGGAGGAAGACAGAGGAAGGGCGCGAAGGAGCGCAGAACGAAGGGTGAAGGTAATAGAGGGAAGAGGTAGAGAGTGTTTGCGCAGGCATATATCCTCATTATCCAGCTGGCTCGCAACCGCGAACCTTGGGAAAGGAAGACTACGTTCGTACGTCCTTGAGGGCGCGTCGCCCTGTCCATCTGGGCACACAAGCAGGACTAGCTAACGGAGGTGAACCGGAAAGGCCATGATCCTACAAGCGGCCACGAACCGCCTCACTTTCGTGCAATTCAGACGCACACGGAGACACGCCTCCAAAATGAAAAAACTACTACTTGAAACAAAGTAAGAACTTACTCGTGCCACCCTGAACTCCCGCACAAGTCCAAACCGCTTCTCTATTCCGCGTAGGATGGCAAAGAACTCGGGCATAGAGCCAATCTCGTCCCAAGTACGGACGTAGACAGATTTGCCATCATGGTCTGTTGAGTTGATTTCTTGTCTTTGCCGCTTCGAATTGCTTGCGTTGGTCGCGGGTGAGAGGTGGTCCTGAGTAGAACTAGACGAGCCAGATGCGAGGGTTTCGGTGGCGAATGCCCGGATCGCGCGTCGTGTAGCGACGACTCGGGATGACCGTGCGCATGAGAGCGCTATAGAAGACATCGAGCGAGCACAAGCCCAAGAGAATACCAGGGAGGGTGAGCGGAAGAAGACAGCAGCCACCCCGCAACGATGCTCAAAGTCGACAGCAAATCCGCGCCTACTCCTCGGCCCGCAAGAGCCCGCGAGTCTCCGTAGGCCCGCATGGGCGCTCTATCGAACCTACATCTCTCAACGATCGTCTAAGACCTGTCCGGACCCTCGTCTGTCCGTCAGGAAGTACTTATTCATGACCACTAGCTAGAGCAGACAGTCGACGCCGCCCAGCCTGTGATCACTGTGCAATATCAAAGGCAAAAGAGGCCCGCCCACCGGTTCAAACTCGTACTAGCGATAGGATGGGTTGAAGAAACCTCGACCAACGGTACATATCTCCCTCATAAGTACCACGATCCTCTTCGGACCTACTAACACCCTCCAACATTCTCTGGCACTATCTTCCAGTCGCGACGAAGTGCGTCTCCCCTGTATTCAAACTCGGGCCAGTCCCTAGTGTCCCTGGTAGCGGCCATGGCGTCGCTTTTAGCCACAGCACCCCCTTCGACTTTGAAGCACCTCGCCGAGAATTGGGTTGCGAGCGACTCCGGGATCAGCAGCTGACCGGTCGTAAGTTCTGCGATCCGCGAACGACCCCATGGCCCGTCAGCTACATACACAAGTGACAAGAACGAGAAGATGACTTGGAAAGAGAGGCACGCACTTTCCTTGTCCAGGCGCGCGAACTTGACGACGCTCGCGGGGTCCACGCCGGGCACGGCGGCCTTGATGTGCTCGAGGCGCGCTTTCTCGAACGCCTTGGCCTTGGCCTTGTCCGATGAGTCGTGGACGAGAGGTTGACCGGGATGAACGCCTTGTGGACGGAGCCTCGCCACTGCGCAGAGGATTTGGCGTATATGGCGCACAACGCAGGCTGCGTGCCCGGGTTCTCTTTGACGTTCTTGTCCGCGAACACGAGGGCCCTGCAAGGGTCGCATTCAGCATGGAGCAAAATATGCATATAGATACGGGGCACATACGATAACTGCACGTCAGTGACGTACAGCCCGGGCCCCAGCTCAGCGTCGGCGCCGGTCGAGCCTTTGCCTCCTTTGCGCTCTTTGTCCCCATTGAAACCTTTGGCTCCCTCTCCCTCCCTTGGAGCCTAAGGACAGGTAATCGCTGAACCCTTTGGACGGCTTCTTAATGTACCCGCTGGCCTTCCATAAGGCGGCGGTTTCCTGGTCAAGACATCGGCCGAATGTATCGCGACCCAAAGATAAGCAGGACACACGCTGTTAGTGCCGTGCCAGCCGATAAACTCGGCGCTGTCCCGCGCGAAGAGGTGCGCGACGTAGTCGTACGCCCGGGAGGTAAAGGCCCTGTGCTTCTTTGCCGGCTGCTCGATGGGACACTGTCAAACAAGACAAAAGATCGGTGGCTGGTACAGGTAGACTCCGTACAATTGACTCTTACCGCGCTCGGCTTCGCCGCTGCTGTGCCATTCGAGGCCTTGGACGCCGTATTGGACGTCTTCGTCGTCTTCGTAGGTCTTGTCGTGGCTTTGATGGACTTGGTAGGCTTAGCTGTCGCTTTCACCTTGGTGGACTTTGCGGGCTTCGTCGGCGTCACCTTTGCCGCCGTTTTCGCCTTGGTGGACTTCGGCGAGGCCATCTTGGTGGGCCTCGGCTTCTGCGTTGTCTTGCCAGTGGTTGGCGTGGCCGCGCGGCGCTGATGAATCGAAGAACCTGCATCTTCATTGTTGTGGTGCGTGTTCTGCTCGTCGAAGTCGCGGTCGTCAATGTCGCCACTGACCACCCCGCCGACATTGTTTGCACTGGACGCAGGCAAAACACCGCGCTGATTGACACCGGAAGGGGCCCCACAACACCGCACTCGGTCGGTACTATGCTCTGCAAGGACTCAGCGGACGCAGACAGCGTGGACAAGTTTAATGCAACGTACGTGGCCGCGGTCCGTCCCTACGGGCGCGGAGAGGACGGAGGCTGCGAGCGCGAGGACGGAGAAAACGAGAAGACGGTCGAAGGAGGGCATTATTGGTGTGGTAGAGTGGCGCTAGGGCGTTGCGAACGAGGAGTTCCGAATGAATGGAATATGAATGGGTTAGTGAAGCAAAAGCCGACCAGCTGTGTGACGACCGTCAGCGAGCCAGGCCATGGGTCAGCCACAGAGTCTATGTAACCCACCAGCTGAAGAAGAAAGAAAGAAAAAAGGAGAGGTGGCTCGAAGGGAAAGTGAAAACGAGCTGGAGAGATAGCTCGGACCATAGAGGGCTTTTCTGCAGAACCATGTGCGTCAACTGGTACTGGAGCCTACTAAGGGATCAACTCACCATCACATAGCATCCTAAGGCTGTAGTGTCGGAGAGCAGGCGCGTTAGGACTGTTCCGGCGTGTAAAAAGAACGGAGAGGGCAGCGGTACCATCTCTTGTGCTGACACGTTTCGACACCCGGTGCCAACATAAAGCGCCAACCGTCCCGTCCCCAAACGGACGGCTTAAAGCTTGAAAACCGGACCAGCAGTTGCGCTGTCCATCCATGTGGAAAAGCCCAGCATGTGCTATCGCGTGGTCATGCCCCTCAGGCATCCTCATTCACCAGACGACGCTCTCCGCCCACCCCGGATCTAGGAACGAATGGATGAGCGGGCAACTTGACAGTTCTCACCGGTATTGCCGCCATGGTGGCTGAGTCCTGAACGGTAGAACCGTATGGCCTTGACAGTTCCAACCTACGCTATGATTCAGAACGACAGCGACGAAAGGCGTTCCGATGACTCTACCGTCGTAAACCACCTCGTCAACCCGGTTTCGTCGATTACGAGCGCGCTTGGACGTCTGCCGCGGATACGAACGCCCTGCTTCGGATGGTGGTTGACCCAACGAAGACAACAGAGGAGTACAGCAACAGTGTCGTAGGGCTATGCCGACGTGCAGGGTCTCTCGCTCACTAGCGGGCTTGGCACCTGGGAGACTTGTAAGTAACTGCCTCATACTGCGCAATGAGAGTCAGATCGAGTGCAGACCTAGTGAAAGCCAATCCAGAGGCTCTGCAGGACCAAGTTTTCAAGTCGAATCGAGGCCATGGCTTGCGAAACAAGGTGTAGAAAAAGGGTCAAAACGAGGTGGTCGTGCCAGCGGTGTGGAGCTGAGGTTACACGGATGCTAAGTACTGCGAATCAGCTGAGCTTCGTTTGAAAGCCAGACTTAGACTATCAATGATGTCTTTGAGTCTCCGACGGAGCCCATCAGCGGACTTAAGTTCGAAGCAAACCGTCTTTACTCATATTTTCGTGCTCCGCACATCGCTCCGGGCCGCTTAGCGCTTATCCCTCGAGGACGGTCGTTGCAGATCACCTTCGAGAGGCATACTAGCAGAGGAAGAGAGGAGCGCCTGAAGTCAGAAGCTCGAAGGCATCGCCCACGCACATGGAACGTTGGGGAAAGAAAAAAGAAACTGTTATACAATGCCAACAATGCCGCCGCGAGAAGTACATGAGAGCTACGGGAAACACACGGTGGGAACAGCGATCCGTAAAAACCGCTCGAGCAACAACCCAAAGCTACACCTGCGGTGATGGGGACAGGGAAGTGGAGGGAGAGCGGTGATGCAACGACGATAGCGTGACGGTGAGGAACAACATCGACCGACTAGTCGAGGTCAACGAGCGACCGAGCCTCCTCGGTGGGCGCTGGGACCTCAACGGTGTGCTTGTCCTTGGTGGACTTGTGGCCCGAGTGGGGTGGTACTTGTGACGGATACCACGGGCCTCGAGCTCGGCGACGTCGTCCTCGAACGCGCGAGCCTCCTCGGTGGGCGCTGGGGCCTCAACGGTGTGCTTGTCCTTCGTAGACTTGTGGCCCGAGTGGGGGCGGGGCTTGTGGCGGATACCGCGGGCCTCGAGCTCGGCAACGTCGTCGTCCTCGAACGCGCGAGCCTCCTCGGTGGGCGCTGGGGCCTCAACGGTGTGCTTGTCCTTGGTGGACTTGTGGCCCGAGTGGGGGCGGTACTTGTGGCGGACGCGGCGCGCCTCGAGCTCGGCGACGTGGTCATGGCCTTGCGCGGGGATGCCGATGTGGGTCGTCACGCCGTGGTGCGGGCCCGGGTGCACGCGGCGGAAGCCGCGGGCCTCGAGGTCGGTTGCCTACGATGCATGCACCATGAGAACTCGGACGAGGGGGAAAGAGATGGGGGTGCAACGTACTTGGTCGAACTCACGGCTCTCGACGGCCTCGAAAGGCGCAGCCTGGACAGAGAGGGAGAGAGCGAGAGCGGAGAGGACGAGGAGGCGTTGGAAGGCAGGCATGTTTGATCGTGTCGGCAAAGATGATAAGTTTCGTTACAAAGAGTTGATAAGTTTCGTGACAAAAGCCGTCCAGCTGGGGGGGAACATCGCGTTAGCATGCTGGGGGCCGGTGGTCGACAAGGATGCCATCGCAACTTACCAGCTGTAGAGATGGAGAAGGGTAAAGGAGGAGGTGGCTCGAAGGGAAGAGAAGATGAGCTGGAGAATCGGCGGGGGCCATGCTGGGCCTTTATACCCCACTGTCAGCCCCTGACCAACCCACTTGCAGAGGTCCGTCGGGCACTTGTCGTGGCGTCACTGTCACTTGGCGTTAGCGTACACAGGATTCTAGGTGACACGTGGAGAGGCTTTACTTGGAGTTCCAAGATGAAAACTGAGTGCGGAGACAATTTCGCCTTCTTGATGCTGCGGCGGTCACCAACAGGTTACCAACATTCAACAACACATGTACGCTAGCCATCATTGGACTCTACATACTTAGGAGAGACACTCGAGGCGTTCGTGATAGCCGAGCATTCTACAGGTAAGACATTAACTTGATGAAGGCTCTCGTCTGGGCCTGACTGGCGAGATCGATCGAGCTTTGCTTTCCGTCGACGAATAAGAAGCGAGTTTTCTGCCACCTGCATGAATTGGTGAATTACGAATATGTAAGATCTGATATGGCCTACTCACTTCGAAGCGAACGGGGTAACAACGAAGGAGTCTCCGGTCAAAGCATATCGTCGATGGTTGTGATGCAGACGCTCCACGTAAGTACTTACGGAGGAACCGGGTTGTATGTGGTGGTGGCGGATCAGTACTACTTCAGTCGTCACATCCTCCTGGTACGGGCATGACCTGAGGCCTGAGGCCTGATGGCTAGGCAAAGATGAGAAGGGGAGTGGAAGGGACGACTAACAGTGACCCCGGTTCATGCAAGGCGTTCGTTGCCTGCAACTGAACGGTCTATGTAAAGACGATTGACGACATGAGGAAGGCCAGTTCCAACTGAAACACCCCGTGGGAAATACCGACCTGCGGTGACGATTCTCGTAAATATGCCGGGAGTAAAGTCGTTGGCGCCGTAGACACAACTTGAAACGGAGGTCGGATTTGCATCAGCACCACCATTTGGCACCATCAACAAGCACAGAGATCCTCACCATGAGTGATCACGCTACTCCTGGTAACGCGAGGCTCGGTGGGGCCATGCTCGGTCACCCCGGTCAGCACATCGATGGGGTGCCAATGATTCGAGCTAAGGAGGAAGACCGCAGTCCTCCGGCCTTATGGATCAACGACAACAGACTACAACCCGTAGTAGCATCGTCTGTGCATGCAAGTGCAGCGATGAATGGAACTCCGTATTTCGTGATATTGTTACCGTATGACATCGACTACTTGTCAGCAAGTCCATGAGACATGTGCATGGGATGGGGGGGCACAAAGTTCAGGATCAAACACAAGACAGTAAGTTGGAGCCAAGTTGCTATGGGATCTAGGCCTCGTTGCCACGACGATTGGTCACGACGGTACGGGTACTGACTCGAGGACTCTCCACACCCGGGCTTCGTGGTAAGCTGGAATCCCTCACGATCACGCATGAGCTTAGCGTCACTGTTCACAGATGGGCACAAGAAGCTTGGGGACAGAGAAGCATGGCACACGCGACTACACAGATGTGGAATAAAAAAGCAGGCTAATGCAATTTGGGTACGTCTTGTGCATACAGAGGTAGAGGAGTACAGGAGGTAGAAGCTCCGGAATGAGAAGGAAAACGTACCTATATCAGTTCAAGTGCGCACAATATTGGCTCGTCAATAGCGCGAGTTCCAAAGTCGGAATCGAACCAGCAATCATGATCCTCCGGCCGTCCATACTGTGGAGCATGTTCGCGTCTGCCTGATCACTGACGCGTTGACGTACTAGATATTGAACACCAACCCTTAAGTTCACCGTGATCCGTCTCGGAAGGCCCGTCCTGTCCAAACTTATTCATCGTAAATGACATACAGCTCCTCGTTACTGCAGTTGGACAATATCTCCTTACCAAATACCACAACACCACCATCCATCTAGGCGCATCCCTCAGCATCCTCAGGCTGACTCGCAGGCGCCTCAGGCGCAATATGCCAGTCGTCACGGAGCGTCGCGCCGTTGTAGGCGAAGGTAGGGAACGAGGCCGTGCCCACCTCCGAGGCCGCCTTGTCACTCTGAGCTACGTCGCCTCCTTCAACCTTGAAACACTTGGCGAAGAACTGGCTCCCGATCGTCTGCGGGAGCACCATCTGGCCGCTCTTCTCTGTAGAAGGTCCCCACGGCCCGTCAGCTCTACGCACACAACGACGACTCGGAGAGGGGAACCCAAGAAGATCGGAGGGACGCACTCTTGCGGTCGAAGAGCGCGAACTTGACGACGCTCGCGGGGGTCACCCCAGGCACGGCGGTCCTGATGTGCCCGAGGCGCGCGTTCTCGAGCGCGGCCGCCTTGGTCTTGTCCGACGAGTCGCCGACGAGGTTTTCGGGGATGAACGCCTTGCGGATGAAGTTGCGCCAGTTCCCGGACGACTTGGCGAAGATCGCGCACAGCGCGGGCGTCGTGCCCTTGTTCCGCCCCGCGTTGATGTTCGCGAAGACGATGCCCCTGTACATGTGTAGTGTGTGCAATGTGCATACATACGTGAGCTATGGCGCAGACGGGGAAGATGGGTGCGTGGAACGGGGTACGCACGTGTCCTTAAGTGTTGTCGGCGACGTAGAGCCCGGGCCCGATTTCGGCGTCGGCGCCGCTCGTGCCTGCGGTGCTGGACCCGGACCCGATGCCGAGGAAGTCGAGGAAGCCGTCAGCCTTGACCGGCTTTTCGATGTGTCCCTTGGCTGCCCAGAAGGCTGCCGTGTCCTACTCAAGACATCAGCTCGTTGTACCTCGAGCACCGATGGGAATAGTGTGCCTACGCTGTTGGTACCGTGCCAGCCAACGAATTCCTCGTTATCACGCTCGAAGAGGTGCGCGACGTAGTCGTACGCGCGGGAGGTGAACGCCCTGGGCTTCTTAGCAGGTTTCTTGATGGAGCACTACAAGATGGATGTTAGTATTGAGAACTAGTATGGGCGACCCCGGTATAATCAGCACCCACCGCGCTCGGCGCTGCCGTTCCCGTGGCCTTCGTGGTCTTCGAAGTCTTGGACGTCTTCGTCTTCGCGGGCCTCGTCGTAATCTTGGCCGTCTTTGGAGGCTTAACCGTCGTCTTGACCTTAGTCGTCTTCGCGGGCTTCCTCGGGGTCGCCTTCGCCGTTGTCTTCACCTTAGTAGTCTTCGCCTCGGCCGTTTTTGGGACGGCTGCCTTAGTGGTCTTCGGCTTCGGCGCAGCCTTCGTCTTCTTGGCCGCACGGCGCTCGAGGGAACCTTCCTCGTCAGCATCCTCTTCGTCGAGATCGATGTCATCCTCGTCGTTGAAATCGCGCGCCTCGAGATCGTCTTCGTCCTCGTCCTCATCCTCGAGGTCTTCATCCCCGTCTAAGTCGCGTTCATCGAGGTCCAGGCTGATATCCTGTTCGTCAAGCTCGTTGGCGCTGGGCGCAGGCACGAGATCACCGTCATCGGAGGGTGCGGGTAGAACGCCGCCGAGGTTGACACCGGGTGCGGGAACTAGGCCGCCCTCAATCGGCAATATGCCCTATAACAAGCTCAGTATATGAACGAGCACGGCAGACTGTGCGCGCGACGTACATAGCCAGTGTCGGCGCCAACGGGGGCAGACTGGACGGAGGCCGAAAGGGCGATAATGGCGAGAACTAGAAGGCGGCCGAAGGACGGCATGTTGACATGCTAGCGTGACGTTGAGGCGTGGCAGGTGTGAGGTACTGAAGATAAATAAGTCTGTGAAGGAAAAGCCGCACAGCTGCAAAGGATATCGATGTCAGCATGCTGAAGCGGGGACCCTGACGGGCGAGGTGTTGGAGCGCACCAGCTGGAAAGAGGAGGTGTGGCTCGAGGGGAGAACGAAAGCGAGCTGGAGAGCTAGCTGTGGGGGGGCGCGCTTTTATCCTGCCCGACGTGGGACCATCGTGACTGAAAACTTGAGGAGGACCAAAAGTTGCATAGCATCGAGGAATCCAGTTTGAGATGGCGCGCTCTCTGGCGTCCGGGAGTATGAGAATCAGAGCAAGGGGCGGCGTCTTGGCGGCGTCGCCACCTGTTGCCCTGGCACAATTCGAAATGTAGCTCGGGATGCACTAAGGGACAAGAGAGCGTTTTCGTCAACGACGCGTACGGCGTCTTGGGCCAAAGCATTGAGGAATACCGTGACGATCCGTGAATATCGATCGCCTTGAAGAAGTGACGAGCCCTCCGTCAAGAAGACCTGGAGACGTTTTGCTAGACGATCACTGAGCACACGGTGCGGACCAGGGTAACAGCAGGGAGGGAGTCACTCCGGCCCAGCCGAGATGTGTGCAGATCTAGACAAAAACACCTGTAGAATCATATTATCATTATCATTGGCAATCAGCAATTTGAACGGACGGTCAGCGCTGGAAAAAAGGCTCGTCTTTTCTCCTTGGATATGGTTTAACGGACCTAGGAATAGCAGGAGTTAGTATAAAGATTATGTAACTGTGCAAACGACCGTACTTGGCATGCGGGTCCAGAAGCAAAAGCAGAGCATTGGCGTGGAGTGGTCGATCCTTCGGCGGTCCGAGACCCAGGACGGGTCTCCCAGGGGTCACCATGCGGTTGTCTGGGGATATGGCAGATCGGGTAGAGATTCAGTGAAGCACCGCATACCGGGTCTATGTAACGCTTGTAGCGACCGCGACGAAATGACATGCAGAGAGTCCCGCCGTAAGCCCGCTCGTCAGCGCTCTCATTGATGATGAACCTCATCGAGTATGCCAACAGGCTGTCAGCGATGGGGAAGTTGAAGGAGATAGGGCGAAGCCGGTCCACTGGCTTCGCGTATGGTATTCGCGAACTTGATGGGGTCACCAACAGAGCCCAGACGGATGAAAGCCGCCGAGTTCAACAGTTGCAGCATCGTGAATGGCCGGGCCAATGATGGCGGTAACGACAACGCTGGGCGCTTGAATATCCATTTCCGGGCCTTCTGGCCTTCCGGTTAGTCGGCCCGGAGAAGCGCCCGTTCATGGACCAGTCCACTCAGGCTGTCCTGGTCTCGACACTGCAGTCCGCCTTACGCCCGCTTCCTCACCCTACCGAACCCTGTCTACTTCAACGACTCTTCGTCTACACCCAATCACACCAGCCCCACATGCCATATCCGTTCTCAAGTTCTCACTCGTGCACCCGTTCCCATCCTGAACGGCCTCACAAGACCAAGCCTGGCCACCCAACGTCCACTAGATGATTTTCGATTCACAGAGGACCGCTACATTCGGGGCATTAACTACATGCCTATGACAGATGTACGTCTGACCAACGTCTCGTTACTTATTGCTAATCGTCGACCACTGACCGAAGAAATCCGAGCCCGGATGGCGTGCTACGCCGCACGCGCTCAGGCCAGCAACCTCCCTCTCCCACCGTCATGGGCCTCGCTGCGCTCGCCAAGTCATCCCTCGATATATCTTCTTATCTCCTCACGGTCTACCACTCCCATCTCCGCCCTCTCCTCCAACCCTCAAATCACCCTGATTCCTGACTATTACCACGATGGCCGACTCCATTGAACGCGGTCTCCTTCGCTCCCTCTCACAATACCCCGCAAAAGACGAGACACCACATATCGGCACCACTTTCACAGGTGTGTCTCTCTTCCGTGCCCCCCGATTTACACGCTCGTGTTGCGATCGGCGAGGTGAATGGACATTGGCGGCCTATCTCAATGTCATTCCTCCGCCATCCCGCCCACCCACATCGGTCTCGTACCTAAAATGTCGGATACGAGGCTCATCTCCCTCCGTCCACTCGCGCGATACGCGATCTGCTCGGGACCCAACGTTAACGTTTAGGGGCAACCGCGCGCTATCCCAAATTGTTGCGCATTGGTGCCTCGCGTTGACTCTCGCAGGAGTAATTGCCCTGCACTCACTCACAAGGCGAACGGAAGGCATCCTTGTCCTAGAGGAATTCTCGCTGACTCTTAGAGATGCTTTCTCTTGCGATGACCTCCCATTGCCACATACGCGCTCCGCCCTGTTGGGCATTGGGTCCGTGCGGATCGTCGAGTGTCGACGCGCGATCTGACAATCCGCCCACCACAGATCCCTCCACGCAGCTCAGCGCGATCCTCAACGCGCCCGACTCCGACGAGCAGCTGCGCGACCTCGCACGCCTCGTCTCCGAACGCGGCGTCGTCTTCTTCAAGGCGCAGGACCTCAAGATCGCGGACCAGCTCAAGCTCGCCGACCGCCTCGGGAAGCTCTCCGGCAAGCCCGAGTCCTCCGGCCTCCACATCCACCCCATCTCGGAGTCGACGCCCGAGTTTGGTCCGGAGGTCTCCGTCATCTCATCCATGGGTGCGTTTTTGCGTTTGCGTTGTGCGAGTGTGGCTGAGGGGGGGTGGGTGCGCGCAGGCGGCATCGCGCGCGCGGACGTCGTGGAGGGCCAGCGTGCGAGCGCGGGCTGGCACGCGGACATCACGTTTGAAAAGGTTCCCTCGGACTACGCGGTGCGTACCGGTCCCTTTGAGCCGCGTCTATCCGCGTTCTCACTCTCGCCATTATTTGTTTGTGTACACGCAGATCCTCAAGATCCACACTCTCCCTAAGGGTAAGCGTGCACCCACAAGCAGTCTTAAATAAGCTCAAGGTTGCCTTCACATGAACCTTCCCCGCGCACGCAGTCGGCGGTGACACGCTCGTACGTTGCGCTTTCTGTTACCCGGGTGATCGGCGCCCAATTTCCCCCGTTTCTAACTTCGTTGTCCTTCTCGCGCGCAGTGGGCCAGTGGATACGAGGCGTACGACCGCCTCTCGCCTGCGTTCAAGCGCTTCCTCGAGGGATTGACCGCCGTTCACAACGCCGATTTCTTCAACGCCGTACGTTTCGAACCTTGCCTGTCTAGCATAAAACGGATTTGCTGACAAGTAACCGCCGTGGGAGGCAGTACGCCAAGGCGAACGGGCTGAAGATCCAAGAACTTCGTGGCTCACCCCTCAACAAGGGCGAAGACCTCACAGCCGTCCAGTACGCCGCCCCCCTCCTCCCCTCCCCACTAAGACTTTTCTTAACCCCCTCGCCCTCGCGCGCGTAGCCCGGTGATCCGCACGCACCCCGTGACGGGCTACAAGACGCTCTTCGTGAACCGCTCGTTCACGACGCGCATCCTCGAGCTGACCCCAGACGAGTCCGCGGACGTGCTGCAGCACCTTTTCCGGCACGTCGCGGAGAACCACGACCTGCAGGTGCGCTACCGGTGGGGCAAGGACGACGTCGCGATCTGGGACAACCGCGCGACGTTCCACACTGCGACCCTCGACTACGGGAACGCGGACCGCCAGGGGGACCGCGCGGTGAGTATCGGGGAGGTGCCGTACTTTGACGAGAAGAGCAAGGGGCGGAGGGAGGCGCTTGGGTTGTGAGCGTGGGCATAAACGGTATGGCGAGGACGAGGGCTCCGGGTGTTTGGTGCGAATGGTTGTTCGTAAGAAACCTGTACAGTATGTAAACTTGGAGGTGTGTACGATCATAGGTTCGACACGTTTTGCTTTCTTTCAAGCTCCGCTAACTTTCGGGTGCTCGGTTCTAGATCCTTGCTCAGGCTCCGCTCATATTTATCAACTGGAAGTACCTGAAGCATACCCATTCCGCTGATGGCTCGTGTTCTGACGTCAATGCCGCGCCGTTCTGACCTGGTTCTGGGTCTCCGCCTTATGCCATCATCTCTATGAAATTTCTGCGTTGTTTCTACCTCAAGTTTTGACTGAAATGATGATACCAGTGGCCGCCCCCACGGAAATAAGGCTACACACGCAAGAATGTACAATCCGTTGGCAGGTCTACTACTGGTGTCCCCCGCCGGGGAGTAGGCGGATTTGCTGTTGCGTCGACTTGGCTTGTCGAAGTTGCTTCCACAGTAAGTGAGGTTGTCACATTCCCTTGTGTGTTGCCGTTTATAGTCCGGATATGGTATTTAGTTCAGTTCGTCTCCACAACCCCGGATCCCGTCTTTGGCTGGGTTGTGGCGATGGACCATGCACAAAGGCCCTAACGGTCACACGGCCTACGGCGTCCGTACTCTCCAATTCTCTTCATATCAAGCCATCGAACCAGACGCGATATCCCCATCCGGCTATTTGCTCTCTGGTGGAGCGCAGCCTCGTCGGCGGCGCGCTGAGGAGTTGGTGTACGGTATGTTCTGCATGGTTACTCGGAAACGCTTTCGTTGCGGTCGCTCCATTGCTTGTAACGCTGACAGGATCTGCCAGGAGACACAGCCTGCGGGGCTGCCGGAGCGCGATGATTCTCGTCGTGCGCGCTTCCGTCAGAGCCCGAGCGCAGGGCAAACCAAAAATCATTTTCCGTCAGATCGGCTACTAAGCATGCGGGTGCTGCACCGGTTTCTGCTATAGGTCTGACGTTCTCTGTGCAACCAACATCACAAATAGTAGGGGTATTGTCCTTCGACACTGTGGGCACCGGATGCTAATGGCTGTCATTTGACAGACAGCAGCTCGGGTCCTCGCTCAAGACGACTGCCACCCCGACTTCTCAGGCGCATCATCTGGTTGCGAATTGTGGTCTTGCGTGCGCGGGCGCCGTAGTGTGCACCGATCTCGGTCGGACCGGAGCAACGTCCTCGCCCCCTGCGATATCGGTTCTCAATCAATGCGTGCCTCGATTTTACACTGAAAACACAAAACATGTCTAGGCTCCTCAGCGGAACGCTCCCTGTTTACCCTGATGGATCTATATCCATGCAACGCCGTCTTCCCCAGGCTTGTCATGATTCCTTCAACTTGAAGATCACCCTTTTCCTCGAGTTCGTAAGCATGTTCACTTGGCCCAGGATCCCCCCGCTTCGAAATGTCACAAGGTCTGAGCTCCAACCGTTACAGCATCCCGAGCTGCCTTACGAAATGTGCTAGGGCAACAGCTGATAACGCCGCCCCACGATGATTTTCAAACTCTCGCGCGCCGGAGCGCGTGCGATGCTGTGCAACATCTGTAGGTTTCCAATGCACATGGCCGCACGTCGGTCGTACCGCATAAAAGCTCACTGTGGTCCTGGCCATCTCTCCAGCTCTCCTTCGCTTTCCTTTGAGCTACCTCACGTTTTCTCCAGCCGGTGCGTCGCGGTTTGAGCGGCATTTCTATCATGCTAATACTAATATACCTCCTCCTACAGCTGTGCGGCATTTTTCCCTTTACGAACCTATTTATCGCCCATACATCCATAACCCCATATCCATCAAGCCCTAACGTCACCCTAGCGTGTCAACGATAATGCCGTCCTTTGACCGCCTCCTCGTTCTCGCCGTCCTCGCCCTTTCGGCCTCCGTCCAGTCTGCCCCCGTTGGCCCCGACACTGGCTATGTACGTCGCGCGCACATTCTGCCGTGCTCGTTCATATGCTGAGCTTGTTATAGGGCATATTGCCGATTGAGGGCGGCCTAGTTCCCGCACCCGGTGTCAACCAAGGCGGCGTTGTACCCGCACCCTCGGATGACGGTGATCTCGTGCCTGCGCCCAGCGCCAACGAGCTTGACGAACAGGATATCAGCCTGGACCTCGATGAACGCGACTTAGACGAGGATGAAGACCTCGAGGACGAGGACGAGGACGAGGACGAGGACGAGGACGAGGACGAGGACGAGGACGAAGACGATCTCGAGGCGCGCGATTTCAACGACGAGGATGACATCGATCTCGACGAAGAGGATGCCGACGAGGAAGGTTCCCTCGAGCGCCGTGCGGCCAAGAAGACGAAGGCTGCGCCGAAGCCTAAGACCACTAAGGCAGCCGTCCCAAAAACGACCAAGGCGAAGACTACTAAGGTGAGGACGACCGCGAAGGCGACCGCGACGAAGCCTGCGAAGACGACCAAAGCCAAGACGACGGCTAAGCCTACAAAGACGGCCAAGGCTACCACAAAACCTGCGACGACGAAGACGTCCAAGGCGGCGTCCAAGGTTTCGAAGACCACAAAGGCCACCGGAACGGCGGCGCCGAGTGCGGTGAGTGTGAGTGCTGACTTTGCCTAGTCCATCTCGCAGTAGTCACAAAACCTGACCTCAGTTCGATAGTGTCCAATTAAGAAGCCAGCGAAGAAACCCAGGACCTTTGCATCCCGCGCATATGACTACGTCGCGCACCTTTTCGAGCGCGATAACGAGGAATTCGTTGGCTGGCACGGCACCAACAGCGTGCGTCCGGTCCGGTCTATCTTTGCTCGCGACACCATGAACTGACATCTCAGGCAGGATACCGCTGCGTTCTGGGCAACCAAGGGACACATCGAGAAGCCGGTCAAGGCTGACGGCTTCCTCGACTTCCTCGGTATCGGATCCAAGGCGGCTAAGGGCACAAGCGGAGCCAATGCCGAAGTCGGGCCAGGTCTGTATCTTGCCGACAAGAAGGACACGTACGTGTTTTCTTTATATGCTACGCTGATTATGATTAGAGGTTGAACACCTGCCATGCAGGAGCATCGTGTCAGCCAACATCAACGCAGGGACGAACCCGGGTACGACCCCCGCACTCTGTGCGATCTTCGCGAAGTCGTCCGGGAACTGGCGGAACGTCATCCGCAAGGCGTTCATCCCCGAGGACATCATCGGCGACACCCCAGAAAAGGAGGCGGCGCGCGTCGCCCATATCAAGAAGGCCGTGCCCGGCGTGACTGACAACACTGTGGTGAGGTTCGCGATCCTCGACCGCCGTGGCGAGGAGAAGGGTACGTACCTCGACGCTGGATTTCCATTTTTCATGAGTCGAACTGACCGCATGTGGTCAACTCGCAGACAAAACCGGCCAGATGTTGATCCCGGAGTCGGTTGCGAGCCAATTCTTCGCGAAGTGCTTCAAGGTTAAAGGCCTGGCTGTTGCTGAAAGCGATGACGCGGCCTCCAAGGTGGGCACTGACACGTTCCCCGCCTTCGAGTACAAGGGCGCCAAGCTTCGCGACGAGTGGAAGATCGCGCCGGAGAATGCTGGGGGATGCAGCTAGATGTAGACGGGATGGTGACATTGTCAAACAGAGTAGTAACAAGATCTTCTATGACCTTAACGACGGGATGGATGTTTGCGTATACATTTGTTGCTCAGAATGCAAAGTAGCGTTGTAGATGATCACGTCTGCCCCGTACATGGCGTGTATGCAAAAGAGAAAACTTTGGAGCGAACCGTCTTTAGCGAGGAACTATCTCCCCACACTTCCTATCTACCGGTATCCCCATTGGTATGTACACTAAGTATCATGTATGCACTGTCAAATCCACGGTATAAATTACAATCCGCGGCCCGATTTACCATAACTTATACACAGCAACTGGACGCTTTGAACGAATCTCAGAGCGCGTTGCTGACGCAAGTGAATGCGGAGCCGTACGCCGACTTGCGATACGAGTCGACGATACTCTGCACGGACGCGTACGTGCCCCCTACGAGGATGAACGCGCCCACAAGGATGATGAAATAGTTGAGCGCCGTCTGCGCAGACCGCCACGCGCCCGCCCAGCGTGTCTTGCCAGGGTACAGCGTCAGGTACGCCATCCCCCAGAAGATAAACCCGAACCAGCAATCTACCATCCCACACAAAACCAGTCAGCACCCGGTCTCAGAAAGAGCAGAGCGACAGAGAAGGGAGGGGGGGCGGGAAAGGACGCACCGAACAGCGAGCACATCAACGACAGCAAGTCCGAGAAGAACGGAATGACCTCCGCGATTACGAACGCGATCGCCCAGTTCCCCGCGATGATCCCGGCCCACGTCCCCCACCCTTTCAGCGTGTTGCTGTGGCGGTGGCGCGAGCCCCGGCCGAAGATGCGGAAGAACACGAAGCGCGCGGTGACGCTCCCGTAGAGCGCGCCGAGGAACACGATCGTCGGGATCGCGAAGCTGAACGCGATCTTCTTGTACAGCGGCGCGAGCGAGCCGAACGCCGGCGCGGTCATGTACTGGTTCCCGACCCAGTGGTACATGAGCGCACCGCAGAGCGTGAAGACGACCATCTCCGCGATCGAGACCGCCCAGAGCGCTTTGGGGAAGTCCTTCGGCTCCTTCATCTCGGCGATGAACTGTGCGCGGACGGGGGGTTAGCCTTGACAAGACGAAGGAGTCGGAGATTCGGGTATGGGCAGTGGCGTACCGAAGGCAGGGTGATCTGGCCGACGAACGTGTAGGTGATATTCATGAACGCGCTCATGCCCGCGACGAACGTCGTGCCCTTGACAGGCCAGAGGGTGACGATCGGGTCGTCGCCCGGCGTCCAGCCGAAAGGATGGTCCTCCACACCCGCGAATATAATAGCAAGCAGGACAGCTGCGATCAAAGTTAGCCTTAGCCTTGCTCATAGAGGGCTTAAGGCTCGGGGATGTACGCACCAATACCCATGGTGGCGGCGGAGAAGAGACCGAGGTGCGACAGCTCGCTCAGCGTGCGAGGGAGGGTGAAGATGAAGCAGATCACGGTAGCGACCGCCGAGAACGCAATCGTACATGCGGCGGAGTTCGTGAGCGTGTTCAGCAGCTTCGCACCCACGAGGACGTGAAGGGCTATTCGGATGGTATGAGGGTCACAGTATCACGCATCGAAGCGCAGATGGCATACCTTGGATGAACGTGTTGTTCAAGAGGAAGAACACGGCGGTGACATTGTATGCCAATTTCGAACCACCGAACAGCGCCTGACCGATATCGCATACATCGCGAACTGACCATGACGGAAGGGAGGGTAAGGAGAACGCAAGGAGGATAAAAGGCGGCCACGACATACTTTCAGGGTGCTTCATGCAGTATCTCCAGAGCACGAGCGAGGTGTACAGCACACATGCTGCGACGACGAGCGTCAAGATAATACCGGGCACAAGTCCAAGGACAGAGAAAGACCAGGGGAAGCTGTGCCGTCGAATGTACCGCAGTGTATCAAACGCGCGCGAAGGGGGTGGCGACGATTTGTCAGACACGAGGAAAGTCAGTTCCTTCCGTGCGGTGAAACACAAACGGGGGCGATCGGAACTCACGAGAGGATGGCCAAGCAGATATACTCCGAAAATAGCAGGGCGGCAGTCTAATCGGGATGCGCGTCAGCAATACACAAGGACCCACAACCCTAGAGTTTCGCGAGATGAATGAAGCAGAGGGAATGCAGAAGTGGGATTGGAAGGGAAGGGGGTGGAAGAATGGAAGACGGCAGCTGACCTTCTGCCATGAACATGACCTGTACTTGATTTGATGGCCGCTCTCCTCCTCGATCTGGTTCTTGACAATCGCCTGCTCCTCGTCGCTCGAGATGATCGAGCTGGCGTCCGACACGTTCTTCGCGTCCCTCTTCACGTCATACTCGGCCATGGTCTCGGCTAGAAGTGGGTCGTAACACGTAAGGGTCGTAGGTTGTGCGCGTTGAGCAACTCAGTCCGAGAGAATGAGTTGGTATGCCGGGTGGGGACCGAAGGACACGGGGGATTCAGAAGCCCGGTGGCAGGTCGTGGGCACTGGGGGAGGTCCGAGTCGTGGGGAACGGCTGCAAAGACTGGTATCGCGGGCGCGCATTGGAGCTTGATAAAGACGTTGTCCAAGGGTGCAATGGCGTGCGATTATCTCATATGCTGCGTTCGTGGAGGAAAATCCCTACCAACAGTTTGGTGGGGCCCTGTGCAGATCAATCACCCATCAGTCCAAACCTTCCCGATGCTTCCAAGCGACGCCTAACCTTGAAAATGTTTTGGTGAAGTGGCCAGCGATTGGCGGGTTCCGTGTTTGTCGGATTCAGATTGTCCCTACACGTGTTTCTTTCGTCGTTCCCACACATCTTCGCGGGGATTGCGAGTCCAGATTGAGTCCGGAGGGGAAAGACGTCGACGCTGTTGTGGGAGACGCGTGGCAGGTAAATCGGCGATCAAAATCACCGCACAACGCGAGAGAAATTGACGGTGGGGCCTAGTGGGACCAAGATGGATATGGAAATAGGCGGGACCATGAACGACAACGCACCTGTCAAGCCCAACATATCTCCAAGCTTGTCTGACAGTCCAGGGGCACCACTGGATGCCATTTGTCTAGGCGAAGAGGCTCACACGCTAAGCCACACTTCCACCACGCTCACGCGGATAGCACGAACCTGCTAGCCTGCTACAGCCGTGTATATGCGCCTAGTTGTGCGCATACGATCATGAAGCGAAATCGTCCGGTGCAAAAAGTAGGGAAATAAGTGCATGCAGCTGTGCAGGGAAGCAAGCAAAGGAAATGGTCAAAAGCCAACCCGGCGGCGGCAGTGGCACTGGCAAATTGGCCACCGCATCTTGAAAAGGCAGGTCCAGAGGTCTCTCCAGCCAATCAGATCACTGCCGTGTTCTCGGCTCACTGATGCGCGGGCTAGTCTCACGGCCGAGTGTGGGCCCCGGCTCGCCATGAAGCTGTCCGTTCGTTGCCTCCCTTGTCCCCCCGAGTTGACGCCTTCTATGACGCTTTCATTCTGGCCCCAATGAGCTCACCACCCTCCCCGAACTCCAAGTTTGGCCCATACAAGCAGGCCCTCGCGGCGCTATCCCAGCGCACACGCACCCCACTCCCTTCTCTCATCATCTCCTTCGGCATCCTGCATGAGCTCACCGCGATAGTGCCCGTCGCAGGCTTCTTCTTCGCCGCACGGGGCTTTGGTGTCGGAGAAGGCATCGTAGGCGCGCTCGCACCTAGGCCGGGGAGCGAGGGCGAGGGTGGGCTGGCGGCACAGCTCCGTGAGAGCTGGGTTGGGGAGCGGTTCCGGGAGTGGATGGTCGAGGGAGAGGCACGGGCTGAGCGGGTTGGGAGGAGGTATGGATGGTTTGGGTACGAGAAGGGCAGCAAGCCGCCTGCGCTTTCGCCGGAAGAGCAGGCTGAGCGCCACGCTGAGGCCGTCCTGACGGGCAGGATCGCGGGAGACGTCGCGAATGCCGTTGTGGCGTATGCCTTGACGAAGGTGAGCCCAGACTCTGCATTCGCTCCATGTTGTGTGCGTGGTAGACGGAGTGTGGATATGCGGCTCATGTGTGACGGACTGCTGCAGGCCCTTCTTCCCGTGAGGATCGGCCTTTCCATGTACCTCGCCCCGCCTTTCTCAAGGACGTTCATTCAGCCGGTTGCGTCAGTAGTCACCCGTGTATTCCGACGAAAATCGACATAACCCATTGGTTGCACCTCCTAACTGCGTGATTTGACTGATCATCATATTCAATGGTACGCTTCTTGTGTTAGAGGGACGGGTACTTGTCATGACTTTGCGTGCGCCTTTGCTCATCATATCTCATGCTAGAAGGTACAAGGACAGCGGAAAACCATCGTTCTATCCAGCGCACAGGTTTTTCTATCATGACGACAGAATGATGTGTAACCGCCAGCTGCCATCAACCGCCGTCATGGACCGTCCTCGAGCACAGCATCCAGTCCGATGTTTTCGGACAGTGAACAAGTACCGGCATTAGGTATGTATCACCGCACACACGTGTCACGTTCAACTGAAGGAGCAGAAAGGGTTTCAAGACATGACGATCCTGCTTTCAGTTCAGAATATGATCGATGTGATAATCAAGTGAGACGTTAGCGATACAAAGCATTCAAAAACAAAAACATAGCGCAATCGCAATACACAGGTCTCCGTCTTCCTCCTCTCGCGAGCACCCCTACCACTGAATCTTAATCGTACACTATCCAGAAATATCTCGTACGTCCTCCCGTCTACCACGACCAGGAATGGAGATGAGCCGGAATGTCCCCGGTCGTCCTGAACCTCTCATGCATCCCGAGCTCCCAGTGCGCGCCCCTTATCGGTGCCTCCAACGGGCATTGCACCCACATCCATGACGGACGCTGGCACAACGAGTCGTCGCGTTCGTCTGCCGCCTCGGCCTCGGCCTCTGCTCCCGCTTTGCGGTCCGCCAAAGTCGGCGCGTCGAACGTCTGGGAGTGCTTCTCGGACTTGAGCGCAATGCGGTCCGCCTCCTCGTCCTCCTCGTCCTCCTCGTCCTCGTCCGGAGCGAGGGGCAGGAACGTGATGAGGGAAACGTTTTTGAGGCCCCCGGAGAAGGCCCTAGGACGGCGCCAGGGAGGGAGCATCGTGGGGCCTGCGACAGGGCGGACGACGGGGAGGAAGAGGAGGTTGTCGGCGAACCACAAGGTGGTGTTGTTGGTGGAGTCGTCGGTGGGGAACTGCGGTTCGGTGGGGAACTGCTCGATGTCGAGCTCGCGGTCGGCTGGGAGGGGCCGGGGCTCGAGGTGGAGGTGGAGGGGCTCGAACGCCTGTGGTTGGGGATGGGGGATGGGGCGGTGGTTGGATGGTTGAAGTCAGCAACGGCTCAGGACGACGACGACGACGACGACGACGACGACGACCCCGGACTAGACGAGGCGGGGAGACTTACCGAGTCGGCTTCGACGGCCTCAGTGGCGGCCGTCCACCGGTGCTGCTCTTCTTGGGGCATGGCGCGCCAGTTTTGGGCGATCTGCTCGGCGAGGCTGTTGGTGCGCTGATGGGTGGTGGCCTTATTGTTGGTGGGGGCGACGGGTGCCTCCTCGTTCTTGGTCTTCAAATCGATGCTCATTGTGCGCGGTGGATTATTGTTGTGTGTGGATGGGGTGGGCAAGTGCCAGGGAATGGAGGAGGGGAGGGGGTGGGGTGGTGGTTGATGATGGTTGGAAAGCGCAAGAGCCGGTGCGCGTCTCTTTTTTTCCTTTGTACTCCCTCCGGCCTCCTTCCGGATTCGGCGGTCTCGGACACGAGCCGCAGCACGGGTAGACACTTTGCGGAGCCGTGTCGTGCTAACTGACTGATTATATGGGTTTAGTTGGTGACAGAAGGGCACGGGATCCGTCCGCTGGCACTTCCGCCCGAATATCGAGCGGACGCACGATGAGATCAGGTCTGACTGCAGTTATGCGCTTGACACCATACCGTACGGTGCCCGTGCTAGGGAAGTGTGGACCGTTTCATGTGCCCGATGCATTTCCATCTTTGTTTATGCCCCATTTCTATGCAGCATTACCAATAATATGTCGAGGGAATATCTGTGCCGACCGTTGCACATCCGTTGAGCCACTCGTTCGCTTTCAATTGGAAATTTCCCGGTGCCATATTACTGTGCAAACAACGTATTCGGCTGTGGTCTCCTCTGGTGCTTCCCGATCGCCCTGCAAAGGCCAGAACAGGCTGCGTTGTCGGGCGACGGATGCTGGCCCTCAAGTCGAACGACACCACTTCGGAGAGCACTCCCTTAGACCGATGCTTGCGTAACCTATGCTTGAGCTCCTTACAATACTTCTCTCCCTCAGATGACCACTTTTCGAACCCCAGTTGCCGCTGAAAGCCCTGTGAGGCCTAATGTTGAAGGAGTCCGACCCTAGTTCGACTACGTCCTGACGGCACCAATATAGGCCCATTATGAAGGTAAAAGTCATTCAACTATCATTATTTGTAAATTATAGAACATTTCCTCATCAAACTAGCTATACTATAAGGGAAAATGTTTTCGCCATGCGGAAGGTGGTTGATATTAAGCGCTAGGCGTTGAGTATAACATTATGTAATAGTGGTTGTAAGGCGCTAAACAGCAGTCGTCGCCTGCGGCGTCAGCCCGCGTCTTACCTCCACCATGTCGACGAGGATCCTGATCCCCAGCCGAACTTTTTATTTTTATTTTGTGCGTGCATAAGCTCTCTTCTGGTTGCTGTTCATGAGGTTCTATCGATACGGCTCGCAGGCGAGGCGGATGGAGAGTAACGTAATCAAGGGCGCTTTTCCACGAGCTGCTATATGCCCGTCTGTTGGGGTTTTTGCCCATTGTCCCTTCCATGTATATGCGGCTAGTATTGACATCCTGCGATGCAGTAATCATATTATTGCGATGCCATTCAAGCGGGCGGCGTCGAACCTCGCTCAACCGGGGACATCTGAGTCCCCGTCGTCTCGATCTCCGTCCCGGCCGCCGGCAAAACAGCGCAAGACCTCAAGCGCTAGCGCGAAAGCACTTCCCGACACGAAGGTCTTCATCGTGCAAGCCAAACTGGATGTGGGGACTCTATCGTCCCTTGTCGGCCTCGCCGACCGCGAAACCGGTGGAGTGTGCAAGAACGCGAAGGACGCAGATGTGATCATCACGGCGGTGTCGATGCGGCGACGGCTGGAGAGGCATGTTCCGTGGGACATAGCGGTACGTGTTAAACAATGATATGCTGTTTTGGAGCGACGTACAAGGATATCCCCGTCCCGCCTCCTATACGCGCCGCTCACGCACCGCGCAGAGGACAAAAGCGGTCGTGACGCCTCAATGGCTTCGTGACTCCGTCGCACACGGAGGGCCTCTGCCATGTGAGGACTATGTCGCGGTCCAAGACCTACACGAAACGACTGTCGAGCACTGTCCGGAATGCAACTGCAAGCCATGCGCGTGCTCTGGGCCATCAATATCACCAACCCCGCTCATGTCTCCCCGTCCCCCTCACGGGGAAGGAGCGCCCAGCCTCCCTCTCTCTCCTCCCTTGTCTGCATCCACTTCAACCGCAACAGGGATGGAGGGGAAGGAGAGAGCCGTTTCTGTCATCCCGAAGCATCTGCTGCCCCCGGACCCGCCCATACCGACCAATGTCGAGAAGCTCAGCTATACCTCGCGCTACGCATGTCAGCGCGCGTCCCCGCTCGTCTGTCCGAACCAAGACCTCGTGTGCGCGCTCGATACAATTCGGCAGAGCAGGGCCCTGGAGGGAGAGGACCGGAGCGCGCTGAGCTACGAGCGGGCTGCGTCCGTAATCAAATGTGCGCTCGCTACCCTGTTTGTTGTATTCGTATCCTTTGCTCACAGGCGGGCTCCAGCGTATCCACACAAGATCAAGTCGGTTAAGGAGGTGGAGAAGCTGCCGTACGTGGGCCCGAAAATCACAGGACTCGTGAGTCGGGCCATACAAGACACTGCTGAGACATGTGTCGCTCACAAGACGCGTGGTCTAGATCGAGCAGTATCTGGACAGCGGCCAGATATCAGAGGCAGGTGCGCAGCCCTCTGGTCGACGTCTCTTGCTTTCCCTCCCACCCGCGTACTCATATGCCTGCGCTTGCGACTACTCAGAGACGATCAAGGCCTCCGAACGCTTCCAAGCCCTGTCGCTATTCGCGTCAGTCTATGGCATAGGCCCGACCACTGCACGTCGCCTATACAACCTCAACCTACGCACGCTCGACGATCTCGAGATTTACTACGGAGTCGAGCGTGCGGACGTCGAGGGACAGGCCGAGATCATCGAGGTCGAGGAGAAGCCACGAAAGGCAGGGTGGATACGCGGGAAGCATGAGGACGAGGGACTCGGAGAGAGCTGGGTGAAGATCGCGATAGGACTGAGGGAGGACCTCATGAAGAAGTACGTTGACCATCCTATATGCGCGCGGTAGAACGACTGATACGACCGACTCCTGCGTGCCAGGATTCCACGGGCAGAGGTCGAGGAGATGGGGCGTGTTGTGATGAAGGAGCTTAATGAGTTCGAGCCGGGGTGCGTCTCGACGATCGCTGGAGGGTACGTGCCGTCCATCCATCCCTCTGCGGCAGCGATTTTCTCAGCCGACGTTCAGCTACCGACGCGGAAAACCGGAAAGCAACGACGTGGATATCGTCTTCACCCATCCCGACGCGTCGAAGATCAAGGGACTCTGCAAGCGATTCGTACGGCGGCTTCACGAACGTGGTGAGTGCTTCTAGTCTCGCCTCATCGCAGCGGCTGAGTTACGATACCGCGGCAGGCATGGTGACACACGTTATGCGTACGTCGCGCTAGTGTATCCGGTGGATCTCCTTCCTCACTTTGCGGCCAGATCTCGGTGGCTTCCACGCCCACAACCCCCTCCGCCAGCAACACTGGGATAGCTTGGAGAAGGCACTCACCGTGTTCACCCTTCCCGCCTCGTCGCCCCTCTACGACGGCACGCGCCGACGGCTCGACCTCATCTTTGCGCCACCGGAGATCTACTGGACCGCTGTTCTCGGATGGTGAGTGCTCGTGCTCTTCGGTGGTGTAGTGTCGATGTCGACGAAGGGGCGATGCGCAGGACGGGCTCGATTATGTTCCAGCGGGACCTCAGGCAGTGGGCGAAGGACAAGCTCGGGATGAAGTTCGACAGCTCGGGGATGTGCGTATCCTGTCGACCGGTCCGTCCTTCCGCTACTGACGCAGAAGCAGCACTCGACGGTACGATTCGAAGGAGTTCTACCCGAAGACGGAGAGGGAGGTGTTCGACCTGTTGGGCCTGGAGTGGGTCGATCCGACTTGGCGAAATGCAGACTTGTAGCGGACCAAGACAGCGGCGTGGAAGGCGGTCAGACTGCAGACTGGGAGCCCGTCGGGAGAGGAAAGCGGGGCGATCGTATTCGCGCTTTGTGCAGCTGTGCTATCGGTGCGCGAATTCCGGGCGCGTTCGACATTGTATGTCACGTTCCTGCTCCCTCGAATGATCGCCCTCCCTTTCCCACAACCTTAGCTCGCTGCAGCACTTCGGATTCCCCTTGCTTCGGTGCGGGGTAAGTCCTCTCCATTGTACCAGGGCCTCTAGTCCCTGGGCAGACCACGACCCTGCACTCGAGATCAGCAAAAAGGGCGCCAGATCGAGTCTCGTGCGCCTCTCTGCGCCTATGTTCGTCCGGCCTCTCTACAGCGCCGGTGTAGGGATAGGGATGGGCATTGACATGGGCAACTTATTCGCGTCCGTCAAACTCGAGCCTAGTTCTCGTGTTCTCCTGATTAGCCCTGAAATTACTATGTTTGACTAACCTTCCTCTTCCGTTCGTCTAGCTTACCCCAGAAATGCTGGTGTGCCACCCGCTAGTCTCGGCGCAGCACCGCCGCCCTACGCTTTGCGTGGTACGTGAAGCATCCAATGCGTTTCAGTGGCAAACATAGACGCGCGCACCCACAGAGCGGGTACTTCTTGGGCATCGGCTATGGTGCTCGCTTTGCGCAGGGGGAGGCGGGAAGGCGGGGGGACCGTATATAACGGTGGTCTTCGCCGGTCTGGTGGTCCCTGTCCTTCTACTCTAGTCCTGTCCACTCACTCTCTCCTCCGCCTCTACTTCCGCTCCCGCGCTGTACGGTACGTCTCTCCCATTTGGCGCATCAATATGCCCGTTAATGACGGCATTCTGTAAACCGTCAGCCGTTACTACCCACAACGATGTCCCATCACCCCACTCCGCTATCTAATCGCCCGTTTGAGACCAAGCAGGCTCTCGTTGAGTGGGTCACCGTGACGGGGAACTCAGAGAACGGGGAAATCAAGAAGCCGCCGAACAGCTTCCTCATATTTCGAAAATGGTTCAACAGGTTCTCTCTCCCGCTGTTAATTCTGTCTCTGGGTCAGGGGGCGGCTCCCCAACAGAGCGCACTGTCGAGATTCCTGGGGCTGATGTGGACAATGCTTCCCGAGCAACACCGAGCGTTCTGGAAAGATATCGGACGCGATGTCCAGGCGTACCATGTGATTCGCTACCCATCTTTCCACACCCCCGAGGCTGAGATGAAGAGGAATGACGAGAAACGGGAGAAGCAGAAGCGGAAGGCTCCGAAGTCCTCGAATGCCGAGTCTGGAGGCCCAGGTCCCAAACGGTCGCCGAAGGGGACGGCTCGGTCGTCACCGTACCCGCCGCAGCTTGCTCAATCACTTCCATCCCCCACAATCCCGGCGTCGAACCTCTTCCATATCCACGCGTCGACCTCCCTCCCAACGGTCACTGTTCCAACCATTCCTGTCGACGCATACCCGGCTTCCATCCCCGCGTACCGTCCTGTCGCCCACCCTGCTATGTATGGACCCTCGTCCCCGTCGTACATGGCTCCATCGTCGTCTTTCGCTGCACCGCCGTCTTTCCATCCACCATCTGCAACTCATCATTTCTCCTCGCCTCTTCCGCCCTCCTCGTTCCTGGCCCCGCCGCCTCCAGGGTCCGCCTCTTACTACCGGCAGCACGCACCCCCCTTCTCCCCAGCTCCACTCCCCTTCCCCATCACGTCTTCGATGCCTACGACCACCATGCACTCGTCGTCCGCGATGTACCCACCGCAGGCACAGTACCAGGTCACGCCCGGCGGGTATCCCTCTATGACGTTCCTGCCAAGCCCTCAAAGGTCCGACATCGACTTCAACTTACCATCCGACTTCTTCGGGCTCCCCCAGGCCGGCGCGACGCTCGGCATGCAGCCCCTTCCCGTAAACAACCTCTTCCCGGCCCAGCAGCCCGTGTACGAGATCCCGGCCGGATTGTTCGACATCGATGTATCGGACTCCCTCTTCCAATTGCCGAACTAGCCTCTTGCCGCCGCTCCTCTGTTGCCCAGGATCTTGAAGGCCTGGACTTCGTTGCCGCCGCCGCCGCCGAGTCGCGAGTCGCCTGTGGATAAGGTTGTGGAAGGTGCCGTCAGTGGCGAGACGAAGTCCGTTTTCCTAAGATGACGCCTTCGGCTTCATGGCGAGGATGGGGACGGTCAAGTCTCTCTCGGTGGACTCCTCGTCCGGTACTGAGTCGCCTTATCTGTCCCGATTGCATCTGCTCTTCCCTTTGTTTTCTTTGTTACTCATGCTAGCTTAGCATCGTCATCGTTACTGTACTCCGAGTTTTTGTGAAGCTTGTCGTCGTTATATATGCCTCCCATGTACAAATATCCAAGTACGTCGTTAATCGACTTCGTCTCTAGTTATGAATTATGTCTTATTACCCTCCATACCCCATGCCGTTGGGTCAGAGGAGGAGAACGCGATTGTGGAAGTGGACAGTTAAGTTAGTTCTAATAGTTCAGCGGATCAAAGAACGGTGTACTTAATAGGGCAGGGTGGGCTAGTAGATTTGAGGGTATGCTAGGTCATTGTGGGGGTACCCGCTCCTTGGGTAGCGTTCGTGCTTCTAGAACAGACTTCCATAAGCGTGCAGCATTGACGATTAATTTATTCTCGGGGTTTACAGTAGTAATATTCAGAGTGAGTAAGTAGAGCTAGCGGGTGGAGGTGGTGTTAGGTAGGTATATTCTAGGGGGCATCAAATGTCAAGAGGAAGTAGACGGTCGTGGAACTGCGGAGTTCTGGCGGTAGAATAATATTAAACTAGTATGTATGGTATGTCCAAAGCACGCAAGTGGCGTCTTGAAGGCATCACGGTCGTACGGCATTAGCACTGACTTGGGACGGACCACTCACGCTCAAGAATAAGTCTATCGCCTCCCATTCGGAATCCGACAAGGTCAGTGTGCGCGACGAGAGGTCCTGCATAGACTGCAACGGCGGCTGGAGAGACATCATGGTGTCGTTTCCGACCGACAATGGGTCTCCGAGTCTGCCCGAGGCTAGGCTTGGGTATGTTGTATGAAATGAAGTCGAGTAGTCCATCGTAGGACTCAGAGACTGAGTGTGGTCATATGCGGTAGCGGTGGCTGGGGCGGAAAACATTGCGGCGTCAGAGTTGGACAGTGTGGGGAAGGAGAACGACCGACTTTGGTTAGAGGATGTGCCTGGAAGAGGGTTGAACGGAGGGGCCTGCAGCGGAGCATTGACCGGTGCCATGCCATTGAAGGGAACGGGAAACGACGGCGCGGTAGGGAGGGAATGGGAGGCTGGAACCAGTGGGCCCGGCACAAAGCCTGGGTCAGACGCGAACGAGGTAGTGAGCCTAGGAAGGCTTCCAGGAGATGGGAAAGGGCCAGCGAAAGTCAAAGGACATAGCAGAGCGCTGGCCACGCCGTCAGGTTCCCCGCCGCCTTGAGAGTACTCCTGACTATCCGGCTCTAGCGTACCCACGAACCTCCCGTCTCGTCCGCGCCGCTGAGACCAGTAGTCACGGTGCTCGCGCTTATGCTCGGCGAGATTCTTGCGGGCACGGCTAAGGTAGTCGTCGCGTGTGATTTGGGGGAGCTCTTTCCACGCGGCGGCCGCATCCTTCGTGATTTCGGTCTCCTTCTTCCTCCGCCCGTTCGCTGTGACTTGATTTTCGGGGATCGCTTTGTAGTCCGAGCGGAAGAGGACGAAGCCGTTCGGAGGGGCTTTGATACGGCCGCCCTTTGGATCTCCGTGTAGGCTCTTCATACCGAGCTCTTCGGGACCCGTCGATTCGTGAAATAGATTGGCCCAAGAGGGCGTCGTTGCACGACCCCGAGAGGGTTCGCGGTTAAAGTGCTGAAATGATTGTGTCAAAGTTTCGATCACCAGTCGAACTTAAAGGGAGTGCCTACCTGCTATACAGAAGACGTGGCGGTGTAGACAATGCAGGACTCGGTAGCAGAAATGGGTATGAGAGCGTTGAATGTCGGGGAGAGGGAATACGGAGGGAAGGAAAGAGGGTGAGAAGCGACGAGAAAGCGGGTTACGGGAAAGGGGGAGCTAGAGGAGCTTTTGAAAGGTGGCCGGATTGCCATTCACTCGTCGACGTCCCAAGTCCGGCCTGCCATGACATAGCGGTCATTCGTCGTGTGGCTCCGGCCGCAGAGGACGGGGCTCACGGACGGTTGAGCAGCGACAGAGAACCCATTGGTAATCGGAGTCCGAGGACAAGCTGACATCGAGGAGACCGCCTAAAGTGGTTCGAACTTGACACTTGCGAGTTGCAGCTTGAACGAGCTTAGGGCTCCAGTGAATGCGGCGGGAGACGAGAGTACGGATAACGGTCGAGACGCCGAAAGGACGGCATAGTGGGCTGTCTCTGTGAGAGTTCCGGACAAGTTCCGGAAGGTGTTTCCCGCTCAGATCCCGGGACAGATCTCGCCGCTTACCTAGGCAAAGCAGTGTCTCAATAAGTTGCCGATATTGTGGATCAAGGAAGGTTAACGCGGAGGCTTACAGGGTCTCCGGCCCAGATCGAAGTTTCGGGTGGACGTCGAACAACTTGGGTAAGACACACCCTACCCCTGGTGGTTCCGCATAGGCCGGAGGGCGCTCGGACTAGTCCGAGTCGTCTCTCCCGTGATAGATCTCTTCCATCATGTCTTCTGCCCTCGGCCGTAGCCACCCGTGGCTTGAAGAGCGGCGCACCGAAAATGCAATAGTGGATCGTTGGCGATACGGTGGAACCTGGAACTGAGGGTGAAGTCAGCCGGTGTATATTGTGAAACGAGTTTTCCAACCACACTTGCTGCGTGCAGCTAAACCGCGCCACGACGAGCAAAGGTCTGCCAGTGCGAAGGCCATCGACACTGTCTCTAAGTAAGGTGAACTCCTCTGCTCCTCTGGGTGCAATCTATGGCGGTGACAGGGCTCAAAGCAAGTCCATGCAAGCACGCGCTGTGGCACAATGAGACGCATGCCAGATACGGTGAACTCGACGGATGCCCCACGCGACTCAGAGGCGCGCAGTGCGCGACACGTCGTTCGACTGTTTCGCATGGAACAACTTAGTTCTTACGGCGACGCTCGACATGCCCAAGAATGGAGTACGACTAACCTGAGCCTCGGGCCACCATGGGCCACCTTCGCTACGAAGTTCGCCGGCAACTACGACCGCATTGCTGGTACCATCGACATCAGATGATCAGACTTGGATCTAAGGTTCACCTGAGTTCGCCGGCCTTGCTGGGTTCTTAAGTTAAGTCAGCACTCACTCGTCCGGCTTCGATAGAGAAAGGATGGACGTACAGTATAGAATATGAATCGGCTTAGCCAGAAGCCCAAACCCTCTACGGAGAATAGCGTCGTAAAGAGGCAACCAGAGCGTAGAAACAGGCTTCATGGACGTCGGCGACTCTGCGCGATCGTCCTTCAGATGTCGGACCATTCCTGGCGACCGACTATCCGACGGATGATTGATGATGAAGGAGGGCGAGGGACAATATGTTCGAATCGAAACGAGAAGCACCCTCTATATGGATGGCCGAGGCCAGGGAGGGGGTTGAAACGACGTAGCGGATGGCTTGACCACAAGCGACAGGTGGTCAGGCATGAGATTTCACAGCTGGCGCCAGCTTTCGCCAGTGGGACTCCAAATTGAGCAAGCCCATCCACGACTTGATCACGAATCGCTCGTCGTTGATGCACTAGAGCGTATCAATGACCTTTCCGCGAGCGAGGAACACGTCGCACCCGATGGTGACGCCGTTCGTGAAGACCAATCAGCCAAAACACTAGCATCACTCTCCTGCACACATTGTTGCACTGAAATCGAACCATACGCAACTTCATTCCCCGAGACTCGTACGAACCTAGTACCACAAAACGTCCCTTTTTCGCAGCGCTCGGGAGCGATAGTATGGTTTGAGGTATAATCGTTCACAAAGTGTGCATTGGCCCCGCTCAGTTGGCGAACGCCTGGATTCCAGTCAGAGCTTTCCCGAGGATAAGCGTGTGGATGTCCTTGACGCCGCAGTCAGCGCTGCTATCCCTGGCTCAGACAACCTTCCGACTCACATAGGTGCCTTCGTACGTGTTCACCACCTGGAGGTTCGCAACGTGGCGGCCGACATGGTATCTGGCCAAACACAGGTAAACGATAGAAAGAGCCGAACAGGAACAGGTCGGAACGTACTCATCCGAACAGGCATTCCCACCGAGGATATCGAGCACCTTCCTCGAGTGCTCCAGCGCCTTCCCACAGTTGTTCCTCTTCACGAGGCTGATCATCTCCGGCGCGACCTTCCCTTCATCCTTCAGTCGGCCCACCTGCCAACGATGTCGTCCATCAGAACCGCCCAGCCATCCAACCCCAAAAAACCACAGCCCACGCACCTGCAGCGCCGCGAGCAGCCCCAAAGACACCTCCGTCTGCGCATCCACCAGCTTCTTCTGCACGAGCTGGAAGCTCGCGAGTGGCCGCTTGAACTGGTGCCGCTCGAGCGCGTACTCCCTTGTGCGCTGCACGCAGTCCTCCAGCGCGCCCATCGTGCCCCACGCGATCCCGAACCGCGCGCTGTTCAGGCACCCGAACGGCGCCCCCAGCCCTTCGCCGTGTGGAAGGAGCGCGTCGCGGCCGACGGCGACGGCGTCCATGAAGATCGAGCCGGTCAGCGAGCACCGCAGCGCGAGCTTGTGCTTGATGGGCGGCGCGGAGAGGCCCTTGGTGCCCTTCTCGATGAGGAACCCGCGCACTTTGTTGTCCCATTTGCAGCGCGCCCAGACGACGAAGAGGTCGCTGCGAGACCGAACAGTGGCTCAGCGAAAACTGCAGCCGAGAAAGACGGGAGCAGAGAAAGGGGAAGGGGGCTTACGCGACAGGAGCGTTGCTGATCCATGTCTTGGACCCGTTGAGGACGTAGCCGCCGTCGACTTCAGTAGCAGTCGTCTCCATGCCTGCCGGGTCGGAGCCGTGGTTCGGTTCGGTTAAGCCCTGGGCACTGCTGTCAGAATGTTTTCCGGACACTCGAAAGAACCTGGCACGCGGTGACGCCACAGGATGAGATATATGCGAACTATAAGCGTCACGGCGTCCCAAACTCGCGTGGCTAAGGTCCGGTTTCAAGGGCGTGCTGCGGACTTGTGGATGCCGCGCTAACCACACGACCTCATAGGGTCCGCGAGGCCCAAATGACCGGTACGGACACGTGGTTGTTCGCAGGGACAAGGGGCCATAACGAACCGGGAAACGGGAAAGACACTCACGAAGCAGCCGATGATCTTGCCCTTAGCTGCACATCAAGTTAGCGACACCCTACACGCGCATATAGCGAGACGCACCGAGCAGAGGCAGGTACTTCTCCTTCTGCTCCTTAGTCCCGTACACATATATGGGGTGCATGACAAGGGACGACTGCACCGACATGGTCGAGCGATATCCCGAGTCGACACTACATGCATACCGTTCAGCATATAGCGACTGAACGCGCATGCAGGAGGGCGCACCGCTCAACCTCGCGGGCGATGAGGCCGTACGCGACGCTGCTCACGCCGGCACAGCCGTACCCCTGGATGGTGGGACCAAGAAGCCCGAGCTCACCCATTGCGGGGAGCAGGTCGTGGTTGAATTCTGAAGGCGGGGCAATGGGTCTCGAGCACGACATGTGGTTGAAGGGTAAACGTACCTTCTGTCCGCTGAGCATCGAGGACTCGAGGCAAGAGGTTTTCCTACTAGTAGACGAGGTAAGGGACATGGAAAGACGGTACGTCTTCACGCGGACTAGCCTGGCAGAAAGCGCGAGTTGTATCGCTGAGCAAACGTATGAGAGATGACGCGCAAGGGAAATGTATGGTGGTGAGCTCACCGAACAGCAATCTCTTCCTCTGTGAGGAGGCTCTCTAGGTTCAATTGATCCTACGTCCAGTCAGTCACCAAATACAGGGAAAGCGCGCGCATACACTCACCTCCCAGTCAAACTTGGCGTAGCCTTGAGGGCAATTGAGACAATATGACACAGAAGTACTACAGAGGACTCACCAGAAGCCATCCGTCTGCTCGTCCGCTCCGCTGAAGACATGCCACGGAGAGCACGCGCCCTGCACGCCCGGGTGAGGTTCGCCATACGCCATGTCGTGTTCGCCAGCATTTTCGTTCAGGTATCCAAGAAATCCTCAGTGAAGACGCAGCAGACAAGAGGAGAAGCGGAAGAAGGTTGGATGGTCCGAAGTGAATGAGTGTGGCACAATGCGGGGTAATAGGCGACTAACAAGCACAGGCGCTCGGTGGTAAGCAAGCAATAAGCAGAGTAAGCATCAAGTAAGCAAAGTAATAAGCAAGATAAGCCTGGACTCCTCGGATGTTCGGATATCGGGTTCGGCCGACGGCCCGGATCTCGATGATAGATAGATAGATAGATAGATATATTCATTGATTATAGTGGCATGGAGGCCGTCTCGGCCGAAGTTGCCACTGTCACTATCCTACTAAGGTACGGCTGCTCAAGGGACTACCGATGTCTATAGTAAGCAAACACTGGGAGGGACTCAACTCTGTAAAAGTACTCAGGCTACAAGGTGGCATAGGACGTGGGAGCGTGAGACAATCGGAATGGGAGCATAGCCTGGAATACACGGGGCACTCTATGAGCAGAGGCAGGTAGTAAGGTAGATGACGTTGTGGGGGGATCACTGAGGGAAGGGAAGCCATGAAAACAGATGGACGACATGAGCGCAGTTATAAACGGCAGGAGTGGAGGCCTGGAGGCCTGGCTCCCATCACAAGGGCAGTCTTGGGGTATGAGTGATATCCATGAGGGGGAGGCCGCTTGGGTGCAAGTGGATGTGTTCGCCGTGTTAGGAGGAGTCCGGGACGAGGTAGAGTTGTCCGAACTGGTGATGACCGGAGAGACAGCGCGTAAAGATCTCTGCACGGACAGGACAGTCGCGAGATGTCGCGCGATGTGGGCCCTTGCAGAGTGCGCACTTCGGTTGGATATGTTTGCACTGCACTGGATCAGCACAGGCATTCTCAGATGGACAGCCGCAGGCACTTGTAGCGTGTGCGCCTGCGCAAAGGCCGCAAGTAGGGGAGCTCTTGCAGTAGCGGGCAATATGGCCAAAGCGGTGGCAGTTGTAGCACTGGGTGGGTAGGGAGCGGAACCGTTCTGCTCGAAGTAGCCGTCCTTCAATTGCGATGCCGTTTTTGATGGCGAGGTTGGCGGACTCAGGTTCGGAGAAGAACAAAATCATCGATGAGTGGGACTTGTGAGAGTGGCGGTCGGAATGGCGGGACATCCACCGGACGTCATCCAGGACATCCACTGTCCACCGCTCCTCACCCAGATATGAGTTCTCTCGAACCACGGTCTTAGCTGCCTCCTTCCGGCAGTCATCATTGTCAAGGTTGAAGGTTGTCGGCACTCCGTGGACTACTACACGGTAAGAAGAGTAGAAGACTTCGAGCTTTGGTGACAGCTCAGGCAGCCACTCCTCGTCGTTGGTCCGAGCAGTGTCGCGCTCGTCCTGGTTGTGCCACATGATACGGATGTTGCCATTGCGGAGCTTAGCAACAGCGCGGACACGCAGGGGAGGACCATTGGGGATAGTGGAAAGGTTTATGCGAGTGAGGATATCATTGATGGTACGTTGGATGTTGGCGGGGGTGTCGTGGGCAAGGGCAGGGTTCTTGTAGTCTAACTGGCGCAGGATAAAGTCGTAACGCGGAGGGTGTGGCTCACGAATCGCAGTGCTTAAAGGAGTGCTCGAAGGCGGGGTGCTCAGTTTTGAGTCTATTGCGCTCTTGGAGGCGGCAACCTGTGCGTACGATAGAGCCTTCTTCTGTGACTCCGCAACTTGTGCAGCGAGAGAGTCGATTTTGGTGCAGAGAGTGGCGAAGGGGGAGTCGAGGCGAGCGGATTGGAGTGCTGCCGCTGTGACGTCTAGGAGGGACTTGAAGGTGGCCAGTGGGACCGATACGGTCTTAGCTGTTTTGGATTTCGGAACCGCGACACTGGAAAGCAGAGCTTGGATACGGGAGAGCATGTCGGCGGCGGGCACGCCAGGGCCGCCAGCAGGTGGCGTGGGAGAGTGGCTCATGGTGGTGGCAGAAGGGCAAGAGCGGTTTCCCGGATCTCGATGTGTGCCCAGACCGACCTTTGATGCCGGCTTTCGGCGGCCAACGAAACCTTGACGGAGTCGGCCGTGTGCTGCGGTAGGTCTTCCTGTCCCTCCATCTCCGTCGTCCATGAAGCTTGAGCTTGTAATCGAGACTGCCTCTCTCACTCGTACTTTCTGGTCGACGAGAAATGGGCGACGCTGCGGTTGACGACGGAATCGTCAAATTTTTGGCGGCACAGCTGAAGGAGAGCCGCGATGAAATCCAGAGGTTGAAGCAGGTCAGATTTAACCCATGCCGCTTCATTTGGGCTCTTGAGTTATGTATACTATATGTGTCGCCTTTTTGAGATTATTCCTGGCGTCCGGGAGTTGTATAGCGGACGTCAACCTGTTGTTGGTTTACGGGTTATACATTGAGTGGCGTTCCGGAAGATAACGCTCGTACAATGCGGACGCCATGAACTCAACTCATCTTAATGCGGTTTATGTCGGGTTTTCCTATTAATCATGTTCATAGGAGAACCAGTCCCTCAAGGAGAAATTGGGGATACTCCGTGCAGACGGCTCCGCCTCGTCTTCTGCTACTGGGGGCTCTCTGGTAAGTAGTTTGTCGAGTCGCACCTAAACCATTGACCCGATGACTGAACTAATCTCAAGGTGGCCCAACTCCAAGCGAAGATAAATGCTCTTCAGAGGGAGCGCGATGAAGCTCTTGCACTGGCTGAAACGTGCCAGGTGGTGGCGGACGCCTGGAAGACTCGATACGAGCAGCTCAAACCGCAACCAGCCGAATCCGCCGCATCCAACTTACAGCTCTTGGGCACGATCAAAACAGAACTGGTCCAGTTTCTTGGTCAACAGCCCCCATGTCCCGGTGGCGAGGACCCTGTGGTATGCGAATAGATCCCAGAACACTCGGAGGTCATTCATTCACAGCACTTGTCTCCGTCCTTGCAGAAGTTCCGCGCATTTATGGCAACACTCCCTGCAACCATGATCCCAGAATCCTTCAAGCAGGAGTCTCGCGTCGTCTTCAAAGGTGCATCAAAGCTTCCACTCTTGTCGAAGGCAGCGGTAAAGGCCTGGTGAGCCTCGTGCAGCCTTGCTCTCTACCAAATATCCTCTTGCTTATATTCGACCTGATGTGGATAGCATAGGAGGGTTCGCGTTCTTCGGAGATCTCCTTGTGTGGTGCACACCACCCTCTCAACACGCCTGTGTCCTCTTCCCCGAGAACGAGTATAACCCGAAGCCCGCAACGCAGGGGGCACCTACATGGTCCAAGGCGACATCGGAGTGGGCGGCCTTCGTCGGACAACAAAGGGACGTGTTCTACGTCGACGGCGAGAATATCAGTTACGCCGGCACATTCATTTGCCATACCGGTTCGAAGGGTGCGAGTGTGTCTAAGATCGGCGACGCCGTCGACGAGGTGAGTTGAATCTTCCCTTTCTCGACACCCCTCATCGGAGTCATTATCCCTCACGCTGGTATTCCATTCCAGACGCTTCTCGGTGCGCTCGCGAAAAAGACCCTCCATCTCGACACTAAGAACCCCAAGACCCGGTCCAACCTCGTCAAGACCTACACGCCCCTGCTCGCCGACCTCTATCGCGACGACTCTGGCCCCGCGACGGTGCAGCTCCTGGGCCTCCAGCGCGTGGGATTCAACCAGACGCTGTTCGACATTCTCACGACAGCCAGCAAGAAGCGCGATCACGCTGCAGCTTTCGCCGCCGACCTTCTTGGCGGACCCAGCAGCGACGACGTCGGGAGCCCAACGAAGCGAGCGGCGTTGGGCTAGCTGGACGTTGGAGCGATGGAGGCAGGGATATAGTGAGACCCAGCTTGCGGTGTACGACGGCGTGGTTGGTTTGTGTAGCATTCATGACTCTCACATTCACGAGCGATCTGACGACATAGATGTTGTGGCGGCGACGATGATTCTGAGAACGCGATGTTTTGTTATACACACTCTTGTACAATACTATTCTGCTGTGACCCTACGATTCACCAACCTTTTCCTAGAACCACGTCTCCTAGATGCGTCCTGCTGCGTTCAACGTGAGCCTTCCTTCCATAGGCATCGTACCCAAGCGCGTATACTCACCTCCGAGCGCCGTTTGTTCCCCGATAGCCAAGGCATGTACGTCTTCACGCCTTCCTATCCATCGAAGTGCTCTAGGGGTTCTTCTTCTGAGTCGCGGCGGGCTTCGGATCATGGTCCTTCTTGAACTTGACGGTCGGGTCGTATACAACGGTCATCGACGGGCCGTTGTGCACCGGCGTCCAAAGCGAAGGCATCACAGGGTCAGAAAATCCGGTAGCTGCGACATTGCGTCCATCAGTGACTACCAGGACCTATAGGGGAGAAGTCGTCTTACCGAAGGAAAAGGTTCTCTTAGGGCCTTCGCGCCAGTTGGGAATCGAGGGGTGGTTGGACATGAGCGGCCTGAGAGTGAGTGGTTGAAGTGGATGGGTCGTTGGTGGGTTGGTTGTGCTGATCGCACTCCTCTTCCAGGTCCTTTATATATATTAACTATCCGCGCTTATAGGTGTGCTTGTCTCTTTCCATATCAGCGCGCTGGAAACGGTCTGATGTTTGTTGGCCAACCGCAGGCGCTTCGTTTCCACCATGAGGTGCCGGCGGACAATGGACTCCCGAACGTCTGGTTCGTCTTCTGCCACGGGCAACAACTTCATCAATTGTGCGGAAAACGCCCGCTTTCCACGATGGCTCTCTTATTGTCCAATGACCCAGCAATGCTTTCCTCACGGCCACTCAATACTTCCTAGCCCGCGACTGCACCGACTTGCGTTTGTGGTCGCAATCCCGCTATGCACGTCGTAATCTTCTAATGCCCTTTGTTACAACGACGGTATGAGGGGTGAATTGTCTTACAGGTTCAAAATACCATGCGTCCGCTATCGTGGTCGTGGTTGAGATTTCAACCACCACGGTATGCTTTGACTTAGCGCCCTCGTTTAATTCGTTGACTCAGCCGCCAAGGGCCCTTACGTGAAAAGCAATGACTTCGGCTCTATCACATGATTCTCACTCTTTGTGAGTCTGCTTCGTCTCAACTTAAAAAACTATGGATGCCGAGATGTTGACGTCGTTCGCAGATGTGGTTACCTTTGAATGCTGTGCAAGGGACATATCGGGCCGTGCATTATTCGGCGGTGACGGGGGTCTAGACATCTGTGGCGTCTCAATGGCTACGGGGGTTTACCCCTATTTTCTCTCCTCTCCCACATCTCAAGTATCTGCTTCCTATCGCGAGACCTCCCTTCCCCGTTCTTTATCCTCTGGCCTCTCTCATTCTTCTCGCTTACCACTTCACGCACCTGTACGCGACATTAACCACTCTCGAGGGACTGATTCACAATGCCCAGCCTGGAGGTGAGTGTTCTTTATCACGACTAAGAAGGGCTAGGAGCAAGACTGACTCGATGTTACCAGGCGTTGAACGCTCGGCAGGCCGGGTTAGCAATGCAGCGTCGCACCAACCATGTACGTTCCTTAGCCCAGGCCATCCCTCGCAGACAGGCGGCTCAGGCCTTCTCACTTCGACCATTTGTAGACTATTTCCCTCTTGCGAACCGAGCTTTCCATGACGAAGCTCGAGCGCGAGGCCGCGCGGACTGAATGCGCCGTCCTTCGGATGCAGCACGACCTCGAGCGTGGCCTCGCAGCGCGCTATCTCGCGGAGCTGGAGTCCGTCAAGGCCGCGATAGAGCGCTACAACCCCGAGGTGATCAACCGCCAGGAGGAGCTCTGCAACATCGAGGCGCAGCTCGAACGCGAGGCAGACATTGAGAAGCTCCCGCGCCCAACGCTCAGCTGCCCGCTGCGCGGCGACCCGCTCACGCGCATGCGTCAGGGGCTGTCGTACCTCGGCGTGAGGCGCGGGCCGGACTCGCACTTGATAAATGGGGAGGCGAGGGTGAGTCTTCCCTCTTAGATCGTTGCGGGACCTAGAGCAAATAGCGGGTTGACGAGGGTTGGTGCAGTACCAGGAGTTCTGGGACTGGCTGACGACGCGCCCGGAAATCGAGGCTGCGAATGAGGACGCACCATATGCTGGACATGTGAATGTGCAGCGCCAGCTACCTACGTTCAACCAGGTGCGTTGTCCCTCTACATGTCTCGAGGAAGCCCCCCTTCTCACACGAGAGGGAATTTTCCAGGAAGCTCTTCGCGTGTGGTAAGCCTTCATATTTTGCGGCTTATACACTGGCGTCATCTTTTCTCGCACTACTTCCAGCAAGTCGCGCCCGCTCTTCGTCGATACATTGTCGTTCTGGTGCCCAGAGTCTGCGCAAAAGTGCCACGGCGTCTTCATCTGCCCAGATTACAAGTACGATCCTGTCAAGTCCGTCTGGGTCTGCGCGGACGAGTCCTACGCATGTGGTGAGCAGACCCGCGAGGTATTCTTCGCCATGGGCGGGAAGATCTACTACGCGGGCACGTATATGTGCCACACCGGCCCAACGCATGTTCGCGTTCACCACCTAGGGGCCCTCGGGAATGAGGTGAGCAACGTGTTTCACTTGTAGTACACATTTTCCCGCTCATCCTTGCTCTGGACCTCAGACGCTTCTCCAAGCCATCGCCTCGAAGACGCACGGCGGTGGAAAGCGTCACGGCGACGAAAAGCAAGCCATCGCGGAGCTCTACCGCGAGGGCACGCTCACCGTCCGCGTCCTCGGGCTCGAGCGCATCGGGTTCAACCGACAGCTCCATAAGACCCTTGTCGCGGACTGCTGCCTGCGGGAGCGGAGGAAAGCACACCGACGGAGGGAGAAGCGGAGGAAGGGCTCGAACACTGGCCCGCTGCTGCCCGTCCCAGTGCCAATCCCGGTCGATATTCTGGAAGTCCTCGCGCCTCCGCCTGCCTTGCCGCTGGTTTTCGGCGCAAAGCGCGGGAGAGACGAATACGAAGAGGATGAGGAGTATGAGTATGATGAGGAGTACGAAGATGGGTACGAGGACGACAGCCAGCCGTGGAAGGTCCCGAGAATCGAGCCTGAGTATGAAGAGGAAGACGAGGTCTGGCAGGACGAACCTGAGGAGCTCGGGCTTCACGGAGAGTATTACGAGGAGGAGGAGCACGACGAGGAAGAGGAAGAATACGAGGACGAAGAATACGGGAGTCCTGTGAAACTCGAGGAATACGAGGTGCATCCTGCATGACCTCGATAACCGATACCGCGCAGATGCTGATCTCAAGCACAGTACTACTAAGGCTCTGGGAGCCGCGAACACGAAGGACGCTGACTGCACTGCAGGTATTGTACTATGTATGTCCCTTAGATGGCCATTTATGCCGCTGTATTTTCTCCTGTTCATCCCCGCCGCCCGAGCAGGCGGAAATATTTTGCCAAAATGCCAGGGCGGGATTCGAACACAGGACTCGGAAGAACCCGGTAGTTGATCCCGAGCGTCTGTTTCCATGGTGTGGCTCGGTTTGTTGGTTCAAGTTGGACTTGCAACACCACCTCGAGCCGCATCTTACCCTGGGACGCTATGTACACTTTGTTCCAAAGGTCATGCAGTATGCAGCTCGGTCTTCGGGCGTGCAGATCTCTCAGATCTCAACCATACGCTCTTGGTCGCGCGATGTCCTCCCACTCGCAGAGTGCGCCAGCACGCCACAAGTTTATCGTTTATGCACCTGACATGTCCGACGAGGGAGCTTTCCAGCGTCGACTGAGCGTTCGTCAGTCTCATCTCGACAACGCTGCGATCCAGGCGAGGAACGGCGTCGTTAGTAAGTCTTTCGTGTGTATACGTTCTCACGACTCAAGCTGACCATAGACGTCGGTTCATCAGAGCTTGGAGGAGCGATGCTCACCCCGGAGTCGGTCGTCCCGGGTGCAGAGAAGAAGATGGTCGGATCGATCTTCATCTGCGAGGCTGATAGCCTCGAGGCCGTCCGCAACCTCATGGAGAACGACGTGTACTACACCAGCGGAGTGGTGAGTTGCGTTCCACCGTGTCTGAGTCGGCAACGCGCTTCCAGGCTGATCAAGTGGGTTATAGTGGGACAAGGAGAAGTTGGTCATACTACCCTTAGTTCTTGCCATTGCCGATCTTCCTACCCCCGCTTGAATACTATCATGACTTTGCGTCCCCACAAAACTCTATTTTCCGCTCGCCTCGGCCAAGCAGCAGTAGCATCGTCAACAACCGCCAATATACAGGATAAGACCATCCATTTTCCCCACCCTTCAGGAACAACCAACTCCATGACCCGCGTTTTGCTGCCCATGAAGTGAGTGAACTTGTCTGGGAAGGACGTTATGGGTCTCTCACCTGGTCTCTACTCGCACTAGTTTCGCGCTCCCTTGACTACATGGGACGAACGGATCGACCGTCGTTCATCCGCTTGTCGCCTCGGCTCGGGCACTGATACTCTCTACTTGACCTAGGGACGGCCAGTTGTGTGATGGAGGAATGTCTAGGCCTCTGGAAGGCCATCAGCCCATGGCGCGGAGCGGGTCTGCACGGATCGATAGCTTGTACAGATGCCCATCGTTGGTTTGCATTAGATTCTCGAGCATTTTTTACGGTTTCCGCTGAAGCGGTTGGATGGGCTTTGAGGTGTAGGTCAGCCGTCGTGCGATAGGCGTATCTGAGCCAGGAGGCCCGTTTACACACCTTCCCGCTGGACATTTTCTGACGTTATTTGCTTTCGTGCAACAGATTCATGAGCCATCAAAGCAGAGGGAGGCAGAGAGGGGGTAACGGTCGGAGGAGCAGTGTTCCTGCGACAGGGAAGAGGGAAGCAGAAGGGCAGCTTCGTTCCAGGCATGGACGCGCTGAGGTGAGTGCGAGTACGGACAGCCGTCGATGTGGCTCCGTTTAACCGTGAGCGTACTTACAGTCCGACAGAGGTGGCGCACTACGTGCTCAGTATGTATATCCCGATGGAACGAAGCTATCCAGGTTCCGATCCTTTGCCATTGGATTTGTGCCTATCCATCCGTGCTCTTTTGCCTGGTTAGCATTCTGCAGGACGTCTAGATATCCGCTACTCCCATCATCGGACAATGGGACCATGATGACTCAGACGGCGCTCTCCGTGTAACCGGCCTTGCATCAACCCTTTCATTTTCATGCAAACAACCACCCCGCAGCGCCAACCACCACGCTGCAACCTCTCTGCTGTACAACTCGCGGTAAGAGAACAACGAAATCCGTTAAATACACTAATGCCGCGCAGAACTCCGATCCAACCCGGACATTTTGCAACGCCCCGGATATCTACCCTACCTCGAGATATCGCAACAAATGTTCTTTCCGGGATATCCACACAACCTGAAGGCCCTTCGAAGCCCTCCAGTGTCGAGGATAAGTCCTCGTCTCGGCCTGATCTCGAGACTCGGAGGCACCCTATGGCGAAGCCCCCAGTCGGCGTCAAGTCAACGCCAATGCATCAAATCCTCTCTCGGGCCGCAAGTCCGCGACCGCACGGGTTGGATTTGCAGAGAACACGTCCCTGTCGCTTAGTGTCCCGCATCGCGAAGGAGGAACATACGGTATGCGTAGGCAGCCCGGCCCGAGGGTGTTCCAGTGGAGAGCGTGGATCGGGTTGACTGCACCGCGCTGCGACCGCTTGAGCGTAGTGGCCTAGATGTGGCAAAGGACCACCAGCTCATCGCCTCACTGGCAGCGATCCCGAGGCACCACACCCTGGACAAGGGGCGGAGGCGTAGGAGTTCCAGGCTGTGTGCCTCCGCTGGCGGCGGCACAGCGCGGCGTGTCGAGCGGTGCCACGCCGCGATCTTCGAGTCTGTGGGGCACAGGTATCGCATCGACCGGCCGCGGCTTTGGACTGGCCTCGTAGATTATCACTTGCTCCCACTCGCCTTGCTCAGCGCTTGGAGTGGCGACCGCGGGCGGACGCTCCTTCACACCAGCTGGATGACTGGCGAGTTTGCGTTCGGGGACACATTCGTCCACACCGCCACATATCTTGTGGATGGCATGATACAGTTCAGTGATGGGCGTCGAGGATCGGTGGCCGACTGATGTCGCGGTGAGCACGGTTGCCGTTGTTCTCGGCTTGTAGTCTGCGGCGGACCCAGGGCGGGACGGTGCAAGCACAGGATGGCCTTTCCCGCCACGGGGCTTCAGCGGGCCGCAGGATGGGGGCCTAAGGCTTCGGGCGTAAGTATTGCCCCTGTAAAGGAGGTAATTGGAACGACGGGTGTAATTATCGCCCTTCGCGAGGTCGAATGCGACGGAGAGAGGGACGGGACGCATAGGTTGTGGTGGGAAGACTTGGAGGCGGAGGGAAAGCGTTGAGGTACTTGGAGTGTCTGCTGGACGAGGATATCTTGTATTATAAGTGTGGTGAATTCTATTGTGTCGGACACGTCGCAGACAACAAAAAAAGCACGGGTTAACCGCTACACAGGTCCAGCGACTTGAAACGGACGGGATGGCACTGCATACCGCTCGTCCCGCCACTGCCTGCATGCCTTCTGAAGTCTGGGGAGAAACAACCGTCGTCTTTTCGACAGCGGAGGTACGAGCGGAGCTCACCTAAAATATTAATATTCAGAAAAATTCCCCTTGCTTGTAGCTCATCGCGATGGTTCCCTGAGAGGCCCGCCGGCGCGAGGCAGCGGGTGACGGAGATTCTTCAGCGGAGGCGGCGGTCAACTTTGGTGAACGGATGTGAGAAGAGTAGTCATAAATGCCAGTATTCCCAGGAGTTAGACGTATGTACAGTAAGGATCAGTTGCTCTTGAAGATGGTGAAGTCGAAAGTTTAGCGGTATGTAGTTGAGCTTAGGCGGCCGGTGCCGGCGGTGCGCTCCGAGTCGGCGCTGACCTAATGCGAGCGTCTCGGACATGGCCGGAGTTGCTTGCAATTGCCTTCTCTCATTAAAACTTTCAGTCCGTTTTTTCATACGATTCCACCCGTATTTCGACATTCACGAAGCATGCCTTCAGCATGTATATACCTGGCAATTTATGTACAGGCATGCTCCTCCTCCTGTCTTCCCTGTGTGTTTCGCTTGCTTTGGTATGATGTCAGGTAGTAACCGCGATAGGGCGGGAAGGCCGCCTGTGTAAGCAGCAGTAAGCATCCACTGCGCTGTGAGTACATTCTTTCTCAGATAGACAAGAGCTTACCAGAGCGTACGGACGTCCTGTGGCGGCAGCACCATCGACTACCTCTCCGCTCCCGGTGTGGCTGGGGCCGTCACCCGGCGAGGGTGTGGAGCATTGAGGCTCCTCAATGCCCTTCGACATGAGAACCCAGGAGAGGATGCTGGAGAAGAACGACAACAGTCGCGACATGCCAGAGTGGTAGGTGCTGCCGATTCCTTCTACCGCTCGTCGTACTTATGCTCGCACAGTGCCCCATACCGTGAGTAGCCGAAATCGTGCCTCCAATACGAGGAGTCCGTTGCATGCCAGAGTGGGCCCTCGATGGGTTGCGAAGATGCGCTATTGTCCGCCCAGCTGGGCATCGAATTGCGAGAGGCTGCGACGTCTATTGTCTCCTCTGTCTCCTTCGAGTCGCCCCCGAGTCCGCCTCGGACTGATTTGCATCCTTCCCTCCGACGCTCTTCGCTTCTGTAGACACGATGGCCACATACAGGTGATGATATGTGCTCTTCGGAGATCGCCTTGCGCGTGGATAGTTGGACAACGGCCAAGATTTCAACGTTCAACCTGCTCCTGTACTCTAGCAGGTGCATGTGCCCAACAAGTCCTTTCGTTGGACCAGCCGTGCTCATCATCGTAGTAGATGTACGCAAAGAATGTTATAATAAACGAGACAAGTACTGTACAAGCAACGAGAAAAGCATGAGGGGATCATAACAGCCGACTGCCGGGACCAATGACCATCCGCTGGTTCTCCAACCCTATCTCCACGGCCAATGCTCCACCGCAGACAACATATGTGCATAACCGAGGGACGGATGCAGCGAAGGGTAATACCTGCTCATCTGTTCCCTCATTTGACGCTGCATGTCAAGGAGCGAGGGGTCAACTTCCGGGACCGGAATCCCGCCGCTGCCCACAGACCCGGAAATCCCGCGCCACATTCCGGGATCACCAGAGACACCGGAAGCTGGTCCGAGCCTGGAAGGATGTTGTATCGGAATGTAGCTGGGAGGGACAACAGGGAAGGGAGGGTAAGCCTCGGAAGAGGCAGCGCCATCCTCGGGCTGGACTAGTACTGTGGACAAGGGAGACATGCGGGCAGGTAACGCGTCGCCGGTACGTCGAGCTTGTAGCAGACCTCCCACTGCGCGAAGAGTGGAATCTGCCGATCGCACAACCGTTTGCAATGGGACAGAGATGGAAGAGCATGTAGACTGTGGTGTAAGAGGGGATGGCATATGTTCAAGGCCGTCGAGGGGCGGGGGTGTGGCGGGCTGAGCCTGGGTTTCTGGCGGAGGTGACGCCACGGTGCGCTTTGTGCGAGATCTCGTCGGGGCTTTCCTGCGTTGTGCACCGGACGTGATGCGTGGAGCAGGTTTCACGTCTCTGGTGACGGGTTCACTCGACATGGCGGGCTGAGATTGGTTCTTGGCAAGACCATCGGCGGGATTCCGGTAGTACTTCTGCCTGCGAGGTCCCGCCTTCTCCCATGCGATCATGAGGTACGTGTGGAGCTGCTCTTCGGTCCAGGACAGGTGCTTGGCAGGGAAAAGGTGAGGCTTTCTGCGGCGACACTCGTGGAAAGCACGGGTGAAAAGGTCGGGTATGGAGTCTGGTTGTTGACGCTTGGCCCTCCTCGCTCGTAACTTGGGGCCAGATGCGTTTCGCGGGAGTGTTATTGTGTCCATGGAGGGTCAGGGAGGAAAATGTTTGGTTATAGAGAGGGAGAGGGACGGCTTGGGGCAGATGGAGAGAAGTCGGAGGAGGGATAAGCGCTATGGTTGATTGGAACATATACGCGCTCTCGCCCCATCGCCTCGTCTCTCCGCAAGCCCACCATTTTCATGACGATTCGCCTCTTCCGTTCTTGATAAACTGGTCCTGAACGCCAGAAATTGATTATGTGCTTATATAAATGGCCGTCGATGCGCTCGTAGTGGGTGCAAGGGCCAAGGCCCGGTGCCTGGGGGTCTTATGCGCATACTTGTCCTCCGTGCCACAGATAGCGAAGCTACCTACCTTGAAGCTATCTACTACAGCACCTACTCGCCCCGGAGCTCACTAGTCTGACACCAAGTAGGAAGTTAGTCTAGTCCAGTGCGTCGCCCCCATATATCCTAGTTTGTCCCTCCATTCCGACCGCCGTGGACCCCCCATACAGGCCCCGGCGCGCCCTGCTGCTCGTTAAGCCCAGTCTGCGATGTGGGCATGAGCCCGGGGTTACCGTAGTACCCCGACGTGTACCCTCCGCTCACGACGGGTTGCCCTGAATACACCATGGCCAAATTTCCGGCGTACGCCACCGGCGCACCGTACCCCGCCGCATATCCAAATCCTTGCGCATACTCCAGACCCGCTACCGGAGGAGCAACCAGCGGCGCTTGATAGTGCTGGGTGTGGCCGGCATCTATCATTCCTCCCGCCCTGTTGAGCACCTCTTGCGCGGCCTCCCGCATCCGCAGCCGTGCCCTCTTCCCGCCTACGCAGGTGCACACCATGTCCGGCTGCAAGCAGATCTGGCAGGGGATGGTATCAAGGGTGCGCGTTCCGCATGCGTCTCGATCAGAGCGACCGTGGCCGTGACTCGGAGGGCCGGAACGCCCCGCGGAGACAGACCTGCAGTCGGATGGTGGCGGGGATGCGTACGGAGTGGGCCAAGGGTGCGATGGGTAGTGACTAGGCGTGGGGTGGGGCGGGAAGGCGGGGGAAGGGACACCGTAACCCGCGTTGACTCTTCGTATGGTATGTTCTCGACGGAATGGGTTGGCCTGCGACTCAAAGGCTGACGTGGAAAGCATGGAGGGAAGGTTCGGCAGGGGGAAGAGTAGCGCACCGGTCCTCTTTCCGCGTAGTTAGGGTCAGATGCGCCGTGACGGGATGCCATAGAGGCTGCGAAGGGAAAGAGTGGGTTGCACACTAATCGCGGGCTGTGGACGGGAGAGTAGAGGTGTATATCAAGAGTGGAGTGTGGTCATGGAACGAATGAAACATACCAAACGGTTTCCCTGCTCTACTGCGACCCGGGCCTCTCTCCCCAACCGTCATGCGTAACCTAGGGCTGCAAGGTTCAGACATCTACCTTTCAATACCATCACGAATAGGGACTGCTGGTCTTGAGCGGGAAAGAAGGCGCATACGGCTGTCGTCGACGTCAATGCGCTTGCCTGTAGATCGTGCGGCGGAGGGTCGAAGTTCACGGCTTAAATTGCGACCATAGTCGTCAAGGTTGGTTAGACACAAGCTATCTCATATGTTAGAGCCGTTAGGTTCTAGCAGACACAGAGAGAGGACAGAGGCGTCTCGAACGTAGTGACCATAGCCGTCAACGAGTCGTGGGCTCAGAGAGCTCGGTGCTGCTCGGTGGCACCGACTAGTACTCGCAAGCGAATGGGCGCCTCCTCTGAGTCTCTCCCGAACAGCCCCGGACTCCGTTCCGAGCCCTCGTGGCACTCGCGTCTACCGCATTCGAACCTACTCCTCGCGCTGTGACCGCTTTGTACAACAGTCTTGTTAGATTTATCGCATGCAGGCTTTCGCGAACCTCAAACCACACTGCTACCATATGACAACTCCGTTGACACTGCACAGATGCCCCCCTTACTCAACAGGAACCACACCGCCGCACGCTGATCAGCGACGAGATCACCAAAAGCCAACAAGAAGCGTGTCCTGCTCCATCTTTTCCCGAAGTCACAGCGTTCCAGCTCCTTTGACATCAACTTTGACAACATCAGTCCAATACTTAACCTCGGACGTCGAGGGGACAGCCTCAGGTCATCCTCGCCTTGTCGTCATGGTGATTTACGGGTCTTTCAAGTCTCTGCCCTCAGCTGGTACTTCACTCACCGATTCCAGACTGACCAGGAACCAAACAAACAGGTATCATCTGGTGTCACTCGGAGACCGGAAGACGACCTCTCCAACATGCCATGGCGAAAATCACCCCTGTAGGGCGCAACGAGATCAGGCAATAGGAACCTGCATGATCAACAAGCCATCGCCAGTGTACGGTGCGATTACGCCTATACACGAAGTCTGCATTGTTACTGACAAATTCTCCGCCTAGTTTGGGCTATCATGAAACCACGAATAACGTAACCACGAAGAACATAGCACCGCACTGTGTGCCTGGGCTTGAGAGACCGCGACGTCCCGCGCAAATGTATAAGTGCTCCAGCACTACGCTCCTCCCTCTGCGCAATCCACATCCTAACAGCGTCGTTATTCTTTGCAGTTCTCATCCACTTCCTCCAACACCATGTCAGGAAGCTATTTCAGTGCACAGGAGGTGTCAGATCTGTACGTCCACGAGCAGCTCTGATCCGAACGGCAAGAACCTCACATCCGAATCTTCATGGGTTGTGGAAAATCATAGCTACGTGAGCGCATTCTGCGGGAATGCTGCTGCGGGTGCGGTTCTACTGTCCATATAACTGCCTTCTAATGCTTACACGACTGTATTTCAGCACTGGTCGTCTACGACTGGCTCCTGTGCCTCGGGCAGGAGGTCGAATTCATCTGGAATGGGCACTCGAAAGTCACCGCCTCGTTGTTGGTTTACGCCTTCAGTCGCTACGCGATCTTCACCCAGGTGGTCTTATCGATCGCGACGAACTTTCCAATGTCCAACATGGTAAGCAATCTGGTTAACACTCGTTTCTTCCTCGCTCTTACCATCGTCTGCGTAGAGGTGAGTAGCAGGTGGACCGAGGTCGTCAGCTGAGTAGCTTTATCCTTACGCCGCACTCCCCGCGACAGTTGTGCGGCGATCGCGTGGACTCAAACCGTATCCCAGGTACTGGGCACGATTGCGTTCAGTGGTAAGTCTGAGGCCCTTCACAGGGACTCGTGTGCTGAACCAAGCTTGTTTCTAGCGTTCTCTGCCCTGCGCGCATATGCGCTGTCGAACAGGAACGTATGGTCAGCAGCGATAATCCTCATTTTGATGCTACCGCCAACGGTGCTGGCCCTCGTGAGCACCTCAAACGTCGCTCCTGTTTTAACTTGACGAAAAATTGTTCGATGACCCGGAAAGCTTCACTGCTTCTACCAAGTCCCCGCAAACCTACCCAGTCCGTTCAACTGCAGCGCCTCAAGCTCGTTATCCCCAACCGCGGCTATCAGGTAGGTTCGCCAGCTCGCATACTGCGAAACGGTATTACTGAACGAACATTTCCTTTCCAGCGGTGAGTGAAACATGCGCCCGGCGTAGTCTTGTGATGCTCACTTCGACCGCCCGCAGTGGCCGTCGGTATCCGAGGATCGCAGTTAGCAGCGGAGCTTTTGGTGGTCGGTATCACCTGGTGGTACACCTACCAGTCGTACCGCATTCGGAAGGGCGTCAACCTGGGAAACACCGTCAGCGCCATCCTTTTCTACAACGGTGAGTCGTCTCGCGAGCCATCTCGTCCTCTGCTTGCGTGGCTCACGCATCCTTAGGAAGCCTATATTTCCTGTACAGCTCGCTCCTCCTCATCACCAATTCTCCGTGGCTCATCATGAATTGCTAACCGTAGATTTCTGGCGACCTTGTACACCGTCGACATCGTCCTCCACATAATTCCGGTATGTCCCCCAATACCTGATCGCAACACCGCATTTTCCCTCATCTATTTTCCCCTAGAATGCAGCGACATTCGCAGTCTACGACGGTCTTCTGACCACATTTTTCGACCCGTAAGCCTTCTCCGCTGCTCCCGCCTTTCACCTCTGTTCCCTCACCAACATCATCCCGGTCGCAGGATTACTTCGATTCTCGTCTGCCGCTTCATGCTGTCGCTCCGCCAATTCGACACCACCAACGCGCGCGCGACGTTCTCCATGCCGCGCTCTCTGGTCCAAGAGCTTCCGCCCCGTGCAATGGCCTCCGCGATGCTCGAGTTCGGAGCGCAACCGAGCGACCGCCTCCCGCCCTTCATCATGTCCTTCGCTCAACCGGTCCACATCGACCCCGCACTGTCCGAAACGGACGTCGATGCAGCGGTTGGAGACAGGTGGGGATGGGAGAACACAGATGTCGTGACACCGGTACCGACTCGCACAACACCATCCTCCAGTCGTCCGACCTCCACGGCTTTGGCGGCGTATTCTGTGTAGCTCGGGGTGGACAGCCTCGTGTAGGTCGCGCGCAAAATGAAATGGTTAACGTTAACGGTGCTGATCATCAACGGTGATAGGTACTGTACACCGTACAGCTCCGGGCGCGCATACCGCGTAACTCTGACGTCGTTGCCTGAAACATGGAGACTGGGCTACCATAGGCACATGGAACATGAAGCTCGTAACTATGCGCGTTCCGTGGGATGATGTCGTGCCGATCGCTGTGTGGAGGAAGTCTTGGGAGCGGTCTGGAACGATGAAGGTCCAAGATGTTGGGGCTGAGGCGATCGCGGTTTGCCAGGGTTGTGCAACTGGTGCATATGGGTATACGGCGCGTGGCTGTGATTGTATTGCAATTGAATGTGACCGAGCGCGCCGTAGACGAAGCTGAAACACATAACAAGAAAAAACCTATAGCGCTGTATTGAAGAGGTTACGACTTAGAGGAGAAGTTCGTAAGCTCACCTCGTCGCTCGAGATTCGAGAAGCATGCGATGTCCTAGCTCGTGACTCGACTGGGACTCGTCGTCTTGGAGCTGGAGCCGGTCCATACCATCTTCAGAGAAACATCGCCGGTGAGAATCTGCGCGCAGTTGAGTGAAGTTGACTTGCAGCGGGATCCGGGTGGAACACCAAGTGGTGGAGGTCGTGTTCACAACTGCACGGGCGCTTCCCTCCGGCGCATCCTGTTTCCTGCCACGACATCGACTCCGAGGCTCGAGCGGACTACACATCGCGCCACTCAGAGTATGCGTTTACACCACACCTTCATCGAACCTGTGCCACTCTATCTTCGTTATATGCGACCTCTGGGTGCCCTGGCTAGGACCTAGGGCCGTCTTGTCCGTTTTCACTCCCCAGCCTGCAGTTCGAATCTCTGGCTGCGCAGTCTCTTCGTCAACGACAAAGGCGAAATGCTTCAAAAATTTCTACGACCACTTTCAGAGTGGCTGAGTGTTACACAATTGTGATAGGCTCCATGATGAGAAGAAGTAGGTCCAGAGAGGTCATGGGTGGGACACTGGTGAGTTTGCTTCGTCCATCTGCACTTTCCTGTTCTTGTTTCAAACCTATCGTTTTCGTTCCCTGCACGAGAAGGCTTCATCTTTGTTTCATTGTGTCAAGAAGTCGCTACTCTGGTAGGAGGTGCGGATCCCCCGCCCACGCGAACGCGGATAAATTACAAGATACAATGTGTTCCGCTCGCGAGTCAAACCCGAGTCGTCTTCCACATCGTCTTCCCTGGTCAACCTCCCGTACGCCACTAGCGCGAACTTGTTATAGACCTCGGTATGTGACCATAAGTCTCGTCTTTGGTGCTCCGACTCTAACCTCTGCGAACGCCCCAACCAGGGCCTAACAAATCCTGCTGCGCGCCACCCCAGCTTGAACCCTGCGACGTGGGGACGACTATCGGATTACCTTGGTATCCCGCCCCATATCCTCCCATCGCAGCCGCCTGTCCAGAATACGCCGAGACAGAGCTCCCAGCATACGACACCGGCGCTCCGTACCCCGTACCGTACCCGAATCCCTGTGTGTAGACAGAGCCCGGGGCCCCAAGCTGCGGCACGACCTGCGGCGGCTCCTGATAGTGCTGGCCATGAGTCGACCCGGACTCCGCCATGCCTCCTGCCCGGTTGAGCACCTCCTGTGCGGCCTCCCGCATCTGCAGCAGCGCCGTCTTGTCGCCTGGGCAGGTGCACACCGTGGCCGGCTCGAGGCAGATCTGGCACGGGATAGTGTCCAACTCTCGTCCAGCGCTATGCCCGCCCCGCTTAGCTGCGCGATCGCGATGACTAGAGCGGGTGTGGATGGACGACGAGGTGCGCCGCGAGGAGACGGACCCGTGGGCGGATGCCGGTGGCGGGGGTGCATACGAGGCTGACGGTGGGGCCGACGGGTAACCACCGGCATTGGACTGGGCTGGGGAAGGGACGGGAGGCATGGCATGGCCGGTGTTTGGCGAACTTAGCATGCGGGGAGAGTGGGTGGCGGCGAAGGGCGGAGCCCCAGGGATGACCCATTCGGAAGGGCTCGGCGAGGACGAACGCGAGGACACGTCGTCAATCCAGGAGGAGACGGCAGTGGTGGCGGAGGAGCGCGAAGAGAGGAAGGCGCGGGACGAGCCTGAGGAGCGGGCGGACCGGACGTCGTCGGACCGGGAGCCGGCGTGGTGGAAGGGAGTGGGAGCGCGTCTCGATGAGGTGTGCGACATTGTCTGGTTCAAGTTCAAATCGTTGGTGCGCACGTCTTCGTCTGAACTTTGGGTGGTGATGACTTATGCCGCAATAGCAGACCGCCTTTTATGAGACGTTGGGCGATATCTCTCCACCTCGATGTCCGAGTCGACCGCTGATGTTGTCGATGAGGCTACACCGCCGAGGGCCGCGCCCCGAGTCTCAGCGTAGGAAAACGCGATAGAAGGTCGAACGCAACATCTGGCTCATCTACATGTCGGAGCTGGCATGCTATTGCTTATTCCGCTGCCTGTCGGAGCAGCGTTTGAGTCGGGGGCTCGTGCTTGCGCGCGCCCCGCGAAACGGGACGTCCGAACATGGAGACGTTGTACGATAAACAGTTGTGCCACCCCGTCGAGCTTTAAGTATGATGTATGTGGGCCCGGGCGGCCCGACTTTCGTTGCATGAGAGATGGGTGTATGGGCAATTTGATCGGTTCCTCCTTAGGTTCCACAGACACCACAACCGCGATGCCTGCCTAGTTTGAAGGTGTCCCCATCAACGGAGCTGGCAGCTCGCTCCAGAGGGAATCATCGTCCTCAGCAGTGGCACTGGATAGAAGGATGTCGGATGCAACCAAGTGCTCGAGCTTTCGCGATGTACAAAGAACCACACAGGCGTCCGTTGAACATCATCCACGTCGAGTGCGAAGGTAACGGGAGTACGCGAAATCGACGAAGGTCACTACAGTACCACTCGGACCTCCGGCTCGAGATCGGAGCATGTGTAGATATCTTGTGAACCACACGTTCATGAAGCTTGAGGCCTTGAGGGTGAGTAATGTACAGATTTTGTTTCATACCAAGCATGTCCACATAGGCTCGGCGTGGTACTAGTAGTACATGGTTCATTCGAGCTTCCTAATCATACACATGTCAACAATTCCCCGGACTGTAACAGCGAGCACCGTCCATCGAATCTTCAACGCGGCGCCTTATTAACTAACGCCCACCCCTCCTCCTCATCTCCTGGCAGACGAAAACCATTGAAAGCAAACCGACACCGGTCTTGCTCTCGTGCCGGTCACAGGCGGTGAGACGAGAGCGGGGCCGCGATCGCTACCAACCCCGTTTATCTCCGGTTACGGAGCTGGTCGCGCTACAATATCCATCTTAATGTGCGAAATGCTGCTGTACACCGGATGCAAGACCACTCTGGCACCCACCGCTCTCCCGCCCGCGCCTATCTAGGCCAGTGGCACATCGACATCAACGCCATCCGCATTGCCAGCGCGGGGGCTGTCCGGCAGCTTGTAGAGCAGGTGTGTGGGTTACGTTACGCGGGGACCTCGGAGGTCGACCGCCCGACAGGAACTTGGAGAAGCCGCGGTCGTGCCCGCCCCCGCCCTTCTCGGAGTCGAGTTCCAGCTTGAAAGCGAAAGTTGAAGTGGGTGCGGCGCAAGTGAACGAGGACATTCGAGAGTTGTCACAAGCCTGAGCTTGCGATTGAGTCGGGCTGCTGCAGCGAGGGGCGCTAGGCTCGTCACAGCCGCACAGGAGTAGAACACGATCGCGAGACGAGTGCGTATGCGCTCCCGGCACGACATGGGCGCGACTCTGACGGGAGCTAGAGCATGTGCTCTGTCGGGGGAAGTTGTGCGCTTCGGGACGGGAAGACGAAGATGGGCAGCCTCGCGCGTATTCGACCGCACGCAGCGTCACCGCCATCCGCACCTTGCCTAGAACGAAGTGCTCTGCGGCGCTACGAACATAAGGTGCCGCGCGATGCGACTCGGGGACCGATGGAGAACTTGGACAGGCATGGGTCGTTGGACGCGGCGAGAGCAGAGTGCTAGAGCTAGATGATTCAGAGGATAATACCATACCGGTGAGATGCAGGACGGTTTGCATGAGCAGGTGTACTGGTGGTGGAGATGGGAGGACGAAAGACTGGGGTGAGGTTGGAGGAGGGATGGTTCCCGGCTCAGAGACTCTGTGGTGCGCGGAGCACGAGGCAACAGAGTCGACTCGGACAGGGTGCCCACTTGCATGACGGCTGTCTTCACTGGATGGACCGGAGCGAGACGACCGATGCTTGTCCTCTTCATGACGCTGTGCGCTCGCAGGGCACGACGCCCGATAATTGGAGCTCTCGCCGGGGTGGTTCCGATCAGAGCGTCTGTATTGATCGTCGGATGCATCCGGCGATTGTAGTACGGCAGGGATGGAGGTACATAGCATGTCCTCGGGTGAGGGAATGGGGGCCAGAGTAGGAAAGATATAAGGAACGGAGCATTTTTGACTCTCGACAGTGTCGACTAGGGTTGCCTCGGAGTGATATGCGGGAGACGAAAACGCGGAGAGAGGGGTGTTGTCGTCGGGCATCCCGTCGCTCTCGTAAGAGGGGTCGACGCACTGCCCGTAGATGTCGTACGTCGCTTCTGGATTTCCCGTGTCCATCAGGCTGTTCGAGCGTTGGAGCGGGATGACGTACGACGTGGAGGGGACTTCGTATGTCGCGGGACACCTTGATGATGGCTGGTACTACCTACTGGCCCACAAAAAACAGCTTCAGTATTCTTTTCGACTAGCAAACGGTGGAACCACATACCGTTCAGGCGCCTGGGATGCGTTGCAGAAGACCACCGAGGGCGAAGTAGAGCGAACCATTGCTGTCCATCACTCGAGGTTTTATGATGCGAACGGTATATCCCAGATGTCTGAAGAAGCACTGCGCTTCGGGTCGCGGGGCGGGAGGACGGTGGTCAGCGACATATCTGGATGGGAAGTGGAGGGGATATCCCTACTCAAGGACCCGGTGCTTCGATACATTTCGCTCGAAAGGGGGGCAAGAACAAAGAAGAAGACTCTGATTCTTCGGGGGGATATCTCATCGCACACCTATCACACGCGACGCGCCCCGATACTATCCGGAGGGCGCCACCAGCGTAAGCACCTCCCCCAGATCGACAATAGCAGCGGCGAGCACCTCGGGAACGAAAGCGGAAGGTTAGACCGAGATAACGGCGTTGCGATATACATCTCGATAATGCGTGCGTGCAAGGCCTACAAAGGTAGCAGTAGGCGGACAATGAGCGGGGCTGAGGGATATCCAGATATCCTCCCAGTGTGATGTGAATGGTGGGATATCCCCTTCGCCAAATGAGGTAAACATGAGGCCTTCCGACTGGGCAGATGCCATAAGCCGTGGGGCGCCGGCGGGCAGGGCGAGAACTCCGACGCACGGTCGGCGGCGACATAGAACACAAGCATGCGGCGTTGGGAAAAGGGTATGCCACAGTCTTGCTAGCCGCTAGGATTGCGGTTCTATACCGCAGGCTGCGTAAACACGTACGACTCAATTTGCCGCAGGACGCTGCACGTTAAAATCCAGGCAGGACCACGTGTCCGCGTTTCGCCCATCTCGAACGAGCGCATCTAGTGCGCATCTTTGCGGCACATCGCATTCAGCGGCGAAATGCCCGCGGGAGCAATACTACACAGAATATGATGAATAGCAGGCCGGGGGGAATAAACAAGACTACACCTCAGGCAGAGAAAAACGCGGCTACGCCACACGAGCTTCTGGATCGGTTCGTCGCCTATGACCAACGCCCCATCCCGATAGACAGGACTATTTCACCGCCGGAGCTTCCTCCTAGCTTCCTAATGACTGTAATCGTCTTGGTGTTAAGCAAGCGACTGCCTACAGTGCAGATTTCCGAAGTCGGGGCCGAGGAGTCTGGCCACACAGCTGCAGGAGATAGAGTACTAGAGGCGCACCGCAGTTAACGTGCGGCGAAAAACCCAAGAATGGTGCGCCTATATGGGTGCTGAGACAAGAGACTCGTCATACGCACTCGGCTGGGAGACTTGAGGCTCTGGGCACTATGTCAGAGAGAGACGTTGGTTGGCACTATGTAGTAGAGACGTACTGGTTCCATCCCACGACAGGTCTCTGCTCCGAAGACTAATGAGGGTCGACATATGACATTGGTGATCGCTCTACATGCCGTGAATTTGGCGCAATCTCTGCGTACTGTTAACCCGCAGGTCGCGTATGTACCACAAAAAACGCGTGATGAGGTGATACGCACTTACCGACCTCCCTTTTACCCGTGACACACAATGCACATCTTTAGCATACCCTCCATCGGATTTCTGTCCGGGTGTGATCTCTTGGGTCGCGAGAAGGTATCGGCCACAAGTGTGGTGCTGTGGGCAACTTGAAAAGCGTTTGATTAAGTACTCCAAGTCGAGCGTAGTCACGGCGTCTTGCCACCGCCGGCGCGCGGGTACCAGTTGAGCGAACACCAGTGATAGATACAGTACCGGAGGTAGTTGAAAGATAAGATAAGAGGATAAAATGAGTAGACACAAGAACCAAGTCCATGAGCATAAAGGAGCGTAGGAGGGGCGCGAACGCGAGGTTCGGTTCGAAAATTGCGGCCACTATCCCCGGTCCCGAAACCATCCCGATCGTTTGTGACAATTTGAGCACGTGCATGTGACACTCGCGTGGGTGACTCATGCCACGGCCACGACTCGGCCTGCCACTGGCAGTGAGCACGATCATGCTGCTCTCTTTCCCCTACTCTTGACAGTCCCTAATATCCTACTCGTAATCTTGCGAAGGCCACTTATCGAGCCACTCCCACTCGAACGCTCAGAGTCATGGCTCGGAACCAGGACTAGCGGTAAGTCTGACACCTCAGACTCCGATTTTGCGGTTGCGAGGACCGCCAAACTTATCTGCTGAGACTCTCCATCGCTGTCGCTAGGGCATGCCGCAGGTCCCATCTCCTATGGCAACTCTCCCTGGATGATTGGACTTGTCAACAGCTTCGGTTCACCCCGGGGCCCCTCTGTTGGCTGCTCCGTGCGCAGTCTTCGACGACCCGTGTTGCTCTGCGCCCAGCAAGTCTCCCAGTTCTGCCATCCAACCTGTTCATTCCGACCATGGAATACCTTGAGGTCCGTATACATCCTGCCATACATCTCCCCCACTGACTCCATAGCGGCAGCACTGCTGAGAAGCAGCCGCGACATCTCCAAACACGGCGCTGGCCGTGGCACGTCACCCTGCTGCGGGCATAAGTAGGCGCGAACGTCCTCTTCGATGACGAGTACGTCATCCCATTTGGAGGACACCAGACTGATATTTCTCTGGCCCCAGTCCAAGGTTTTCCTAGATAGTCGAATCAGGTCTACACGACATGCAGGGTGAGTCCTCAACGACCGAGCTGAGTAACCGTTCGCCTCACCTTCCGGATCCGTCCCAACACGCACCGCTAGTACCTCCAGACTCTCCTCCATCGGAAAAGGCACTCCAAACCCCCAGCATACCCTCCTCGACTCGCGCACGAACGTGGAGCATTGAACCTTTACTAAGCGGCCACAGAGAGACGTCGCCGCTAACCAAGACCAAAACTCCACGGCTTCCAACGCATCTGGCCGCATTGAGAACCGCCGCATGAAGCTCTTCAAGGCGGATATCGTCTTCATGGTCGTGGTCGCGAATTCGCCGAGTTTCACGTCGACTTCGGGTGGCACCACGCTCGCCGTATCTAGGAGACGCGACCCGGGTTCGACGTTCCGGCGGTGGAGTCCGACTCGGTGTATCCCTGGCAATGATGACGAAGGCATACAGACTCGGCGGTCGTGCCCTCGTTGATTGGACTCTGGAATAGCCTCATGTCGTTGGTCTCCGGTACGTGTCTCGTTTGTATCAGGGTGGCGTTGATGCATCTGGGGTGGTGGCTGCGACGACGGCCCGCCATGGGCAAGGAGGGAGGGATTCAGAGAAGCGACACCAGGAGCATATATACCATGACGAGGGATGAGGCTATGTGACCCTGACTGGTGTCGCCTCGCATGGGGGCACTTTTATTCTTTTGACGCTCTGTGATGCGTTCTTATTCATTCGAGATGCATGTGCGTTGCCACCGTCATATTGTCGCAGGCTCGCGCGCGTCGCGACGGCGTCATGGTCTCGCTTTCTTGTCTTCCCGCCGTCGTCATACCTCGCCTTTGTATACAGGCATAATTCCGGCGATTGACCCGCACTTCTCCAGGCAGCCTCAGCGATCCACCTCACGACGCTGGCGCGCTCGAGGGTATGCGCAGTGTACCCGCCAACTGGGCCTGGCACTCGCCCTCGTAACTTCATATTCGAGGACGCGGCCATCCACGTCTGCAGAAAATGCGGCGTACAACAAGGTACGCGTATCATACATTCGTCCGTGCCCGCAGAGCTACCTGTATCAGCTCTTAACAATCATCGAGCAGCCCCAGCGAAAGCATCTGTGCCGCCAGTACGCCAACGCCAAGCTCCGTGTCTGTCGGTCATGGCGATGTCGCACAAGTCGAGCAGGAGGAGGATACCATGACCCCTGCTCAGCTTGCTGTCCGAGCCGCCGTTGCATTGGTCGCTAGTGACTTCGAGGGCTTGGATATGGCGGGTTAGCGTCGCATGGACAGAGCGCGAGGCAGAAGAGAAGAGGCGTCATGCTTGTCTATTTGCGCAGGCTTTCTGCGAAGATTGGGTCTGTCATCGTGGAAAGATGATGAGGGGATGTCCAGCGTCTTATAGGTCTCTGGACTGTCAGTGCGGAATGGAGAAGTTGTCGATGGGGGACGGGCTGTCATGTTGCGGCGCTCTGGCAAGGTCTTGAGGCAGTGTGCCCGAGAACCGTACGTGATGCTGGGGGTATTGGGTGTACCGTGTGGCGAAGGTTGGCTCCGCACCGGCTCACGATGCAAGAGAGTTTCTGTTTCTGAGGTGGCGTGTCAACCTAGAGCGACGGATGATGACGAAGGCCACGACTTCGCGTGGCGCAACTGTCTGGGGGAGGGTTGAGTTCGATGAAGATGCTGAGCATCTTTCGGCGTTGTGGGGATAAGATGGCGCCAACGGATCCGGAGGTAGCACCGTTAGATGGGAGATCTAGAGAAGTAGATGGCGGACTCGGAGTGCATCTTCGATGCATGTTCCCCGGACGAGTTCGTGCGAACTTAGCACGCTATGCACATGTACCACGACATGCGAAACTGCGTGGCAGGAGAAGTTTGTGGGTTGTGCAAGGCCTATAACTAAGACAGGGACGGCGGGGGCATGGCTACTGTCAGGAATGGTGTGCATGCGCAGGGTTGGACGCCCGACTACGAGAAGATGGAGGCAGGGCCGTATGTGCCAGAGGAGACGTCGACATAAATTGGCAGCGTGCGTCGCGTGCATATTTCCCGAGCGTATGTAATGAAGCTGGAGGGACGAAATGCCGCCCGATGGCGTTGAGGAGGAGGCCTCCCCAGCGGACACCCTTGTGGAGACTGGAGACGGAGTCGAGAGGCTTCTCAGGGTTTGAATAGCCCTCACATATGAGGTGGTCGACGACAGCTCGCCCAAGGCGATGCAACAACGTTGGAGTTCGTCAGTGGAGTAAGACGCGGCAACTACGTTTATTCTTGCCATCGTGGTCGTCCTCAGGCGCATGGAGGATATGTTAGAAGGTCGAAGATCATGGATGCTGGCGCCCTGCAGGATATCTAGCCTGGGCTCCCCGGGCTCCATGTCGCGCCATGATCCAAGACGTTTCCGGTTTTGTCCCGCTCTCTACATCTGTCCTCATCGCGGTCTCCAAATAGTCCCTGTTTCGCCGCACAGACCCTCGTCATATTCCTGCACGAAGCGTAAAGCGCATGCCGGTCCTTCAGTCGTGCGAAGGGTACCCAGGGCCGGCGTTGCGATCTCGGCCATCAAGATGAGCTGGACAAGGCGGTCCCGCTCAAAGTTGAGGTATTCCTTTCCCTGATGTAGAGCCTGCCCCTTGAGCTGGATAATTTGTCCATGAAAAGATAGATTCAGCATTCCGAGTTGGAGGAGAACGGGAGGAAGAGAGCAGTAGGACGGGGAGCATCTTCAAGACGCATCTTGGGAGGTTATGCAGAAACTCACAAACGTATGTCAGTAGATCACCAGTCGACGTCAACGTTGCTCAGGCATTCCATTCGGTAGTCAGGTCGACATTAGCGACATTTACACCGAGGGAGGGGCTGGAGTGCCAGCCTACGAGGACAGAATGATTCTCCAACCACTCTTGTGCTCATGATATCCTACTTGCACATCCTTCAGAAGTACATGCACGGTAGCTTGCCGATGATTCTTAGTCCAAGAGCGCCGAGCAAGCTGAGTAGTACACATTGGTGCCAGTGAATGTGTCGGGACGGCCTGCGTGCTTCTAGGCTTGAGGAACTACAGAGAACCAGTCGGGGTCACTGTAGTGTCAGATTTAACCCATGCATGTGGATGTCGGAAATTTCCTGGTTGTGTTGACCAACAGAGAGAAAAGGGAGGAAGACATCGTTGAAGACGAACCCCAATCAGCCTGGATTGGACTCCGTTCAATTCAATACAGGCCAAGACATTCCATGCGCCTATTCGAGATTCATTCAGTCGAATGAAGGTTTCCGAGCCCCAGTTATAGTCCCGTCGGCCTTGCCTAGCCCTTCCGCCCCTAACTTTCTATGATACTCGCCCTGGGCGGATCCATCCTGCTCAACTTTGGAACCTGCTTCACTGCCAGTGCCTCCTAGGAATCTGTCGAAGTCCAATAAGGTTCACACAAAATGTGATCCCCATGTCAGGCGAGTGTTGATAGAGTATGTTCATTTCCTTCTGTAGTATTACTGACCAATCTCCGGTTCAAACCATAATACAGCATTGAGAAGAGGATATAACTTATGGCAAGTATCATGCTATACCTGGCACAGGCCAAACATAGTGTCGTCCCGGTGACCTTAGAGTTAGGCTGACTTGCACAATTGTCTCAGGGAATAGAGCATATAAGTGTCAAGCCCTACTAGTCTCTCAGCTCCCACAGATCCCCGTCCACCTTGACCTACCTCGTTCAATCTCACATCAGGTGCCATGTCTTCCACAGATTTGTATGTGCTAGAGCTGGTATACTTGTGAGTATTGCAACAACTTCGGCCTCATAGTGGGTGTGATAACTTCTGATCACCCACCAAATATTAGCTACATCGGTGCATACTGTGGAAACGCTGCTACAGGTAATCTCTCATGGACCTTTTTTAAATAATGGAAATCTAATTTCTACCTAGCGCTGCTAATCTACGACTGGCTTTTGTGCCTAGACCAGGAAATAAGATTTGTATGGAACTGGAACTCGAAATTGAATGCCTCGACCTTTGTATATGCATTCAGCCGCTATCCAGTCCTCATACAATTTATCTTAGCTGTTGCGACCAACTTTCCAATGTCGGACCGAGTAAGCCACATTTGACCCCATTTTCTCTCAAATCACCCATTTATGTCTCTTTTAGAGGTATTCCATGGTCCTCTAGAGAATCAACCGGCGCTGAAAACACCTCTCTGGTAATAGTTGTGCAGGGAACAGTTGGACTCAGACAGTTTGCCAGATTTTGGCCAAGGCTGCATTTAATGGTTTGTCTGAACCCCTTCCAAAGTTCTTAAATGGTTTGAGAACAGGATTTGGTTTCCAGCATTTGTAGCTCTTCGTGCATATGTACTGTCAAATAGAAATGTCTGGCTTGCAGCCATAATCATTATCATGGCCTTACCACCATCGGTAATGTTAATTGTAAGTACTTCGAATATATATATATATCTTGTAGATAGTTAACTATGCATCTTCACAGGTTCAATGCTTCTATCTTTTCCCCGCGAACGAACCAAGTCCATTCAACTGTAATGTTGCAAATTCACTATCCCAGACCCTTACCATCATGTAAAATTTCCTAACAGCTCACATGTGTGAAACAATGTTGACATAATGATTATTCTCTCAGTGGTGCACATGCTATTGATCTATCCTAGTTTTGAAGTACTGATTTTGGGTATTGATAAGATATTGCTATTATTCGAGGGCCACAAGTTGTGTCAGAGCTAATCGTCGTCGGTATTACCTGGTGGTATACCTACCAATCATATCGCATTCGCCAAGGTGTTCAAATGGGAAAAACTATCAGTACTCTCCTCTTCTATAGCGGTATGTTTGTCTCATCAATCTTTGCCACATTTCTACTAGCTGATATGAGTCTTTATATCTAGGAAGCCTTTATTTTATGTGCTGTTTAATCCTCAGTATTATAGTCTTTCATAGATTCATGTCATAAATTTTAGATTTTTCACGACCTTGTGTATCTTTGATATGATTGTGCAAATTGCATCAGTCACGGTATGTCTTTACATTCAGGTTACACATAAATTAGATCCTGATACTTGGATCTAGATATCAACACCAAATTCTGCCATTTTGAATGTGTCTGGGACCATCATGAATGTATTCTATTCGCCGTAGGTCCCGTCTACATGTCTCCTCTCTAGACAATTAACACGGGCCCAGTGTAACTTCAATCCTTACGTGTCGCTTTATGATCTCTCTTCGAGAATTTGATGCCACAATCGCGTCAGTTCCCACACTTTCCATGCCAGGATCTCTGGCTCGGAACCACATGGCATCACCTGTCCTCCGGTTTGCGGCGGAGACCAACCGCAGCCTCCCATCCTTCATTGCATCCTTCGCACACCCTGTGAATATCAATTCGGACTCTATCCTGTCTGAAAGCGACCAAGATGCAATTGTACAAGACTCAAATGGATCTGAATTGCATGGCACAGACTTGGTCGCATCAATGCCGGAAGCACCCTCAATCCACCGGAGCCCCACTCCAGGCCCAAGCCAGCCTGTGGTCGCACTGGAAAGTTACACTCTGTAGCTATTCAGTAAGCATTTTTATACCTGTACTCCCTTTAGTGTTGTAGGAACTGATTTCAATATATAGGCTAGGGCATATTGTCGAACACTCCAGTCGAAGTCCGAGTCCTACGTGAAAGATGATTTTCTATGTACTTTTTTGCTGTGTGGGCTTTTCCAGCCGTGGAGACTTGCATCGCACATAGATGTATAGGGAGCGGAGGTGAAAATCTGTTCGAAAGTCCTTGTATTGAGTTCTTGGGTTTTGAAGACTTTATTCCGCGGCTGCCCAGTGATCTACCTACTAGCCCAAAACACTGAGGGATCTCCCTTCAGCAGTACAACTGCGCAGTGATGAGCCAACAGAAGAGGTCTTCACCGTTGATGCAGAAGTCTCGCGAAAAGGCCGCGACATGGCAGTACTAACCAGCCATGATCGAGGACCCCACCTACCACTGTCAGGGCCCTTCGACAACAAGTCGCGTGGTCGCAAGGGCAAGCTGTTCAATGCACGATGAATAAAAGAAGGCCTGAGCTCGGGTTCAACGCAAGGCCTCCAAGATGCGGACACTCCGAACCTCCGCCAGTCTCACTGACTGGCTAGATACCACAGGCACCCAAATCGGAACCGTCCCGCGCACGCGACGCAAGACTTGTCGATACCCCTTCGCCGAGGCTCTCCGCGCCAGGCGCAATGTCCCTCGCGGGCAGGTCGGCTTAGCAACACCTATCGAGCACCATCATGTTGTCAGCTAGCCCTACACTTCCGGACGATCTGGGACACGGAATGATGGAAGGGAGTTTCAGGGGAGAACAGCGCAGTCCCCATCGCGCAAGGGCGCGCGGGAGCCAGACGAGTCACGAAGGTACAACTGTACAAGGACACGAGATGCATTGCGTAGAAAATTCCCCCGAGGTGCGTGCAAGTAGCGCCGACAGTGTTGTATTGTAAGGCATCATTATGGGATCGGAGGCGCGACAAGTCTGCGTCTGTGGTTTGCAGACTCAGGGGAGTACGAGGGGTGCAGAGCGTGACAATCAAGACTAGTGCCATATTGCACTGCAGTCACGACAGTGCTCGTCCCTCTCGAGAGCAGTCGCCAAAGCGACAACGTAGTCGTCGCACAGACACAACGGGGAATCGCTGAGATCTTCAATCTAGGACAGCAAACCAATTGCCTGCGTCCATTTGTCATGTCGTATTCTGAGCACCGTGATTATCGTGAACCCTAGGAACATTATGGGAGATGGATGGCAGAGATTCACGTCAACGAGTCCCGTAATGCGCCCCTCCGATGGAAAGCTGCTGCTGGAACAGGAAGGACGGTCGACATGGCACAAAGAACCAAAGTATGATGCCAGCCGGGAGATCGGTGAATGACGTCGCACCCGGGATACCTACCTCACCCCCGATAGAGAGGGCATAGGAAGGGTACCGACCCTCGAGAACACCAGAGCATGGGAGGAGTCAACAAAGCGAGAGCAAGTAGGTTTAATACTGTCTCTCCGTATAGGCTAGATGGACCCTCAGGCGTGAGAGATAGCCCAAATTTGACGGCGGTGAGACCGAGAAAAGGGGGTGAGAGCGGATAACCAATGATTGCCGATGGATGGGACAAGGCGACGAGAGAATCGTGATGGATGGTTCATGAGCGAAGGCTGTTGAAGAAGGGAGCAGTCGAAGAAAGAAGGCCGCAAAGATGAGACGCGAGCACAGTAGGTGCTTCATAAGGAGTACTCACCGTGCTTGCGATCACCTTGACCTTGAAGGTCGCCTCTATATCATATGTGTCGACGCATCCTGCCCACAAGCAAGGATATTGGATCCACTGACAAACGACAACGATGACAGCTCACCTGTTAACGACCCTTGCAACTAACTTCAACTCGATTTCCACAGCATCCTCGCTAGAGCCGATCATTCCGTTTGAAAATGACTGCCATCTAGCCCAGGCTCAATACGATACACACCACAGTATCGGGAGAGCCATCTGGTACTCACCATGACCGCTTACGCAGCGTTTCCCAACCGATGACCACAGCCGACTGGGGTGACGATCCGGGAGATCCAGCTGCACCACGGGCTCGTGAAGGAGAGCATGGAGCTCGTCGGACAGCACCATGTCCAAGGGATAAGAGTGTCCCGCTGCCACCACACCCAACACCGGACATGGTGCGACCGGGCGATCAGGCATTCTCGCTTGTGGAGTTAAAGCCATCTGTTGAGCAGGAGGGGCCGCACGACGATGGACAATTTGAGACTTGTGGAGATAGACGGCGAGGAGGACAGGAAGTGGAGGATAATCGCGGAGTCCTTCAGGGAGATTGCTATTTGGAAAGCAGGATCACGAAGGAGGCAGAGGTGCGACGTACTGCACGGCGAGCCATCGGCCCGTCGCCCAAGCTGAAAGTGATCGCACTACCACCCCTCGATGTTTGAGTCGTTACAGATTTGCGTGAGCTGTGCGGTAGATAAATCATGCCCATTAGTGGACGAAAGTAGTCTGCTTGGGGAATTTAGTGATGTTTGCGCCAAGACGGGCTGTACACATACTGCCGAATATCTACCGGTCATTGAGGTCGATAAGGCTCTCCTACCCCGTCACTGTGAAGACGCATGAAGATCATCTGTGCAGAGCTAGACAGAGGAGAAGGAGGGGGGGAAGAAGAAAGAAAGGGAAGAGATGATGCTAGACGAACCAAGCGCCAGTGGACGCTTGCCAACTGGCTGGTACCAGAAGCCGGCGGTTGCCGACGCCCGAAGTGCTCAGCGCTTGTGACTACCCTCCGACGATGTAGTGACCCGGACTGCGGGTCCCTCGCTGGTTGTGGCGGCAGCCTCGCGCTTCGCTGTCTCTCTTTCGAACCTCTCGACCTTTTTTCCAAAATATGGAGATCTTGAACTCGAGCTTAACCACATTTCTACGACCCAAGTCCCCTCCGCTTCGGATCCTCAAGCGTTGATTCGTGCTAATGATTGCATACAGCTTCCTGCCCCAGCTTTACGTTTCGGCAGTCCACCCCTTCAAAGACTCCCTTTTTGTCTTGGCACCATTCTCTGAGCATTACTATCGAGCGAACTCCTCGGCCCTTACAGCGTGGCGTGCACTTGCCGGGTAGCCCAGCAACAACCTCCTGCCTTTCACCTGGTCCTTCTCCCTACCTGTTCACGTTGATTCAGCTCTCTTCTACGCCGACCTTAACTCACCAAATAATGGACCATCCGAGAAGAGGACAATCCACAAAGGCCACGCTACTCGTCGACTTTGACAGTGTTCCAAATAACGGAGCTAGTTGCTAAAATGACCATCTGCCGTCCACCAGTGAACATAAGACCACTCAGGCCCTCACCGGCGACCGCTCTCAGGCTCCCGCAGGCCATCTAGGCCAGTGGCACATCCGTATCGATGCCGCCGGCATTGCCAGCGTGGGGGCTGTCTAGCAGCTTGTAGCGCAGGTGCATGGGCTACGTTACACGGCGAACTCGGGGGTCGACCGCCCAACAGAAAGCCTTGGAGAAGCCGCAGCCGTGCCCGCCCCCGGGGCCCTTCTCGGAGTCGAGTTCCAGCTTGACAATGAAAGCGAAAGTTGAAGTGGGTGCGCTGCAGGTGAAAGAGGACCGTACTCGAGAGTTATCACAAGTCTGAGCTTGCGATTGAGTCGGGCTGCTGCAGCGAGGAGAACCAAGCTCATCACCGCCGTCCAGGAGTAGAACACGATCGCGAGACGATCGCGTATGCGCTCCTCGGAAGCCATGGGTGCGATTTTGAGAGGAGCGAGAGCTTGTGCCCTGTCGGCGTGGATTGCGCGCTTCGGGACGGGAAGACAAAGATGGGCATCCTCGCGCGTATTCGACCGCAGGCAGTGTCACGGCCATCCGCACCTTGCCTAGAACAAAGTGCTCTGCGGCGCTACGAACCCAATATGCCGCGCGATGCGACTCGGGGACCGATGGAGGACTTGGACAGGCATGGGTCATCGGACGCGACGAGTGCGGAATACTCGATAATTCAGAGGACGAAGCCATACGTGTAAGATGTAGGGCAGTTTGCATGAGCAGGTATATTGAGAGTAGGGATGGGAGGACGAGAGGCTTGGGCAATGTTGAAGGAGGAACAGTTTCCGGCTCAGAGACGCCGCGGAGCGCGGACCACGATGCGACGGAGTCGATGGTGTGGCCACTGGCACTGGTATGACGACCCTTTGCGTGTTTCTCGCTGGATGGACTGGGACGCGACAACCAGGCCTTGTCCTCCTCACGATGCTGTGCGTCGATCGCAGGGCATGACGCGGGGGAATTGGAGCTCCCGCCAGAATGGTCTTGGGTAATGCGGCTGTCGTGAACTGTCGATGCTTTCTGCAGTTGCTGTGCTGTGCGAACGACAGTCCATAGCATGTTCTCGGGTGTCCAACCACAGGAAGGGGATAGAGGAGGAGTGTCCAGTGGGGGATCGGACTGTGTTTCCTCGGAGCGCTGCGCGGGAGACGAAAACGTGGTGGGAGGGGTGTCGTCGTCGGGCATTCCATCGCTCTCGCAAGAGGGGTCGACGCACTGCCCGAAGAGGTCGTACGTCGCGTCTGGATTTCCAGTGTTCATCAGGCTGATCGAGCGGTCGAGCGGGGCGACGTACAGGATCAAGGGGACTTTCTACGTCGCGGGACACCTTGATGACGACTGGTGGTACATATTCGCCAACAAAACAACAGGTTTAGTATTCTTTTCGACGGGCAAACAGTGGAACCTCATACCGTCCAGGCGCCTCGGATTCGTTGCAGAGGACCACCGAGGGCGAAGTGGAGCGAGCCATTGTTGCACATCACTCGGAGATTTTTATGTTGCGAACGGTATATCCCAGATGGCTGGAGAAGGACGCTTCGGGTTGCTGGGCGGGAGGACGGTGGTCAGTGAGATATCTGGATGTGAGAAGTGGAGGGGATATCCCTACTCGAGGACCCGGTGCCTCGATACATTTCGCTCGAAAGGGGGACGAGAACAAAGAAGAAGACCCTGATCCTTCGGGGGATATCTCATCGCGCACCTATCCCACGACGCGCCCCGATACTATCCGGAGAGCGCGGGCAGCGTAAGTACCTCCTCGAGATCGACAACAGCAAGAGCACTGAGTGCTCACCTTGGGGACGAAAGCGGAAGGTTAAACCGAGATAACGGGGTTGCGATATATATCTCGATAATGCGTGCGTGCAAAAGCGGACAATGAGCGGGGCTGAGGGATATCCAGATATCCTGTGATGTGAATGATGGGATATCCCCTTCGCCAAATGGGGCGAACATGAGGCTTCTGGCTGGGCACATGCCATAATTTGCCGTGCGGCGCCGGCGGGCACGGCCACAACTCCGACGTGTGGGTCGGCTGCCACATAAAACGCAAGCATGCGGCGTTGGGAAAAGGGTATGCCACAGTCTTGCCAGCCGCCTGGTTAGTGGTTCTATACCGCCGCAGGTTGCGTGAGCACGTACAATTCGATTCGCCGCAGGACGTCGAACGTTAACTCCAGGCCTCTGAGAGGGTCACGCGTTCGGCCGGCGAGATTCCAGGGGGCGCAGCACTACGGAGGTAATAATGCATGCATTAGCTAACGGCGGGCCGGGGGAAGCGCAAATAAAACTACACCTCTGGTAGAGAACAAACTTGGTGACTACGCCACACGAGCTTCTGGATCGGTTCGCCGCCCATGACTAACACCCCATCCCGATAGACATCCCTATTTGACTGCCGGAGCTTCCTATAGCTTTCTAAGAACCGTAGAAGTCCTGCGACGGCGCGATAGACCGTCCACTGTGGGGATTTCCGACTCGGAAGATGACGCCGAAGAGTCTGGCCACAGGAGATAGAGCGGAGGTGCACAGCGGTTGACCGAGTACGACAGGAGCTCTCGCTGACCGTAACAGACGCTTGAAGAGCCGGCCATCCACAGCCAGGAAAGATGAACTGTACGGTCTTCATGGCGAAGAGGATAGTGTGCGGTCAGTATCTACGCGATGACGTGTTCGTTCAGTCAACATCGGCAGCATCGCATCGAGGAAGAGCAGTACTCACCAAGGATAGTGACGGTTTTCCATTTGGACCCCAGGTTTTCACGCTGTCTGGAGCGGGAAAGGACGGAGTACTCTGGAACATGAGATAAGTTCCGATCCGCACGCTGGAGTCGGTTGACCTGACAAACGCGCGGTTCAGTCGCCGCCAGTGCGTGCGCACCAGTTGAGAGAACGCCGATGGTAAAGGCAGTATTAGGCGTAGTACAGTGAGCAGACACAAGGAACATGTTTAGGAGCATCGAGGAGTAGGACGACGAGGCGCAAGCGAGCCTCGAGCTTGAAATGATATCCTGCGGGCGCTATCGCGTCTCAGTGCAACAACTTGGCACGTGCATGTGACTGATCGTGTCTGTGACTCATACCATAGCGACAAGTCGGCAGTGTCGAGCGAGGACGATCAGTCCGAATCTGCTCTCTCAGCTTTCCCCGGCTCCCAGGGAGGATCCGCTGTATCTCGCTCCTGGCCTTACGAAGGCCACTTGTCGAACTACTATGTGTGTTAGAATGCCTAAAATCGGGGATTCTAGTCAGATCCAGAGGTGCGTCCGACATCTCTGATTCTTCCCCGGGCGGTGCCCCGCAAATCATCCCCTAGTTCTGCTATCCAACCTCTTCACCCCCATCCTGGAGTACCTTGAAGTCTGTACGCGTTTCGTTATCCATTTACCCTGCTGGCACTATATGAGAAGTAGCTGCCACATCTCCATTTACTTCGGGCTCGGATCTAGTCCCAAGTCACACTGGTCATCCCGCCGCCGGCACAGGCACGCGCGACCATCCTCTCTATGCCGCTCTCACTCTTGCTTTTGTCTGATAGTACCTGCTCCATTCCCCCTGACCCCAATTCACGAATTCCCTCAACCTTCGAGGTCGGGCCGATCTTCGAATGAGGCCTCAAGGGGGAAGTTCAAGGTAAGTTTACCCCGCGCAGTTCCCATTGAGCAGCAGGGGTTAACGTTCTCCTTACCTTCTTCCAGGATATGTCGTGTCGACACGCAATGTTACCTTTAAACGCCCCTCGTCTCGCGCGCGAACGTGGAGCATTCCACCACAACTCGACGGCCGCAAAGCGACATGGCTCCCAACCAGCCCTGGCAGGACTCCGCCTTCGCTGGCGCATTCGGTGGAAACCGCTCCGTGAAGTCCTCTACGGTGTGTCTCATCGCCGGGTCCACGACCGCGAACTGGTGGAGTTCGACCTCGATTCTCGATGACACGTGGCTCGCAGGAGCTAGAAGATGCGATTTGATCAGGTTCGAGAGCCCGCACCGCATAGGATCGATGAACTCATCTGTGTTTCTCGCATCTCCGGTCTCAGGTGCGTGTTTTGCTTATCGCAAGGCGTTGTTGATGCATCCGATGTGACAGAGGACGCGATGGACCGCCTTGAGCGACGAATCGACGAGGGAGGGATTTATAGCCGTGCAATGAGATGATAGCAGAGGCGAAGACGGTACTATTAGCCTGGTCATTATACAGTGAGCAGAGGCTTCGCCCTGTACAATGAGGGTGCCACTGCACTGGTTACTGCCGCTTGCCTTGTAGCACTGGGATTTTTTCATCCGCGAGGCGTACGTGCGTCACTGGCGTTGTCCATGGCTGTGTTCCGTTGCGCTGCATCCACGATCCTCCCCTGACACTGGTTTTTCCCGTGCCCATTAGATCGCTGTGCGTCGCCCGTCGCTGGCGGTAGCGAAGTTCGGTCCGTGGCGGAGAAGTTGACGAGTCGGAACTGTAAGGCTGTGGGCGGCGCAAGCTCGGAAACACCGAGGCACCGACACTTCCCGTCTGAATTAGATGAAGGTGGTGAATAAAGGGCGATGTCTCAAGTGTAAGGGTCCGGGAAGCCGAGAGGCAGCGCAGAAAGACGAGGTTAGAGCTACATCTAGAACTCATCAGTCCCGTAGACCATGGTCTACCAGTGTCCGAGACTTCAGGAAGGAAGGATAACTGGGGCTCGACGCGCACTTCCAGTGTCGGGTTTAGACTCCTCCGAATGCATTGTGTTCCGAGCGGAGATGGTAGTCCCCAGGATACAGATGGCGGCGAAGTAGAGGTGGGGATGCAACCTCCGGGGACTGCGACGTATAAGTTCCCGATGGTCCCTGATTTACGTATCATATCTAAGGATAAATATGGGTTGATGGGCGACCGAAGCTCTGAGAGCGCATGGCGAAGGCATCTGGAAAGGCTTTTTGAGTTAGATAGACCCATGGTAACTGGTGAAGACACCGGGCTGTGACGGGGCGCACGGATTTCCAGGCATCTCGAGGCTGTGCAGTCGGATGGGAAGAACGTTAGGAAGTAGATGGTGGAGCATATGAAGATCGCAGTGAGAACCATGGAACCTTCGTCCAGTTCTGTCGAGACTGGACCGGCTTGACCACCTTCCTAGGATACAGTCAACGTCCGAATATCGGGGCACGCGAGGACTAGCGTCTGCTCCTGGTAGCCATCGTCCCACGGAGGCAATAAGGAGAAATACAGTCATCGACCAACCTCTTGCTTCAAGAGCCACAAATACGAGCGTAATATACGGAGCCTACATTTTCGGTTCCTTGGCTCACCATCATGATCTCAGGCTCAGGCTGGCTGGGAAGCACAGAAGTCAATGCACCGAGACACGTCGAAGTGCAAGTGAACTTACTACCGCCGAGTCATCTGATGATCTGCACAGAATGAGATGTGATCCAGTATCCAGGTACCTATGAGATTGACTAACACTTTATGATAGTTCGTCCTACGTATGTGCTGGGCAGCGATACAATCCGTCATGGTGCCACGCGTGCACGCGTGGGTGTGTATTGTAAATCAGGTTGAACATCTCAAGGTTCGAGGACATGCCAGTGATCGACGAGCTGGCGTGGAATTTTGTCAAGCGAAACTGATATTTAAATCCAGGGCCATCATATATTGTGTACGCAAACCGAGAAAGTAGCGCACCGAAGTCAGAAGCAGTCAGGACGTGGTACCTGCGCGCTTTCAGCCAGTCATGTAGTACACCAGGCAAAAACCGGTACGGTCCCTGGCGCATCGTTTGCTGTTAGTCATCCATGTGTAGAGCTAAGAATATCATGCTAACAGTACTCCCGTCACCGAGCACTCTCATTGGCATCATTGAGGGCACAGGGCACTCAGGCAGCGGCATTTTCCCCGATTGCGATTGAGCCTTTGACACTGACGACCATATGAGTACCGCTAGCGGCTATCCGACGTCTCAACAGCTACGGGACCTCATCCCATCACTTCCTACGAATCTACCAATGTCCAACGGTCCTTCGGACAAAGCATACTGGTGCAAAATTATCCTCCCACAGCGCCTGTGTAGGAGATGCACCATATAAATGTCCCACTGCGCGTTCACCCTACATACATAATCTTCCAACCACATCCTCCCCGACAGCTCCTATCCTTGTCCATGCCAGACAATGGCTGCGTCGGATTATACTGCACAAGAACTGTCAACGTTGTAAGTCTAGCCAAACTCTTACGCACTATTAGAAAGGCTCTAACCCTCTCACGAACTGTTAACAGCTATCCCATCAGCAAAACTGCAAAATTCGCGGCCGGGCTTGCAAGCATTGCCGGAAGCATACATTCCTGCCTTGGTATGTACGAGCGCCCACGACTTGACAAAAACGGACTGACCGTGCAATTCTCCGCGATCCCGCGCAATACTTGGCGTGGAATGGCCTGATAAGACAATTATATACAGGTGTTGCATTCTCGGACAGAGTCCACGCAAGCTCAAGCCGTCCGACTTGTTAATGAAATAACTCCGACGACCTGAGCAGACAGCCGGAGTCCCAGATTATGCCAGAAAAAGCCACAAAGTCACAGACGAAATATAGCAAGCGAGGACGAGGTCAACGGTGGAGACGGATCCAGAGAAGCGTCCTGAGCCTCACCGGATGGGCGTCTCGACACCCAACAAGCAGTGCACGTGATCGGTCTGTTATCTTCTCGTCGAGAGAAAGCCGTTCCCTCTTTCCTTCCGTATCATCATGTCCGGCGACGGACTCCAGACTGTGCCTGCACTACCGCTCTCTCCTTCCTCTGGTCTCATCTGCGTATAGTGTCCTTATGTTCTCTGTGTTATCTTCTGCCAACACCGCCGCACCGTGTCCTGGAGCCCTCTCGACCTTCCCCTCCGTCACCCGCCTCTACATCGTCCCGCCGTACAAGATAGCAAGCCCTTGGAGCCATCAACGAAGAGTTCTAGTTCTTGTATGCGCTGTGAGTCCCCGATCCTCTTATTCGTACGAGATGTCATTTTTCCGTGCATATATGCACTAATACTTACGATGTTCTCGTGCGCTGCGAGATGCGCATCCCCTTCCAGTACGTCTTTCGTCACCATGTCCGACTAATTTTTGTTTTACTCATCATATGCTTGTTGCTGCCGTGATCGGGCCCTTGCTGCCAACGACAAGATGGGTCAACTCACGCATCTATATGCGCTGTAACTGGTGAGGCACTGATTTTATGACCGGTAGGACTACGTGACTAATCTTTTTCCCTCCTAAATGTACCTTTGGCCGCCACTACTCCTACTGGTCACCGCATGTAAGCATCCTCGCTCTCCGCCGGTATCTTTCCCTGCTATCTCTCATAAATCTATCTGCCTCTTGCTTCGTCAAGCCCGGTTCGCCCTCCACTGGCAGATATCCAGGGACATCTGAGCGTCCCCGTGTCCAACAGGAGTCTTGTCGGAGAGCTACGTCTCATCAATTGGTCAGAATTTGTTCGCCGCCCCTTATCTGTATGTATCTGTACCAATGTTGTCTTTTTACGTTGCTTTATACATTCTCTATCTGGACTGTTTGAAATTATACACGTCTATCTGCGCGAGTGGATAATAGCGATATTCGGAGCTGTTTATTCAATATATGTCGGCATCCTCTGCCTGTGCCTCCGACGGCAATCTCACCAATTCCAGGCAATTCCGCCAATCCCGCGCAATACTTGAGAGATATCGGGAGGATTGCCCGGGATTTTCTGACATTGCACGGCGGCGCCCGCGCGAAGGGTGGTATTGCCTTATGTTACAAAGCAGATGAGCACCATACCCCATTCTGGAGTTGGTGCGTGGTGTTTTCAAGTTTACATACCAGCCCATAACCGTGCAAAGCCGGGCGATATTTTTGCGCTTTTGCTGATGCCATTCGCATATGCCGCCAATGCTTCTGCCGGTACTTTCTAAGATGCTGTCCGATTTATCCACTCTAACATGGGCTCGCAGTCCTTTTATTCTACGACTGGCTCCTGTCGCTCGACCAGGAGGTCAGGTTCATATGGACACGGCATCCGAAGATCACTAGCTCCTTATTGGTATATGCGTCCAGCCGCTATCTATTGCTCATTCAGAGCGTTCTCGTTGTAGTCTCAAACTTTCCAACGTCGGATCTGGTGAGTGGGATTACTGTCGTTTCCCCTTACCATCAACTTGAACTCATCACGGTATGTACAGGGGTAACATATCGTCCTCGACTATGGAGATGTACGGCTGTTCTGAAAAGTGCTCCATTCAAACAGCTGTCGCGCAAATGTCTGGGCACAAAATATTGTCACAGTACTTAGTCCCATTCCGTCCAGTGGCAAGTCGAACCGGGTACTGAGAATAGCCTGGTAACTAACAATACTGGTTTGCAGCCTTCTCTGCCCTGCGTGCATACGCGCTGTCAGATAGGAGTGCCAAGATGGTGGCTATAATCGTCGTTTTGGCATTGCCATCAATGATAATTCCCGTTGTAAGCATTTTTGACCTCGACCCTATTTTCAGTCAATCATTTATATTTGTGAAAAGATTCAATCGTTCTATGCGACCTCAGAAAATCTACCAAGCCCATTGAATTGTACTCTCTCGGTGACGACGCCTTCCACACTGCGAACAATGTATGTTCAACAGCGCGTAGAAAAGCAGTCCGGGCTAATGCTTCTTTCCAGTGGTATATATGATGCCTTCCACCGGTCATATATTGTGACGTTTACCTCAATCATCATAGTATCCATGGTTGTAAGACCATCGCAATTGGCGTCAGAAGTGCTCGTAGTTGGCATTACCTGGTGGTACACCTACCAGTCACGTCGTATTCGGAAAGGGGTCAATCTCGGAAGCACCATCAGTTCTCTCCTCCTCTACAATGGCAAGATCTTCATTCATTTAATCTTAACCAGAGAACTAACTTATATTCCTGTAGGAAGCCTCTATTTCTTGTGAGTTCTGTTCCACATTATGTTGGAATTCCGGACGCTCATCTCAAAATGACCAGGTTTCTTGCGATGCTGTATATCATCGACATCGTCTTCACCACGGCGCGGGTATGGCCTAAAACTCCGACTGCCTATGCTTATGCCAATTTATTCGCCCCCTTTGCTCTAGGTACCAGGGTACATTGCGAATGTCGACGCCCTCATGACTATATTTTATGACCCGTAGGTCGCCTTCGCTCTCTGTTCGATGGCCTGACAGCTCAATACGGTCTCTTAGCATAGCTTCAATCCTCACGTGTCGCTTCATAATCTCGCTTCGCCAATTCGAACGCACCATGGCTGCAATCCCTACGCTTTCCATGCCGGGATCTCTAGTCCGGGATCACATGGCTTCGAGGGTCCTCGACTTCGGAGCGCATCCCTGTGGCGATCTCCCGCCTTTCATTGCATCCTTCGTTCACCCGGTCCACGTTGACTCTGTCCTGTGCGAAGGGGAGGAGGAATCCATCGTCGAAGATTCACGGGGTGCATTCGACTCATGGCGCAGCACGGCCGTGACAACCTCGGCACCGGGAATGGCTCCTAGCTGGAGCCCCACCCATCGTCGCAGTCAGCCATCAGCCACTTCGGAACAATCTGCGTAGTTCGTGGGTGGCTCTTTCTAAAGGTAAGCCCAGTAGTATTCGTAAGTGTTCGGGTGTTGACCGCATTGTACTCGGGGTGCAGACGAGACATTTGTAGACGAGGATAGACAGGAGTTGGACGAGGTGTAGAGGAACATGCTTGCATATGCATGTTCGCGGCGTGGGTTGACGGAGGGTAGTATCTTAGCATGTGCGCGACATTGGCAGCGGACGTGGAAGGAAATCGTTCAATATTATTGTGATTGCACAGCATGGAGGAACTGTATATAACTGTATCATCTTCTCTTTCCAGCATACATGGTTCAAGGCGGTCGAGATTACGGACTACGCTTTGTGTTCAAGACCACAGCGAGGCCGGCGGCCCACTTCTCATCGTGTCCCCGGGCGGTAACGACTCTGGAATACCCGCCCATCCCTAACACGGTTGCTCGGTCTCTCCTCTTGGACGTCCTCGAGGCTGGGGATACTTCCGCTCGGAAGCGACCCACCACTGGAGAAGGTAGAGATGGGGCTCTGTCGAAGCTCCTCGCCCTGGGACGAAGTAGTAAACGGGCGATTGTAATGCCAGGTGTCCAGGACGAGCGCGTGCGGAGCCTTCGAGTACTAGCATGCTATGCCCATGTCCGCCGATATGAGAGATTGGGTGGCGCGAGAAATTTGCGCATCGTAAGAGGCCTACCGAATGACTAAGGAATGGATGGCGAGGGCATGGCTACTGCCAAGGGATGGTGTGTGTGCACCGGCGTGGACACGGGACGATGGGAGAGGGAGGCGGCGCTGGAGGGTGGGGAGAAGTCGAAATGAACTGACAGCATGCCTCACGCGCGAGTTTGCTTGGTCCACGTAATGAAGTTGTAAGGACGAGGTGCCGCCCGTTGGCGTTCGGGAGGCGGCCATTCTGGTAGATGCCCTCGTGGAGACCGGGGAGACGGAGTCGAGAGGCCTCTAAGTGGTTCGAACCGGCCTCACTAGTATATCAAGCGGCCGACGGCAGATGGCACAAGGTCGTACAACAACGTTGAATGCGAGGATGTAAGTGGTGACGATGGTGTTGGTTCTTGCGGCGGTAGTCGTCCTCGGACGCATAGAGGGTCGAGGTCGGCAGCCCGACGATGGGTGTGATATTGGAAGATGAAGATCATGGTGAGTCGCTCGTGGATGGAAGGCGATACAACGCCTGATCGCCTATCGAGCGTCCAGCGAGCGCCACAGATGCCAGGGGAACGAGTGCGCCGGAGGAAACGTAGCAAGACAAGTAGGCATTCCATTCGAGCGATTCCGGTCCCGCCGCAACCTCCCTCTCACGGACACTGGCGCCCCGCAGATGGTCAATGTCTAGCCTTGGCTCACCGGGCTCCATGTTGCGCCGTGACGCAAGCCGTTATGGTTTACGTCCCGCTTCCCACATCCGTCCTCAACCCACATCCGTCCTCAACCCACATCCGTCCTCAACCCACATCCGCCCTCATCGCAGTCACCAAATAATTCCTGCTTCAGCCAGCTAACGCTAGCGTAGGGTCCTGCACGGCGCGCACGGGGTAAGCAGCTCATCCTGCAGTTGCGCGAGGATCAAGCGGGGCCTGCGCCGCGAGAGCGGCTATCGACATGGGCTGGACAAGGCAGTGCCGCTCGGCGGTGAGGTGTACCTATCCCTGGTGTAGAGCCTGTTTTCCGAGCGGAAAAAATCATCCGACGCAGGTCAACTCAGGATTCCGAGTTGGATAACAGCAGAAGGGAGAGGAGACCGGGGCAGTGGGCCGGGGATGATCTTATTCAAGACGGAGTTTGGGAGGTGGAGTCGGGAAAAACTCACGAACACATTCCAGTGGATCGCCAGCCAGCGTTTCTCAGGCCTTCCAGAGCAGAAGTGTGTGGAGCGATTCAGTATTCTGGCTGATCAATTAGCGATATTTACGCCGAGAGGCTGGAGTGCAGACATACCAGCACAGAATGCTTTCCCAACCACCATGGTGCTCCTGATATCCCATCCACGTCCCTCAGCAATACATTCACAATAGCTTGCCAGCGGTTCTGAGTCCAAGAGCGAGCCGAGCAGCAGCGAATGTGTCGGTCCGCCCTGGGTGGAGAGTTCCTAGGCTTGCCGACCTAGAGAGGAGCGGTCGAGGCCACCAGTGTCAGACAAGACCCATGTATACGGATGTCGGAAACTGGCTGGTTGCCTTGACCCACAGAGAGAAAAGGGAGGAAGACATCCTTGAAGACGAACCTAAGGGCCAAATCCGAGCCAGGCCTGGATTCAGACGTGCAACAGCGTGCGTGGCCTGCGGCAGATGCCGAATATTGGCGCCTTCAGCGCTTCAGCACTGTAAGCTTGCCTAAGCTGTGACCGCGAGCCTCTGCCTCCTCCCCTCCCGTTCTGCGACTAATGCAGGGCTCTAGCTCTTACATCCGACTCGTTATTAGGAGAGACTTAAAACTTCAGTCAACCCTCATATTTCTGACAAAGCAGACCCAGGATGCTTTGGGTACATCACTGTCGCGAAGCTTCGAGCTCTCGGACCCCCTGGTTGAATTGTTCATCGCCCGGTGAGCCTACCTGCCGATCGTTCCCCCTATCTCTCTGATGTGATTTAACAGCAGTGTATGGGGTCTTCCAAATGGCCATAGGTACGTGGCATGACCACACTGCCGTAGAACAGAGCGCCAGTCCGGATCCATACTCCCCCTTCGGCACACGAACAACTTCCTTCTGCTTCTAATGCCCTCTTGGGTTCCATTTTCAGTTTTTCAGAATGTCATGACAGATCATCCGTGCCGTGGAAGCTACAGTTTCATCTCGCTGCGCACCGGGAGTGGGGATTCTGCGGGGACGGATAGCCCAAAGGCGGTACATGTTGATTTGACACTGCGTATCAGCTCATTTCGCTTCTACATAGTACACGGCATCGCCATCATAACCTTGGAGTTGAGTGATCCTCCCAACTGCGACCCCTTGTTACGACGATAATCTCGGGAAGACAGGAGCAAGATGTATTTCCGGCTCGAGGTCTAAACTCAGAGCTCCTAGGCTGCCGTCACCATAGGTGGCACTTTGAATTCACCGAATGAACGTGGGACGCTGACCCTGGTCAACAATGTGCATGCCAGGTAACGTCGTGGGCGATTCATATTTTTATCGGTCTAGATACTGAGTGACAACCGGTTGGATGGAGGATAGAAGCGAGAATATGTCTCATAGTGCCAAAGCTCCACAGCCGGAGAGGAGCTCAAGGTGTGCCTGTTGCGTTTCCATCTCGATGTGGACCAACAAGAAGCATGGCCGGTACGCGGTCTCGTCGCTGTACATGTGCAGGGCACTCTGCCACCATCATGTTTCTCGTCTTCTCCGTGTCAAGTGGACGCCAGAGGTCGGAGGTGCGGTCATGGTGCAGGGGGAGTGTGCTCCTGCAAATTGCGGCTTCTGGAAGCGTGCCGCATATAAGCGTCCTCATCATAGCTCCGTCTCTCAGACACAGTCCTCACTCACCGTCACCCGTATCCACTGAAGAAACCATGTCTGTCGCCAACGTCAATGCTCAAGAATTGTCGAGTTTGTGAGTCCAGCACCACTTTTGATCGCTATCACACGACTCCTAACACCGTCGATGAACGTTGATCACAGCTACATAGCCGCATACTGCGGCAACGCTGCTTCCGGTACCATCTTGAACACTATCACTCCATTTTGCGATACTAATATCAAGCACAGCGCTCCTCGTCTACGACTGGGTCCTTTCCCTTGACCAGGAAATCAAGTACATATGGAACGGCCGCTCCAGGGCCACCGGGTCATTATTGGTGTACACCTTCAGCCGCTATGTGATGCTTATACAGAGTATTCTGGGTATTGCGTCGAACTTCCCAATGTCAGACATGGTACACCATCTTCCTCCTACTTTCCCCCCATTGCACTCACCATGGATATACAGAGGTACTGGACGTTCTTCGACTAGATATACATCTGTCTATTCTTACACGTACCCCCACTAATCAGCTGTAGGGCGAATATTTGGACCCAAGCTGCCGTCACGATATTGAGCCCCATTCCAGTCAGCGGTAAGCTCGACCACCGACCCAAAACATGCCCATCCTGACTCATTCTGGATTCTTGACTTCTAGCCTTTTCCGCAGTGCGTGCATATGCACTGTCGGACAGGAGCATATGGATGGTCGCCATAATCATCTTTTTGGCACTACCACCAACGATAATGCCAGTCGTGAGTTTTCCCCGACGTTCTCTGGCCTATATTTGGTGAACTATTTGCCAACGAAGATTCAATCCGTTCATATCTCCTCGGAAAATCTGCCCAATCCATTCAATTGTAATGCTTCGGTCCCGCTGTCTCCGGCACTCTCTATGAGGTGAGTGTAATAGATCGTCTTCCATCGATGTCACGGTCGAACTGATAACCCATTCAGTGGTAGGAATCATTCTAATATGTCACGTTTCCGTGGTATTCACCACCGTCACCGTAGTGTTCATAGCTACCCGAGCATCTCAACTTGCAGCGGAGTTACTGGTGGTCGGTGTCACCTGGTGGTACTCCTACCAGTGGTATCAGATTCGAGGTGACGTCAAGCTCGGGAACACCGTCAGTTCGCTGCTCCTCTACAACGGCAAGTCGTCTTCTGAATACTTTTGTCGATATATGACGACTGACATGCTGTACAAGCAGGAAGTCTCTATTTCCTGTGCGCTTTCCTCACGATAGTGTGATTCTCCCAGCTCATTACAGAATTAACAGGTTTTTCGCGACTTTGTACAGCCTTGATATCATATTCCATACAGCACCGGTACGCCCTCGAGCTCCTCCCCCAGTTTACGTAGATCTCAAAATATTCCCTCTTACCTTACCTCGCACTAGGTACCTGAAGGGGTCTTGAGCGCGGACAGTCTAATGGTTATATTCTACGATCCGTGGGTCTCCTCCTCCATCTGCTTGGCAGTGGCGTCCTAACGAACCATGATGATCGCAGGATCACGTCTATCCTTGTTTGCCGCTTCGTCCTCTCTCTCCGCCAGTTCGACAACACCCTCAGGTCCTCCGCAACTTTGCCCGAGATATCGTCGAGCCAACTCCGAGAACATACGGCCTCAATGGTCCTTCCGTTCGGGGCGCAGCCGAGCGATAACCTCCCCGCCTTCATCTCGTCCTTCGCTCATCCGGTCCATGTCACTTCTGACCTGCCGGAAGTGGGCGAGACCGGAGCAACTATCGACGACAGGGCAGACTGGGGAGAAACGCATCCTGTGGCTAGTACAAGTCGGCTGAGCCCGCCCGGCCCCAGTGCTCAACCCTCCGCGACTGTCGCGGTGTGAGTTCAAGGTGCAGCCGGGACAGCCTCTAGTGAGTACTATTTTTCCACGGGAGAAACTGCATGTTCGACTGACCGTCCCGGATTAGAGATTCCGTTTCCAGTATAGGACTGCTGGTGTAAATATGATGCACCTGTAGAATAGGCAAACTTGAGCTTTGAGGCAGGAGAGCAGCATCCGTAGAAGATCACGCTGTAAGATGCAAGAGAAGCGTCAAGAGGCGAGGTCCTCAAGATTCGAACATCCCTGACTATCGACTTGCGATCGGAGGATAGAGAGATATCTTGCGCTTGCTCTAGGCGAAGATTGAGGAGACCTTCGTCTCATGTCGACGTTCCCTATATATCTGCAGCAAGTACGATATATCCTTTTCCGGCTCAGGAGTCTCCCTTGCGTCTCCGGTGAATACCATCTCCGAACTCCACACCCGGACTCCAGGGAGCTTCTATTTCTTGTGAGCTTCTCCGCAACACACCTTGCTTCCCGAGCACTCACCCGAACGTCTTTAGACTCCTTGCAATCTTATACGCCCTCGACATCGTCCTCGACACGCTTGAAGTACATCCTAAACTTCAATTATCGCGGATCTTCGGGGTCCAGGCCCGAGTCGATGTTTTTGTACCTCCCGCAATTTCGAGGTAAAGTGGATTTTGACGCACTTCCAGGCTTTGCAATGACTCCCACCTCCTCACTGGCGCTGCCAGGTAAAATCGAATACCTCGAGTCTAAGTTGTGAGTACAGTCCTTCCCTTTGTTCGCTACACGGGACACAAATATACCCTTCTTGGGAACTTCGCATGTTTGAGTTCCCGCAGCGGAGAAGCGGCAAACCAAGCTTCTTCGGTTTCAATTCATGAGATCAGGTCAGGCCGGGGCCTACGGTGTCCCTAATCCGACAATAGCTGAGCCCACCTACGTCGCTACATCGTCATCTGACACTCAAACTGGCTGCCTCTTGTATCATTCCACGCACTGCGTGTCTGTTCCCCGTCACTGCACCGGCAACGGTGCTTGCGCTTAACGTCACTCTGACACCGATGTTGCCGGTGGTTAGGCTCCGTTTTCTCGACATCTCCAAAGCGCCGCATGCCATCTCAGCCAATTGTGCCAAGCTGTGGAAAATTCATCTCTAGATAAGCCGGCGTTCATTTCTGGGTGCATGTCGATAGAGTATTCGGTCGCCTTCTAAGTTACGTCGGTTTGCTGATGAATCTTCTTTTAGAACAGAGACGTTGCACGGAGGAGATAGTGTTTATGGTGCGCACCGTGCGACTCGCCTGTGCAGGTGATAGATAGGACGTACCGACGTGTCCCGTCGTACCTCCACCCCATGAATCCTCTTCCACGCCCCTGACCTCTTGCACTTCTCATTCGCGGCCACGTCAGATAATGTCCTCGACTAGTCCGAGTGCCCAGGAATTATCCGGCTTGTGAGTCCCAGCCATACATCCGATTGTGGTGGAGTTCCTTATTATCCCTCCTAAACCGACACAAGTTACTTAGATGCATACTGTGGAAATGCAGTTGCCGGTATCTCTCACACATTCACTTCTGGATCATGGAGTCAGTCCTGAACGATGGCTCAGCTCTCCTCCTCTACGACTGGCTTCTGTGCCTCAACCAAGAGATCAGATTCATATGGAGCTGGCACTCGAAGATCACGGCCTCAGCGCTGGTATATGCGTTCAGCCGTTATTCAGTCCTCCTAGAATTTACCCTTTCAATTGCAACCAACTTCCCAATGTCGGACCGAGTAAGTTACATCGCTATCACTCTCGTTATGAACGAAATCCTCATTTTATATGCAGAGGTAGCAGTTGGTCATTAGATTTGCGCGTCCTCAATCCGAGCTTACTTTACTCCCGATCCGGTAGCTGCGCAGCCATTATATGGATGGAGACGGTGCTAGAGGTTCTAGGCATACTCGCTTTCAGTGGTACGTCGCGTTTCCTTATTAAAGTTATTTTATGGTGAATGGAGGCGGTTGTAGCGTTCTCTGCTCTGCGGGCGTACGCCCTGTCCAACAGGAATCGATGGTTTGCGGCCATAGTCATCTTTTTGGCACTACCTCCGTCCGTGATATTCATAGTGAGTATTTCAACCCTTCTACTCACGGCAGTCCATCATAGTCCAAAAAGATTCAGTGGCTTTTTCAACATGCCAAAACCCTACCCAGCCCGTTCAACTGTAGTGCTTCGATCAACATATCTCCCGCTTTTACCATCAGGTAAGTACATTAGACGGCTCGCATTCTGTGTATCGATGTAAACGAGCAAATGACTCCTCCAGTGGTGCGCTTCCTATTGATCCAGTATATCTCCGGGGTCCTCATCTCGAAGTATGCAGGGATCGTGATCATCCGAGGATCCCAAATTGCCGCAGAGCTGCTTGTCGTCGCAATTACTTGGTGGTACACATACCAATCCTACCTCATTCAAGACCACTTCCAAGGCGGAAAGAGCATCAATTCCCTCCTTCTCTACAGCGGCAAGTTGTCTCATCCATCACCATGTTCCGACGAGCTGACATGATGATTCCTGACTAGGAAGCCTCTATTTCATGTGCGCTTTAGCTCTTCACAACAGTTTCGCTAGGAGCTCATTGTGAATGATGCAGGCTTCTCTCGACTTTGTGCGTCCTCAACATTATCGTCCAAGTGATTCCAGTGACGGTATGTCGTTCCCCCCCTCAAAGTATTGCTCAAAGGCCTCCTCATACATATTTCCAGATGTCAATTTCCAACTCCACATTCTTGAACGTCTCGGGTAGCATCTTGAACGCATTCTACGATCCGTGGGTCCCCTGCTTTCCGGGTCTAGATCTCATACCCAGCTACTGACATCATGATCGCAGCATAACCTCCATCCTCACATGTCGCTTCATGATCTCTCTTCGCCAGTTCGACAGCAGCATCGCACCAGTACCGACGTTTTCCATGGCGGCCTCGCGAGTTCGGGAGTATACGGCCTCGACAGTGCTACAATTCGCAGCCCAGCCTAGCGACACCCTCCCGTCCTTCATCGCGTCCTTCGCCCACCCCATCCACGTTGATTCCATCCTGTCCGACGCAGACTCTGACGCGACCTTTGCGTCCGAATCAGACGGATCTGAGTGGCGGGAAATGGACGGCATAGCGCCAAATCGTGGGTTGGAGACACCCTGCGGGCATATCCCGACCCCAGGACCGAGTCAAACGGATCCCCCTGCCATCCTTGAACCCTCCGCGTAACTTGTATTCCCCAAGTTCGCAAACGGTTTATCACATCGATGAGGGAGCCACAGAAGAGGGACGCGTGGGGGTTGTGTGCGGTGGAGAGGGGAACTTGTGTATTTCTAGTGCGAGGCGTGTGCGGAGGACGGAAGGTTCTATACAGGATTCTGATTCCCCAAAGGCAAACGAGCACTTTATAATATTATTCCCGATTTGAGATGCGAGAAGGCCGACCGGGATCGAGGATACCCTCTGTCAGGCGCACAACACAAATGCCCCAGAAGCCCGGTGCCGCCGATACCAACACGGTGTTCGACAGGCACCGCGGGGTCGTGTTCCACAAGAGCTTCCGGACCACGCGGAGGTCGGCCATGGAAGCACACCGAACGAGGAAAGGGGAGCTCGAGAGAGAATGTCACGATCCCGCGATAGCGGCAAGCAGGCACGCGAGAGGATAGGCAGGTCGCGAAAGCGGAGAGACTGGGTATGGGTCGTATGGAAAGCTCGCGTATCCTCCAAGCGCGCGCGAGGTGGCACAGGTAGCCAGGTTACACCGCGAACCGCCGTTGCCGAATGCAAGATATGGCACGTTCGTGATCGTGGTACGCAAGAAGGGTAGCAGCACAAACTTGGTCCTATTGTCGTCGTCGTCGTCGCCATGATCATTGTTCCCTCCGGAAAATTGGGTATGCTGGTACCATCGGGACAGCGGCGGCCTGAGGGGAAGAGTCCGTCCTCCTCAGGAGTAGTGGACGGATCCAAGACGGAGAGGATGCCCACAGATCAGTGGGAAGCTACCGCGATCCCAACCCAGGACAGTAGATATGTTGACCCCGCTCGTAGGCCCAGGCGCATACAAGGTGTCGAAAGTATCGTGAACGATAGGAAGGAGCGATGGCGACAATGGTATAGATTCGGCTCGGGATCCAGGACGAGAGGACCACGTAAACGAGGCCAGTAACGTACTCCATAGAGAAGCACATATGCAGCACGAAGACCCGGGGGCAGCATGATGCCCATAGAGAAGTTGGCGGGCGACCTCACAGCCAGGGTATCTCGGCCCTAGAACAAGGGGATGTAAACAGGGTACCGATCCTGGAGTTCGAGCGAACATGAGAGCATGGCAAGCTCTGAAAGCCGGAGAGAGAGTGGGTCGAATACTGCCTTTCTCCGCGCGGGCTCGATACAGTCTAGGCGGAGGAGCGCACGAGGAGCACCCCAAGTCTGGCGACGGTGAAAGCGAGAGCAGATGAAGGTGGACGATGTCTGCGAGGGGGGAAGGTGACGAGAGCATCGGCCGTGAATGGGGACGACCTTACAGGGAGAGAACAGTCGAAAAAGAAGAGGATGTGTATGAGATACGTGCCCAGTAGGAGCCTAGAACGGAGTAGGGTACTCACCACACTTGCGATCAGACCTGGAGCGACATCCCTAGACCGCGAAATCGACTGCAAGGTCCCAAGAGGCAGGCGTATCGGTTCCTCTCCTCCATACAACGGTGGTAGCGGCAGTTCGCCAGTGGATAATACAACCCTCCCCTTCGAGTTGACTTCGCGCGCAAGAGCTCGACTTCGATTGCATCCTCATGCTCGCCGACGGTCGCATCCCACGGACGAACACCCCCTTGATCCATCCTCTGACCGGTTCGCAGCACTCCGCATCGCAACCTCGCACGAGCCATCCCGCGCTCAGCATGACCGTCCCGGTAGTGTTCGTCTGCGGCTGAGCCCGGCTTCCCGGTGAAGGCTCTCAGAGGTCCCACTGCGTTACATGCCCGCGGAGAAGAAGATGCTACCCGTAGGATAGCCTACGGGCCGATAGCTGAAGGCTTCCTGTCGCGACTTCACAACCAGCATGAGTCGTACAGGGGAGCACTGGCAAGCGATCAGCCCTTCCTATGCCTGGAATCGAAGCTATCTCTTGATCATGAGGAGAGCCCACGCGACGATTGGCGGCATAGGATGTCTTGGGAGGACAAGAAAGCGAAGGAGAAGATGATGCGGGGGAGGAATGATGCGTTCTTGTGCGCGATGGAGCTCGTGAGGTGGTATCGCCGGGAAGGTACTTAGAGCGTGACGTACCGAACTGTGAGGCGTCGTGGAAGCTGAGAGCACAGTTCCTATCTCTCTCTTCGGAGCCATGAAATATTGGGTTTGAAGACCTCGTTGGGGAATCACACCCTACGGCTGGAGCGGTGGTCCGCATGAGAAATTTACCGACAGTTACGCCAAGACGGGACCACGTACTGGGGCGAAATAATACGCTGCATTATATGGCCTTATATCCGCTCCGATTCCTAGCATTTGAAAGAAGGTCCAATGGCCTCTCGAAAGCCATTTCGTCCTGATGACAACGAGTGGTTTGCGCCGCTGGCGACGGTGACTGCAACGACCAGGCGGAGAGTTGCTGGGCGTCGGAACACAGAGGTACGGAAGCAACTAGGCCAAGAAGTGACGGATTAAGTCATATGCAGAGAGCACCATGCGTAGAAGGAGGCAGAAGAGGTGTGGACGTGGCTCAGGATGAACATGGTCAAACCCTGGTCAAACCGACCGGCGTGGCGCCATCATGGGCGCCTGTCGCCAGTTCCCGTACGTCGACCGTCTCAGACCGTCTCTCCATTGCCTCTGCTGATCTCTAACTGTGTTTAGAGGCTCTCTGGTGCCCTTTCTTTGGGTACTCGTAAAACCCATTATTTCTCCTCCGCTACGTGCCTCCTAGCAATATTATACGGTCTGTACGTTTTCAAATTTTTGCTCCGCCACCTGGTTCGTACTTATAGACAGTTTCCAAGTTCAATCTTACAACCTGTCAGTTTTCCCGCATAGGTTGGTACTCGATCCTCTGTCCGTACTGGGCTGTCACGCACAAAAGCATGACATGTGCTCAACGGTGTTCAAGTTTGCCGTGTAGATCGGTAGGAGACTCCTCCGCCCAGTTCAAACTCGACGCCACCTAACTAACGAGAAAGCGCGTAGACAAAGTCTGCCTCTAACTTGAAGAGTGTGGAGTATGTTCAATCCAAATCCAAGATCCATTCTGCGACTGGGCGACTCTAATGCTAGACATTTCCATCATCCATTCAGAAGGCACCCCTAGTCAGCACTCCAGCACGCCGTTCCTCCCCACACTGATGTCCAGATCGCGCAACCTGCCCGTTTCAAGCTCGTACACCCACCCATGGATCTGGACGTCCCGCTGTTTCCACTCAAGCTCGATCGCCTCGCTCCTCAGTATGTTCCGAACCTGCTCGCCTACGTTTGCCTCGACAAGCGCGTTGAGGTCTCCCTCCGTGTCCCGTACAAGCTCCGTGAGCGGCTCGAGCCAGCGTTCAAGAGCGGACTTCGGCTTCGACGGGGCCTCCCGGGCGGCCTGCTGAGCTGCGATGACCCCACCGCAGTTAGTATGGCCAACCACGACAACATGCTCGACCTTGACGTGCTCTAGGGCATAGGTTAGCACCGAGACGGCATTGTCGTCGTTGAGGAGGAATTGGCTGCAGGAGATGTGGAGAGGAGGGTAGCAGACGGCATCGGTACTTGGAAGCAAGATATATAGCATCCAAGACTCACTTCGCGATGTTGCGCTGGACGAAGATATCGCCAGGATACGAGTTGGTGATCACCGACTCTGGCACTCGTGAGTCGGAGCAGCCGAACCAGAGAACCTGTGAAGGCTGGTCAGCGACAGTGGCTCGGGAAAGCTGGACCGCGCTCTCGAAGCGCAGCCTGGCTAAGGGCGAGTCTTTCAAAACGGCGTCACAGGACGACAGCTACTTAGAATGTCACATATGCTGAGAGGAAGCTCACCTTCGGGTGTTGGGCTTGTGCAGATATCGGGAAGAACTGGTCATTCGTGGCGTTCATCGCTTCGGCCCACTTCACATTGCGGCTGAGCATGTTGGTGAGGACCATCGGGCTGGGATCACTTTTGACGTATGCCATTACTAGGATTGAGTGGCGAGGTGTAGGTTGTGGGGAAGAATAGCGTGCCTTGAGGGTCGGAAGGGGGGGTGGACTGTAGTCGGCTAGACGACGTTCAGGACCGTATCGGGAGGTGGTCGCGTGGTACGTGGAGCTACCGCAATGCGGTATCTTGCTGACCACGTCCGTCGGTACTATTACAGATTCTCAGGTGATAGGGGCCTAACACGAGCGAGGAGCGAGGAGGGTTCGAAAGGTGCATCCTAGGCTCGCCTTGACCCTTTATACGCGATCGCTGCGTATCATCTGGGGCGTACTCTCCGCCGAAATGGACCCACAGAGACCCAAACTGGATAAAGCTCAAGGAGCACGAAAAATGAATGGATGTCTCGGCACGACAAGACTGGTACGCCACCTATTGAAGTGCACGTAATGTGTCCATGAACGCGCCAGCCAGGTCCGCGGCCTGCCGTCTCCACACGGAGTGCGTACTAAGACTGCATTGCATCTTCAAGCCTGGGAGGCAAAAGAAAGGGAGAGGATCATCATACGGAAACAGAACGGGGAAGGGCAGAAGGGCAGAAGTGGACGTGGACGAACTGTAGGAACCGCGTGCGAAACTGTGCTGGTCCGAACCCGGCGACCCGAATGGCGAGATCGATCCTTCCGCCCGTCACGGTGCTTCAACCCCGCGTCTTCGCCTTCCCGTCGCTCGCAAAACCTAATCGTCAGCGCTGGACTGTCGCCTTCTCAACATATGAGCCATGAACCATGTTCTGCAGACTTGTGAGAGAAGGTGCACACTCCGGCGTGGTATACGTGCGGGCATTCGGCGAGTAGGTGAGGCCCTCTTCGTTCCTCGGATAGGCGGCTTTGTTGATGGACCTCCGAGACGGAATGTGCGGTAGGCAGGCTATTTCACCGAATATTTTAGTTCGTAGCATCAACACAGCGTTCTGCATGGCATTCAAGTAAGCAGCTCACTTTCAGTCAATGTACTGTCGACCATGCTCTCTGTGGGGCCACATGCAGCACCATGTAGGCGCTGTGGTCGCATTTGCCGTGGTGTCCTGCTGGTGTCCCGCCTGATGTTTGACCCAGAATTGAGTATTCTAGAAGTGCAGGTCCTAGTGCAAGGTCCAGCCGTCAGTGATACTAGTCTGGCGCGCAGAGTTGAAGTTCGATAAAGCTGGCTCTCGATCGTTTAGTACTAATTGCATACTTGGCAACATGCTATCCTCTAAGCCGTGTCGGGCTCTCAGGGATGACACAATGACAGGAGAAGAATGAGCGACGTACTTAGAATTAGAAACTGCCCTAACTCGGCGGCAGCCAAGTGAATCTTGAAGCGTTTGGAGAGAGGTCATAAAGCGCGCGGTCCTCGTCGGAGTGCGCCAAGCCACTTACCATACCGGTACCGACCTCTTCCGCCCGTACCTACGCATCGATCCCCAGCCTCGCAGGTATCCGTAGCCTTCCGAGGATATTATTAGCACCTTCCTGACATCCATCGCTACCTATCAGAATTGTTCACTGATATGAATACGTCCTCGACTGAGCTCAACAATTCGAACCTTGTCACGCTTCCTCGCGATCGGCCATAGCGCCCGCCTGCCTCCCAGCTGTATGCGCCGATGTACCACCTGCCTTCGTTCGCCGAGACAACTCAGCCAACTCAGTGCGAGATCGCACTCAACTCTTCAACACCGTTATGGAATAACGCTGTGCTGAAGGAACAGGAGAGGCGATTCGAGGCATGTGGCATACTGCGCGCATTGCACTGACATTAACCCGAAACAGTCTCGCAGATGAGGGCGCTCCTGCGACGCCTCAAAAGCCTTGGTCGACAGGTACAGGGTCACTGCCAATGCGCGCGTGCACAACGCCCGCACAATGACAGTACCGCGCCCCTGCACCGAGGTCCATCGGCTTCTTCACGTTCCCCCAGGTCTCGACCGCGACACGCATGAGTAGCAGATGCTCCGGAGAAGTCGCGCACCAAGTCCCCTTGGCATCCCTGAACGCCGCCGCCCTTCAATCCGGCCACAAGTCGGCGAGGCACCCGAGACCGTCCTTCGTTTGGCCGTAGGTGACTAGGACTTGTAGCATCCCGTCGCACAGCACAGGTCGCCTGTCTCCCGCGCGAGCCGCATGTGTTTCTCTAAAGAGGCTCTCGTAGTGTCCGCAGAACAAACGCAGAACGGGAGGTTCAGACTTTGCCCGCAAGAATGGCGGACAAGAGAAGGCGGCGAACCAGCCAGGGCCTCCAACCGCTCGTAGGAGCGAATCGCGCGCTCGCAAGTGTGACCTGCTCTACGACGGGCCAGATACGAGAGGCGGCGCACGTCAACTCCATTTGAGGCCATCCAACCGGCCGGCACTCCAAACCTCTGCGAGCTTTAAGTTTGCTAGCCGGCCAGGACCCCACAGGTACCTGAGTCGGGTCGGCCCGGAGAGGCCCGGTGCTTACGCCACGAGGCAACTCCGGACAACCGGGATCAATCGACACCACAAGACGGTGCTCGACAGGCACCGCGAAGTCGTCTTCCACAGAGCAAGCTTGTGCGAATGACCGGGCGTGCAATTACGCGAGTGCACGAAGCAGTGGAACGGAAGCCCTAGGGAGACGGGGCCACTCTTGCAAGAGCGACGGGCTGGTGCACGAGAGGATAGACGGGTCGCGAAGGCGGAGAGACTGGGTATGAATAGGACGGACAGCTCACGCATCTTCGAGGGGCGCGCAAGGTGACAGAGGTACTAGGGTTGTACTGCGAACGTCCGTTGTTGGAACCGGGACGAGATAAGATCTGGGCCGTGGTACGCAAGTATGGGACAGGAAGCGAGGGATCGAACTGCCGCGTGTCTGCGCCTGGGTTAGAGGGACCGAGAGAGAGGGATACCCCGGGCACGGTGGGACGGCGGAGAGTACGCATTCGGAATGGATGGGCAAGGATTGTTGTTGGACGCGGCATAACGGCGCGGGCGTTGGCGGCAAATGGGGATCAGAGCGTCATTCAAAGAGGGAGAGATTGGAAGGAGCAGCAGCATGAGATGCGAGGAAGTAGAAGTTTAATAAGTGTACTCACCGCACCGACAACTGGATCTTGAATGATAGCCCAGGATCCAAGCCTCAGCGTCGTGATCCAGAGACATATGTCCAAGGCAGTGGAGACTCGCCCAGGATGACATCGGCCGCTAGGGTTGAGATGCTACCCAGGGACAGGTTTGATTTCTACCGTATCTCCCCCCACCGTTGCCGATGCTCACGTCCTGCTGATCATCGCAGTCTTGTCTCAGCTCAGTGTTCTCTACGTCGCATCCTCGTGCGAGCGGCGCTCGGTCCATCCTGCGCTCACCACGAATGTCGTCATAATGCTCTTCGGGCGATTGCTGCAACTTCCGGAGATGGGGTGGCTGGAGGCCGCACTGCACAACCACCATATGGAAAAGGACATCTCTTTTGTGAGATGCTGCGCAGTCACATACGACGGTAGCAACTACACCCACCAGTCAGACTGTCCAGGGTTGATCCCCAGCGATCCGTCCTTTCCGTTTCGGGGGGTTGAAGTCGTCCTTTGAGCAGGGGCGGGGTCCGCACATGGAGATAAGCGGACCAAGAAAACTTGCGACGAAAGGGAGCAGGATAAGGCAAGGGCGTGAAGGAGACAGAGGAGCGAGGAAGGTAAGAGCGCAACGTACTGAATCATGAGACCTCGTTCGAGCTGAGCGTATCCCGACTCCTCCACCCTGGCTTCAAAGCGATGAGAAATTGACATGAACTCCCGGTTGGAGGCGTCGCGGCTGATGAACGGCAGGAAGCCTGCATCGGAAGCTTAGCGAAATCGATGACAAAAAGGACTTCAAAACGAACACTTACGTACACCTAGGCATACACTGACAAGCAGTTTCGGGATGTGATTCTAGTCCTAGCGGTGCAAAGAGCGGGAAGTTTGCCATTGGCAAGATATCGGTTGGGGCTCAGTCATACGATGGTTGCTAGGCTAGACGAGAGAGCAGCACGACGTAGTGATGGCATCAGAACCTCCAGTGAGGTTGGTGTGTTAGTGGAGGTATACATGGCCAAAGGAGACATAAGGCCCAGCCAAAAGTCGACCTTGCAGGATCGGGCGAGAATGAGCAAAAGCGGGTGTTCAGAATCCACCCGCCAGATTGCCGCTTGACACGATCTCACCCGATGTCTCGGCGCTTGCGTGTGGAGGAATTCGAGCGGGATCTTGAGGACAAGAGCGAGAGCGGGTGAGAGCAGGTGAGATGTATGGAAGACGAGAGCGAAATCCAGGCACAATCGGGTGGTTTCCAATTCACAACGGGCAGTTGAATTCAGATATATCCAGGTACATGCGCGCCAGTCTACGATAATACGTCCATCTACACTAATATACATATTGAATACTGTTCTGCGATGGTGCTGGTGAGAGAACAGCGGTAACCGGAATTATGGAAAATAGGCGTACTTCAATTGACTCAAGGTCATCTTCACAGTGGCAGCACGCCCCGGGCCTCCGATTTCTTCGTCTTAGCCTGCAAATCCGGAGTCACCGCGCGGTCAGTATCATCTGTGCAAGTCCGAGTCAGTAACAGACTCACTAGCTCCCGCGACTGACGTTCATATTTCTGTATCAAAAATATTAGCACTTCTCTTCGCGCTGAACCGGGGCTTTGGGTGACTTACCTTCCTGTCTTCCTTCGATAGGGCGTTAAAAGAGGCACGGAACTCGTCAACTAGGCCGCCCGGGTGCTCGCGAACCCATTCTTGGGCATATAGGTTCCTGCCGGTGGTATGCATTGGATACAGTTAGTTCGATAGTCATGCTCGTAATCAAGGCAAACCGTACCTCGCAGTGAGTTTGTCAGATGGGATCATGATCTTGTCACCCCCTCTTCCCCGGGGAACCGCAGATTCGGACGCACTGCCAGAAGCAGTGGGAGTCCCGCCATCGCAGCTCTGTGAGGCAGGCACGATCGATGTGCCGGCACCACTGCTTGACAGTTCGACAGTTCGAGAGAGGCCCTCACCCGATTCCGAGTGTGGCGGATTGGTTGCCTCAGCTTGACCTTGACCTGCAACCAGTAGGTGAGAATGACATCAATTGGGAGCCTTGTTGAACGACGCACCGAGGGGTGTGGCAGCCTGAACTTGTAGAAGAGTAGACGGGGTGGTCAGTCGAGGCTCGGAGACGACGCCTTCTACCGTGGCTGTCCCACTAGAGTTCGACGCTGTGACATTCTCGGGCCGAGTCAGTTGCACCGTGACATCGACAGGCTCACCGTCGCCATCGCCGTTGTGCTCCGAGTCCTCATCAGATGAGAAACTATCTGGCCTGTTATGTAAATCAGGATCGAGGAGATGGAATGGGTATCAGTAACAATAAATGCGTCAAATGCATCAAGATAGTACTCACAAAGCACTTTGGATACACTCACGCACTGGAGGTGCGACATGGGCGGGTGCTGAATGGGGAGTAGATAGCCTCGGAAACTCGTTGAGGTCGGTTGTGGCTTGAGTCTCTTCTGAGTCCGAAGGCATCGAGGGAGGGAGTGGGAGTACTAGGCCAGAATTGGGTGACACAGGACGAGGAGGAGGGTTGTTGGATAGACTCAGAGATGGCGAAGGGGCTGTATAATTAGAGTCGTGGTCGAGAGTAGCAGTAGGATGTGCAGGGAGTGGGGAGGCCGAGGGACCAGAATTGGCTGTGGAAGGTGGGTGTTCGAAGTCGGGGGTGATAGCGCGAGGTGGAGGGAGTAACAATGCACTGGCACTTGGAGACGGAGCCCGAGATTGAGTACGCACCCTCTTGTTGATTGTGGATCTAGGCTCGTCCGAATCTGAGTCGGAGGAGCGCGAGTTGGTAGGACGTTTGAAGGCTGTCTTGGATAGAAGCACGCGACGACGAGCGGTAGGTGCACGCTTACCAAGATGGTTGGCGTACCATGAAGGATAGATGAGCTTCGCAATTTCCTTCGCCTTCCAATGGAAAGCGCAGAATCGCAGCTCAGGAAAAGCCTCCTCCATCTCGGTGCAATAGCGATCTTGTACGCTCGGGGGTGCAGCACCCCAGGTGGCAGGAGCAAGCTGTTCTTCTGCAAAACGTTCAAAAATCAGTTGAGCGTGCCTTCGCATTTCGGTGGCATGAAAGCCACCGACAACGTTACCATGTTGATCTTCGACAAATGTTAACTGTACGTTAATATCTTTTGCAGCTCGCGATGAGCCTCGCAGAGGCTTTGCCTCCGGATCTGTGATACCTTTGTTCTCATTCTTGAAGGTGTTCCACTGGTGACTGAACCAGAACCGAAGTTGTGGATAGTCGTCGTGGTTGAGGGTGGTCGAGACGGGGAGGTGAGAATCCCCAGATTGTGAGGGGGGTACAGGCGGCGAGTCGAGGCGTGTCTCCACCCGTTCCAATAATTCTCTGTAAGCTTGTCTATTGTGGAGTTAGTGAGAGGATGGAGAAGGGTAAAATAGCCTAGCTCACTTCCAGGTCCGAGCTTCGATAAGAGCCTCTCGATACCGAAGCTTGAGCTCTTCGTACTCACGGCGGAGGCCCACACTGCGGTGGCTAGACATGAATGTATCGCCTTGAAAAGGATGGGACATAGCGGGAGGCGTGGGGCTCGAGAAAAGGCCAAGTCCATGGTCAAGGATGTGGTTGTATGACCGTGGAGTGACCCTACCTGCTTGAAGTGGTGGGCTGGAGGAGCGAGAGGTTGAAGTGGTAGCATCGTAGTACCCAGGATCTGTATTCATGTCGAAGCGAGACACATCCGGATGGAGAGAGCTGGCACGGGAAAAGGAATAGTCGAGGTGGTTAGGAAGGGCTGGAGAGTCGGGGCCCACTTGAGATCGATTAGGATGGGCTTGAGTTGGAGTCTGGGATGTACGTCGATGGATAGGCGGTTCAGATAGTCTAGAATTTTGTATAGTAGAGTAAGATTGTCGGAGAGGTGTTGCATCCATGGCTGCGAGGAGGATTAGAGCAAGAGAGAGGAGAACAATAGCCCAGCCACATATATATATGGACAAGACTCACCCGATTTGGATCTGGTTGTCCGAGTCGATGGTAGCTTGAATTGGGCACGGTCAGTTGGTTTTGAACAGCGAAAGAGACGTTGCATTGATAGAGTAGGATAAAAAGCTGTAATGCTATATAGACTAGGAACGTTGTACAAGTCCAAGTGTAACCATCGCATATGGAAGCGAGGACCGAGGGATTCGAAACTTCTTTTGGCGCTCGCAGCCAGCGCCTTGCCACCTCTATGCCTCTCCATCCCCTTCTTCCACATCCTCCTCAATCCCCCCTAGGTATGCTACCTCCAAACCCGGCTTCTCAACAACACAGTACCTTCCGCTAAGGTCCAAATCCCCAGGCCGAGGCACAATAGGTCGTGGATGTGGAATCATAGCGACGACCGACTCGATTTTGCGCACGTCCACAATTCCCAAGTCAGTATCTCCGCCTGCAGTGCACGACCATATTGTTCCATGCGAGAGGTCTAGCAGGGTTTGGTCAGGAGCACTGTAGTATGATACCAAGGCAAGTGCCCGGATCTCTTCTCCAATACGTAGGCGCATGTAGTATTGGACTTCGGCATATTGCACTATGTGTTGTTGAACAATCTGACAGAATCTAGCTCAACGTCTGTTTACACTGCACACTGAAAAACTTACCTTCACATTTCTCGCAATTCTGATACGAGAGATGGGCTTGAGAGATTCTTTCCAGTATGAGCGAGCAATTTGGCCATTCGGAAGTCGCAGGCGGGCCCAACGTGCTACCCGGGGAATCCAGTCGGCTGGCAACTCCTCTCCTGAATCCTCCAGATATTTGCGAAGCACACCCCCTTCGCGTGCTCTGACTGGATTCGCAGTATTTTCCATGGCTCGGAGGAGGATGTATCCACTGCCAACATCGTGGGCCCCTCGCGGCAAAGGTCGGACATCAGGATCGATATCGGGAAGCATTGCCTTGAGTGCATTCACCTGCGCTCTTCGAACTCCACGCTCGGACAAGTTGGCGTACGGATCAGAATGAAGCTTGATTTCCTTCCCGAAGTTGCCAATTGCATTTTCCATGGTCCACTGGGTGTGGTACGCTCCAGGCCCAACGTGTTCGCACTCTTTGGTTGTGTGGGTGAGTGCATGGATGCTTTGCCGTATGAAGTGGAGGCGATCGACTCGACGACCGTAGTATATCCTTTCATACTCTTCAACAAAGAGTATGAGCATTTTGTGGGCTAGCTGGAGATTGGCTCTGGGAATCCTCCGGGCGATCATGAGACGTATGCCACGGACAAGCTTGCAGAAGTTCCGAAAGTACTTCCGTGGGAGTGGAGTTGCGTAAAGCAGACAAGGACCCAAACCGAAGATATACATAAGAAACTCCCAGGCCTTGTAGCCACTGGATATTTTCTCGGCAGGGTTTCGAGGTGGTCGGTCGAATGAGCCAGGGAGATAGGGAGTACAAGCTGCGACTTGTTTGCCATGGAGTTTCCAAACATCGCCAACTAAAACTGCCCATAACCACGATGATTTGGAGTCTGTATCGGCACATGGAAGCTTTCCGCGCCATAATGAGAGCAAGAGGTCGGTAAGATTGAGCGAGATGAGATGCATTTGGTCTCCTGGAAAACAGCCAGGAATTCCGAGAAATCCAGTGTCTGACAATCCACTGAAGATGCTTGGCTTTGCAATTCCCGTTTTCAAGTGTAACTTCTTGTACTGGGTTTCGTTTGGGGCACCTAGGAGAACTCGCAGGTTGGCATTGTATCGGGCAGCGGGGGAGAGGGTGTTCGGAGGGGGCGGGACTCGGAGGTCAATATCAGCATGGTCGCAACCTTCGACAATGTACGGATGGGGCTTGTCTGGCTTCAAAAGTGCTGGATAGTAGTTTGTAGCGTCTGGCTTGTGGCGACCCCGGACATGGCAATACAATCGACAGCCCTGGGCCCCTTGGTGACCGACCAGTCCATTGAGATAAGTCATGCCAGGACCATCAGCCGTGATGAGCGCGAGGAAGAGCTGTGAAAGGAAAGATATATTCCTTTCTGCATCCCAGACACGGAGCCCTCCTGAATGCTGCAAGGCCGAAAGATGGTGGATGCCAGGGAAGAGGAATGAATCGACATTCTTTGGCTTATTAGGGCCTGGAATAAATGCCCCAGGAAGCACGTACTTGACCTTGTAGCGCAGATCTGGAGCGAGATTGAGGATGACCCAGATATACATCCAACAATCCGACTGCTTGTTTCGGTAGAGCTGCGCACCATCCATCGAGAGCATGAGGACAGTGTCGCCATCTTTGATTTTCCCGTCCAGAACTGCTTGCAGGTAGTCCGAACCTTGGAAAAAATCGTCGTACTCGGAAACATTCCAACCATCTCGACGAAGCTCCTCGATGACCTTCTTGGTGCGGGTTTCCCGGTGACGCATATTCTGAGCCCCGACAGGGTTTCGCCACTGTGCTTGTAGCTGCGGTCCCAAGGGTAACGTGTAGAACACCCGACGAGGCACCTTGTCCTGTCCATCAGACCGAGCTGGAGCATGTGTATCATAGCGAGATTCACCACAGTCAGGACAACTCTCAAGGTGAGCAAAAGGCCCTGTGAAAGCCCGACATGACTGGATGCACATGTCATGCTTGATGGGTGCAATTCCAGTGATTTCTGTGAGACGCTTTTTCATTTGGTAATGCGAGGGTAGAAGTCGGTCAGGATGATGGCGATGGTAGCTGCTCCGCACGGATTTGTATGTGTCATCGGATGAGGTATTGGTGTCGAGGAACAAATCAAGTGCAAAGCGGAATGTTGGATCATTGATCTCAGAATCAAGGAGGGTACTCGGGGGAGCGTAAAGTCGTTCGAGAACGTCTTCATCGAGTGCATCCTTGTCGAGAGTGGCTGCACGTATTGCCTCGATGAATTTCTGCGCATCACGAAGCTCAGAGAGAACTGCGAGCGGGGGTACACCAGTTCCTTCGGATGATTCCTCAAAGGGCACTTGCTGTGAGTCGTTTCCTTCGTCGCCTGCGGCCGAAGGTGGAGGGTACTGAAGTAAAGGGAGCCCTAGCATATCCAAGCCATTGTCAGGCTGTATGACATCTTCCAGGGAACCACGATCGGGCTGAGAGTCTTGCTCGGCGGAGAGTTGTGGGGGGATTGAGTTGGATGCACTCGGGCCTGCCATGTTCTCCGGCTGTGCAACACTCTGGGACATCGAAGGCGGCGGACTTCCATTCAGCTCTAAGTCTGCTACATCAGAATCTACGAATGGAGCTCCTGTGGAGAGCTGTGAATAAAGTCAGCTTGCATCGAGAAACCGATCACAAACCACAAACATACCACACTCATATCCTCATCTGCATTATTTCTATGCCCCTCCCCACGGCTCTCCTCTCGACTGCGCTTCGCTACTGGACCTTCTTGGGAACCTTCATAATCTGAGCTGGCCCTGTTCTTCCCAGAACGAGGTCGTTTATGGGGGCTAGAAGCAGGCGGCCATGGTGGTATTGGCTCTGGTTCGAGTGGAGGCTGACGGTGAAATGATGGCGTGAAGAAAACAGGGCCTATCTTCTTGGCATGCCGTTCAACTGTTCGCTTGTGAACGAGCACACCACCGCATTTTGGACAAGGGCAAGGCAAAGGTCGCTCTTCCGGCATGGGAAGTTGGAGGTGGGGTAGCGGGGCCTCAGAATGGAGTGGCGGGGCAGTGGTTCTCGGAGGTCGTGGTCGAGAAACTGCGGAGGAACCTCCGAAGCAGAGCACTTAGTACAAAACTCATTGTATACGGTCGAGATAGCCAGGCTGAAAGAGAGGCGCGCAATGAACAAAAGAAAGCCCTGATGTCAATTTCAGCGCCAACGACATCACGGCGGTGCACAGGTACTATAGACGCCGACATATCAGCTACGACTCATTTCCATCCGATCCCACCTGATCCACGGCGTTTCACCCACTACTACCCAGTCGCACCAGATTCCACTACCTCGAATTTTCGCTGGGCATAAGGAGGCGAGAGACGGGAGCCTGGAGAGCATTAGGCCGCGCTAGGCGAACGAGTCTGTTTGCCTTCCACGAGCCCCGAGAGGGAACCGGCAGTCGCCGATATGCTTGGCGCCCATTACAGAGGCAGTGCTGACCGAGCGGTGCTGTGAATTCCCACAACTTGGAAATTGAAACGACTCTCGGGTCTGTTCCCTCTGCGCAGGCCTGTAGTCAACTCTCTTCTCTTAGCAATTTGGTCGACAGCTCACCCCACAATGCGGTAATCTCAAGTAACTTAGTCCATTGGATCCTACTCACGATCGAGCATGTCGGCTCTCACTTTCCAAGTTCAAGTCCCCTGGCACTGGCACATCGACTCGGGCTCGGACTCGGAGAAATGGGCATATACGCAAAATCCTATTAGGAGACCGTAAACAGGCCGGATCCCTCAGGTTTGAGGGGGCCGGGGTAGCTTCAAGGTGCGGTCTGGTAAACGCGGTGGTCGTTGTCATGCTCTCCCCAGGCATTGGGCTGCCTTCCTCTCGACTGGAATCTATCTCCTGTTCTCAAGTTCTGACTTCTTCTAAACTACTCTGAACTCTGGAATTGAGCCACAGTCATAACTGACCATCACTGTTTTGCACTGTGAGTATGACAGTAACCAAAGGCTGGAGGACTGTTATGACTCCCATTAGTCCAGAAGGTGGAGCAACTGTTATTCGAGATGGCTTGTTCGGGTGTGTTCGCACGGGGAGAGAATGCACTTGCGTTTTTGGTGCTGGCAGTGAAGATGGTGATCCCGGACTGGCTGGCATGTGAACATAACATGTCTATATCAGAGGCAGTCCACAAAGTGGCAACTCAGACTCCCTTGTGGCTGCGCTACTACTTCCCAACGCTTTTTGCTCTTGATCTCTGATTTGTTTGATATAGGTTGTCATGTTGAACTTGAATGATTATGGCCAATTACTACCTTGCCGCCACATCATGTCTCTGATATTCTCACCTGAAGTGGATCTCACGTTGCCTTCACAAGTGAGGCTTCATATTGGTGCGGACTACTTTCGCTCTCTTCAATAGGCAAAGATCCTTTATAGAGAAGGAAAAATGCGAGAAATGTACTGTGATATATAGAACTTTAGATGAAACCTCATCCATTCTATCTAAACTCTAATATAGTGATGAAGATGCACTTTCTAGAAACCATGCTGTAAGATCGGTTTCTACACAGGATACTAATAACCCTCACATATAAGAGTCTGACCATAACCCCACCAGACACAAACTGTCCTCCTACCTTTTTCTCCTTCACATACACGCTAGATCCAATGTCTGCGACCGGTCTCAGCATACAAGAGTTGTCATTTTTGTGAGTCTGACTATGATTTTATTTTTATTTCTAGTTCAGAAATGTTTACTCTATGATTAAACCTGGCATGATAGTTATGCATTCATAAACAGCGGCATTGCAGCTCTCGGTGAAGCTCTTGCTCACTGCAGCAATTTAACTTGTTACCCTATTCTAACCGAGAAATTTAGCACTTGCAGTTTATGACTGGTTGCTATGCCTTGGCCCAGAAATTAAACTTATATGGAACTGGCACTCTAGAGTCTCTTTTGCCTCAGCAATATATATCTTGACCCGGTATGGGGCAATGATATGCTCACTTCTGGCTCTTGCAACACTCTACCCAATGTCACATCTAGTGCGTAGTCTTACTATAATATTTTTATTATAAAACCTCATCATCAAAACCACAGAGGTAACAAGTAACCCCCAATAAAGTAGATATTATTTGGTTCTAACAAATTGGCCACATAAGTTGTACAGCTGTGTCATGGAGTCAGGTGGTCATTCAGATTTTAGTTGGGACAGCATGTAGCAGTAAGGTCAAGATGGTCATAGAATAAGTCTTACAACTAAAGCTAGTTTATAGTTTTTTCCGCCTTGCGTGCATATGCACTGTCCAACAGGAATCTATGGATCACAGCTCTCATTATCCTACTAGCTCTACCGCCACCAGTACTGAACATTGTGGGTGTATCACTAATAGTTTCCAGTTATTACTGATGAAGGAGTCTCAGGTTGAAACTGTATATATGTCTCCAGAAAATTTACCCAGCCCATTCAATTGCATTAGTTCAGAGTCCTCTATGCCTCTAGAACTCTATCTCAGGTACTTGTAGAAGTCTCATTGTGTGATAATATCAATGACTAATTATGCTTTTCCAGTGGTATGCAATATTATCAGTTGAGCTTCTTAATTTGCTGCTTTTTAATTTATGGCTCTATAGCACTACCTATTTTCCGGGGATCACAACTTGCAGCAGAGCTGCTTGTAGTCTGTATTACCTGGTGGTATACATATCAGTCATATAGTCTTCAAAAAGAAATCAAACTCAGAAATAGTATTGGTTTTCTCCTTTTCTACAATGGTGAGCTTAGAGCTATCTTATTGCCTATCGTGCTTCTTACTAGTATAATACATATTAGGCAGTCTATACTTCCTGTGTGGTCACCCCTTTATTACTCTTGCATCTTTAGGACTTACAAAATTTGCAGATGTCTTAGTGCCTTGTACATTGGCAACATTATTCTATATGTAGTTCCAGTATGTCCTGCAACCACTAACTACTCATGCAATCCTCATATGACACTTCAGTTAAACAACATGGCCTTACAAGCACTGTCTCAAATCATAAGCACACTAACTGACCCGTAGGCTCTTATTATTGGTCACTTTATTATCTTACAAACTGCCATACTCCTAGTCTAGTTGCTGTTCTCACATCCCGCTTCATCCTCTCTCTCCGCAAATTCGAGGGCCACGTTGTATCTCCAACAATTTCGGTACCGGGTTCTCAGGTTCAAGGTCACACATCTTCAGCAGTACTCCAATTTTCGGCGCAGCCCAGTGATAGCCTCCCGGCCTTCATTGCAACCTTTTCTTACCCCATCTGGCACACGGATGTGAACCTATCTGAAATTGACCAGGATGTAGATGAAGACCAGAGATCTGACACAGAACAGCAAGAGATGCCTCTGGCAGCACCAATGCTGGAGACACAGTCTGGCCATAGTTTGGCCCGGTCCGGAGAATTGTCTGCCTCTGTGGAGCAAGTCCATTGTATGTAGGGCAGTTAGTGTAGAGCTCTTCGGAATGGTGAGCATTCAAAGCCACACATCCAAAGCGTAGACTGACCAAATATAGAATTAGATGGGTGCATCGTGGTGGCAAACGACGCTGATCAGACTATCATTGGGACGAGTCTCTGGTTTTGAAATCTTCAGTTCTGTAATTTCACATTGGGTTCCAGCATATTTATTCTTGCCATACAATGTCATCAGTACATCGAGCGTATACTGATTCAAAGGGACACTCACTAAGGTCTGCCCGAGACGCAATACTTGAAGACGACTCGGAGTGGCAGGAGACAAACGTGTCGCCGACACTCATCGACCAGAGTTCACTGGTTGGCCCACCACCCGCTTCGGAATGTCAAGCGTAGCTCGCGTGTTGCGATGTTGATATGTGAGACATCCCTGAACGACGTGGGCTATGGCTAATCCCCAACAATTACAGGTTGGGCCCGAGCGTATCTAGCAAAATTGACCCGAGTTCGATGCTGGAGGAGTTGGGATACAGCACACACGCTCTAGGTGTGGATGAGAGGGAATGTGGGGAAGTAGTGCACCGGCGCAGAGCACACGATTGTGAGGTGTACAGTTGGAGATTCTTCAAGTTGATTCGCATGCACAGCTCTTCGACGAGACGCGTTAAGACACCAGGAGCCGTAAAACAGGCATGTATTCACTATTCAAAGAATCTCGACACCGGGAGGCCTAGGTGCGCGGCATACACCGACATGCAGATCATTACAAAAGTATGTACAGCTCACACCAATCTATCCAGCGCCGTCAAGGACTGGCGCGTGCCACCCGCACGACATACATGAATGGACTCCTTTCATCTCCCATTTCCCACCTGTGGACTAGGCACGAGCGGAAAACTGATGAGTCACAACGACGTCATCTAGGAAGCAGACACCCCGAGTCTGCGCGAGTAATGAGCGCAGCTCGAGATTCTATGGGAATGAGAGCGGCCTGAATATGGATGCTTCCAGGCATGCGACAATACGCACTGCGACAAGAATCCCCGACAGTCAACACACAGCAGGTGTTGGAGAGAGTCCAGGTCACCTTTGCCGCGCGAAAGCTCTTGCACGGCGCGCCTGGCTACGAGACACCCGCAAGAGCAAACACCGCTGATGCTGCGGGTGGATACAAATGCGGAGAACGCATGAGAGGCGACAGTGGATAACATCGCAGCCGCGCGACACCGTGCGAGCCACCGCGCGAGGCGAGGGGCAGGTTGCGGAGAATGCAGCCCAAGGTCGGCACGGCGGGGAGTACTCGCAGCTTCCAGGGCCGGGTGTGCGGTGGTTGAGAGGGAGACAGATGCAGGAACCTCAGCTGTTCTCGGGCTATCGCCATTGTCGAGTGCGGGATGTGGTGGGCTGTTGCCTAGGTTAGGGATACCGCGGAGCAGAGGCGGCATGTCTACTTCGCCATTGTAGGCGGTTTTGTTGTAATCGTTGCTTCTATATGATCGTGGATACTGTGGGATGGGCTGCACAATACGAAGGTCGGGACTGGCAGCGGGAGGAGTGTGTTGTAGGGCCGGAGTCACAACCGGATCTTCTCTCGCGACGGGTGTGGTCGAAGAAGATGGGGATGGCCACAGATCCAGGTCCGATTTGGCAAAGTCGAACAACACGACAGAGCACCAATCGTCAGAGTCCTCAGGGAGGTCGTCGGGAAGAGGATTGTAGCAGGTGGGCTGCAAAGCGGCGGTATACGTTGGCAATGGCAACATCCCGACATCTCCCATACTTCGGAGCGAGGGCATAGTCGGAACGGCGCCAACCAAGGATCCAAGGTGAGAGAACGGCGGGTCCGCGTAGACCATCCCGACGCTTTCGTCCATGGACTCAGACGGTGGCGCGTTGATCGTCGAGCACATAGGACAGTCCGTGAAGCACGGACCAGCGAGAATCACCCCGGCGTAGGGGTCAGCGCGCGATCCTGAGTCCAACGTGTTCATCTTGTCGAGAGTGGAGAAGATTTCCCGGGGAAGGTACGGAGCTGAGGAGGGAGAACCTGACGTAGTGGAATTGGGAGTATCGGCGCGAGAGCGAGAGGGTCGAATGTGCCGGCAGTCTGAGCTAGATGAGCTCGGTGCGGGAGCGACACCCCAAATTGGAGGATAAGCGAGACGGGAAGGGCGGGGGTTGGAAGGGCGTGGGGAGCGGTTGTAGTCGGGTTTCAGTTCCACCAAAAGCTAAGTGCGAGTTGCCATGGGGCGCAACTATTGAGCGAGGACAAGAGAGCGCCGTGAGGCGAGAGAGATAGTGGGGCGAAGAGCATCAGGGCGATGAGATTGACATCAAGTACTCGCCACTCTTGCGATAACCTATGTCGCAGTCCCTAAACGTCCGCAAACCTTCCTCCTCGCGCCTCTGAGAGCCTTGATGAGTGGGGCGGGGAGCCTGAGATGCATGACGGTCTCGGAGGCGAGTTTGCGCGCAAGAGAAAACAGAACATACCCTTCATCATGACGCCGCCATTCCTGGAAAGATCACAGCGATAGGAGCCGTGAAGAGGATTTTGGGCGAGTCGAGGCGGTGGCCATGATTGTCGCGCGTGGATGACAGGAGTCCAGTCGTTGGCTCAGTGCGGCAAGCTCAGGACTCGAGGCAAGTGACGCCATCATGGTCACCAGACCGTCATGTACAGGATGCGATCCTGTTGTAAGAACCTGGAGCTGGAGCGTGAACATGGGAAGCACAGTGGAAATAGAAAGCAAGCAGACTTGTTCAAGTTAAACCTCGACGAGCCGGCCGCTCATGCGCAAGGCAGCGCTAAAGCATGCTTAGCGCACGTGTGTATTCGGCATTTGCCGAGCTGCCAGCGCGCGGCCGCAGCGAGATGAGCAACTCGAGTCCTCATCGTCATCCTCTCACTTTGTGTCCCTTCCCGGTCTTCTGTCAACAAACAAACGGTGTTCACTGGTCTCCTGCCTCTCTCGGCTTCACTTCAAAATTTCTCTAGGGCACTTTTGCGATCCCATGATCTCTAACGCTACTTCAGCCCGGCCTCCCAGTTCCCGGTGAGTTCAATTCGTGTTCTCTGAATCGCTCTACGGACACGAGATACATTGCACCCAGGACCCGGTCGTTGACTTCAATACACCATCGCAACCTCAATATTGTAACATCCCAAGCACACGCTTGCGTTCCGCCGTGCAGCTTGGTAGATTGCAGTCTGTACAGTACGTCCCAAATCATCCTCGCTTCCATGCTGGGCCTCGGGTCCGTGGCATTTTCCTGTAACTACGCCGTCCTGTATCATTTTTATCCTCCTTTCATATCAATGACCAGGCCATATACTCTACGTTTCCCGAGCCTTTGGATACCTCCATCCGAACACCATTTCGAACCTGTTCTTCCCGAACCACTCTCTACGCGGATATTTCTGGTCCTCATGAACCCAGGAATGCTGCTGAATTGTCTTGTAAGCAGGTGGTTTCTGGGGTAGGGGACCCGAGGAAACGGCGGCAGTCTGCATGATACTGCACCAGAACTGCTGCAGTGTCAGGCACAGCTGCTCCGCCTCCGAAGCACAAGAATATAGTAGGACGATATCATCCTGCATGCGGATTGATGGCACTTTCTGCCGCGCTGTCCGTGCCTTCATCACTGCATCGTGCAATGCGTTGAGCTCGCCTTCCAGAGCACTCCTCAACTTCTTTGAGGGTATCTTGACTTCGGCTGGTTCGAGCAACCGTCCCTCCCACGTGTTCATCTTTTCCCTCATCTTACCCGCTATCATCTCTTTGACATGCACCTCCCAATGGTACATAGTCGGCGACTGATATTGGCCTCTCATTCCAGTGGATTGCGACCTGGAGAGGAATGTGAGGATGTCCTTCGTGCATAGTCTGTGGAGCTCGTCCTCGATCTCCCCGAGCTTGATTTCACTGCAGTTCTCCTTCGTAATAGTTATTGGGCTCGCCTCTACAAAACTTCATGTTTCAATGCATTCTCACTTCGCTAGCGAGATCTGGGCACTCACTGGGCACGATGGGGCGGGTTCTGAGCAGAGCATCGACGATCGAAGCGCACTGCCTGAGCTGGTAGAGGTTCCCCCGCAGGATCTCTAACATTGCAAATGTGTGCGGTGTCGGTTTCTTAACATCAGCAGCTTTGATACCCTGCCAGATGCCGGTCAGGTACTTCGGGGTCACCAGTTCCTCGATTTCCTCGATCTTCTTGGCATAACCTATGGTGGTCATCATCGTCTCAAGTAGTGCTTCACACGAGCGTCAGAGAAGCTGTACGAGTCAGGATGGATGGGCTCGTACCTAAGTTCTCCGCACTGTGCAGTTCGTCACACAGAGGGATCCAGTTCTGGACGAGACTCCCTATGCGCTTCCCTTCAGACCGGTCGTAAGACCCATATTGGACCTTGGGGGGTGCCTGCGATGGTGATCCCTTTGCAGAGACATGATCCGACTCTGTCAATCCAGACCCACTTGTCGTTCTAGCTGTCTGGGGTCTGGTAGAACGAGCTCCCGAGGAGCCCGGTTGCTGTGATGAGGGAGCGCATGACTGAGTGGTCGTCGGGGGCGGCATAGTTTGTGCGCGCTGTGTCGGCCGGGGTCGAAGGTCTTCAAGGCGATCCTGTGGCGCAGCCTTGTAGTCACCATCGGTTTGTGGTGGGGAGACACCAGTGGTTCGAGCGTTCTGTGTCCCAAGCCCGCCTGTAGTTTGATCAGAGAGAGAGGCAGTTTGTTGAGGAGCACGCTGCCTTCGCGGAGGAAGCAAGCTCGGAAGTTCGAATTGTTGCCCATCGAGTGCAGCCTTGTGTATCTTGATGAGGCATGGACGCAACTTCTCTCCTGGATGTTTCATCATTTCGCGCAGCCTCTTAGAAGGTGGAGATTCTGTTCCACGCTCGCCCTGCCCCTGGTGCCATTCTTTGGTCTTTTCCCCGTATAGAATATATTCCAGCTCTGGAAGTTGTTCGTTCAAAGCATTTGCGGCCTGGATATCCTTGGGTAGGTTCTCGTCCGGCGGATCTTTGTTGGATTGAGGCCGGTCTGATTCTATGTTGCAACACAGCGGTACAATGGGATAGGGCGACCCGAACCGATCAGCCACCCCGTTTCAAAGTCGAAGGTGTTAGTGAAGTGAACACGTCGAGAAGTTGAAACCCACCCTTCATTGACAGGATTGGCAGGATGTTCAGAGCACGGTGGCTTGGGGGTGCGATCTTCTTAAATGCGCTTAGTCGGCGCACGCTATCTTGTAGTGTGTACCCAGTGCCACCTGACTTCCAAAAGGTGTTCATCAAGTTGTACATCTCAGCTACGTCCTTCGAAAACAGCTGGAATGTTTTTTCAGTATAGATACACTCTGTTGTCGAGTCGTCGGCTAGAGTCTGAAAATCAGCATCGACTTGACGTCGCTCATTGGAACACAGGAGTTCGTACGATTGACTAGACGATCATGGTCAGTGGCGACGCTGGGTTGATTTCTGTTATCTGCGGAGTGGTGCTGCGAGGGCGGATCCATGATTAGACGCAGAACGAAGATACGGCATGAAACACAATCTGGGAGGGATGTTTTATACTGTATGGGCACATTCCCGCTCTTAATACTTTTCGGGTACGTTAGATAGCCAGATATCCTCTCCCCCGTGCTATGTATATGATAGGTTCTTGTGTCGTCACCCCAGGGTGCGCCACACAGGACATCCAGGTAGTACAATAGGATAGGCAGCTTCCAAGGGCACGGCGGTGAATACGGTTGCGAGCTATACCTCGACGAGCGGCGGCCTGTGACGCAACAATAGTCGGCATCTTCTCCGGGCGGTCGTTAGAGTCTGAAGGGGCGGCGTGAGTTTACACCCCTATGCAAGTTTCACCATGAAAACGGGCAGAACACGATCCATAACAATAAACTCGCGCTGCGACCGAATTGTCCCACATACAGGGTGGCCACGAATCGCGGCGCAGCGAGCTCCTAGAGCGAAGATGGTACGATCCTCATCTCCTACACCCAGGTTGGAACACATCTATAGGTACCGGTTGCGGATATCCAAATCCTCGGTCTAGAGAGGAAGGTTGTAGCTATTGCGGATGAGCAGCTCAAGTTTGCGATGGATGATATCTCAAAAAACATTCTCACCGTCGACGGAAACCTTTCCAGACCGGCGGAGGGAGAACGGTTACGTTTGGACGTAGATTGATACATAGCAGGTATGTATCTACGTATTGGCGTAGCAGGATGATGGCCGAAGTTGTAAAGGAGCTGTCAAACGTAATGGAATGTGTTGCGACGTTGCAACTTGTAGTTGTGTATCAGGGCGTCAATTGTAACATAACGGAAACGCCTTCGTTGGCGTACGACAAGTAGAGAACAGACAGCTAGATACCTACGTATCCGATGGCTAAGGCACTCCCTTCGCAGCTACATAGTAGCGGACTCGACAGCGAGGCGGCTATGCGAATACATGATTGTCATGTAAGCGCCCGACCTGAACATGGCCAACTACTATGTGAATATGCGCCTACGTAGCCAGCTACGCCCAAGTGTAACCTTTCTGGGCGGAGGAGGTGGCGTAAATGGCCCAGTTCCCAGCACCAAAGCCCCGAAAGTCTGATACAGGTGTTGGAGTTAATTTTCCGGGAGACTGTGCAGATTTCGGTTTCCTGGTAGAGCGCTGTCTTGATATTCATACGCTCCTAGCAGGCAGTAGCTCGCCATGCGTATTGAGTGGAGTCGGCGGCCCGTCACGGAGTGCTTCATCATTGCAGAACGAGTCATATGAGCAAACTTGAGTACAGAGTAGTACAATCGAAATCTATCGATGGCATTCTTCTTTGACCATTCCTTGAATCACTGCAGAGACTTGGGGGAGACCCAAGGACGGATTTCCGTCTTCTCCTTGTCCCACTATCGACCACACGAACCGTCAGTAACCATGCGATGGGAGATCAGAGCACACGTACGACATCTCCGGTCCAGTAAACGTCATTCTCGATAAGTTCTTTGACCTCGGCGTACGACTCCGCCTCGAAGATCATGAGCGACCCGATCATCTTCTTCTCGGGTGGGTTTGGAGTATCAAGGGCCTCGTTGGGTGAGAGCATCGCTCCTCCAACCTCTGGGGCTCCGCGTGAGCCGGTTCCATATAGTTTAAGAAAGCGGGAAACGGACTCATCCTAGATTCCTTGGCTGCGTTGGCGAGGTGCGCCTCGCGAACCTTGAAGCGACGCTCGATCGCTCCCTCGTCGGTGTAATCGGGTGCGTAGACAGCGAAATACGGCATTTCTCCTCTGTGTGAGCAAGTCAGGGTAAGTGATAAAAAGTTGAGTCATACATTCAGAGTCTTTTTTACCTTATATACCGCTTCAGGGGCTGAACGGCCTGTTCCCGGGTTGTGGGAGGTCTGACGCAGGAACAGGAAGGGGTTCCATGAGAGCGATAGGATCTCCTTAGGCGCCCTTCGGGCCGGCTCGGACGGCAACCTCGGCTCGGATTCCCGCAGCATCTCCTGGCTCGCAGCCCTGCTCGTGGACACTCGTCGGCTGCGACGATGCTCCCAGCGACTTCTAGCCATCCAGCTCGACAGTTCATCGCCACTCCATTACGCTGCTCTCGCATCTCTACTGGCCTCCTCAGAAATTGCGCATCTTACACGTCGCGCGCTACAGCGTCTCGGTCTGCCTCCCCGCTAAAGGGATCGACATCCGCGCATATACTTCGTGATTCTGGACCTCAAAGACCGTCTTTGGTCAACTTTCTTCGAAGAACCTTTTGTTCGACACCGTCATGGCGTGCTGTCATTGCTCAGCGACCACCGTCGCACAGGACACGACTGGTCTCATACCCATCCTCTCTTGGGACGCGTGAGGGAGACGAGGAAGAAAGGGAAGACGAAGAGCCGGAGATGACCTTCGTCCCGCCAGAAGATGCGGCTCTCGATATGACTGATAGAGCAGCGGAGGTACGTGCATGTATCTTCCGATCCCCCAATCGCTATCTCAACAGTGCTGGTTCCTGGATTTCTGTGCATACAGTAACTCCGTTCCATCCTCCATGCGAGAAAACAATATCGCAGCCGGATTGCGAGTTTCAGCAGAGAGCGGAGGGTACCATGGGTACCAGTACGAGTTGAAGCTCGCGAAGAAGGGAGAGCGGGACGACTAGTGCGTCTTCATTCGTGTTTCCGCTTGCTGTATGCCGATTGTTCGGGTATGTGCACCATCCGCACAGCCATTTTGCGCACCCGCAGATCCATCCATCGAACGTATATGTGGATGCGGTCTCGATGACCCTGCTAAAAGGGTCCATCATCGACTTCGCGACGGAGCTGATCGGAAGCAGCTTCCGCGTCGTGGAGAATCCTCAGGTAAGTTACGTTTATTTACCTCGTGCACCCGTAGCGATTTGTCCTCAAGGTCTACGTCCAGGCGAAGGGAGGGCAGCGGTTGTAGGTGTGGGGTTAGTTGGGAGCTCAAGCTGTAACGGGCGGAGGGGTGCAGTCTGTGCATACATCTAGGTATGTCTCATCCATTCAACCCCGCTTGTCGACACCCGTCTTGTATACCATCGCTCACACCACTTTACAAGGGTGGTTCTAGACTACTTGTCGTCGCCACATGCCCGGGAGTCGAGACTTGTCCCGCTCGTCCACCCCCTCAATATCCTGGAGTCGTTGGGCTCCATCTGCGATGCCGGACAGAGCGAGGTGTCATCAAGGCTGTCCATGATTTAGTCAGACGCGTATGACGGAGCAGGACGAAGGAGAGATAATATGTTCCCACATTCCGTGCGGTACCTCCACTGCGTGGTCGGGGCGGTGACTTCGGTGGTGCGTCGGACCCTTTACTGAATACGAAGGATTCAAGGTCCAAAGACTCACTTTAGACCTGCGTACCAGTACTCTCGGAATGTTGCCTGAAAGACATATGACCGTTTTGTACGTTGATGAGCGGCCGGGTAAGCAAAGCCACGCCCTCACTGGACGTCTTCCAGAAAAATGTGATAGAAGATGTGGGACGGATGATGAGTGGCGCGGAGTCAAGGTGCAGAACATTCTCTAGTTACATATTGCGCATTCGTTGATGCCACTCCTCCAGCTCGTCCCGCTGTCTGCCCAGTAATTCGGCGCATAATATCTGACAAGAGAAGCCGCCCGCGAGCCCAGAGAGGTTATCTCGCTCCGGCCCGTCGCCTCTCGTCTGCGTTGCGGCGTACGAGCGTACCTTCTGTCGAGAAGGCCTATCATGCGGAGCTGTGGGGTGTTTATGCTGAGAAAGGAATGGGGGCGACTGTACCACTGCCACCGAACGATCACAGGCGTGACCAGTAACCGAAGTTCCATGGCGCGCCTGCCGTCTCGTCCCAGTGCGGGTTCACTAGCTCGCCGTAAGTGAGGCTTACCTGATATCATACGGCACTGTACTAACGCTCCGCCACCCCCAGTCAGGCTACGGCAATTCACCACAAGTTCCTCCCAGCGGGATCGTCTGGTGAAGTTGCCTCACGTTGTAGGCGGTCGTGCTGCGGTACTGCCTCTTCACGCCGCCTATCCGCCTTCCGGACCCACTGCACTGCCTTCCGTCCGCGAATCCACACTTCGATCTGTGCTTCGCAACCCTTCTCACGAACATCGAGGAAGACGTGGCACGCCCATGCGCTTGACGGTCTTCAGTCTCTCGAGCCTACGCGTGGCGAGTTTTCGTGTCGCCCCGAGATGAGCGCTCGTCCTATCCACTTTTCATCGTCGGATGGAGCACGCCGTCTGCCATACCGTCACGGCCTTGCAGAGTGCCCGGGACGAGGCAGGAGGGTCTCCCGTGGCGTTCCTTCTCGACACATTTCTCCTCTCCTACGGCACACGTTGCATTGATTCGAACACCCGCCATGCTCCTGGCGCTCATCTGGACCCTGCCGGAGTCAGACAAAGCCTTTGGTGAGCTACTCGGCCGGCATATCCGAGCTCTACCGAACCCCCGATCTTCAAAGACCTCCAAGTTTCCCGTACCAACCGCCGCCGTGAGCTGGTCGGACTCGATGAGGAAACCGAGGATACTCGATCGGCGTAGAAGAACCCTTGGTGACGGTCTTCGCATGGGGGTCTTCCCTGTTCTCCGCCCCCTCCCGTCCTGGTTTCCTTTGATGCGCGTGAAGAGGACTGCATTGGAGGGTCGGCGCCGTTTCCATGCTACGTTGAAGGGTCTCGATGCGAAGTCTACCGCAGCCTTCGAGTCGGTAAGTGCTATTGTTTCATGTGCGGATATAAGCTTCGCTAATGCACGAGTTCGACACCGCGAACATATGACAGGCCGCTCAGGGGACCGTGGCCAAGATCCCGGCGCGGCGGAGACCTGGTGTCTCGAATCCTGCATCATAACGGGGCTAAGCCTAGTTCTGACGTCCGCGAGATGTGCCAGCTTGTTACAGCTTCCGCCTACCTGGGTGTGTTGTAAGTATTCGTACATTTTGATCCCTCACGAACCTTCACTTACGGCACAATCGCTACAGGCAGTTCGGACACTGTGAGTGCACTCCGTATCGTGTAAAGCCTTGTCTCGGAGTTGACCATGTTCCTACCATAGGCCCACGCTCTCCTGGAAGCCTTCTGCCTAGCCATGGCGATGCACCCGGATAAACAGAAGAAGGCACCAGAGGAGCTCAACGCGGTTATCGGTCCCCATCGACTTCCCGATTTTTCCGATCGCGACGCACTCCCGTATACTCGCGCTATCCTCAAAGAGGAGATGCGATGGCACATCATCGCACCCATAAGATTTATCCACCTAACCATGGACGACGATAAGTACAACGGGTACTTCCTACCAGCCCGCACGATCCTCAACACCAACATATGGCTCGTGCAGCTGCGAGAGGTACGCTGACTGAGGATTTGTTGCTCGAACAGGGTCATGTCGAGGGACCCGGAGGGATATCCTGACCGAGAGTCATTCAGGCTGGAACGACTCCTGGAGGATGGCCCTCCGAGCGACCCAGCCGACTACGTCTTCGGATTCGGACCGAGGTGCGTATGAATAGGCTCATCCCATCGTAGAATCACTGCTGAACGTCTCTGTCCCTAGGCTCTGTCCTGGTCGCCATTTCAGCATCGCCTCGTCCTTCATCACCTTTACATCCGTCCTCCGTATCTTTGACATTCAGCCGCCACCGACCAGTATCTGGGATCCTAATCAGCATGGCAAGGAAGCTATTCGGACTTCGTCTAAGCCATACCTGGCGAAGCTAATAGGATTGCGTCCCGCCCTAGGATGCGTGCGTCTGCTGGAACGCATGGAGTCTCGGAGGCTGGTGCGATGCGTCTTACTACTACTCTTAGGTTCTCACCTACAGTCTTCCCCGGAACTTCGAGTCTTGCCTGTATTGGGATACTTGCTCCTTGGGTCTTGGTATAAATCTCGATCGCACGGTAGAGCCGCCAATTGTATCTATTACGTTACTCAAAGCTGTGATATGAGGATTCGAAGCTGTGGGCGGCGCGCTGGATCGATGTCGGCGTGTATATATTCAATGCCCACCAGTTTTTATCTCTCAGGGGTTTCCCTCCCTTGGTTCGGTGAGTGCAGCGATTGACATGGTCTATAGTTGCGTTAGTAACTTCTCTTTGGCTACCTCAGATGCCAGTGTACTAGGGTAACAAGACGCTGTGCTGCGACCCTTATCTGACGGCGGGCTCGCTGGAGAGACAAATGCAACAGCCCAGTAGATTACCTACATTCCACTGCGAGGACCGTCCATTTCAGAAATATCAACACCTGGAGATACGTGCGAACCACACAAACGTGACGGTAAGCTGACATTCATGATTCCGTCCTTAAACCCACTCTAAGCCACTGCCTAGAACTTGAAGATGTCTCGTCAGTTTCCCAACGAGCTATTTGATGCTATCATCTCCTGCGTGCCAACGGGCCACACAGGATGGCTGTGGCCGAAGGAGAGGGAGACGCTGCTCAACTGCACTCTCGTGTGTCGTGACTGGCTCCCTGTAAGCCGGCACACACTCTTCTCCTATGTCCACCTCAAAAGACCAACTGCCTGGGATTCGTTCCTCCGTAGCGTGGTTAACGCGGAGGAAGGACGACCGTGGCTCGCGTCCATCCTTCGTCTGCAGGTCGAGGATGGGTGGTACAGCCATTACGAAGGTGACAAGAAGATACCTGCCAAGCCAGTTTCGGAGTGGAGGGGACAGTACGTCATACCCGTCCTTGCCGGCCATCTTCCCAACCTCGAGCTCCTCTCGCTCAGCGTCGATTGGGATCGATGCCAGCCACATGCTACCACTTTCGGGATGTTCTCCCAGTTCACCTCCCTTCGTGAACTCCGTTTGGATTCGTGCCGCTTCCCGTCTTTCTGCACATTCCGACGTATTCTCGTCTCACTACCTGCGCTCAAGACCTTGCGTTGTAGTGCCGTTCATTGGCCCTCTGCTCCACAACCGTCCATCTTGGCCATCCCATCTGGGCATCTTGCACTGCAGTCTTTGGGTATATCCCTGTTATGCGATTCATGTACGCTCGCAATACTGGAGTGGCTCATCCATACACCTACGCGCTCGACAGTTCATGATCTCTCGCTCCAATGTGGGCCAGTTGACTTCCATCCGATTACACTCCCGCATCGTACCCTCGACTACTACGTGCAAATATTTGCCCCCTCCGTTCAAGTGGCAGCTTTCGGGAACATTCAGAGTATGCATGATATTGCGAGTAGGTCGATTCTCTTTTGCTTCACCCCTTCTCGTGCTGAAATTTGCATTCAGACACTATTTCCGACCTGTCCCGGTTCGGCAACCTAAGATCCCTCGACTTTGCAGTCAACGGGACAGATTGGGGAGATGCCGCGGACCTTCTGCAGTCGCTCCCAGCACGGCTTGACACACTCATTATCTTTGTTGATTATGGGCGGGAGCTGGTGGATAGGGATATGATGGTGAAAGAGGACGGCGAGGTCAAGGCAATGAAGACCAACGGATTGGAGCTTCTCGAGCCTGTGCTGCTCCGCGACAACTTCAAAGCCTTACATCACCTGGAGTTCAAACCTTGGGGTTACCGCGATACTCTGGAGCCTCTCGAGGAGAGTATCATTCAGACGATCTGGCGGAAGCTGCCCAAGTTGCATAGTCGCACCACCTTGAACATTCGACTAGCCCCGGTGTATATTAATCGATCTCCACCTCCATCTCGCCGTCCGTCTCCATCTCCTGCAGTTGAAATCATCTCGGGGTACGAATAGTACCTCACTCTATCTCGCAAACAAAATAGTCTGACCTGCCGTCAGCGGCTTTATCCCTTAGACGTTATGATTGGTACAGTGTATCTTATGCGGAGCTATAAATCCCTGGATCAATTTGAAGTTCGCGCCCCCAAATACTTGCCTGTTCGTGCAGGCCGATGACCCTCCTCTCTATCCAACTCCAGATTACCTCGGATTCTATACCCTTCAAGCGGTCACAAGTAGTCTTACTGAATTATCGGTTTAAATATCGAGCTCGTAGTATATCGCGCTTGCTATGATGGCACGTATACGTAGACAGACAGCTCTCGCGATGAAAAAGGGAGAAATTTTCGAACCAGGGATGGTGCCTCCTCGACTGTCTCCTGAGCTGCCCCAAAACCGCATCCAAAACCGCGTAAATTATTGTGTGCCACTTGGCTGGTACGATGCCCACCTCAGTGCAGGATGCTTTCGTCCCGGCGTCTAACGGCCTCTCCTCCTTGCCAGACACATGTTCCGCCTCACGTATTCCGCAGCAACAGCTGATCGAGCTCGCGAGAGCGGTGACATGATCAAGTCGTGCAACGTCAGAGGAGTGTCAAATGAGTGGTTTATTGGTGAAATGCGCGATTAAGAAGCTATGCGATGCCCGTGCAATGCCATGGATACAGCTATGTCGATGTGTGTCGCCCCCCCGGCCGAGTCTATCCATACGTCTATAAAGTTACCGAATCCCAGCCCCACCTCTTAACTCTAAATCGCAATCCGCCCAAGTCCTCCGAGGTCGTCATACAGGCAGACCCGAGGCCACGGCGGCCCTAAAGTGACGGAGGCACCTTGCCTGTCCAGCGGCCGCCAGGTAGACCCGAAACCAAGAAACCCCGTACGCGTCCGGCTCTCGAAGTTGATGCTTCAAAGAGTCGCCTCCTGCTGTCGCCGTTCTTGCATCGGACCATCATCGAGCCGAACAGGCTCGAACTCAGCCGACCGACCAGCAGCGAGAGACTCCCCCGCCGCAGTGTCGAGCTGAGCCGCCATCAGGTGCCGGAACCGCGAGCCCTCCGTGTTAACCTAGCGCAGTCCATCCACAGTCAGTCTAAGTCTCCCGGTCTTCTCTGCAATGCCAACACAGTCGACAGCGCGACGCGACTCACCAGCTGGCGGTACGTCCCGCTCTCGACGATCCGCCCGTCCTCGAGCACGACGATGCGCTCCGCGCGCGCGATCGTCGACAGCCGGTGCGCGACGACGAGGCACGTCGTCTGCCTTGACCGCAGGATCTTGTCGATCGCGTCGTTGACGCGGTGCTCCGACGTCGCGTCCAGCGAGCTCGTCGCCTCGTCCAGCGCGAGGATCGCCGGCTTCTTCAGCAGCGCGCGCGCGATCGCGAGCCGCTGGCGCTGCCCTCCCGACAGAGACGAGCGGCCGACTGCACGTGGAGTGCGTCAATCATCACAGTGCTCGGGTGGTGGGGAGACGGAGACGGAAGGAGGACGCACTCTCGGTGTCGAAGCCGTGCGGCATGCCCCACACGAACTCGCAGTTCGCCTCGCGCGCGGCAGCCTCAATCTGTTCCCTGGTCGCATCCGGGTTCCCGTATGCGATGTTCGACGCGATCGTGCCCGTGAAGAGGATCGGATCCTGCGGGACGACGCCGATGGCGTGCCGCCACGATGAGGGCGTGAACTCCCGAATGTCTAGCACCATGGTCAGGACAGATCACTCCAATGACGCGAACGAAGAAAGGTACCTTGGCCGTCGAACGTCACCTTACCCCGGACGGGGTCGTAGAACCTCATGAGAAGCGAGTTGATCGAGCTCTTTCCGCTACCGCTCGCGCCGCTGCGTTGGATACCGCGTCAGCACCACTGCTGAACATCGACGAAAACAGAGGACCTACACGATCGCAACGCTCTCGCCGACCCTGATCTCGAGGTTAAGGTCCTTGAGGATCTGCACGTTCCGCCTAGTCGGGTACTCGAACCACACATGCTCGAAGCGAATCACGCCGCGCCGCGAGGGATCAACAGGGACGCCCGCGTCAGGCGGGATCGCGGGCGCGCGGTCGAGCAGATCGAAGATGCGCACCCCAGCGCCGATTCCTCGCATGATGGACGACTGCAAACCACAGGCCGCGCGTCGCGTCAGGACTGGTTACGCAAGAAGGGTCGAAGGACACCTACGAAGAACGTGCTGTCGGACAGCAACAGTCAGCATGCGACGCAGCAAGGAAGGGTGGACCAGTTACGTTAGCATCTGCAGCCCGTTGCCGACGTAGACCGTGTAGAGCAGCAGGCTCGTCAGGTCGCCCATCGTGATCGCGCCTCTGCTCACGAGCGTGCCGCCATAGCCCAGGAGCGCGAGCAGGGTGACGTTCCCGCTCCAGCCTGTCGCGCCGAAGAAGATGCCGCTTGCGATGGCCTCCTTACGCGCGAGCGAAAGAACAGTACCAACCCTCTCGTGGAACTTGCCCTCCTCCTGCTTGTTCGCATTGAAAGCCTGCACAGTCCGCAGCGCCGACAAGGCCTCCTGGGCGACCTTCGTCATGTCCCCGAGCGCTTCCTGTGTGTGGTTGGAGAGCTTCTTGAGGTACCGACCATAGAAAACAGCACCGAGGGAAACCGGGGGCACGACCGTGAGCATGAGAAGCGTGAGCTGTGGCGAGATGTAGAGCATCGCTCCCACTGCATCGCAAAGTCAATTCTAAGGCGTTCGCACGCAGCCGGCAAATAAGGACGAAACACGTACGTCCTGCAGATGCCATGACCACTGACCGGAGACCGTCCGACAGGTTCTGCGTCACGCTTAGTAGCGAACGCGGAGGTTGTTCAATAACGCAAGCCATCTAGCAAAACGCGCGGCAGAGACGCACCTCTCGCCAACAACGCTCGAGTCCACGCTGAGCCTGCTCAGAACGTCCCCCTCGCCCTTCTCCACAAACTCGACCTCCTGCCGCAAAGCCGCCGCATATGTCCGTTCCCGTAGCCGTGCGACGATCCGCTGACCTGCAATACACCGGTATGAGTCGTGTTCCCGTGCAACGGAACCGGCCGCAGAAATAGAGTGTGTGATGGACACGTACCCGCTAGACGCATAAGCATCGTGCGCCCTGCGTTCGCAGTCGCACCCGCCGTGAACATGAGGAGGAGGATGACCGACGCTTGCCCTGTCGACAAGCCAAACGGAATAGCCTGGGGGTCATGTCCGAGCATGAGCACGGAGAGGGATCTGGACTTCAGAACACGCAAAGAGGGACAGAAGACGTACCGGGTTCACAGTGGAGAAGTAGTCGATGAGCTTTCCAATCGTGAACGGCACGCTCATCGACACCGTGCTTGAGACGAGAAGCAGACCAATCGCGATGCCAAGCGGCTTCCTCTCCGGCAGTGCGAGGGCCGCGATTTTGCGGAACGAGGACGCGCTCTTGCCCGACTCCTGCGCGTTCGAAGGGAAGAAGCGACTCCATATTGACCTTCTCGGTGGGCTCGCCTCCGCTTGCGTGGAAGCTTGTTGTGTTGGCTTGGTCTCCGAGGCCGGCGCAGAGGTAGGTGATGAAGGCTCAGGAGAGCGAGAAGGTAGAGAGGTAGCAAAACATCGTCGAGAAGGAAGCCTGAGAGACCCGAGTCGGCTGCTGACTCTCCAGGAGGGTGCGTCGGCTCTGTGGAGACATGGTGGACTAGAGACGTGTCGGGCGAGAGGTCTCAGAACCGCGGGGCGAAGTGTCGGGGTGACGATGATGCGCACAGGGAGTGCGAGCATCGTCGTCGACGTCGGGGGTACCGCGGCTCGGGGGTGTGGAAGATGGTGGAAAGAGAAGGGCTTTCGAACGTTGGCGGCGGCGGGAGAGCCGCGAGCCGACGTGTGTCCGGCAATAGATTAGGCGCACGGGTTGCGTCATCGTCCGCACAACGTCCACTCTCATGTTTCGACCGCGACTAAAAAACATATACATCCTATCTTGCACACGAAAAGACTCAAAGCTTCCACCAGTGAGATAGGGTTGCGATATAGTACAAATGACAAGCACTTGTTTAACTTGAGTCGAACGACTCGGTCTCAGCTAGATGTAATACTACCATATTGCGCCGTGCCAGAAACTAGTTAAAGAGAAGTCAAACACTTGGAATCCGTCGACATCATCTTGAAACTTACTTACAAACTTTACAGGAACCAGATCCTTCACTTGTATGCGTACGGCTGGCCAGGGGCCGGACTCCATGATTGCGCCTTCAATAGAGTCGGTGCCACGACGTCCATCTCTCGCCATTCGCATCCATCGTCGACGGGTGTATCTGAGTCTGTCTCGGACTCGAATAGGGCCGTTTCGACATGGACAGGGTGGGCGAAGGATGCAATGAAGGACGGGAGGCTCTCGCTGGGCTGCGCCCCGAACTGGAGCATCGTCATCGCCATGCCAGGGTCTCCATCGCGGGACTCGGCGAAGGTCGTCGTACCGGCGGACATGGCGGTGCTGTCGAATTCACGGAGCGAGAGCATGAAATGACACGTGAGGATTGAAGTTATGCTGCACGCACGACCGTTTATCAGGAAAATGGATGGGCATAAAAGACCTTGGAGCGGACTCACGGGTCGACGAATGTTTCCATAAATGCTGCTGCGTTCCGGACCTTCGCGGGGAGCTGGAAGCGGTGTGTGGATGGATGCCGATAGGCATAATCGCGATTCGCAAAGACTTACTGAGTCTCGGGTTAAAATGATGTCGAGGGTGTACAAGGTCGCAAGGAATCTGTGAAACACAAAATGAACTTGCAGAACTTAGGCGTTGCGCTAGTAGGAAGTGGGACGTACAGGAAATATATGCTTCCTATACGTTTATCCATCCTGTCAGCGAGAAACACGATTGTTCATGCGACCACTCACCATTGTAGATGAGGAAAGAGCTAATCGGTGTCCCGAGGTCGACGCTTTTCCGAACGCTATAAGCCCGATAGGTATACCACCAGGTAATACCTATCACAAGCAGCTCTGCCGCAAGCTGTGATCCTCGCACAACAACGACAACTGTGAGAAACAGAATTGAGCGCAGTGGAACCGCGAGAGGTTAACATTATATGCACCGCTGGAAAGGATCAAGGGTCAGTTCGCTGCTGTCGCGGTGCAGAATGCGGTGAGCCGTGCCGTCAAACACACCTGGTTGAGAGGGTCGGAGAGAGCGAGACCGACGAGCCACAATTCAATGGACTCGGTAGGTTCTCAGGAGCTTGATAGAGGGATTGAACCTTACGCGGAACCAGGTCACTAGCCACGACCGGGAGCGATGTCTGAGACACTCACGATGCGCATCGCCGTGGGTGGAAGCGTCAGCAAGACGATTATTGTCGCCAGCCACCTATTTCTGTTCGAGAGCGCGTATGCACGCAAGGCAGAGAAGGCTATCAGGGACGAGTTCGCTCATTAGCAGTATGAGGGTTCTGAGAAGCGGCTCGGACGCACCGTTGAACGTAGTCAGGCATACTATCTCGATGGCAGTCTGGGCCCACACATCCGCCCTACAGCTGGTGTGGAGAAAGTCTGGGGTGTAAGGACAGATGGATGTCTAACAAAGCTGACGAGCACCTGGTACCTCTATACACACTGGTCAGCATGTCGAAAGAAGAGAGCTCCTCGGTCTAGTAGCTCGACTGCGTACCAAGTCTGACATGGGATAGATCGTCGCGATGGACATCAGAGCGTAAATGAGCATCAGGTAGCGGCTGATGGCATACAGCAGCGACGGGAGGGTGACCACAGAACGCCAACTCCATATGAACCTGACCTCCCGGTCGAGGCACAGAAGCCAGTCATAGACCAGGAGCGCTATGAGCAACCGATTAGCATCGTGTACGACTACTGCAATTTGTGAGACTCGCACCGCAAACGGCAATGCCACAGCTTATGGACGTGTAGCTTGAATTCCAAGGCGAACAGTAGTGTTAGCACTCTTGCGAGAAAGAGATCATTCGCAAATTCGCTCCTACATAGACTTACAGAAAAGACAGAACTTGGGGACCGACATAGATCGCGGACATTATGGAGAGAGAGGGGGGAAATATTCGGCAGCGCGAGGAAGGGAGGGTAAGAGTAAGAGCTCGAGGCGGCTTGTGGCGCTAACTACAAGTAGTAGGTACGAGGCTATTTCAAATCGAGATTTATGAGTTCGCGTCCCTTGCGCAGCCCTCTGAGACACCTTACTTAGCCTTACTTCCCCCTGATCGAGCTCAATCTGAGGTCAATCTTCGATTGATGAGGAGCATATTCTTGATAAATAGAAAACCCATCAGTAAAGCATCGTGACATTTAGGGTACATTGAACGCGCCTTACTTATAAGTAACTTGCGCCACCTACTTACAGGCTCTCGGGACAAGGGTTCCGGCGGAGCCAGTACTACATAAGTTAGTTGTTTCTTCAGAAGACTCGCTCGCTGGTGGCGGCCGCGGGGATATTTTCCTCGAAGACAGTTCGTGATGTGCTAGAGGCGGTCGAGGCCAACGTTGCAGAGCCCTCAACTGGCCATGGGGTGAGGATCCGGAAGACGTTTGCGAGCCAGAATGCGAACATTAATAATTGTTGAGTTGGCTGGTTGGTCAACATTTCAACGGCTGGGTCTACATAGGAAGGATAATACTGATACTTCCAGGATCGGGACCATGGCCCCAGTTCCTTGTCACCCGGACCTGTCCATTGGAGTCCGTCTCCGGTGAGAGTCAACATGGGTGGGATGAACGAACGAGCCAATGAACCCTGGGAGCGAAGTGGCTAGGCACTGCGAACTGGAGTGCCATGTGCGCTCGGACATGTGAGGTCGTCCCAGAATCCGTTGCGGACGTGATTGTGGTATCCAACTGCCGCAGCGCGATCACACTCGGAGAATCGAGGTTACAAGTAAGTATACTGTGGGTGCGATGATCAGTCAAAGGGCACAGTGCATACTAGAAGAGGAGGGGAATAGGAAGAGGACTCAGCTATTCGCCTTCACGACCGCGTCGAAATCATAGGGCGTGGTCACGGTGGACAGAGCTAAGCAGAGCTAGCCAGGAGCTAGCGACTGCGCACGAGCCTAGCGGCGCTCGTGTGCCTGAGTTTGAATAGACGCGCGCAGGCGGTGCCTCGAAGTTGCGGCCACATCTGCGACCTCGACGACCAAGTCAACAAGATGCTCGATCCTCGAGATGGCATCCATCTTGAAAAATCCACGGACATTGTTTTTACAGCGAGTCGGGCTTGGAGAAAACTAGATCGATGCTCCGACATTGAGGAGCCCGAGTGACTCCTAGTACCAGCCTGACAAACACGGCGGCGAGGAATGCGTGGAGCTTGAACAAACTCAATCCGAGTCCAGGATCCGGATTGATAGAAGCATCTATGTAATATATACGTGTCGTGGTCAGTTGAACCAGACTTGTTCTGGCCTCAGATAGTCCTAAACCGATTACAGCTTGCGGTCAATCAGTCGGTCGGCCACCTCAGAACTTCTCGCCCCCGGCTGAAATGCCAACTCACAAAACTACGCAGAATGTTCCGTCTTCGCAAGCTGACCCTCCGGGGTTCGATCCGAGGAGCGTAGTGTCTCTGTTTCGGTTCCTATCACATCCGTTTCTCGCCACTCCGATCCGCGGTCGGAGACAGCTTCTGGCTCTGTCTCGGACTGGGACCAGTCGACGTGCACGGGGTGGGCAAATGGCGCGATGAGAGCTGGGAGCGACTCGCTCGGCTGAGCCCCGAATCGGAGGACTGTCGAAGCCGTGTGGTCTCGGAGTCGAGAATCCGTGCCCAGCTCGGTCGCATACGAGACGCTGGCGTCGAATTGGCGGAGGGAGAGCATGAAGCGACAAACGAGAATTGATGCCAAGCTGTGAGTAAACTGCTTGTCAGGAAACAAATCTACGGCACCATGGATTGGGTGGGGGGCTCACGGATCGTAGAACAGCTCCATGAAGCCAGTTACATAGGCGACAGATTCCGGAACCTGGACAGTGTATGAGATTCGTGAGATAACTGATCACGGTTGAAGAACCGACCGGCGCGGTCCGAACAATAATGTCGAAAATATATAAGCTCGCAAGGAATCTGGGCAGGTTCGGATCAGTATATAACACCGCTCCTAAGCTCTCAGAACTGGTACGCACAAGAAATAGGTACTTCCTAAGATTTCGGGTAGCATGTTAGACAGGAACACGGCATCCACGAGATCACTCACCATTGTAGATAAGCAACGAACTCAGAGATTTCCCGAGGCCTACTGTACCTTTCCGAATGCGATAGGACTGAAAGCTGTACCACCATGTGACGACGACGGCGAGAAGTTCTATCACAATCTGCGATACCCGTGTAACCACCGTAACTACATGGCAGAAGTAAGCACTGCGGAAATGTTAAGATCAGTGGTCTACCCACTACTACATAGAAAGAGAGAAATAGTTTATTAGTCAGCGTCGCGATACCACACTCCAGTTGTATGACTTACGTCATGTTCGAAAGGGCCGAAGGCAGCGAGCTCGACGAGGAGCAATTTATAGGGCTAGGGAAGTTCAGAGGAGCTTCGTAACAGGATTCAACCTGTGCCGGAAGATGACGATGACTATAAAATCTGGGCTGGTGCAACGTCGAAGACACTCACGATGAAAATCACTGTCGGTGGCAGCATCCAAAGAATGATTATAGTGGTCAGCCATAATGCCCTGCTTGACAGCGCGTATGCACGCAGGCCAGAGAAAGCTTGAAGTCGAAGTCAGGTTGCTTCAGCACAGCACTGGTGTTTTGAGAAGGAGATAGAACGCACCCCAGATTGCTATCATGGCCAAGATCTCGGTGACAACCTGGGTCCACTGGTTCGCTGCGCAACTGACCCGAGAAAGAGGCCGTGTGAGCATGAAACGATGTCTTTTCAGTTGAGTGACACATATACCTCTACATCCATCACCGTGAGTTGGTCGACGACGAGAGAATGAAAACAAAATCCCGCGTACCAGGTCCGACATTGGATAAGCCTGGACAACAGCCAGGATGTTGTGTATAACCATCCCGTACCGGCAGACGGCATACACCACCGTGGAGATGGTGACTCTAGAGTGCCATTTCCATATGTACTTGACTTCTTTGCCGAAGCACAGTAACCAGTCGTAGACGAGGAGCACTGTAGCCGCAGGTCAGCACCAGGAAGCAACAGATGGAGTATTATGGGAGATATTACCACCACAAGCGTAAACACAATATGTCGTGGTATATCTATTGTCCCGAAGGTCAACGACCGTGTCAATATCTGCAACCAGCATCCCAGCTGCGACTGAACTTACATGTCCGACATGTCCTGCGGACTGATCTGGACCGTGGACATTGTGCCAGTTGCGAATGGGAGTGAGGAAATCCGAGGCTGACGATGCTGGACAGCAGGGGGTGGAGTGAAGGTGGTGCATTCATGTGGAGGGAAGTTCCGCTCGAGTCTCATGGGCCTCAGGCTTATGTCGCTGTCGGTATCCGCCGGCTAATCTGCGAAGCATATTTGTCGGGTGCAAAACAAAGGTAGCCTACTTGCGCGCGCCTTCTAATTCTGGCGTGACTCTATTGCCATACGTCCGAGAACACGGAGAGACCTTGGTCGGGTTCGAAGTCGACCGGAAAACGGGGACCCCCTGCTTCACCCGCCTGGGCTAGCAGGTCGACATTTGTGAGTGATGACAATGCTGGCGTGCGGCTATGGATTACGAAGCTTCATAGAATATTTGGCTCACGGATACTTCAAGAAGGGGGCAATAGAGGACCTGTTAATTGTCGGTCCCTTCAGTACGTGCGCACGGGCGGTTTGAAGAAAGTTCTGGCCCCGGGACATCGATCTATCGCGGACCTTGGGTGGATAAGTTTTGCTTCTAGCGCGGTACGAGATATATTTACCAGCACAGGTACGTGGAGCCGGTCCGGCTTGCAGACTCCACGGACCACCACACATTCTTCCGAATCATCAAAGCTTTCCGGGGTCTGCCATGAGCGAGCGCACCTCAACCAAAGTCTAGCAAGAATATTGAGGGAATAAAGTAACACACAATTAGCCGTATCCAATAACTTGGGAACTCACCACCACGTAGCATAAAGTACAGGATTTACTCGTGAATGCCGACATGGACGGTTGCGCTGCGCCACAGACGCCTTACACGCCTTCGCGTCTACGATCATCAAGTTCTACCAGTGCCTATAGAACCCGAGTACGAACTCTAAAAAGGTTCAATTAGTATGCTGTGAACGTTTCGGAACCAGTACAATCACAGCAAGGGGCCCAGTGCGATACGGAACTCTGAATGCCGCTGCGCATTGCTCGATTCGTGTGGACATGCAGACGAGCAGAGAGAGATAGTATCTATGAGGAAGGATCGCGAAAAAACCCACAAGATCGCTTCGAACAACAGCGCTCCTCGGAACGCTCTCCTACACCCTCCCGCCCAGTCAAGATTCCTTCGCTCGTGCCTCGTTCTCTCAGCACAGGTGTCAGGAACCGATATTCCTCCCACATCACCTCCTGTAGCACCGTCATTCGTCTCAGACCGGTCATCCACCAGCAGGAATCGCGCGGTGGGCGAGGAAGACGTGTAGCGCCTGGAACTGGTTCTCTCGGTCATGGTGAACCTGTGGGAGACGCCGATAGAGGACCTGTCCAAAGTGAGATATTGCTGCTATGGACGAGCGAGACAGACATACTCGAGATTGCCATCCCACGGAGTACGTACATGGGCCCGGCCATGGAGCTTGCGATGAGCACGTTGCCCGGCCTGCATGTCTGACGGATTCCCGACTTGCCTCCTAATGATCCAGCGATCAGTGCTCTGATTGTTAGTAGTCGCACACTGATTCAAATGGAAAACGGCTACTCACCTTGAAGGCCTCTGAATGCCTGGCGCAGTGGACCCCTCCGCATCCTTCCGGATTCCTTTCCTCTGCCCCTTATTCATCCCGAGATCCCTGTATCTATGCGTTCCCGTGTCCTTGCACCCTCTCCACGTGCCTCCCCGACGACACCCTGCGCACTCTCATCATCTAGTTCGGGTTTTACCTCGCGCTGGACGAACGTCACGACGGGGGTGGCGGACGCGTCCATGGGAGCCCGCGCGGTAACAGCATCCCCTCCAGCGCGGGATAGTGTGAAGTCGCTGCGAAGGAGGCGGCGTTCGAGAGGCCCGTGGAACTCCGCGCATGGCAGTGAAGGAGCTGATATGTGGCCGGACGTCTAGAGATACTGTTCAATAGCAATGGTACAGAGCAGTCGAAAGCCGGAGGCGACGAAGGAAAAGCTGCAATGCCTGAGCGCGATAACAGGCAGCACCAGCACTAGGGACGTCGAGGTGTAGGCACAAGGGAAAAGGCATAAGAGCGGGCAGACCCTGGTCGAGGGAGTTCTCGTGCTGGGCAAGCCGACGAGCGTAGTCATTGTGGCGCCAGGGCGAGGGCGTATCGATCTCAACTGTCCCGTCTCCACTGGCGCTGACGCCCTCACCGACCAACAAGTTGTGGTGTAGGAGTATGTGGCCGAAGTCCTCCTTCGACATCGCCGCGACGACTCTGTTGAGGCTGCAGAATGGCCCGGGAGACAACATGTCGGGCGAGTTGGCGCTTGTAAAATGGTACGGTTGGGAATTGGCATGCTATACTGCCCGAAAACGAGGCCAACGCGAGGTCCGGAATGGTCACAGAGCTCGCAAGTAACATAATCTGCAGCGAGCGCAGAGTCTCTAGCTATCCATGGAGGGGACGTCAAGGACACGATGAACGACAGGAGCAACTCGCTCGTCTGCTCAAGTCGCAGCGCAAATGGGGAACCTTGGTCATATAACGCAACCAAGAGCCTCTTGAGGTGCCGACCATAGAAGACAGCGCCGAGGGGAATGGGGGGGCGCAACCGCGAGAATGAGAAGCGTGAGCTGAGGCGAGATGTAAAACATCGCTCCCACTGCAACACAATATCAATGCCTAGACGTTCGCACGCAGTCGGCAAATAAGGGGAATACACGCACGTCCTGCAGATGCCATGACCACTGATCGAAGACCGTCAGACAGGTTCTGCTTCACGCTGAGCAGCAAAAGCGGAGGATGGTCAAAAAAGCCACCGGACTGACGAAAACCTTGAGAAACTCACCTCTCGCCAACGATGCTCGAGTATACAACTGAGCCTGCTCAGAATGTCACCCTCGCCCTTCTCCACAAACTCTACCTCCAGCCTTAAAGCCGCTCCGTACGTCTGTTCCCGTAGGCGTGCGACGACCCGCTGACCTGCAATATACCGGCATAAGTCGCGTTCTTGCGTAATGGGCCCGGCCGCAGAAATAGAGTGTGTGATGGACACGTACCCGCTAGACACATACGCATCGTGCGCTCTGCGTTCGCAGTTGCACCCGCCGTAAACATGAGAAGGAGAATCACCGACGCTTGTCCTGTTGACAAGCCGAACAGAATTGCCTGGGCGTCACGTATGAGAACGAGTACGAAGAGGGATTTGGACTGTAGAACACGTACCGGGTTCACAGTCGAGAAGTAGTCAATGAGCTTCCCGATCGTGAACGGCACGCTCATCGAGACCGTGGTCAAGACGAGGAATAGACCGATCGCAATGCCAAGCGGCTTCCTCTCCGGCAGTGCGAGGGCAGCGATCTTGCGGAACGAGGACGCACTCTTGCCCGACTCCTGCGCGTTCGACGGGAGGAAGCGACTCCATATTGACCTGCTCGGTGGGCTGGCCTTCGCTTGCGTAGAACCTTATTGCGCTGGCTTGCTATCTGAGACCGGCGCAGAGGTGGATGGCGAAGGGTCAGGAGAGCGAGGAGGTAGAGAGGTGGTAAAACATCGTCGAGAAGGAAGCCTGAGAGACCCGAGTCGGTTGTTGACCCACAAAGCCGGCGCGTCGGTTCTGTGGAGACATGGTGGACTAGAAACGTGTCGAGCTAGAGGTCTCAGAACCGCGGGGCAAATGGCGTGGGTGACGATGATGCGCGCAGGGGGTGACCGCGGCTGTCCACGATGGTGGAGAGAGAGAAGGGCTTCCGTTTGTTTGTTTGTTAATTCACGTCACAACTCTACAGAATACGACGGATAAAGCTATGTATCGACGCGTGCCTATAGAGGGGACTGCTATCCCGCATTTTATTGACGGTATGAGTACCACGGGCCCACGGCAAAGCCAGCATGTGGGTACGAGAGAAGGGCTTCCGAACATTGGCGGAGCCGCGCGCCGAGTCCCGACGTGCCCTGGCAATATATTAGGCGCACGGGTTGCGTCATTGTCCTTACACAACCGTCGCACACACCATATAGGTATCTCGCACACTGGCATAGACGAATGGGCCCAGAACTTCCACGGGCGAGATAAAAGGTACGCCATACTAGCATACATAATACAGACGGCAATTAATTCAGGCTTTCAGACGAAGTCAGGTACTAGTCGAGCTGGATTTCTTATCGCACTGCGCCTGCAACTACCTACACTCGAGAGTCTACTCACAAGCTGTACAGGAGCTAGTAGGCTATATGGAATATTCCACTGCCTCAGGCCTCAGGTTTGGCAGGCTGACCCTCGGACATTGGATCCGAGTAGCAGCCTGAGGGCAGCGTCTCTAGCCTGGTCGCCATCGCATCCATTTCTCTCGACTCCGATCCATCGTCGACGATCGCGTCTGCCTCCGCCTCGGACAGTGACCAATCTACATGCACGGGGTGTGCGAACGACGTGATGAACGCCGGGAGCGACTCGCTGGGCTGCGCACCGAATTGGAGCAAGGTTGACGCCGTGTGGTCTCGAACTCGAGAACCAATGCCCGAGTTGGTTGCAGATACGATGCTGGCGTCGAATCGACGAAGGGAGAGCATGAAGCGACAAACGAGGATTGACGAAAGGCTACGATTAAACCGGAAATTGTTAGGACCAAGGATACGGCCCCGTGTTCAGTCTACCAAACTCACGGATCGTAAAATAGCTCCAGGAACCCGTCAATATAAGAAGCACTCTCTGGGACCTTGTCGGGATATGAGCGAGAGTCCATAGCTTCGTAGATGACTGGCCGAAGGACGTACCGACGCTGTCTGGAAAATAATGTCGATCGTGTACAAGCTCGCGAGGAATCTGTCGAGTTTCCAATGTGAATTAGGGACTACCCTCAGGCCTTGAGGAACGGTGCGCACAGGAAATAGATGCTTCCTGAGGTGTCAAGTGGTTGCTCAGCTACGGACGACCCGATATCCATGGAATAGCTCACCGTTGTAAACAAGAAGAGAACTGATAGACTGCCCGAGGTCAATGCCACCCTTTCGTACCCGGTACGACTGATAATGGTACCACCATGTGATGACAATCACAAGAAGCTCTATCCCAAGCTGAGGTACCCGTGTAACCAGAGTAACTGTGGATGGTAAAAATGAGCACCAGTAAAATATCGTTGGTACATATTCAACGCACTACTAAGGGGATGGGATTTATTAACATCATCACACAGAATTCTGGTAGAGGGACTTACGTCATGCTTGACAAGGCGGAAGGAATTGAGGTCGACGAGGTACAATTGACAGGACTGGGAAGATTCAGAGGAGATTCATAGACAGATTGAGCCTGATCAGGAAGACGATTATTAATTATGAGCCAGATAGACATAGGAGCCTATACTTACGATAAAGATCGCCACTGGAGGCAGCACGAGAAGGACAATCATCCTTGCCAACCATATGTTCCTATTTGACAATGCGTATGCACGCAGAGCAGAGAAGGCTGGAAGCAGGCTCAGTTCAGCACTGCAGGAGGGTTTTGATAAGATTCTACTCGGACCCACCACTGACAGCTACTAAAGTTGATATCTCGGCAACAACCTGGGTCCACAGATTCGCGGCACAGCTATTACAGGGAAACAGTGGCAATGTGGTGAGCATAAACCAATATCCCGGTTGAAATTTGCGCGTACCTCTATATCAACGTGAGTGAGCCTGTGATGTTAATGTATGAGGAACAGTTGGAGTGAGAGTGCGCACGAGGTCTGACATTGGATAGATTGTCACGACAACCAGAATATTGTGTATGAGCATCCCGTAGCGGCATACGGCATACACGAGCGTCGAGACAGTAACTCCCGAGTGCCACTTCCATATGTACTTGACCTCGTGGTCGAGGCAGAGAAACCAGTCGTAGATGAGTATCACTATAACTACAAGTCAGCACCAGGAATGAAGATACTATTACACGAGGTGGTACTACCGCAAGCGGCATAAACACAATATATCGAATTATATCTATGAATGCAAAGGTTAGTAAAGGTATTCGTGGTGTGTGAGTGTCCAAGCCGCTGCAAGACTCACATATCCGCCATCTCCTGCGGACTGACCTGAATGGCAGACATTGTAGTAACTGTAGATGTGGGTAAGAAATTATGAGGACGGTAGTGGGGAGTAGGATATCACGGAACTTGAAGTAATACTATGACAGCGAACTTATATATGCAGGCCTGCCGCTCGAGTTGATACCGCCTGAGAACTCCGAGGTACGATCCCCTATTCCCCGTCCGCATCCAGTGTCATCAGTCAATAAATATAGGGTATCGCCCTCGCCGGTTACGGGAGAGAGTCGCTCACCAGCGCATGAACTATTGACACTGCCTTCTCCCCGGCGCGTGTAAGTTTTCTGATCCTTGAGTTACTCCGCTGCAATGCCACCGGAAACCTCCTCAGCGGTTAATGGGATTTAATATGGAGCAGGCCAGGGGATCCACAGCACGAGGAATTCATCAGGACAGGGAGTCGAAACCGGTTCTCAACATACCTCTTCGCAGATACTGGACAAAAGTAAATACTAGAGGGGCTGTGCTTCTTCGTTATCGGTGATTTCAGCATAGGCTCTGTGCCTTGAAGGTAATCCTGGGCTTGGAACATCAATCTATTGCGGACATTGTGAGGATCGATCTTACTTCTAACACGGAGGAACAGCCGGAGCCTGATAAGTAGGAAGATTAATCGGTCATGAAGACAACTCAGAAACATAGTCTGCTATAGGCTTGGAGGAACTCACCAGGATCGCTGCAACTATGAAGCCCCACAGTGAGGGGGACAGCCTACTCTGCCCTACATTGCAGACGGCGACAGACGGCGACCCAGACAGGTTCCGCCGGAAGACGCCACAGACGCCCTACAGGTCTTGTGAGTCTATTCCTATAAAGTTCTACCTATTGGCCCCGATTCCGAACGCTGAAAATGTTCAATTTTTATGCTGCGAACATGTCGGAAGCAGTGTCATCACAACCGAGAGCCCGGTGTGATGCGAAACTCTGTGAGCGGGGCACGCTCCTTATCATGCACCATGGGCTCGGGTGCAAGACAGATGAAAGGGCCCAACAAACCTATGCCATAAACCTCTCCTTCGAGGCTGCCTCCTAGTCACAGGGCCCGCCTCTTTACGTCGCCAACATGGCCTTCTTGACTACCAGCACCACCTGTGCCTCCTTCGCCCACAGTCCCTCCATCGCGGGAGACCTTGCAGCGTCTGAGAGCACTGGTCCGAGGCTGTGCCTGTTCAGCTCCACCAGTGTCCTTTTATTTCATCTCCGCGCAGCACCACAGACCATGAGAATGCCATGAGGGATCGCTCGCCAACAATGGTGAGCTCCTCGTCGCATACGGGCTGCAAGCTGAGGGGCCTAAGGCCCCCATGTATGCCATCCATGCACGAGCATGAGTCCCTCGACGTGGACAACGCCACAGCTTCCGTACTGCACCCAGCTCGACCCAAGGCCCTCGTCCAGTACCCCACGTAGCTTGTATTGTGATTCGACATAGCCAATGATAAGAGCCGCGCCCGAAGAGCACCTTGGTGGACGGGGCGTCGTTCAGGATGAGCTGGAGGACGAGGCAGTGCGCGTGGACGCTACTTATGGAGAGCCACAAGCGCGTCGACCACCCATACCTGCGTGATCGCTGATCAACATACCGCACCTCCAAAGGATGCGGACGGGGTCAGACTCGGATATCGTGGCGAGAAGGTCCAAGCTCACGAGCAGCCCAAGTTCATGCTTGAGGACCGTCAGGTTTCGAAGCCGCCTGGGTAGGGGGACAGCGTGGGGGTGGCAATACTGCCAGAGATATTGATCGCGTCCTTGAGGATGACGTCGGTGGGCTGGTATGCTGGAAAGATTCCTAGGCTTCGACCATGATACATGAGCCACGATGAGGCCCGCTGGCGGTGAAGCGGTGAAGTCGTCGAATGGCCGGTCCTACATGCATGCTCGCCATGCCGTCGGCCATAATAAGCTGCGACGACCTCCGTCCATAGTTGGTTGCCAACAGTGAACGAGTTTCTGGTGGAGCACGAGGAGAGGAGAAACCTAGAGTACACGCGCACACGACAGCTTCAATGACGAGTGGGGCAGCGGTAGCGTGGAGAGTTGGAAGGCGACTTCAACGACCTGTATGAAGGCCCGCGTGTTGAGAGACTGAGGGCTAGCGACGAGGGACACGGAATCAACAGAGGCGCACCTCGATCTCCGACGTCTGTTTGAACCTGGGCGGGCATGGAGTTCACGATGAGAACGTTTGCTGGCCCGTATGTTTGGTGGTTTCCGATGCGCTTCCTAACATTCCAGTCATCGAGCAACGTTCTAGTGGTCGCACATCGAGTCTGGACGATGGCTGCTTACCTTGAGGCACCCCCATGCCCTGCACACAAAACCCTTTCTAATCCTTCGCCTTCCCCTGCGCCCTCGCCTCGCGAACCAGGATGTGCGTATTGATTGCCGTTCTACTTTCCACGCACTGCTGGGTCGCTCCTCCAGCACCTTGCGTCTCCCCCAGTTGCGCCCTGCTGATATCCTTCGCGATCGTCGTTCCCTCTCCTCGGGCTCGACGAGTCGATGCGCACTGCTTTGACCGTGTCCACGAATTAGGGTGTCCCGTCCAGAGCCGGGCTGTGCTACGTCGCCTGAAGAGGTCCACGGCAGGGGATTGCGGGTACGGAGGTGAGGTTGCGGGTGGATGAAACAGCACGCAGAGGAATTCGTCCGTGATGCTCATAAACAGGTCTTGAAGCGTCGGAGCATTGAGTGGGTAGAGCCTCAGAAGGAAGCATAAGAGCCAAAGAGGAGGGCGTGGATAGCGGTCAGAGCGTTCGAGTTACGAATGGACCGAGACTAGGTAGTTGCGGTCAGTACAAGGGATATCCGATGTTCGGTGATGGCCAGAGGACAGCTGGGGACCCGGCAGACAGAGACGGCAAGAGGCAAATTAGCGCGGAATACGTCAAAGCCGCTCGGCCCGAGCCACCGACGCCCAAGCACTCCAAGTTGTTGTCTGAGCTTGTCTCTGACCTCGTTCAACTTCTGTCCTCTCCGAAGGTCTAGAGCACTGTCCCAGCGGTGCCTATGTACTTTTTTATGTATAAAATTAACCGTTTTCGTCGCTTTGAGTGGAGTACAGCCATGCAGTGTAAGTTATTAATCTCCTGCATGAATAACCGGCACCCAACTGCTAACGACTAGTCTCACTTGGCAGCTTCATCTGCCGCCGCTGGCTCTGACGCTCCGAATTTGGGTCACCGACTACATACTCTTCAAATCAGCGATTGATATTTCAGGCTCGCCTCAAAACATACATAGTCAACTTCTGTCCTGCGGCGCCGCCAGTGAAACACCCCCATGTACCCAAATAGACGGCTTCGCGCTGGGGGCTCTGTCACGTGTAGGCCGGCAGTAGTGTATACACTTGGTCGTTATCCGTGAACCGCTCAACTGCATAAATTAACAAGCTCACGGCTTGGAACTACACCCAATCAACCAACCCCGAGTCGTCCGGTCGACTCTCGGAGATCGGTCTCTCCCGAATTGCCCCCTCTACCCGACCGGATGCACCCGTATCGAACTCTGGCCCCTCATTTCTATTATCAATGTTTGCATCCGAGTCGACGTGGACAGGATGAGAAAATGAAGCTATGAATCCAGGGAGGCTGTCACTGGAATGCGCTCCGAACTGGAGCACCGTTGATGCAGTGAGCTCCCGGAGCTGAGGGCCTGAGGTTGATGCGACGGTGCTGTCGAATTGGCGGAGGGAGAGCATGAAGCGACAGGTAAGAATAGAAGTTATGCTGCGTCCATGATGACGACTTGTTAGGCGATGAAACGGATACTCAGGGCTACAGAGAGGACGTACGGGTCAATGAATAAATCAAATAGTGCCCCCACATCCTGAATCTCGACAGGAACCTGAAGCAATGCATGAAGATCCATCTTGACATAATATCCGCAACGAAAGGACCTACAAGCGGTGTGCCTCCAATAAGGTCGATAATATACAAAGTGGCGAGACATCTGTGGGTTTCAAAGTTAGCCCATAAAATGCAGGATCATCCAGGCGACGAGTCGCACAGGAAATACATGCTTCCTGTCCATTTTCACATCGAGTTAGTTAGGAGCACAATAATGGGTGGGTTATCAGGCATACCATTGTAGAAGAGAACGGAACTGATAGTTTTTCCCAGTTTGACGCCCTTCTGTATGCGGTATGATTGATAGGTATACCACCATGTAATGCCGACAACAAGGAGCTCTGCCATCAACTGGGAGCCCACACCAACTGGAATGGATTCAGTAAGGATCGTATTAAGCATAATACATCGATCGACACACCACTAGAAAGGATACAATGGAGTTCATTAGTGCAGTCACACAGAAAGTCTCGGAGCTGCTAACACACCTGAGAGGGACTATCGGAGATAGTGGGCTTGTAGCGGTACAATTGTAGGGTCCAGGTAGATTTTGTGGCTCTTGGTAGACCCATTCAACCTGGTTGTAAAACATTCGTCAGCTATTAACCGGAGCAACCGTAAGGCGAAGGACTCACAAGGCGCATCATAACTGGCGGTAGGGCCAAAAGAACGATGATAACCGCTATCCATATGCTCCTGTTCGACAGTGCGTATGCACGTAAGGCCGAAAAAGCTAGAGATCAGTGCAGGTTAATATGTGACAATTTTGGGAAGGAAGTCAGGCCCACAGGTGAACGCAGTCAGGCCGAGTATCTCTAGGACAGTGGCAGTCCATACATCCGCCCTACAGCTATTGCGTCCAGGGAGCAGGACGGAACGTTAGTTGCATAGCTCACAATGTAGTCAGTCTCGGAGGTACCTCTACAAACAAAATTATTGTGAGTCCTTTAGGAGGAAGAGAGGGAGTGTCGAGATAGCTTACTAGGTCCGACATTGGATATATTGTCATAATGGAGAGGAGCATCTCGATGATAAGGGCATAGCGGCTGAATAGATATACAAGCGATGCGAGTGTGATTCCCTTGGACCGCCATGTCCATATAAATTTGACTTCCTGCCCAAGACACAGGGACCAGTCATAGACGAGGAGTGCTAAGCTCGCAAGTTAGCATTTTGTAACCGGGGGAATGACCATTAATATTGCGAAAGACAGCACCGAAGATAGCAATACCACAACGTGCTTCTGTGTCGCTATCGTCGAGAGTTACAAATTAGCAGCCTTGCATTATAAATTGAACTTGCGGCTGCACTCACATATATGATATGGTGGCGTTGGACATAGACATTGTTTCCGGTGTGGATAGGACCAAGAGCTGTACAGAGAGATGATGTTAGAAGTGAATGGCTGCCAGATCGCCGTGCAGCTGGATACTTATACATCTATTCTACATCTTCCCGAGCGGTGATATCAGCTCTCCATATGCCTAGGGGGAAGTTTTTGAACGCAATCTTTGACTCATGTGCTGCTGTCTGGACAGAAACGATGATATGTTAGTGTCATAACCGCATTTGCCCTCGAACCTAGAGGCTACCCACAAGGATTTTGACATCAGCGCCGCTCGCTCCATAGCACCTGATCCTGTAGTATTCCGGGTGACCGATCTCCCCCACTACCGCTGCATAGAAGTATGTGCATAACGGTATCTACGGCCACACCTGAAATACCAACCTGAGTTCGGAAAGAGGAGAGATATCTATGGGGATGCGATGAGGTAACTTACCGTGGTACCTGCATGGCATTCAGCTCCAATCTGTGCTTCCCTGTCTGCTCTTCCGGTGCAATGAGTGCCCCGTGATGATCCTCGAAGGGGCGGAACCTTCATTACTTCTTTGAAAAGCCCCACCGCATGGCCGTGCCCCTCATGTAGATTGAGTTCTGCGAGTGATTCGAACTTAATTCTGTATGTGGCAACGATCCCATCCGCCTTCATGCCGGGCATAAAACATCGACGTCTGCGAGGTGGATGAACTCACACAAGACCTTAGGGGGGTTGGCCGCAATGACGACGACGAAGACGACGTCAGGTTCAGGCTGGCCATTCCGAAAAGCGACAGATTGGATGCGATGGCTTGAGAGAACAGACCGCGCTTCTTTAGGTTTGAACAGCGTTTCTGGGGCTGTAAATATGCTCTGAACATAAAAATGCAAGCTCGAGCTTCCTCTAAAGTCTATGCTCTCACCTATGAACAATCTCCGTGTGGCGTTTGTGACTAATCTGCTGGTCGTTGGACACACGGCACCGAATTCCTTCCGAGATGAACGACGATTGACGACGGGCAGAAGTCCCGGCAGGCGATGACAATGCCCCGCGGTGTCCTTCTCCTTCCCCTCCCTAGCTCCACCTGCATCGCCCCCGCCGCTCTGCTTGTGGGCGCTCTCGTCTCAATGCAGTAGGGGATGAGCGGATTTAAGTGGGCCCACAGGGGCCGCTTTCCCTGGTAGATGTGCGACAGACTGAGGTGGATGCTTGATTTCCCATGATCCGAGAGCCGCTGACAGACGCGGGTCTTCGCGCGCGCATCACTGTCGAAGTGTTGCGTCGCCCGCCATCGTGCGGCTGCTCGGACAAAAACGGACCCTCCATGGTGCGCCAGTGCAGCCATTGGATCGTAGTGCCACCCTCCGAAGGCTCGTAGTTGCGACGGTTGAGAGCCGGCTGGCAGCAAGCAGTGGAGTCGCTGGATGCCGCCATGGCCAGTACACCAAGACGGAATCCCATGGTTGCGCCAGGGAGGTGTTCAGGATGCATGCGACATCATCTGTCGAATTGTTGACTGAAAGACGAGAAGGCAGGCTGTAGAGCCGCTGACCGTACCCAAGTGGGTCTCCTGTGAGAGAGACGACGGGGTCCGGGAAGCGAATGGCGAGCACTGCTGTGACCCTATCCGGCTAAGGTATATACGGCAGGCACAACGGACCCACTTGTTGTTGCACCTGACACATGCTCCCAATTGTAGATGTACCTACGAACCAGTTGGTCAGGATTCCACAAACGACCGTCACATACACACGCGTACTCACAAACTAGCTACACAGAAAGTTCCAATGTGATGGGCTGGTCTTCGAAGGTGTCGGGGGAGGGTGTCTCCGGCGCCGGAGGCAAAGCCACCATATCGGTGTCTCTCCTCTCATATCCGCTGTCGCCGGCTACTTCTGAGTCCCGATCAAACACAGAGACCGAGTCCACATGGACGGGGTGAGCAAAGGACGCGAGGAAGCCCGGGAGGTTCTCGCTAGACTGCGCTCCAAACTGAAGGACCGTCGATGCCATGCGTTCTCGGACTTGAGAGCCTATGTCAAAATCTGGAGCAGACGCGACAGTGCTGTCGAATGCGCGGAGTGAGAGGATGAAGCGAGACACGAGAATCGACGTCATGCTGTGGGTAGCATGCGTTGTCAGGAAGACGAGTGTGTAGAGACTTAGGCCGCGGAGTGTTGGACTCACGGATCGACGAATGCCTCTAGAGATAGTGCCGCTTTCTGGACCACCTCGGAGGCCTGTTAGGTCAATGTATGAGATTTCATCATAACCTAAACAAATTACAGGACAAGAGGGACGTACAGATGCTGTGGATAGAGAGATATCGAGGATGTACAAGGTGGCGAGAAACCTGTGAATTCCGCCATGAACTCCGGTAATCGAAGCAATGTGCCCTGAGGAACGAGACGCACAGGAAATATATGCTACCTGAGTATTCATGGGCAGGGTCAGTTTAGGAATTCACGGCTCCACGAAGCCACTCGCCGTTATAGACAAGGAGGGAACTAATGGTTTTCCCAAGCTCGACGCCCTTCCGTATGCGATATGACTGGTAGCTGTACCACCAGGTGATGCTGACGACAAGCATCTCCGCTGCGATCTGCGACGCTCGCGCAACTCCGACCGCTAAATTTACGAGAAATTAGTGGCATGTATGCATGGATGTCCCAAATCCCGCGCACCGCTAGAATAAAAGATGAACTGTTCATGAGGATGATCACACAGAACGCTAGCCATTGAACACACCTCATAGATAGTGTCGGGGACACCGAAGTCGACGCGCTGCAATTGAATGGACTGGGTAGATTCACAGAACCTTGGTGTAAGGATAGGACCTTTTTCGGGACAGCGGAGTTGAGCGAGGACAGGCAAGGGCACCATCTACAACACTTACGATCCGCATTGAGGCTGGCGGCAGTGCTAAAGCGACGATGATGGTGGCCAGCCATATATTCCTGTTCGACAAAGCATACGCACGCAGCGCCGAGAAGGCTTGAAACCGACTTCGTTTAGCACAGGGGGGCTTATGACGGAGCGAAGACCCACCACTGAACGTGATCAAGCTCAACATCTCGATGGTCGTCTGGGCCCACGAATTTGCGATACAGCTATGGTTGCGAGCCGCATGTAAGCAAAGTTGATCTCCACCTAGCTGAAGACCGACTGCTACCTCTATGTGTGCGAGTGTTAGCGCTTCACAACGAGTAGAAGGTTAGCACGTACTCGTTCCGACATTGGAAAGATCGTCACAACGGGCAAGAAGTTCTCCACGATCACCCCATAGCGGCTGAAGACATACATCACCGAGGATACGGTGACTGCAGAGCGCCAGTTCCACATGAATATAATCTCTTGGTCAAGACACAAGATCCAATCGTAGACCAGGAGTGCTAAGTTTCCAGGTTAGAGCCAAATTTCGCGACTAGTGTGCGAGATCTCACCACAAACAGCGGCTTGACAGGATATGCTCGTATACCTATAATTAATTTTAGAGCAAATAACCATGTAAACACTCGTGGGACGGGCAATCAAGCAACTATGGCACTTACAGAGACGATATTTCTTCTGCAAGTTTATCAGCCGATGCCATTGTTTACAGCCTGAAAGCGAACAGGACCTGTCAAGGGAGATGGCACGTTCTAGCGATGTTACACGTACGGGGACCGCGGCAAGACATTTATATACCACGCCTGTCTGAATCCTGGGATGCCGTGCCTACAATGATACTTCTACGCGTTGTCTTCGATGAGTGCCTGAGGTCCGGATTAAATGGAAAATTTGTCAATCAAGAGTGTGCTTGTCGTGGATAGAAGTCAGAAGCTCCACAGCAACGGGCTTCTTCGGATACCGCCCTTGCTTCTTCATGTTTATTGTATCCGGAAGACTTCAAGGATGCAATCCGATGCGAGACCGTAACCCGGAAGTTACTCTACTGGACTCTGAAACTGACGTAGCCATGCTCTGGATATCGAACTTCACTTGATCCTGGGAAGATGGGCAACATGCTGAGCGAGAAAGATACGGTAGAAGTCGACCTGACCGATGACAGGAGCGCAGGCTTACCTTCTTGTTCATTGTGTTGTAACAATACCTGCGATCTAGAAAATGCCCTGATGTGCCTAGTCCCCCGTACGGTCGTAAGGTTCTGTGAGCGCGTCACAGCGGCGCCAGCATGAAGATGTACTTAGTACCACTAGGGTGCACTAGGGCGCCGTCCGCAGGGTTGGTGACCTACAAGAGGAGAGTTGAGCTGCAGAGGATAACAGACTGTCACGGTCGTAGTGTGAGAGGGGATGCTCGTCGTCGGAGTTGGTGTTCAGGGCAACGGAGACGCCCATGTCTGGAAAGCGGGGGCGGCCCGAGAGGGGCACGCTGCTGCTCGCCCGGCCTCCTCGGATGCACCATCTTCCGCACGCCCTCCATTCATGCCATAGGTATGCCCATGGCGTCCGTATATGCCACATCCCCTACAAAATGCTCCTGTTATGCCAGCGCGAGAGGGAGCCTGAGCGTGAAGTCTGCAGTACGGGGCCCAGTCACCATGCGTGCTCCAGTGCAAATTATCTACAAACCATTACAGTATCCACCCTTCGCCCTATAAATAACGCGCATGAATTATCGCCTGCAGCGGAGACACGAACGATTGCAGGCCAAGATAGAGAAATCCGCCGATATCCTAAACAATGGGTCTTGGATGATGCAGTTCTCCTCGGTTCACATCCACAACTGGAATGCGCTCGACAGCGTGTTGGTACTTAGCACACTCGAAGATCCGTCAGCCGCGCAAACACCCACAGAGCTAGACGATGACTCACGAGCTACACGGAGGCTGGTCAGAACCCGGACTCCGACAAAACTGTGCCTTCCGAGTCTGGGCTCCGCGCCACTGCATCCATTTCCCGCCATTCAGATCTATCATCGTCGTCGACAAGTGCGTCATGGTCCGCGAAGGACGAGTCGACGTAAACGGGGTGAGCGAAGGACGCGATGAAGGCTGGAAGTGTGTCGCTAGCCGGCGCGGCGAACTGGAGCATCGTCGAGGCCGCCTGCCCTCGTAGTCGGGATCCCGTGGCGAAATACGTCGGGGAGGAGATGGTGCTGTCGAACCGTCGGAGCGAAAGCATGAACCGACACGTGAGAATTGCAGCGATGCTACGACCATCATTCGTTATGAGGAAACGATGCGGGGTGTCAAGGCTCATGAATCGGACTCACGGATCGTAGAACATGCCCAAGTTGCTCGTCGCATCTCCTACAGCACCTAGGATCTGGGATATAGGATGAGGAGGGATCGAGACAGACATTTCGGCAGTTTAGAGGCCGTACCGACGTCGTGTTGACGATGATGCCCAGGATGTACAAGGTCGCGAGAAACCTACAGATTATGCAATGAGTCCCGAGAACCAAAGCATTGTAAAGAGCAAGGCGCACAGAAAGTATAGGCTTCCTATTGACACGTCGTGTCAGCCAGATACTGGATGATCCACGGGATGACTCACCATTGTAGATAAGGAGAGAACTTATAGTCTTCCCCAGTTTAATGCCTTTTCGGATGCGGTACGACCGGTAGGTGTACCACCAGGTTATGCTGATGACGAGCAACTCCGCTGCAAATTGCGATACCCTCCAGACAACATTAACTGTACGAGGCATACGTGAGCACCACGACGAGGAGACAAGTTGAGGTCCCACGCACTACTGGAAGGGGTGATCATCAATCGGTTAGTATGCTCGAACAGAATGCTTAGCGGGAAACACACCTCATGGAAAGCGTGCGGGACAGCGACGTCGAGGCGCTGCAATCGAACGGACTGGGCAGATTCGCAGGAGCCTCATACACTGCTTGAATCTTGCCCGGAAAACGCTTTGAAACTACTGACTACATGCAGAGGCAGCGAAACTCACAATGGCCATCGCCGACGGCGGGATCGCGAGAAGGAAGATGACAGCCGTCAGCCACATGTTCCTGTTCGACAGCGCATAGGCACGCAAGGCCGAGAAGGCTAGAAACCGGTCTGGTGTTGAGCAAACGAGCAGGAATGCAGAAGAGCTCGGACACACCGCCAAACGCCATCATGGCCAGCACCCCGGTAGTTATCTGGAGCCATAGATTTGCTCTGCAGCTGTTGGCACGGAGCGGGTGTGAGCGTAGACTGACATCCGCTTGGTTGACGATCAACTACCTCTGCACCCACAACGATGAGATCATTGAAGGGGAGAACAGTGGCAAGATGAGTACTGCGTACCAAGTCCGACATCGGGTAGCATGTCCGAAGAGCCAGAAAACTCTGTATGAGCAACGGATAGCGGTTGCAGGCATACACCAGCGACGCGAAGGAGACTCCAGAGCGCCATTTCCATATGAATCTGAACTCCTGGCCGAAGCACAGGAACCAGTCATAGACAAGGAGCGCTAGCGTGCTACGTTAGCTTCGGCAAATGGGACGAATAGTGGCTGAGATAGTACCGCAAACGGCATAGATAGAGTATATCACAGTGTATCTAGCATTCCACGTCAGAACGTCGTTACGGCTCTCGAAACCTGGACCAGTGGCTGCTGGACTTACAGAGTCGACAGATCCTGTGCACTCACAGAAGTTGCGGACATGATATCGCACGTCGATGTTGATGAGAATGAGAACTGGGGGCAGTGGGAGAGGATTCTCATGCAATAGTGGTCCACTGCGAGACTTATAACTTGCGCTCGCCCGCGTGAGGCCGAGGTCAGCTACACGGGCGCATACAAGGATGCCCATCTTCCTTGAACGTCCGGATAGAATGGATGATTTGTCAGTCAAAACCGCATTTACCACATACGGAAGCCAGTCTACACACCAGCGACGGTATATTGACACCGTCGTTCCCCTGTTTCCTGATTCCGCGGTGCGCCAGGCACAGAGTCCGCTATCGCGATAGCGTGACGGAGAAGTCGTTAGCACGAAAAGTTGCAAAAACTGTGCGACCACGAATCGACTCTGAAGATGAGAAATATCCTAGCCAGAAGGACAGAAAGATTTGAACTAGGTCGACATCTGCGAGCAACAGCGACGCGAACGCGGACTGTTCTGGTCGGCAAAGTCCTTGAAAGAATTACGGCTAGACTTTGTCCTGATCAGCTTTAGCTGAAAATGAGAATCCAGGTTGCCGCGATGCACCGAGATCATGCGGACATCAAAGCCGCAACTAGTGAGAGGAACAATCATCTAGTCAGCGCCTGGCGGAAACAAGTCCGTCAACGGGAAAAGCCCAAAAGCGCGTCAAAAGAAGCAGCTCGAACGCCGACTCCAAGTCCGATTGTGAAGTTTTCACGACAGCTCAAGTCGCCACCGTGAGGTTTTCACGACAGCTTAAGTCGCCGCTGTTAGGAACTTCCCGATCAACGTATTGCACAGTGTCGCAGGGAGCTTCTACACAACCCAGATAATCGCTGACCTATCCGTCTACGGAATGCGTTGCGATAGTGTCGAAGGTGGCAATGAAATGAATGAGCAACGGGGTTCATTAGACTCTTGAGCGTCGGAAAGAGACTCACAAGAGTGTACCAAGTAAGTAAGCTGATAAGCACACCAACACCTCGCTCGGCAACCTTCACTTCGAGAACCGCTCCCACAACCTCCTCGCCCACCCGCGCTCCTTCACAGGTCCCACCTCCGCCGGCACAGGCTTCACAAACCTATGCTGCAAACTCTCCCTCCACGCCTTCTCCTGCGGTCCCAGCACCCACCTCTCCACCCCCCTCAGCATGCCCTTCTCGATCGTCCGTAGCAACAGCCCCTCCCGCTTCCAGAGCCCTTCCGTCCACACTGCCAGCGGGCCCACCCTACCCGGGGTCGGCACATTCTCCCCGACGAGGGCGCGCTTTTCGTCCTCGGACCCGGACCCGGACTCCTGGCGCCGCGCTTTGCGCGCCATGCGGTTCGCCATGATGACGTCCGTGAGGAGCCGGTCGCCGACGACGACGAGCTCCTCGTCGCGCACGGGCCGCGGGAGCGACGCGAAGTACGCGCGGATGCTCTTGATGCACGCGTACGACGGCTTCAGCGACGAGTGCCGCAGCACCGACACGCACAGGTGGTGCGAGACCGCCTCCGCCTGGAAGCCGCGTCGCGGGGTGGGATCGAAGTTGTAGTTGTCGTAGGGGAGAGCGGAGGCGGAGGCGGAGATGAGAAGTGAGAGGTGAGGGGTGAGGGATTGCGGACGCGCGGCGACGGCGACGGACGTACCTCAATCTCTCCGACGTCCGTGTGGGAGCCGGCCGTGTTGCTCACGACGAGCACGTTGCCCGGGCCGAATGTCTCACGGCATTCGCGCCATGCGTCCTGGGAGTGCGGATGTCGATCAACGCTCTGGAGGACGCGCATACATGCTGGGCGCGGAGAACGGCTACTCACAGTGAGTTCCGGGACTAATCGGTCTTCATGGGGTACTGTCTACGTTCCTGCAATCAGTAAACGAGAAAACGTGGCGGTTCAACAATGACGTGGGGCACAACGTAACACGCGTGGAGCGCGTGTACGGAAAACAACGGATGTGAGGGTGGACGTGGGTGTGGGTATGGGTTGGGTGGCGTCCGAACAGAGATGGGTGGAAGAGTTGGGATATCGCGGGGTGTGAACAATGATAAACTCGGGCATACGCGAGTTGGAGGTGGAAGTCAGATATCCCGAGAAGCACTCACCAGACAGTTATCCTTGTCAAACACAGCACCTCGATATCCCGCCTTGTAGAGCGCCTGGAAGTCCAGCTGGCGTATATCTTCCTAACGCGGGGCATCAGCATGTCAATCAGACAAAATCACTGCACAAAATCCCTCATCAAAGCCCACTCAGTGCCTCATCCACACGAAGAAGACACCACAGTTGCGGCAGCGATAGGAAGAAAGGCAGAAGAACAGCCATGAAGATTGATGGCGTGACACAGACCTTTGACGACAACGCTGGGAACGACTAGCCTCGGGTTGATGATTAGGTGAACGGGCGCAAGGATCCCGGGGAGGTTGAACGGCATCTTCAATTCTCAGCACTGCCTAGGTCCTCCGGTGATGTCACAGGTGCCGCTCTAGTGCGGCCGTCAGAAGTCGAAGAGTGCGCGCTGGATCTGAAGCACAGATTTAGGGCATAGGCTGCGCGGTGAACACTAGAATGAGGCTCTGACCGGCCAGGTAGCGGAGGACGGGATAGAGAGGTAGAGAACGAGAGAGGAAAGGTTGCAAGCTGGAAGCGTCCGCTGGCGTTTGCGAGGACGTGACGGCCACGCGAGCGATGCTGTCACGATGTCACGTCCATGCAACCGCCTGCCGCGGGCGTTCCGAGTCCACCCGAGCCCTGTCGGGATTCCTCTGCGACATTTGCGCCGTGAGACAGGTAACTTAAGTACTCACAATGGCCGTACATGCCCTGATCATACCGGAGTCGCAGAGATACGCACACCCACGCACGACTGAAGCCGCGAAGTGTATGTTAGACGTCGGACTCGCGTACAGTTCGAACTTCGAAGTTACTCATGATCGATAGCTAGGAACCTAGAGCACGTAGCTTTCGCAAAGGCAAGGCCAAAGGGTCTGAATCCGGCGATAAGGTTATGTAGGACGAACGATCTTATGTTGTTCATCCGGTACGAAGTATGTTCTTCCGCGCACATTGCCATGGAACCCCGGGCCCAAGCTCCGGGCCTAAAAACATAAGCATTCCTGTTGCCCATCAACGTCAAGTCGGTTCCCAAGCGACGTCCGATAATCACCACTTAGACTCATATCTTGTTCTCAAGGGTCCACCCACGTCCACCGGTTTGCCACCGGTCAAGCTCGCTCGAACCAAACCCTCCCGGTTCATTGGCGTCCCGGTCATGTACCTTCGCATCTTCGTCCGCGGCCGTAGACTAGCCTCTACCTCCAACCAACCAACCAACCATGCCTCCCAGATTCGACTCGGGCTCTGGACACGAACGTTCTAACCCCGACATCAAGCTCGTGTCCGTATTTCGAGGGCCTGTCTCAGACTCCCACATCTCTCTCTCCTGACCATGGCTGTGGTCAACCCGCCTTGCCGCCACACGATTACATAACATTACTTAGCATCCGCCTGCAACTCGGCCTGCAGCGGCAGAGCTCGTCCCTCGCGATGTACTTATCATGTCGTGCTCGCCAGCTTGATGAGATCCCCACCACACCGCTCACAAAACTAAATCGACATCACCACACCCCTTGAAGCTTAGCCTGAGTTCGTGCTCAAGTGCCGAACGAGACCGCTTCCGAATCGCGTCGCGAACTGCGATCCCACCGTCCCCGCCGCCACCATCGCCGGCAAGTCTCACCCCCACACCACGCGCGCCTTGGCAATGGCGATTAGTCGACATGAGGAGCGCATCACGCCGTTCTGATGCCGCGGCGGCGGAAGCTTCTCGAGTCTCGACGTTCGTTCTTCGTGCCTCTCGCAAGCGCAGGCCCGCTGCACAGTGCACAGTGCACAGCGCACGCCCGACGCTCGTGTCCTCTCGCGGTGCACATGTCTCACCCAGGCTGCTCCTCCACGTTCCAGAACGTAGAGCCCGCCGGAGATCTCACGTTGGTGGGGATACGGCGTAAAACCTCGTGTTTCCTGGTGACGGAGTGCGGTAAGCGAGCAAGCGAACCCACCGTAGTTAACGTTACAGTTACAGTAACCTTCAGGCTTCGCCGCTTGAAGCTTGAAGCTCTTGAGGGCCCGGGATCGTGGTCCACCACGATGCATGAACGTCGACAGGCGGGTGGAAGAGAGGAGGGGGGAGAGTGGGGTGCGAGTGTATCTCTTGGAGCTCCATAGGACCATACATATACATCCATAGTAACACCGGTTTGCACCAAGCCCATAGCGATAGCGAGACAGAGAGGACACGGAACGACAGACACGAAGACATGGACTACTCCAGCTTCAAACAGTCTTCTGCATAGTGCAAAAAATGCAATGCAAGACGGGCGGCCCCAGCTCCCGCACGCCCGAACCCCGCACTCCACGACGGACGACGGGAGGCAGGGAGACCGATGCTGCGCGCGCGCGCGAGGGGGGCTTGAGAGGGAGGGCCGCAGAGAAGACAACCGGAATAACCAACAACCGACGAAAGGAACTAGGGCAAGTGCGGCGAGGCGGGTATGGGATACGTTAAGGTAGTAGGGGGAATAGTGAGTATGTACGATACTTGCTTCTTTGTAAGTCGGTGTATACGTGTGCGATGATGTATGTGTATGTACGATGTATGGTGTATGGATGTATGGATGGATGGATGGATGGATGGATGGATGGATGGATGGATGGATGGATGGATGGATGGATGGATGGATGGATGGTGGTGGTGTATCGACGGGATGTGTAGGTATGGTATGGGGGGATTTTTTACGACGTGAGACTGCGATGGGCGAGGCGAGAGCACGAGAGCCAGAATAATACAGACGAGTGAGTAGGGTACGACGAGACACAGAAAAACAGAAAGTTAACGCTGCAAATAAAAAGAGAAGAAGAGAAGGGAAGGGAATAATCGGAAGGAGTCCGCGCGAGCGCACAAGGCGCCCCACGGGCGAAGTAGAACCACAACCAGAAAATCAAAACAAAGAAGTCGCGAGTACGAAATCAAAAGGAGTTACCGGTGGAACCACACCGAGGATATAGCTTAACGCATAACCACAGGCGTGCGCCTCCTGCAGCGTCCGCACGACCGCTCGAGGCACAACGCAAAAAACGAACGCACATCCTCCTCCAGCGTCCAGCCCCCAGGCGTCAAGCCCAGAGCCTAACACACCTCGACCTCCCATTCGCCGCCCTCCTTGCCCTTGCCCGGCATCCCGCGCAGCGCTATGCGCACGCGCCGCTTCCCGCTCGCGCTCGTCCCGGGGCTCCCCGCCCGCGAATAGCCACTCCCGACGCTCCCGTACTCGCTCCCGAGCTCGAACTCGTACTCGCCCGCATTCTGCGAATGCGACGGCGACGGCATCGACATCGACGGGAAGAACGCGCTCGTCGGCGACGACACGAGCGACGGCGACGCGGAAGCCCCGGAGTAAGCCGAGAGCGAGGACTGTGACGGTGGGGGGAACGAGAAGTCGAGCGGGTGGAGACCGGCGGCGCCGAACCGCGAAGTTGCCTGGTCAAAGTCGGACCCGACGCCGAGGAACGGCCCGAGGTCGTCCTCGGCGTCGTGCCACATCGTCTGGTCCTCCTCGAGCTCCTTGATCTGGGCCTGCGCTGCCTGCTCGCTGCCGGCGTCGGACGCGGCCGGGGGGTGGATCCGTACGCGGATCCGGCCGTCCTTGGCCGCGCTCGCGTCGAACGAGATGTCGAGGCCGCTCAAGCCGAACTTCTCCGCATCGAGATCAACGAACTCGAGCTTCTTGAACTCGGGCTCAGCGTGCTCTTCGAGGAGGGTCGAGGGAGCGAGGTCGAGATCCATAGCGCTGGTACCGAAGCCGAGGCCCCAGTCGTAGTCGTTGGACGGGAACGCAGCCATGTCGAGCGAGGTCGAGTGCGAATGCGAGTGCGAGTGGGAGGGGGTGAACGACACGCTGCTCGGCATCGTGTTGTGCGTGGGCATAGAGAGAAGCGTGGGGAGCGCGCAGAGGAGGACCTATCCAAGAGCCTACGTTCATCTCCGCTCGTGGAAAACAGAGACAAAAGGGAGTATGGACGCACCATGAGTCCAAAGCTCGCGCCCGACCGCTCGCCCTTGTGCGCACGCAACGATACCGGGAGCTGGGGCTCGACCACTTCCATCTTCACCGCGGGCTTCTCGACGGGCGCTGGCTCTGGGATGCTCGAAAGCTTCTCGGCAAGCTCGCGTTCACGCTGCTGCGTCTCCGCGAGCTGTTGCTTGAGAAGCTCAAGTTCCGACTTGAGGCCATCTTCTACGGGCAAGGCGGCCGCGGACGACGAAGGCTGCTGCTGCTGGATCGACGCAAGCAAGCGGGCGTTCTCCTGCTCAAGCTCTGCGACGCGACTGTGTGAAAAAATCGAAGTCATCAGCAACCCAGTCCAAGCGACCGATGCATAACGAATTCCCATGGGCCATAAGGTTTAAACGCAAGTAGGGCGCGTCATAGGCCGGTGCAGCAGCCCCCCATCAGAAGACGTGGACAGATACACACGAGATATGATGCCGGGCGGACTGATGAGGTCGTCTGTGGATAAGTCTGGAGTGCGCGAGCAACGTGCTTTGGAAACGGCTGCGGGCCCTGAATCGCCAGGCGCTCCGACAGCCGTGTGCTTCTCAGCCCTCCTTTGCCTCCGGACAGTCTCCGGATAGGGCCTTCGGGCGGCGACCGCCCCGTCCAATCACAGCCCGCCCTTGGCGCCCGAGAGACCCACGCTTGGCGCACGTCCAGAGCGACCCTCTCAGGCAGCAGCGATAAGAGTGCACCGCTGCCCGCGGATACGCAAGCCGCATGGTGGGCAAGGGAGTAACGAAGGCGGAGGTTTTGCAGCACCATGTCGACGACGCAAGGAATGGGGGTTGTAGCAGGAAGGATGGAAGTGTCAGAGAAGGGGAAGCCACAATCGACCGACCGACAAAGCCAGAGCCCGAACAAGAACTCCAGAGAGGGAAAAAAAACGCGAAAAAAACCAACAAGCGACGAAGAAAAGACTCACATCTCCATGCTCTCAAACTCCTCACGCTTCCTCTGCCTGCTCAAAAACGCCGCCGCGCGGTTCTTGACGAGCCGCGCCTCCCGCTTGCTCAGGCCAGTGACATCGGGGGGCACGAAGTCCTTCGTGCTCACCCGGTCGCCCGAGCGCGCCTTCTTCGTGCTGCTCCCGCAGCCCGCAGGCCCGACCGACGGCCGCTTCGCGGGCACGACGACGCTCCCAGCCGAGGGCATGTCGTCAAGCGACGACGCCGCGGAGAACGTGTGGTGGGCGCCAAGGCGCTGTGGGAGCGGCTGCGGCGCCGTCTGGGGCGACGACGCGGGCGTGGACGCAGGACTGCTGCCCTGGAGGGGTGTCCCGGCGAGGCTGCCGGGCACGAAGTCGAACACTTGGTGCGTGGGGAGGCACCGTTCTGCGTCGGGCGAAAGGCGGCCCTTGAGCCCTCTGCGAGTGTCAGGGAGCGTGCCGGGCATGATTGAGGAGGGCGAGGCGGACAGAGGGAGCGAAAACGGGTCGTAAAGAGCGGAGAGGGCGGGGTCGCGGTCCCATGCGACAGAGAGGGACTCTGAGACGGGGGAGGTGAGAGGGGCGTCGGCGGCGATGATGTGAGACATGTGCAGCGCGGGGAGGTGGACGGAGGACATGCTGCTCGTTTTGCAGGGCGAAAGTGCCTGTGGGCGGAATGGTTGTCGAACGGAGGACTGCGGAGGAGGATGGCGACGGAGGTGGGGGTTCGGGTTCAAAAAGATGGGAAGCTTTAGGAATGCGGACTTATATCGCTTCACCTTGGACGTTGCCGCCAAAGTTGCCCGATCCGGGAGGAGTTCACCAGGGAACTTTGGCTTGCCGACACATCAACATCACCTCCGCCCTTTCCCTTTCAAAGACAGCTCCCACAACCCCATCAGCACCGCTCCCAAACCCCCTTTGCCAGAGTTTCATCTCTCTTCGTCCGGCGGGGTCAAGTCTCTGCAAGGCGATTGCAAAGCGGACATGATTGGACATCCTCGGCGCCCCGAATCGTCGTGGACGCCATAGACACGCGATCGTGCGCGCCCGCGTCCGAGTCCGTGCGCACGGCCGCTACTTACTTAAAGGGGGCCATGCCAATTTTGCTGACTGCGCCTAGCTTTGATGCGGTCTTCTCACCCCCTTTCATCTCCCTCCGCCCGTCGCCGCACCGCACGCCCAGGCTCCAAGAGCCAATCCCGCTTTCCAATATACATAGCGCGCCAACCCCCTCAGTGCCTCACCCCGATAACGACTCGTCCTCGTCCTCGCCCTCGCCCTCTCGCGACGACCGACTCCGAGGACCCACCGTTCCGCCGACATTCTGACCCCTCCGAGCCGTCACCTGCATGGCCGTATTTCCAGCCCTTCACCAATTCTGGTGGGAAGTGCCACACGCGAAGCTGCAGGACTCCGGGCCAACGACGGGCCCGCGCCCAACTGCCTCCAACTGCCTCCGTCGATCAGGTCACGAACGCTTCACATCCTCCGTCGAGATCTCCGATGCGGACCACGTTCCCCTGCGTTCACCCCCTCGACTGGCCCGCATCCCGTAACGGTCGCCGCAGGCGTGTGGTTGCATGGCGAGCGTTCCGGATCCGCGAGGCCAAGGAAGTGCCTGTACTTATGTATGTCGCCGACATGTTCTCGCCCTCGCCCTTGACCACCGGCATCTCCGACGGTCCTCATTCCGGGAACACGATGCACGGGCATTAAACGTGGTCGTCGCCAATCTCTTCTCTCCCGCCGACCATTCAGGTTGCCTGTCGTAACAGCTATTGCCGGTACGCGCGAACGACTCATGCAAGCCGTCATGGCCAACGTTCAGCCGCGTCGTAGCGCTGGAAGTAGCATCGACGATCTATATCCATGGGTTCGCGTCTCGTCCTTCCTTAGTTGTAGAATCGCAACCATGTGCTCTTCTTTACCGTTCTGCGTGGAAGCAATCGGCCCAAGATAACCTTTACGTGATATCGAAGGATGGACAAACCTCGGCAGGCTCACGCGTGCTCCAAAGGACCCTTCTACCAGGAGGCTTTTCACCGCTTCGTGGCTGCGGCCTAACCCCCTTCGCGCGTTCTGGATAACTAGGTGAATGGTATCTGCCGTATGCTGCTGCGTTTCAGCGGCGCGTACAAGATTCCAAAAGATGACACGGTGCTCACCTCTTCTGTCACTGTAGACCTCGTACGCATGCTAGGGGTGCAGGTCCCACATCCAACCAAAGAGAACCCGCGACAGACATCAAACGGAACAGACTTGGAACAGACACCTGCGATCGAGAGGTAAGCAGGCAAACGAGGGTGACACGTAACGCACCGAACGTCAGCACGCCCGGCAGTTCCGACCCTCTAAATAGAAGCCCTGACGTCATCCACAATTAGACGATTTCAACCCAGACTCAAGATGGCGCACGGCTCTGTAATCTCGAGGACGCGCGGCGGAAGGTTGGGAATGGATGCGCACCTTCTCTCGCCGCTTCGACATGGCACCATGTTCGATGCTATCGCCTTCACGCAGGGGATTGGTGGTACTACCCGCCCGCGGCCGGCGGTCTGCACAATTAGCTGTTCAGACGGACGTACGCGACTTCCGCACGCACAAGGCGTGAAACCTTGAAGCGAGCGAGGCTGGATATCGATGCCTCGTCAAGCGCGCGGGTCCGAGTTTTCCGAGTAGCAGGTTTCTACGGCTGACACCATACGTAAATGAACATGTTTCGCGATGTAGACGTCGACACGCACCAAAAACGCGGAAGTGCACATGTGCTTGAGCTCTCCCCCGCGTACTCGAAGCTTCGCTGCCTGCAACCGACAATAATAAGTAGTGTTTATTCGCGAGAATGCGTGGCGCAGGCATGTTGTTACCGTAGGCGAGCACTGTCCAGCTCGGAATGATGAATCACCGGCCAACCGAGGTGCGGCGAGGACTGCTGGCGATACGGCTGTCCTCGTGGAAGCAACGACTGGGCTCGGGAAAAGCAAGAGACGAGGGCAGGTCTATGGAGGTCGCGAGCCTGACGGTCGCGGTTGTACGTGGAGACGCATATATGCAGCCGTTCGCATGTGGATGGACGACCACACCATGAGGGGGAGCAGAATACGACCCCTTGAGACCATGTGTTGACAGAGCCTCTTCCTAGACAACAGAGACGAAGGCAAGAACCTCAAGTAGTCGCGAGGCCTCCAAGGATGTCTGGGGCACCGTGTCCTTGGCCTACGAAACTCCATGGTACTCACCAGTAGATTACCCAGCCCAAGGATCGACTCCACGTATCCAGCCTCAGTAACTCAATCGCAACCTCTGAATGATCGCAACCATCGTCCGAAATCTCGCTGGCACCGTCGCTGTGAGCGCATCACTGGCAGTCGGTGGTTGGGGTATTCCTAGAACGTAAGGGTGAGCTGTATGCAAGAATGAAGAGTGGATAACCACACCTCAAGCTTCGACCTAGTAAGAAGAAGTTCAGGACAAGCCAAGCATAGCACTAGCGACAGAATATCAATTGGGCTATGGTGGTCTGGGTGCGAGAAGCAAATCCCATTCGATGTGGCTCTACGTCACTCGAGCGTCTGGAGGGGCCAGCTTGTACGGCCCGAGAAGCGGATCGGATGTAGTTGGCAGTGCCGGCCTGCAATACTGGCCGCCGGAGGCTCCGGCCGGGCCCTTGTTTGACGTTATCATAATCATGTTAGCATCTATTGTACTTGCTGCAGCTCACTTCCAACCGTCATCTCGTTGTCCATCCTCTTGACAACGCCCGATCCACCAGAAACCGGTAACGATCTCTGTGAGACAGTCGAGCTCCTTGCTACCCAAGTAGCTGGCTTGGAACAAGTTGCAAATGAACCTGGGGTCAGGTGCGCTCCTTGCGCAGTAGCTTGCTCCGCCGACGACAGCGTACTGACAAGCATGTACACGCAGCCACATAGACCCATCTACGGTGAGTATCCTGCCCACTCGTCTCAAAGCTTCGATGCTCAATGGCTCATTCAGTCAGAAACCATTGAGATGACGCTACTGCAGGCAGTAGCTGCTCTACGGCGTCTTCGCAATAGTCGGAGACCAGTGAACAAACTTCCCTCGGAGATCCTGAGTCATATCTTTTCCTTCGTGCACCACAGCGGTGACAACTTGGATAATATCTCATACCAGTTTGGGCTACACACCATCCGCGAGCCTGTTGCACTTCTCGTGCCTTTGCTGAGCGTCTGCAGCCGTTGGCGATCCATAGTCACGACCTCATCCCTCCTCTGGTCTACGATCGATAATCGGAGCATCCTCGACCTCGCCATCTCGTCAAAGTATCGTCCTGTCAACGGACCGCTTGACGTTCACATCGTCGACAATTTCTTTCGGCCTGCCCACGTTGACTATGACCGAGACCCGCAAGCATTGCCCGTCTTCCTCGAGCACAACTCCACCTTGATGAAAGTTTTGCAGAACGAAGGGCATCGAATACGCGATTTTTTCGCCGAAATCCCCACCGTGCTTCTCCCAGCTTTGACGGATTTCCCTGGAGAAAGCTTGCGTGCGTGCGAGTTATGGCCCTCCCCGTCGGAGCACGCCCCGGATGGGACTGGGGCAATCCGTCCACTCTTCAACGCATGTACTCCGAATTTGAGGGCCCTAGTCATAGGGAATCTTGTCTTCATCCCCTCCAACCACTTCCCTTCCTTGACGCATCTAATCCTAGCGGGAGGAGTCGGGTCCATACCTCCTGGTCGCTCGCTGTTTACATTCATGGACTTCATGCTCCTCCTTTCTCGCTGTCCCAAACTCCAAGTGCTTCATCTCTCTGATATCGACGTCATAGCGCTTCAAGAATTACCAGACGATAGGATCTTGGTCCCGGTGAATCTGCAATGCCTCCGCAAATTCTCTAACGAGGAGGTCCTTCTCGACCAAACCGGAGGTCACCACCTCCCTTACCTGGGCCCCCAGTTTCGGCGCGCCCTCCTCACGCACCTCGAACTGTCCCCCGACTGCGTCGTCTGGCTCGCCACAATCCTTCCTGATGACCTCGAAGGGACCCTTCATTGCCTTCCCTTCGACAACTCTTTTACCTCCGTTTATCTGGGGGCGCATGACCCTCGCCAGCCCAAGACACGCGCACTCAACGCCATCGAGCCAGAGTGCTTCTCTATAATGGCGACGGATCCCCCGCGGCAGCGCGGCGTGCGCATCGACTTCCAGATGCCCGGAAGATGCTACAGCACAGGTCTCACCACGGAACTCGCGCGCGCACGCGTGCTCGACGCGATCCGCAGCGCGCCTCTGCTCTCTGAGGTCCGCGAACTGTGGGTCGTCCCAGCAGCGAACACGCTGCTCTCGGAGCCGGACTCGCTCCTCGCGGGCTTCCCCAACCTGACCACCCTCGTTCTCGGCCTCATGCCGGACCCGCTCGCGCTGGTCCGGGTCGTCACTGCTATCAATGGCACGGAGACCGACTCGGAGCTGATGCATATGCCAGCCGACTGGGAGCCCCTTTTGGCCCTCGAGGTGCATGACGACCTCGCCATCCCGTGCCCGCGTCTCCGTACCGTCTGTGTGTACGGCTTGACTGAACGGCAAGCCATGCTGCTGTACAGCGTGGTGCTGTCGCGTGGAGAGGCGGGGTGCCCGATTCGCCGCCTTGTTGTGGGGTTTTACGAGCCGCCGGAGGACAATGTGCTGGATCTTGTCGAGGGGCTCTGTGGGCTGGTCGAGGACTTCACGCTTATTCGACACGGGGAGCAGTGTCCGGACGATCTGCTCTGGGTGCATCGCCTTCCTCCCGTCTGTTGTGACAGCTCCGAGCACAACGCATACTGGCCGGCTTGGATGTAGTCCAGTAGTGACCGTCTATCATTCGTGACAGCCACCCGTTGGGACTTGGAGTGGATAGATAGATGCGCGCACGCTCCGAAGCTGGCAGTAGATATACTTATGTCTTTTTTGAATTACTTGACAGAGCTGCACGTTGTGTGCGGAGCAGCGGCAGAAGACCTCAGAAGACCACGTGCGTAGCAGCCTATTCGGTTGGGTACTCGGATGGGCAGCCGCAGCCCTCAACCAGCTTCAGCTCGAACCCCCATCGATCGCATCGTTCGACCACCCTCTCAGCCATGCCTGTGCTCCCAGGGATCGAAGGCGATGTATGCGCTCTCGTCAAACTCCTCGAAACCCATATCGCTGGCTTAGAGCAAGTCACGAAGGAAACTGGAATATGGTACGTCTCGAGGCGCAACCTTTCTACCAACTTACCGCAGCATGCTGATCATTCGCGGCCATTGTAGCCCCATGGATACATCGACGGTGAGCAGCGTAGACATGTTTCATGTCTATTATTGTAGTGCTCAATGGTTATGTGCAGTCAGAAACTGTTGAGACGAACCTTCTGAACGCGGTTGCCGCTCTACGTCGCACTCAGAACAGCATACGACCGGTGAACAAGCTGCCGGTGGAAATCCTGTCATCCATCTTCTTCCTCGTACCTGGCCCTGACCATGAATATACCACTATGGGTTGCCCGATCCGCCACTGTTTCGAACCACGTACGGTCGCTCCTGTGGCGGACCTTCTTCCCTTGCTCACGGTTTGTAGTCTCTGGCGATCCGTCGCTACGAGCTCATCCTTCCTGTGGTCGACAATCGACAACCGAAACCCCCGTGCCTTTGCTATTTCGACGAAATACCAACCTGTTTACGGTCTCCTTGACGTCCATATCAAAGATACCTTCGACTCTCCAGAGAGATCTCGCTCTGACGGACTGCGCAGAGTCCCAAAGCTCCATGCAATCTTTATGGACCTTTTACGAAACGAGGGCCATCGTATACGAGAGTTCCATGCCGACGTCATAGCTTTCAAACTCCCTGAATTGTTGGAATTTCCTGGGGAGAGCTTGCAAAGGTGCAACTTGCGACTCTTCGAAATTACCCGTGGTCAAGACGATTTGGGAGCAATCAGACCTCTCTTCCGTGGTCACACTCCGAAGCTGGAGTCACTTCTCATGGAGAACATCCTTTTCATTCCAACCAACCACTTTCCCTCCCTCACTCACCTCATACTTGGAGGACAGAAGTATTTTCGTCCCACCGGCCCGTACACCTTTCATAACTTTCTTATATTCCTCTCCCGCTGCCCTAAGCTCGAGGTACTGCATCTCTTTTATCTAGATATGGCGAAATTCGACGAGATACCGGGCGGTAGGGTATTTGCCCCTTTGAAGCTTCCGCATCTACGCAAGTTCTCCAACGAGGATGTCTTTCTTGACCTCATCCTGAAAGAACTTCCTTACCGTGGCCCTTGTTTCCGGCACGCTATCCTCAATCATCTCGAGTTCTCCCCTGACTGCGTTATTCGGCTGTCCGCAATCCTGCCTGACGACCTCGCCCGCACCCTCGCTTCCCTCCCCTTCTATCAACCATTTACTTCTATGTACCTCAGCGCACACAACACATCCAAGCCATGGCACTACAGAGATAGAGCTAACGGACTCAGGCCAGAGTGCTTCTCAATTATGGCCACAGATCGGAATCAACCACGGGGCATACGCATCGACTTCCAGATGCCCGGCGAACGCTACTACGCCCAGAATGTGACCCCCAAATCTGCGCGGGCATCTATATCCGCCGCCATCCGCGAGTCACCCTTACTTTCGAGCGTTCATGAGCTTTGGGTTGTGCCGGGAGCGAACCTGTTGCTCGGTGAGCCGTGCTCGCTGCTCGCAGGTTTCCGCCATCTCAGAACGCTCGTGCTCGGCCTCCATTCCGTGTCTCTTGATACCCCATGGGATGTGAAGTGCCACTGGGAACCTCTCCGCGGCCTCGAGGTTCGCGACACGGACCGCGTCATTCCATGCCCAAGGCTCTGTACGCTCTGCGTATACGTCACTACGGAGGCCCACGTCGTGAACCTCACTGTGCGCCCGCAAGGTGGTGACCGGGCCGAGTTTGATCGGTGAAAAGTCGACTTCACCAGCAAAACTGGGGACAAATGGGTGGGTGGTGATCACAGTGGTGATCGTCCTCGACACCGCATCCATCAAGAAACTCGCTAGGACCTCTAGCGCCTGGCTCCCGGTCGTTACGAGCTCTCGTTCAAGGGTACATCTGCCTGCCCTAAACACGGGCGCTTGTGCTGTCTTGCCGCGACCATCCAGCGACCGACTCATTTTCCATAATGACGACCTTGACGCTTTTCACCTCCCTCACCTACTTGCTCCTGGCTTTTATAACCGGCTCTCAGTGCTTGGCTAGGTTGTCTACGGTACTGTGTGGCTCTCTCTCTGGTGCATCTGCTCTCTGCGGCTACCTGTCCGCGCTGGCCTGGGTCCTGGGCACCTGGGCACTGAGCTACTTGACGCGGCTGTTCACCGGGGCGAAGACATGCAAGGTGGAGCTCGAGCGATGTAGGTCGGCACAGCAGAGGTAAGCACCTCCTTATGTTCCTAATATCTCATCCTATACCCGAAGTCGAGCTCCGGGTACGTAGTCATCAGTTGTGTCTTGCTCAGGAGTCGAATATGGTACAGGCTCGAGGTGAGTCCTTTCGGGTAGTCAGCGTCGTCCCCCGGTCGTAGTTTATTTGGAGCCTTATCGTTCCGACCCTCTTATTGCCGTCTTGGTAAGTCTGAAGGTGAGATTGCTCTTCTCCATGTTTTCCGTTGATATGGCTCTTCTCTCGCATCTCTGACAGACATAGAGAAGATTTGACCCTTACGGCGCCAGCGCGCTCTTGCACGGACTGACAAATAGTTAAGTCTCACCCCCTCGCATACTTACTGCATTCTATTTGGCCACCCCAGGACGTGATTCGCAACAAGCCGAGCTACACCTACCCCCATCCCGCCTGCGCACAGCCCTGCCTCCCGCGACGACGCTGCGAGGTACAACGTGAGCCCCGGGCACGAGAGGGAGTACGTCAATGCAAGGGAGCAGCGGGAGCGAGAGCGAGCTGGAGTACTACGAAAGGTGTGACCGGCCTGGGGAGGATGCCGCCTCCATCTCCCCGCCAAGGTCGTCGCTGCCGCACCCATCGCGAGCCTGATATGGTGTCGTTCTGACCTTGACATGTTTCGGGTGTTAAGCAATACTACGAACATTTTGTACGCGTAGCTAGTCACAATATAATTGGTTGATTAGTACCAATTACGAACAGCGAGAGCAGGCATTGGTGCATCGAGTGACAATAACCAAGTAGGGAGACCCACTGCATTTCCGTTTGGGGCCATATGGTGAAAATCGATAGATTGTGGCTTACTTTCAACCGCAACATCACCGGTCATAATGGGGGAAATCACCCGGCGCTCAAATGCCCGAACTGGTGACTACGTCCCGAATCTGTCTCAGTTTTCCACCATTTCCGCATGGTGATCTAGGTCTCACTTTTCACCCGGACTCGGGCGCACAGTGCCTGTACGCTCTCCTCTTGTCCCGGGGAGAGGCCGGATATCCCATCCGCCGCCTCATTGTCGGGTTCTACCACCCACCCTCGCAGACCGTACTGGACCTGGTTGAGGGGCTTTGGGGACTTGTCAAGGACTTTACGCTTCTTAAACACGGGGAGTGGTGTCCGAATGAGTTTCTTTGGATGGACCGTCTTCCACCCGTCTGTCGCGATGACTCCGAGCACAACTTTCATTGGCCTGCTTGGATATAGCGCATCGGCCATCGGTTATGGCTCCATGACCCTCATTTCCATTTGGTTACCGTTCATGTACTTCAAGGTCCTTTAGTGCTGTACGTGTATCTCATGATTCAAGCATAGCAGTGACGCAAATCTTCACTGCATTCCCGCAGTCGAGTGAACCTATGATTCATATGTCAGATTCTCCAGGATAAAGACCTCGTAAGATCACTTGCCGTCTCAATTTTACTGTCATGTGTTTCCGGCTACTTCTCGTGGCAGCCTGAGACCGCCGCGACGTCACCGGGTCCGTGGTGGTTAGGCCTGCAAAATAAGTATCCGCAATGTCGTACTTCGAGACCTGGGGATCAGATGGATACAATTTCGGAAACATATTGAGGCTTGTACATGATATACCTTGGGGAGGGCGACTCGAGTTCGAGTCGGAAATGACTTCAAGCTCCTCGGCACTAACGCTGGCGCTCGGAAATGTCCGAGCTCATCGGAGGCAGGCGGCAGCCTCAACGTCAGCTCGAACTGTGATCGATCTTCCTGTTCAACGTTCACCACCACCCTCTTCACCATGCTGGCCCAACGGAAAATCAATGGAGGTATTCGCGGGCATGCTGAAGTCCTTTCTGGCGAAATTCTCTCCTTGGAGAAAGCCACAAACGAAACTGGGGCAAGGTGCGGCGTTTCTTTTGGCACATGCAAGTTCCCGTAACATGCTAACTTGGTTCCTGTCCACGTAGCACGATAGAGATATCTACAGTGAGCATTATTGGCATTGTGTGCTCTTATAACCCTCAAAGTGTTTACAGTCAGAGCATGTGGAGGCCACTCTGCTGAACGCAGTGGCCGCATTACGGCGCACTCGCAACTCTCTGAGACCTGTGAACAAACTCCCTCCTGAGCTCCTGAGCCATATATTTTCCCTTGTACCAGGACCCGCTCGTGGCCATGGTTCGCTCGGCTGGACACCGGACTTTGGGCCGCACGCGATCGCCCCCGTGGTTGACCTCCTGCCTCTCCTCGCCGTCTGTAGCCGATGGCGATCGGTTGCAACGAGCTCGTCCTTCCTATGGTCTACCATCGACAACCGAAACCAGCACGCATTCTCCATCTCGTCTGGGTACCGGCCTGTTCGCGGTTTCCTCGACGTGCATATTAGCCGGACGTCTCTGCTACATGGTTCTAGCATTCCACGACAGCCCTTTGAGCTCGACACTAGTTTTCTGGACCTCTTGCTGCACGACGGACACCGTGTCCGTGAACTCTTTGCCGATGTCCCGGCCGTCTTTCTTCGGGTTCTGATGCAACTTTCAGGAGAAAGCTTGCAAAGATGTATACTGTTCCTCACCGAGAGCGACGACGTGGATAGTGTCCGAGCAGGTGGACCGCTCTTCCGCGGCTGTACGCCGAAACTCAAGTCGCTCATCATTAAAAACGTCCTAATCATCCCTTCGAATGACTTCCCTTCTCTCACCCATCTCATACTCGAATGCGCCGGGTTTCACCTCTATGAATTCCCATACGCCTTCTCTGACATCCTTCAATTCCTCTCCCGATGCCCCAATCTCGAGGTGCTTCATCTCTTCGCTCTGGACGCCGGCCACTTTCGTGACCTGCCGGACGGCAGGGTGGCTGCCCCAGTGGCGCTTCGGTGCCTCCGCAAGTTTTCTAACGAGGAGGTCGTTTTCGACCGCACCAGGGATTATCCTCTTGAATATTCTGGCCCTGGTTTTCGACGCGCCATTCTTGAGCATCTACAGCTCTCCCCTGACTGCCTCGTTCGCCTCTCCACCATCCTGCCAGATGACCTCGCTAGGACCCTCCGATCCCTTCCCTTCGACAAACCGCTCACTTCCGTCTATCTCACCGGGTACGATGCGTCATCGTCTCTCGTAAACGGCAATCATCTCGAGTGGGAGTGTTTCGCACTCATGGCCACTGACCCGAGTCGACACCGAGGCGTGCGCATCGACTTCCAGATGCCCGGCATGCGCTACGGATCCCGGCCCGCGGCCGCCGCTCTAGACGGTGCGCGCGAAGTCGTACGCGACGCCATCCGCACCGCGCCTCTCCTCGAGGGCGTGAACGAGCTCTGGGTCACGCCTCCGGCCAACGTGCTGCTCGGCGAGCCGCACTCGCTCCTTGAGGCCTTCCCCAGCCTGACGACACTCGTCCTTGGCCTCTCTGTGGTGCCAATCACGCCGCCATCTACCGTCCCAGGCAACGCAGTCCGGCACCAGGAACCCCTCAGCGCGCTCGAGGTGCGCAACGACGACCCCGTCGTGCCCTGCCCGAAGCTCCACACGCTATGCGTGTACGTCGCCGCGGAGGAGCACGTCATGCAGCTGTACGCCACCCTCCTCTCCCGCGGCGAGGCGGGACATCCGGTACGCCGCCTTGTGGTGGGGTTCTACAGGCCACCTGAGCACGCCGTGCTCGAGCTGGCTACTGGGCTTGCGGGCTTGATCGAGGACTTCACGCTGCTCAGGCCCACGGACCCGTGCCCGGAGGACTTGCTTTGGGTGCACCGGCTCCCGTTCGTCTGTCGCGACAGCTCAGAGCGTAACTTGTACTGGCCTGCGTGGTCGTGATGCATAGGTTCAAATTTCAATCGTACATGTTCAGTACTCCACTACGCTCTTCTCTTCCCCTTTCAGATACTCTTACTCGACTTGCGGGAACGCGGGGAACACCGGCGTCACCGTGATCCTCCCATGATCCCACTGTAGGCGTAGCCCCAGGAAGAGTCACGCCGTCAACGCCCTGTCAATACCCCCCGAAAGACATTACGCGAGCACTCACCACCTCTCCCGACGAGTAGAACGCGTCCTTCTTGAGCGAGTCCCAGACATGCTCCGCCGTGTCCGCCTGGATGATCAGGTACGAGCCCCTGACCTTCGCCAGCACATGTGCGTCCGAAGACTGCACGCCATCGGGAAGCACTCCGCCTCCGACCACTGTGCAGCGCGAGAAGTTACTCAGCGGCCAAGTCGATAGATATAGAGAGAGAAAGCTCGGATGGCGCTAATGGACGTGGACTCACCCAAGGTCCCGTTCTCGATCAAGGGCTGGTTGTACGCCATGTGCTCTTGGGCATGTTTGGTGCGGCGCGCCTCGGCGTCGGGCTGGTCGTGCGCGACGACGAGGAAGTAGTTCTTCTTGAGCGTTGGCACTGACATGTCGCGTGGGGGGCTGGGGAATGGGGATGCTGGTCTACCGTCCGAGACTCCTTTATGCCCCTGTATAACGCGCAGGTCCAGGGCGATGCGCTCGCTAGAAGCCGACGCTTACAAACAGCGGGTAAGATGGAGCAGGCTGAGGTTGGGCTGAGGTCTGGCTAGTAATATACCGACCGGCCATGGAGGCGATCACGGTCGGGTATCGCAGGTGTGTTACCTAAGGCAGAGCCAAATAAAGGGGGGCCCGAGATCCCGGACCGGAGAACAGTCGGCGTTAGCAGGTAAGTTTCCATGAGACAGAAAGGTCTTCGTGCCGTTAGCCATGACTCGACCATTGATGGGCCGTGGCTTGGGCAGCTGCCATACGGGATGAATTCGATAGGCGGGATGCCACGAACTAACTTGAATAGCGTAGTCGAATCGGACATAAGTCAGCAGTTAACATGTATCACCAGAAGGCCGAAATGTATTGCGAAGGCCGGAAAGTAAATGAGACACCCGCTGACTTCAAGTTTCAGGCCGTTCTGCAAAAGAATGAATCAGCAGGCCATCGACACGAGAATCAAGGCGCCAACTTCAACTGACCTCAAAATCAGACACTCGCTGGTCCCATATCTCCGCCGCACAGCTCATCACGGTCTCGCGCTCGCGAACACCCCTCGTTACGTTCTCCTCCGTTATTCGTGGTCGGGACACCCTCGCTCTCGCGTATCTCATCCACGAAGCGTATCCCCGTGTAGACCGGCTCCCCCATCGACGCGACGAACGCGGGGAGCGTCGACGACCTATGTCCCTGGGAGTGCACCGAGACGTTGAAGTCAAGGTCGAGGTTCAGAGATTGCATTCCGGAAGGCGACGACGCCGCGGCCGTCGTGCGGTCTGCTTGACGCAGGTCGAAGAGGAAGCGGCAGATCAGGATCGCGGTCAGTCTGACGCGGACGACCACGGTTTAAGAATAGTGCATGGAGGAGAGAAGTGGATTGACGTACGGCGGGGAGGCGTAGGTGGCGAGGTTCCCGAGCGCGAGGACGGAAGGAGCCTAGTAGCATAAGGCGGTCAGGATAGGGTGTGACAGTAGGAGGACTACGGCGTGCCTGCGAGAGGATCGACTCGAGGATGTTCATGACTGTGATTGTGCTAGCATAGGATGGATTCGCGTCCTTAAGTGAGCGTTGGAGACAATGAAAGGAAAGGTGCTCACATGAAGTACGTGCTCCCTGTGTCCCACGTTGTCAATCCGGTACAGCACGTAGACGTTAAAACGTGGATACGTACCGTTAAACAACAGAACACGGGCTATCGACGGCCCCTTCAACACCCCCCTCTGCGCCCTGTACACCGTGTACGTCTTGTGCCACGTTACGAAAAGAACGAGCATATCTCCAACGATGGAACAGACCCTACCAGCTATAGTCACTGCATGTACATCGGAGTCAGTATCGTGTACTGCAGTCTGGGGTAGCGTATGTTACGTACACCTGAGCGCGCCAAGATGGAGCGTTTGAGTGAATGCTGTTCCATAGGGAGAAGCAAATCAAATCTCACCCATGGGCTACAACTGAGGGTACCGGGGCAGGGTTGTTGGTACAGTTGAACGGGCTCGGAAGCACTTCTGGCGTGTCAGTCGCGTTGAGCGTCTGGTTTGGACGTGGCCAATCAGGAGACGAAGGCGTCACAGACTACGACGGATGGACGCACCGATATGATGAATGCGGGGACAAAAAGGATGAGAAATGTGGCGACCGCCGTGATTTTGCGTTCCGGCGAGAGCGTATACACCCGAATGGCGGAGAAGACTGGTCAAAGGTCGCGGATAAGAGAGCGTCCATCAGAAGGGCAGATTTTCTATGTGCTTACTTGCGGGGGTTAGGGAAAATGGAATGATTGCTACGGATTGCAGGCGGTAATTGATTTCGCAACTATGTAGTTCTCCTGGTGAGCACACAAAGGACGATCGTCTCAGTAGGACGAACAACGTACGCCTGGGAGTTAATCAGCCATCTGTCACTGGTCGAGCAAAGATATAGTAGATATACCTTGTCAGACATGGGGAATATAGTTCGCAGCTGAAGGATGATCAAAATGATCGGAGGATAGCGACTCAGTCCGTAGAGGACGGCGGCGGCTGTGAACCTGCATCCCTTGCTGAAGTCCCAGAAGCATCGGATTTCCTCGTCTAAGTTGATGAGCCAGTCATACGTGACGAATGCTACACGGTACAGCCAGAATTTAGACAGCCATTCGAGTCGTCTAAAAGCGTCTGAACTTACCAAACGTAGCGAACGTATAGTACTGCGCAGTTAGCCTGGATACAAAAGGACGGAAAGTTAGCGGTAGCATACAACAAGGATGCGAGAAACATACAAGGTTGAGACTGCATCGATAAGAGCGGGTTGTGCGATCATGGTGGAGACACTGCTTATATGCAGCAAGAGGTAAAAAGAGAGACTGGGGAAGGAGCGGCTCGGGTGTGACTGGTGGGTTATAACGACGCGGCAAATGTTTCGAAGCCGCTTCGAAACCGGAAGAATTTGCGCTAACCATGGTGTGCGACAGATTGTGGCTCCTAACGGAGGTTTGGAGAGGGAGTAGAGGTGGCATCTGCGCTAGCGAGGTGGACCACAAGTACGAAAACCACTATCTGCAGGTAGATGCACAACTAGACTACCGAAGGAAGGAAGGAAGACCGATATTGCTTCCGCCAGAAATCTGCACAGCTGAAACGTGGTTGCCTAGATCGCGATTAACCTTCGTCCATACCGCCAAACGCCAGTCCTGACAAGTACTCACCATATCGGACCCGTGCAACCACACCGGTCTTGTATTCCATGTTATCCCACACGCAAAGTGGACGAGGAGGAAACGAACATCACTGCGATCGTGGCTGTCGCACAGGACACGACGGGCGGCGCGCATATATGACACCTTCTCGCACGTGGCTATGCAGGAGAAGACGATAGCTCCGCCCTTCCTCCCTGATGAGCAGCAACGAACGAGGTACGAGGCTGGTAACCCCGAATGTCCTGAGACCGTCATGCGACGCGAGGACGTCGGTGGGCTGGAATGCATGGGAACTTCAGATGAGCGAGGCACATCGGTGCAGGCGAACGTAGGGATCTCACCTGGGTTGAGGCACATCTAGCTCTTAGGTTGCGACAATCCTCGGAGCGAGGCTCTCGCCGGCGGGGTATGGAGGAATGACTCTCCGTCCGTCTACTCCTGATGCGCGAAGCAGCTGTCGAGCGACTCGGACACACGCGTACAGTACTTGTTATCGACAATGTGTTGCGCAGAGAAGCCGTAGGAAGGTTTGCACAGGCGAGAGATGTCGGCTGGTGCCTTCATGTTCGTGAACATGGACGCGTTCAAGGCCTGGCTCTACCGCGAGGAGAAGATGGCTGAGTTGGTAAAGGGCGCTACAGACACGTTCAAGGCAGTCCCCTTGCGGTTCAAGGGGTACGAGGGCACGGAGCTGATGTGGGACCGGCACTCGCGCGACGGGAGGAAGCCATACACGAAGAAGTACCTAGGAAGGTGCTCAGCAGAGAGGTCGTCAGAGTGGCCAGTCGGGGTGCGTTGTGGCATGGTGCGTCTTTCTCTGCGCCGCCGTTGTTTGAAGCGAGCGAGGACTTACGAAGTCAAGCAGCCCGAGGTATAAGGCGTCCGGACCGATCGGCCACGAGACGAACTCCAAGACGGGGGAGTCTACGCTCATCTTATCCCACGCCAGTCTGCCAGCGTATTCAACTATGGCGATTTCTGGCACTGTCTCGGAGATTTCTGTGCATGGGCAGGTTACACGATTGACCTGGGAAGTGCGCTGGGTGTAAGCTTCTACCACCAATGGTAGAGCTGCTGGCAATACATACATGAGTAGCCGCACACCTTTAAAGTCTTGAAGTCGCATTGACAGCGCATATAGGAGGAATTCTATTCGGGGCTCCAGGTCTGCTTCAGGTTCAAGTCCTGGACGTCGCGCGCCATGTCGCTCGAAGATCGACCGAGTCCAGGCAAATTTAAGCCTCCGATGAAGAGTCGGATTCCTTTCTTCTCTCAACTGAGTCCTAGACGATGGGCGAGGCAAGGCAAGGGTTAATGGGGATGGAGGGAGAGTAGGATGATAATGGTGGGAAGAGAGGTCGGGAGGGATTGGCAAGCGCGCGGCGTGTTCTCGAGAGTCAAGCTTCAAGGATCATCGATCAGCTGAATGCTTCCCTCTTCCTGCCACCATCTATCGCGCATCCCCTCATACGCTGTCAACAATGCAGTCCTCATGCTCTCTGTTACCGCCCAGAGGACGCCTGTCATAGCATTCCAAAGAACCAGGACGGTTGGTGGACCAAGGCACACCGTGGGAAAGCAATCTCGCCGTGTGTTATATGTAGCTTGCCCAACTTACACTAATACCATTTATCTACCCAACCTCCGCATCCCCATATCCAGTCATTCGCCCCCTACCATCCTGCTCGTCTTCAGCACCCCCCGGCACACCTAGCCATGTCTTCAGAGACGGTGATCTCCCCACCCCGACCCCACTTTTCGAATCCTCCGGACTACCAGTTCCCAATACATCGTCTCGCCCGAGTCCTCCGGAACCCGGACAAGCAGCCGATCGTGCTCGTCGCGTGCGGGTCCTTCAGCCCCATCACGTACCTCCATCTCCGAATGTTCGAGATGGCCAGAGACTACATCCGCCAACATACCGACTTCGAGGTTGTTGGAGGGTACCTGAGTCCTGTATCGGACCAGTACAAGAAGCCCGGCCTTCTTAATGCTCAACATAGGTGAGCTTCGTTCCTATTCCTGGTTTCCTACCGTCACGCCCGATTTTCTTCCCATTGTGCCGTCGTTCTAGCCCCCTGCGGGGTATTTCTTTCGCTCTATTTCCAAGTCACGTGATCAGAGTCGCTCTTCGTCTTCGCGTCTCTCTGGAGGAGTTTCTCAAGTCTCACGCTTCGCGGTGGCGGAGAACTGAGAACTGATTTGATAGAACCGACTACGCTATGAAAAATAGCTCGCGGTGGCGGCTCGCGCATGCAGCCGCTAGGCGTTAGAGGTCAGTGGGGTTGAGGTAGCTTCATTACCGTCCTGAACTGCTAGAGCGCCATTGAAGGACGCCGCGCTATTCGGAGCCGCTCATATGACGGTATCGCGTGCACACTTTTCAGGCATGTTTTCATCCACCCTCCCGCGACATCCTCCGTCCTCCACTCTCCGTTCCCCCTACCCCTTCCGCTTCCCATGTCGCGAGCCCCATGACACCGCCTGGCCTGCGTCGTCTCCAATCCCATGCCCAGACGCGTTCGTTTGCGGCGGAACGCACCCCACCTCTCCCGCGTCCTGCCACATATACTTGCCATGCCAGACGCCTGCGCGTACCGCCCGAAAGCCAAAGAGACTGACGTTTCGATCTCCCTCTCCTAACAGAGTAAACATGTGCAACCTGGCCGCCCAGCAGACGTCACAGTGGCTCATGGTCGACCCCTGGGAGGCCTTTCAGTCGTACCAGCGCACCGCCGTCGTCCTCGACCACTTCGAGCACGAGGTCAACACCTGCCTCGGCGGCATCGCCGTCCCCCTCTCCCCCTCCTCTTCCCCCTCCTCGCCCCCTTCCTCTAGATCTGGCCAGCAGAATCCAGCGACGCAGCGGCGGCACGCGCGCATCATGCTCCTCGCGGGCTCGGACCTGATCGCGACGATGTCCGAGCCGGGCGTTTGGTCCGCGCGCGACCTCGACCACATCCTCGGCCGGTACGGCGCGCTGATCGTCGAGCGTGCGGGTGTAGGCGCGGGCGCGGACACGGACGGGGCGGTCGACGCGCTCGCGCGCTGGCGCCACAACATACACTTGATACACCAGCTCGTCCAGAACGACGTATCGTCGACGAAGGTCCGCTTGTTCTTGCGTCGCGGGCTGAGCGTGAGGTACCTCTTGCCGGAACCGGTGGTGGACTATATCGAGGAGCGTGGGCTGTATACGGACGAGGGATCGGGGTCGGGCGCGGCGGTCGGAGCGGGGCAGGCGGAGTGGGAGAAAGGGAAGGAGAAGCGGTCGTCGTCATCGTCATCTGGGCTGGGGGGATGTTAGACGTCTTCGGTCGTTATCAGGGAAGATTATACTGAGGTGTACGTTCATGATCTAGATGGGGATACATCTCGCTTGCTTCCATAATTTTCTAGACACTCGCATATGTGATTTCCAGATCCGTCGCGAACGCCATATATCGACGGTCGGCGTACACAAGGAGAGTATACACCGTATTGCTCCATTTACAGTTCTTCGGGGCGTTTGAGACGCGTTTTTCAATACTTCAAGAAGCACGATCAAAATCCTCCAAGCTGTAGTGTCGTCGAGATCGCGACTTGATTCGGGATGGCTGGCCCATGTCCAGCATCCGTTATTGCCGCGGGTGTTATGTCATCGGAAGGTGGGTACCCACACCAAACTCGCACTCGATTCTGACGTGCCTGTTTACCAATTCTACAGGACCTTCACGACAAGTTTTGGGATGAGCACTCGACGCTCAACTCCCGGAGCATGGAGTATGGAGCCCCGACAGTGCCCCGTTTCGGGACGCAGCCCAGTGACAACCTCGAGGCCTTCATTGCGCCTTTCGCCTCCTCCCGTCTATGTCGATTCAGACCTATTCGAAATGAATCCAGAAGCCATCAGTGATAACAGGTCGCAGAGAGACTGAAGAGGCAGATTCTGTCTATTCGTGAGTACGTGTTTAAATACGCGGATGAGCGATGCTCAGGTGCTGACTGGCCGTATGTGCATGGTTTATATCGTGACTGAGAATTGGGACTCAGAGGCTTGGCGACCTTTCCTGTCCTTCCAGCGCATCCTTGTCATCGGTGGCTGCCTCGAGCGCGGAATCAACGCTCACCTAGGCGGTATTCTCGTCCCCGCATGCCCTATATGCCTTTGGGAGGCGGCGGTTCAACATTCGCATCATGCTTCGCACCTCACCGGAACAACCGGCCGTATGATCTTCTGGGCGGTAATGGTGCCAGTAGGGCGGAGGGCACAGGCGTGGACATGGACTAAGTGATCGTGCTAGGACCACAATTTGTGCCTCACCTACCAGCTCGTCCAGAATGACGTATGGTTTAAGTTTACAATGGTGTGTCTATCCCCCTCCCACGACTTTTTTATGATTACTGACTGCAAGAGCGTTGAGGGTGACCCTCAAAGATCGCTCAGTCTGGTTGCACGCGGTGAGTAAATACTTTCCACAGTGGCTGGATCTTCTGTCACGGAATATTCATCGATCTCTGGACTCTAGGATGAGTAGAGCTGTATAGTGGCTCATCATGAGCAGCGGGGGTGGGACCCATACAGACGTCAGCGCGATCATGGTGCGTTGCCCTCTATCCTCATCCCTCTTCTGTGATTTCTCCCTCACGGAAGAACAAGATACCGACGCTGTGGTGCCGTTGAACGATTTCGATGGCGTGACATCAATGCCCGCGTCGGCGGCCATTATCCCCTCTCCTGCTCCCTCCTGTTCCCCATCCTCTGGTTAGCTGGCGAAGCGGCGGTTGGCGCACATCATGCTCCTCGTAGGTTCGGACCTGATTGCAGCGATGTCCGAACCGGGCTTGTGGCCCGAGTGGGACCTCGATCACATCCTCGACCGGTACGTTGATCGCCGAGTGCACGGGCGCGGACACAGACGAGGTGGTCGGCGCGGTGGCGCCACAGCATACTAACGCCTCATGCCTCAGCTCGTCCAGAATGGCGTGTCGTCCACCAAGGCCCACCTGTCACGGTTGCGCCACTGCTGACTGAGCGTGCACCGCTTGCTACCGGAGCCAGTCGTGGACTGCATAGAGCAGCGCCGTTTGAGATGAACGACGGGAAGCCGGGGCCGACACGGCAGTTGGGGCGGTGCAGGAGGAGCGGGAGAAGAGGAAGGAGTTGGAGGAGGAGTTGGGAGAATTGTCACCATCATCTGAGACTGGGGGATGCTATCCGTCAGTCGTTATCAAGACAGACTCTATTGAGGTGTATACTCATACTCGGGGGTTTGCCTCTACCATTTCTAGAGAGCTGAAGTATGCGATCATTTGTAGCACATCTACAGTTCCGGTCCTTCAAGGTGTAGCTGTCAAAATCCAAGAATGACGATCAGGTCCCTCATGTCTCAGTATCCTCGAGACCGTGACATGATCAAGGTGGCTGGCACATGTCAACTGTACATCAGCTCCGCCGCCATCGTGTTAGTGGAAGGCGGGGCACATTACCATACTTGCTACCCGCGATACCAGTGCTTCGAGGAGTGCCAGTCAACTGGAGTGAGGCCGCACGATGACCTCTGCCATTTATTCCCTCCAGGATGACCGGAAGCATGATTTATGAGGGCGATGAGCTCGAGCCTTCACCTGTGCCTCTGTCATCGGCATCGACGTCTCCTCAGCTCACTGCCGTCCTGGCAGCGCATTCTCCGTCTTTCCTGCGTTGGGTGGAGTTCGAGGTCACCATGGAAGTACTGCAGGTTCCTGAAGCATAGGAGAGCAGTTGGAGGGCAGTGTCGATAACGGACAGCAGGTGTGTACATCCCTGGCATCCAATCGGACGAGCGAATAATACTGAGGCATTGACTAATATTATCAGTTCACGCATTCAACTACTCCGATGGACGCAGGCCAAAGATCACATTCGCAGTCGTTGTTCGAACCATGTGGTGAGCTGACATCGCGATCGTTTGGGCAGACAAATATTGTATAAGTGACTAGCCAGAGCATAACCAGACAACACTTCTCGTCCAGCTCCATCGCCCTTAGAACCATTCGTCCACTTCCACACCTGATACAATGTCCGCAATTCCTGTCAGTGCACAAGTGCTGTCGAGCATGTGAGTGTAGCCTTGGCAGCTTTACACCCTCTATGAGGTTGCTGAACTAACCACGGACTTGGGGATGATAGCTATACAGACTGGTGCTGTGTGATCGCTATACATGGTGAGGGTATCATCTACCAGCATCTCCCGTTCGTGCGATTCTAACCAGTGAGTCCAGCACTCCTTGTCTATGACTGGCTCCTGTGCTTCGGCCAGGAGGTCAGGTTTATATGGACCTGGCGCTCTAGGGGGGTTACGATCGCGTCCCTCGTGTACATCTGCAGCCGCTACACATGGCTCGTGGAGAGCCTCCTTGGCATTCTGACGATATACCCGATGTCAGATCTCGTACGTTATCCAGTTACTATGGTGCTGTTATTTTTCTGACGGGCTCATCTTCAGAGGTACTACACTGCGCCAGTCATCTACGAGCTATCTGTTGATATACTTCACTCCGTCGCAATAGCTGCAGGGCAAATGTATGGACCCAGGCCACTGCCGCGACGATGGACCTAATTGCGGTCAGCAGTGAGTTGAAACTTCTTTATGCTACACTCTTACCATACATTCGATAACACGGGCTCTAGCATTCTCTGCCCTCCGGGCGTATGCTCTGTCAAACAGGAGCATATTGTTGGCGGCCGTTATCATCTTTTGGGCGTTACCACCAGCGGCAATGTATCTTGTGAGTATTTCCCTGCCAACACTCCTTTTTGCGGTTGACGAACATATTTTTGGACAAAGGTTAGAACTATCCATGACTCTCCTCGGAATCTACCCACTCCGTTCAACTGCAATGTTTCAAGTTCCCTATCTCCGAGACTCTCCACCATGTGTGTTCATCACTTCGCATTCTGTATGACCACACTGATTAATAGATAATGCTTTAGTGGTGCGCTGGATATTTATTCATCATATTAACGTAGTACCCACAAGAAAAATCTGTAGATGGTATTGTTGGACGGGGATCGCAGATTATGTCAGAGCTGCTTGTCGTTAGTATTACCTGGTATTACACATATCAGGGGTACCGCATCCGGAAAGGGATTGAATTAGGAAAAACCATCAGCTCTCTCCTCTTCTACAACGGTAATTCAGATTGTCCATCATCATGTTAAGAGCTGACACTATTTGTGTATGCACAGGAAGCGGGTATTTCCTGTACGCTTCGTCCCTACCGTCCTACGTGATATGGACTCTCCGCTGACTTCAGTCCACAGATGCCTCACAACGTTTTACCTCGTTGACATTGTTCTCAACACGGTACCTCAGGCGAGTAACTTTGAAGTAAATTATGTGTTGGGAAGAATGCTCATGCATTGCTCCAGGTCCCTGTGGAAGTCCGCCAGGTGGTAGCACCGTTTCTCGATGAATTCTTGGATCCGTACGTCCTCTACGTGGTCTTATATACCGCACTACGTTTCTCAAAGATGCTCTGGAAGCAGCATTGTCTCGATTCTAACCTGTCGCTTCATGCTCGCTCTCCGCCAGTTTGACCGCACTGTCGTGGAAACGACGGGCTCTGGTATTGGCCCCCAATTCCGAGAGCATATGGCGTCGACAGTGCTCCAGTTCAGTGCGCAGCCCAGCGAGAGCCTCCCGGACTTGATAGTGTCATTCGCACACCCCGTTCTTGTCGATTCGGATCAGTTCAAACAGGGCCCAGACTCCGCCATTGTCGACAACCAGTCCGAGAGACGGGAAATTGGTACCGTTGCACCAGCGAGTCCAAAGGTGCCGTCAAACCGCTACAGTCCGGACTCCGAGTCTCCGACCCTACGGCCTAGTAGTCAGCCGGACGAATGGGCAGGCTTTGCGTAGCTCGTGAGTGCGCCTTTACTCGGTTGTGCAGTTCTCTGGTACTGAACGACCGTCGGTCAAGATATGTACCGGTGTACGAATGTAAATCTTGCAAAGGTTTTTCTTTATCGCCTCACAGAAAGAGCGGCACCCAGTGGAGCGTTGCGCGAGTACTGGTTGCCACGTTTATGTCCATGAGTTTAATTCTCGACGATCCGAGCCCTAAGCGACCGCGAAACTACTGACTCTAGAAATGCCTTCATGAATTTTTGAGGGTGAGTTTTCCGCGGCCCTCAAGACCCTATCCAACCATGAGCAAGTCCTCCACCGGTGAAGAACCGCTGTTGGAGAAGGTGGTGAGGTCTAGTTTGAAGAACTCGGCCCGAGCAATCTTAGCCTGAACGGCGAGAAGGAGCTGTGGGACGTACGCTTGACTTGGAAAAGTGGCAAACTGGATGAAAAGATTTTAAAATGAAAGGAATAGTACGGTCGCGAAGGAGTATAAGCAGGGACTCAAAACGAAGTTAAGTTGTCGGGTCTATGTGCCGCCGGCCCGATTTTGCCATTTTGGGCGTCTCTATTGGAGGCTGCTAGCACTGGCAGGTGTCGCCAGCACTCTGCGTGGCGACGACAACCTTCTCGACCATCTGGACGGTTCGCAGCATATATGGTACCGCCCTCGACAATTTTTCGCACATCAAACGCCTGCGATTCACCTCCTCCAAGCTTTGGTAGTTTTGAATCGGCCTGACTCACTACCAGCGCATCGTCTCTGTCTGGACCTGGGTAGATAAACTCGACGTTCAACCTTCCTAGGGCCCTGCACGATTTTGCTTGAAAGAGGTTCTAATCAGGACAAAATTACACAGCCATATCTTTAGGTGTTGGGGCCGGACACTGGGCAAACGTTGTTGATACGGCAGACTGTTGGGTGAGTCGCCCACGATGATCTGGATGCGCACGGTGAGTAGCTACTTTCTACAATTTGATGCGTAAGATTCATCGACCTATGTACCACAGTATGCTTGGAGAGAATCCCTCGAATAATTATGGCCTGTGAAATGGTTTGCTATGCGTAGTAGGGGTAGGTCCGTACGGACGTCAGCGCAATCATGGTACGTCGCTCTCTATCCTCGCTCTTCACCTCTGTTTTGGCCTCCCGCGCCTCAACCTCCACCTCTCTCTCCAGGGTTTGACCCGCCATCCATGCAGACGAGGATTCGGAGACATACCGCCTGTCGGTGCCCTATTCCTTGTTCAAGCTGTTGTGCGCATGTAAGAAGAGCACCGTCGCAGACTTCGGCCCCCCTCTCACAGCCTGTACGCGAAGTTTGTCTTCTTCGGGGACCGCGTCCTGGCTGACATCGTCATAACCAGTCTCATAGCAGAAAAACCAAGGTTTTGTCTGAGGAAAAGCGTGCGTCAGGGAGAAAGTGCGGGGTCTGAGGCGAGCGCGCCCTGGCAGAACGAGTGTGCTGGCGGTCTAGAGGCAATGCCTGTGGGAGGGTGAGGCACCGGTACTGCAGGCCGTGGTTCCGGAGAACTGAACGAGGGAGGACCTCATCGTATCCGACACGAGACCGGTGACTTTGGGATCCGGTGTTCAGCGATGCAAAGCGGGGTGCGTTTCTCGATCGTCGGTGGTTCATGGTTCCCCTCCGCCTTCTTCCCCCGCCTTCTCCCAAGACGTAGCAGACCGGCTCACATCGTGCTGTGTGTATGCTCGGACTTGACTCCGACGATCATCGACTGGGATCCAGACCTCTACCATACCTTCCAGGCAGGGCGCTGTCTCGGACATAGTGCTGGCGATCTACAGGTCCTTGTTAGCACCGCAACATCTGCCTTATCTACCAGGTCGCACGGGACGATGTATCGCCGACCGAGGTCCACCTGTTCCTACTCTGGGAGCTGAGCATGGGCCACCTCTTGCTCGCGCACCTCGTCGACTCGACGGATCAGAACGGAGTGAATGCAAATGAGGAGGGCGGGGGCGCGCGAGGAGGCAGTGCGAGTGGAGCGATAGAAGGTTCAGGAGAAGGAGTCTGCGACGTCGTCAACGGTGACGGCAGTTGTTGGCAGCTGTTGGTCGCCAGACTTTATCGCTGAAGGTACCTGTATGACCGGTCCTTCAAGCTCGAGAAGTGGCTGTCGGAATACAACGAGACGTGGCAAGCGTTCTTTCAAGCTTGTAGGCCGCTTGACATGAGCGACGGCGCTCCCGCCACCCCTCGCTCCTAACGGTTCCTTGTTTGGTGGAGTTGCATCGATCTATTGTATCTATATACTTATCCAACCATGGCATGGATGGATAGTAAATTCCCTTCCAACCCTCGCTCTCTCGACAGCCTTCATTCAGCCCAGACCTGATACGATGACTGCGACTCAGTTGCATGTCAGTGCGCCGGAGCTCTTGATGCTGTGAGTGCAGCAGCTTTTATAATGTCTACGACAAGATTGCTGACCTTATGCGTGTTGCTTCCGGAGTCATACCTATGTGACGTCTCGCTTTGGTATCCCTGCTTGCGGTGCGGGTCCCACCCACCACTATTCGCCTACTCCGATGCTAACTCGCAGACATAGCGCTTCTCATGTATGACTGGCTCCTGTGTCTCGGCCAGGAGGGCATGTACATATGGAACTGGCGCTCCCGGAGAGTTACCGTCTCCTCGCTCGTGTATGCACTCAGTCGCTACGCACCGCTCATAGCCAACACCCTGGCTGTTGCCACGGTCTATCCAATGTCGGACCTAATACGCACGCTTGTTGCAACCGTCACGCGTTCTGACGGACTCATCGTGGTCTACGCATGCAGAGGTAATCGTGTTGTCCATTTGCATATATATCGATCTGGACCTCTGACAACTTCTCTCTTGCGATCGCGATAGCTGCAGGGCGACGGTATGGGTTGGAGTAGTGAGGGAAATTCTAGGTGTTATTGGATCCAGCGGTGAGTCCGAGCTTCTGAGAAATATTCAGGGTTAAACTAAACAGGTCTTTAGCCTTTTCTGCTCTGCGAGCATATGCGCTCTTGAACAATTTTCCTCTAGGAGGAAATATGCGGAATATGCACGGTGAGTAGTAGCTCTCTGCACTGGCCGCGGGATCTTTATAATATGTTTTGATCGCCAGACTCTAGGGTGAACTATTCTGGCCAAGAACCTTACTCGTCGCCAACAACGTGGCCTTCAGACCTCGGTGCGATTGCTCGAGCGATCGAGGTATGTCTCCGTCAATCCTGATCCTCACCACAATTCGCCTTTCTCTCTCCACCCGACGACCTCGGTATCACTTTGCGGCGCCTGACCATCTATCCAGCTTGATAGGACCATGTATTGCCACTCGGTGCCGGTACTTGTGTGCTTGTCGCTCAAGCCGTTGTACTCGTGCGTCCGCGCGGACTTCACCCCCATTCTGCAACCTGTGGCGTCGTCGGTGACCAGCTCCTGACAGACGTTGTCACTGCTAGCGGCGTAGCAGTGAAGCGAGGTTCTTGTCCGAGGGGTGGAAGGGCGACCTCTGGCGTGGGGATGAGGTTGTCTTCGTGTTCGAATGAACCTTGGTTGCCGATGGCACGGGACAACGAAGCTGGCTGTGGAGCACAGCGTCTGACAATGACAACGCCATGCACACCGCCGAGCAGATCCCAAGATGGCCTTTGGTCAATCCCTGGAAGACCATCGAGTCCTATTATCACCAGTGCGCTGTCGTCGCCTTGACTACCTCCAGGAACTACTTCGAACATGAGATCGACAACGTCGTCCCCATCATTTTGTCCTCTTCCCCCCTGGTCCCTGAGATGTACCGTCCTGCGTGCGGACTCAGACCCTTTTGCAACATGGGCTGAGCCGGACCTCGACCGCATCACAGGGCGGTACTCTGTGCTCCTCATCCATTACACGCTCGCCGGGAACTAGGAGGCTTGCAGGGCCCGAAGCGTGGTGGCGTCACGTCTTCTGAACGCCACTGCAGCTGTCGACCACGGGGAACATGTTGTTCCATCATCGTTTTTGGAGCATGCTCTATCCCTATTAGAGCCCGTCATCGACCCGATATAACAGAACCGGCTATACTCATATGCAGCAGGGCACTGGGTACGGGGCCGAGCATGGCGGTGGCGGCGGCAGAGGTGTAGTGGGAGAAGAGAGCGTGGTTGCTACTGGCCATCGTTGGTCATCTGTCTCTGTCAGTTGAAGATTCTGTCGTGGCTGTCATATGTAAGTTCAACATCTAGCTGGAAAGATTTCTCACGTGCTTCTATCATCTTTAGATGCTTCGGATTTAGATTCTGCAGGCGACGAGAAGATAGATGGCGAACGCCACACTTTGACCGAAGCAGGTGGCTTTCCTCCTACGTCCTCTCCGCTGTCGCTGCAGCACAAGGCAAGGAGCGACCTCGTGGACTGCTGGTGGTTTCTCGTCTGCTTCGCAACCATTAAGTAAGTGTACACTTATCCTTGGCCCGAAGGCTGACTCGGAGGTGGTGGCTGAGCATAAGAAGTAAGGATGCTGAGATTGTCGACCAGGAATAGTGTGATTACAGTATAAACATCTGCAGGAAGGGTCAGGTCGCGATGCCCCCTAGTTGAGGACGGCCATGCTACAATCACCGAGGCATTGAAGGAACAGACAGAAGTACGGATGGGAGGTAGTAAGCTCATCGAGGTCGCACAAGGTGAGTGTCCTCATCATGGCTTCGTGTATATGACCTATCTTTCCCTTTGGAAGTTAGGTTGAGATGCATGGCAAATCACTGGTCCTGTCGAAAGAATGCGATAGCCCAACAGGTTGCTCACGTGGAGTACTACCAGATCAGGGAACATGGGTGGAAGGGCGGTGATAGCGGACCACCGGTGTGTAGCCTCTGGGTTCTGTCGCGGATACGAGACTGACATATCTTGTATTCTACCTATACAGTGGCATATGGGTCGAAGATTTAGTTCAGTCATTGCAAGTTCTATCCGACGAGTGGTCGCTGTGAGTACCCAGATAACTGTAGTGTATATATATGCGCAGCCCCAGTCCAACGCACTGACCCTCCATGTAACGCCGCTCACTTACAAGCCTATCACCCTCGGTATTCCCTTGGAAGCCCACTCCTAGATCTATGTCGTCCACCTCAAGCATTGCGGAGGAGCTGTCATTTATGTGAGCGTCGTCGCAACCTGATTCCCTGGGCGAGATAGCTAAAGCAACTGTTCGAAACAGTGACACATACTCGTACTGTGTTGTTGCTACTTGTGGTGCGGGTCTTGCATGGTAGTTGCGGTCTTGATGCTAAATTTCACTTATAGTTCTCCTCTCCTATGACTGGCTCCTGTGTCTTGAACAGGAGATAAAGTTAATATGGACGTGGCGTTCTCGAGGAGTAACCCTCGCCTCCCTTGTATATATCTTCACCCGTTATGCGTGGCTCTTGGAGGCTCTCCTCAGTGTCGCAACCATATATCCAATGTCAGACCTAGTACGTTGCCTCTATACTATTGCAGCACTATTCTTTCTGATGGCTCATCATGTTCAACGTAGAGGTATTATTACTCCCCGTTTAATCGATCTATCCCATTTACATTCGCTCCTCCACAACAGCTGCAAGGCGAATATATGGGCTCAGGTGATCATGGAGACACTCGCGCTGATATCTTTCAGCAGTATGTCCAACTTCGCTCACTCAGCTTGTGTATAGTGAACCACACTGATCCTCGACAGCCTTCTCTGCTATTCGAGCATATGCACTGTCCAACAGGAGTAAATGGATAGCCGCGACCATTATCCTTTTGGCGTTACCACCAGTAGCGATGCGTATTGTGAGTGCTTCCGAGTCAACGGTGTTCTTGGTTGTCGGTATGGAATAATTTCCGGACAAGGTTGGATGGGTCTACCAAGTTCCTCTGAATCAACCCATTCCATGGAATTGTGGCGCTTCAAGCTTCCTACCTGCGACACTCTGGATACCGTGAGTTTCGACAGCTCGCATTGTGTATGACTGCACTAATAGACGGCCCATTATTCCCAGTGGTGCGCAGGATATCGATTCATCTTGTTTGCCTAGTACCGAATTCTACGATTCGTAGTGACTCTCGTTATCCGGGTACCGCAGTTAGCGGCAGAGCTTCTGGTTGTCAGCATCACTTGGTGGTATACCTACGAGTCGTATCGCATCCGGAAAGGGGCCAAGCTCGGAAACACGATTAGTGCTCTCCTGCTCTACAACGGCGAGTGGACTTACATATTTCCATCATATTGGTAGCTGACATAACGTGTGAATATCCAGGAAGCATGTATTTTCTGTGCGTTTCCGAAGCTACATGATCCTATAGTTCCTGGTCTCATTTTGAAATCGACAGATTCCTTGCGACGTTGTACATCCTCGACATCATTCTCAACATGGCACCAGTATGTCCATTCACCGCAGATCAAGTGTCAGGATGTATTCTCACACAACCTCCAGGTTCCACCGGCGGCCCAGGATGCGGCAACATTTTTGGAAACGTTCATCGATTCGTACGTCTTCCCGAGACCTTCGATACTGCTGTCGCATCTTGAACAGTCATCTTTTGGACCTCAGCGTAACTTCGGTTCTAATATGTCGCTTCATGCTCTTGCTTCGTCAATTCGACACCAACACGGCGGTGGCGACATGCTCCGGGTTTGGCCCTCAAGTCGAAGAGTATATGGCTTCGACGATGTTTAAGTTCAGTGCCCAACACAGCTACAGTCTTCCAGCCTTCATCTCGTCCTTCGCCCACCCTGTCCATGCCGGCGAATTACAGTTCGAAAATACGGACGTAATTGGCGAGGATGAATACGAGTAGGGAGAGATAGTGGACTGCTGGGACGCCATTATTCCGAAGCCCGAGCCGCAGTATACTGTAGGGAAGGAAGAATGTACTACTGCTGCCATAGGTTGTTGAGCATGAGCACGTGCGGACGGAGGGGACTCACCGTCTACTTACTTTTCATATACTACTGAGGTGCTTCACGCTGCCTGGTTGGGGCAATGATAGCATCGCAGCCCACTTGATCCGGGGAAGCACGAGAAGTTATGCGCAAACCTGTCGACCGTCACGGCGCTGCACTCCAGCGCGCCGCGCCCTCGAGATATAGCCGAGCCCTTGTCGTCGCCCCACATGAGCACCGCCTCCCTGAGGTTCCGATCGAAGACTATCGCTGCTGTCAGCTATGTAACCAGTTCCGGTGTAGTAGTACACGGTGACGTACCAACCCGAGACGTCTGACATCATTGCATCCTAGAGCTCTCGTTTTGGTGTCTCCCGTCCCAGATTGGGACGCCTTCTGTTCGCTTGTTCGCACATGTATATACTCGCCCTTGGGCGGTCGTGATATCCAGGTTTTCCCCCTCTCCCACATCCTACGCTCGACTGCCCTGGACGACCTCTCCCGAGCTCAAACCAGTTTCTCCTTCCACACCGGTCAGCGATCCACTGTGCCTGTCGGTCCCAGAACAATGCACCCGCCGCTACGCACCTGGACCCCGACGATGAGATCTCAGGTCTGTAAAACGGCCGTTTGTAGACTGGTACGAGGGGGAAGCCTGAGGCATTGTTTTGAGGGCTCCGAGTCGTTTCTGAGGCCACCGTAGTACGCACTAGTGAGCCTGTCTCAGGTCCTGGTGAGAGTACGTAAGTAAGTAGTACGGGTGAAAGCAAGTCGTGGCTGGCTATACAGGGTGGTACCTGAAGAGGTTTCATGGTCAGTGTAACAACACAATTCAGGTTCCGCATTGGCCTTACAGTAAAAGCTCGTTGTGTAGACCTTTGAAAGTGCGTTCCAAAGAGTCATGGACATTTGCCGTGGAACTCGGAACGCCGCCCGGCCGGGCGTCTACGTTGCCTATTTCGATTCTCCGCTGCTACCACTGGCGGTGACGACTCCTTGAACTCGTTACTCGATGTCGAAACCCCAAGTCCGGATCTATCCTTGCAATTTCTCTCACGTCTCGTTAATCTTCTCTTGCGATTCCCTTTATCAGCGAGTTCTCGGCCTGTGACTCTAATGGCTTCCCGGGCCTGTGACAGCACATTCTTGACCGGAGAACTGGGCAGAAGATCCTGACGTTCAACCACCTTGGGAACTTTTTATATGTTCCTCCTTATCAATTCACGGTCCGTCGCTCCAGGTGCTGGGATGAAATGTAAGTGTCGATTGTCCTGAGTTAACCTTCCGTCATCTCCCTATTTTCTCCCGAGGCTGCCCTATTCATCCTTCCTTCCATGCCTAAGAGTCGCTAGGCGTCCGTTCATGAGCTGTTATACGGCTTTGCTTCGCTAGATAATGGTGCTGATGCGTGGTGATTAAGACGGCGTCCTCCAGCTCAGTCTCCCGGAGGCCAAGCGCGTACTAGGCGGGATACAGGACAGCTGTGTTTGAAGCTTACTAGAGTCGGGTGAGTGCTTCTCGTGATACGATTCTTCCTTCCGTCCCTATGTTGTCTTCCTTTGTTATTTTCATCAGTGTTTCTCAACTCTTGGTGTCTGTCTGTGTCCATCTACCCCGTTTGCCATATATGCGCTTTCGTTTCCTTTCGTTTCCTTTACCTCCCCATTACTGACCGCAATGCGTCAGACGAATGCCTTCAAGGTGAAGACTTATCGGCCTCAATCTGCAAGGTGAGTGGCTGCTTTCCGCTCCAAGTGAACGATTGGTGGCCGGATGTTAATCAATCACCGGGATCGTGAACCATCTAAGCCAAGGTTGCTCCGAGGCTCGTCGCGAGAAACGCGGCCTTGTTCCACGCGCACGTCAGAAGATCGAGGTACATCTCTGTCCATCTTCATCAAAATCCCGCGTCTGTACCTTTCCCTCCCGCCCGATGACCTCGATCTCACTCCACGGCATCTCAGGCTGTCCTGCCACTCGGACACACACCGCATCTCCGTACCGGTGCTTCTCTACTTTTCTCTCGGACCATTGTACACGCGACCACCCGCGCGTAACCCAGTTCGCTGTCACAGCCCGTTCGCGACGACGAGCTCGTCATTGTCTGCCCTTGGCTCTCCACGAACGTCATGGCCCATCGCCCGATGCAGAAACGAGGTTCGCAGGACCCCGCTTCTGAGGATGAAGAACATGCGTTCACCATGGAGATCGTGTAGAGTTTTCGACCGTTACCCCGGGCAGGCGACGGGAGGGAGAGGCATTGGTACTGCAGGAGATCGAGAGTCGGGTGCAGGTAGAGTTTCCAAGGGGTGAGTCGTTCTTGACGGCGACCGGCTAGGGGTGTGCGCCTTCATGGCCATCGAACGAATGGAACGCTCCCATGCCACCGCGGACGCCACGTATTCTAGACAACCGGGTCCTCGAGCGCGAGGGCGTATGTCCTCGACGGTGCTCCAGTTCGGGGCGCAGCCGAGCGACTGTCTCCCGGCCCTCATCGCGTCCTTTTCTCACCCCGTTCACGTTGATAAGTCCATGCTTGAAATATACCCCGATGCAATTGTCAAGTTGCGAGAGATGCGCCAACAGCGCCGACTCATGATGAAATGTTTTTACATACCTAGACTCGGAGCCACCAATGTCATCCTGAGGACTGCCTCGAGGAGCCTTGCCCTCCCTTTCTTTTTCAAGCACTAGTCAAGAGCAAGTCTCTGTGAGGCATGCCTCTCTACAGAGGCCACCTACGACGCAGAGCATGATCAATTACAAGCTCCGAAAGATGGGAAGGGGTGACTCACTTCGCGAAGTTGTATGTGTCGCTGCACCTGATAGATTCCACACCCTTGGGCCTTGGCCCATGTAAACTCAGCGCCGCTGCACTGCTAACGAGCGTGCATGTAGGCTCGATGTACTGTTTATCGCGCCTTCGCAGTGTGCGTCCCACTGCCATCGCGCCATTTGTGCACCATCGCCTCCTTCAGGCTCTGGTCGAAGATAGTCGCGTCCCTGGTCAAAAGCTGCAGGCCGCTCTCTGGGCGCGACGAGCATGCCATGGCCAGCTGTACAAAAGTGACAATGACATCGTGAGCTGTTCGTTCGTCCATTCCCCTCACATCATGTCATCGCAGAACCGTGATGGTGTTCCTGAACCTTCTTTCGCTCTACTTGCACAGCCCCCCCCATATCTCGGTCTCCAACATTCCGATCGCACATATACGAGCCATGCTGCAATCTGGAGTCGATAGCAGGGACAAGAAAAAGGGAGCGCATGCACGGCTTGTGGCGCAGGAATAGGGAGACCTTGGTGGACAGCATGTCGACTTTTTGGATGAGGTGGATGCTGAGGAGTTATTGAATGCGAAAACATTCGAACGCCTGCACGCTCGAAGATGAACACGCTGCGCCCAGGTACAAACCGTAACTCCTGCAATCAGATCCCAGCGGGCCGCGAACAGCATACTTAATGTTTAGTGCGGGCATGCCACGCCCCAGGGGAAGACGAGGGAAGAGAAGTGGACTGCATTGCAGCCGAGGTCGGCGTTCATCTCGAAAATTGGCGGAGGACGACGGCATGGTTGGCCATGAGCGCATGAGCACTGCAAGGTTGCGAAGCGCATCTGGTCTTTGTTGTCAGATGCTGGATTCCTCTTCTTCGAGTCCTCTGCCCCAGCCTCCCCTTCGACCTTCCAATTTTGCGAAAGCATCCAATACTAGCGTGTCCCTGTCGCACCGCCTACCAAGCGTGTTGAACGGCATCGCCGAACTCAAGGAGAAGGGTCTGGACTCGGTGACGTCTGAGGCCATCGATGATCATCCGTCCAGACACTGCCTCTGCGCAGATCCCTACAATCCGGATGTACACATTGACCGCTTGGTGCATAAGCGTCGTTTGAGTTTCCCCTTTACGCGGCAGTCGTCGGTGAGATGCACTCGCATCCCAACCCTGACTAGGTACGTTCGCAATGTGCGGCAGTACTAGTAGGTAGAGGTGCCTTCCGTCGCCGGTCATCGGTCGCAATGTGGCATCGCTCAACGGACTCATAAGGCCGGTCCTTCAAGCTCCAGTCCGGTGCGTGGAGGAGGTTCATAAGCTTACCCCTGACATCGGTGCGAATGCGGACGCTGAATTGACATGAGGAAGGCAATGCAGCGCTCGTTGGACGACCGCAGCATGATAGGAACTCTTCTGGCCGCGTTCTGAGTACGACCACATTGAACGTTGGAGAAGCCGATAGGAAAGTGCCGCGGGTGGGAGCCGAATGTTGTGCGGACGGCAGGGTGAGTGTCTTCATCCTACCATGTCTCTTGCCTTTGCCAGGTCGGGCCTTGCAGTTGTTAGAACAGTTCTTCCATGCCCCATAGTGCCATGAGTCGAGCGCTTCGAGTTGGTATGCGTTCGGAGAGTATGGTTAGGGTGGCAGTGCCGATTGCAGACCACCGGCGTATAGCCTCTAGCTTCTATGGATGGAGAGTGTAGTGTTCAGATTGACGCATAACGTACGAGTCCATCTTTGCAGTAGCGTGCCGAAAATTGTGCTGACAGGTGTCGTTGGATACATCTGGATGACACCAGCGGCTCGCCGAGAGATGCAGTATGTACCTATAAGCATCCCACCGCGTCACAACCTGACGGCAATTCTCTTCTAACTTTGTCTCCCTGGACCCTCTCCGCTCACCTCAACGTCTGATATAATGTCCACAATTTACGTCAGCCCTGAAGAGTTATCATTTCTGTGAGTGTCCGCTTTCATACTCGTCGTGAGACTGCTAATCGTGGAATAATAGCGACACATTTGGATACTGTATTGCTACTGGATTTGGTGCTGTCCTCCACGCTATCAGCCTTCTCATTTCCCAAGACTAACTTGTGGTTTTAGCGCTTCTTTTCTATGACTGGCTCCTGTGTTTCGACCAGGAATTCAGGTTCATATGGAACTGGGGCTCGCATAAAGTCACGGTCTCGTCGCTGGTGTATGCCTTGACCCGGTATTCACCGCTGATCGAGTTTCTCCTCGGCGTTATGACAATATATCCCATGTCAGACCAAGTACGCATCCTCCCCGCTACCGCCATTCCCTCGCTCACTTATCCGAATGGCGTATACAGAGGTACCTGGCAGTTTGCTACTAACTCTATATGGAGCTAGTATGCCTCTTACTCCTCACTGCAACAGCTGTAAGGCAAATACCTGGGCTCAAATCGTGACGCAGATACTGAACCAGATCGCATTTAGCAGTACGCACAGGAATCTTTCCACAATTGTTGTATGCTGATTGATCTCACCCAGCCTTTTCTGCATTGCGAGCGTATGCACTGTCGAACAGGAGCGTATGGTTGGCAGCTGTAATCATCTTTTTGGCGCTGCCGCCTGTGACAATGCGTATTGTGAGTGCTTCACGGGGAACCAATGCTTGCTACAGTTCCGTGATTCGGTTTGGACATTCGAATAGCTCGTGCAGTTTTACCAAGCTCCCGAAAATCTGCCCAGCCCGCTGAACTGTAGCTCCTCAAGCTCACTATCTCCGGCACTCTCTATCAGGTGTGTTCGACAGTTTGCTTTATACGAGACCATCCCGGTCCTAACAAGAGATATTTTTCCAGTGGTGCGCAGGATACCTCCTTACCCTCATCTTTGTGCGGTTCTCACTTCTATCACGCACAGTGTTTATTGTCACTCGAGGGTCACAGCTTTTGGCAGAGCTGCTCGTGGTCGGCATTACCTGGTGGTACACCTATCAGTCGTATCGCATCCGCCAAGGCGTCGAACTCGGAAAAACGGTTAGCTCTCTTCTTCTCTACAATGGTGAGTCATTCCGCTCTCGGAGCCTCGCTTGTTAGCTGACATAATGTTTGATTGCACAGGAAGCATGTATTTCTTGTGCGCTTCACCTCTATGATGATGCTGTGGTTGGAGGGCCCGGGACTTACCTTGCAAACTACAGATTCCTCGCAATCATGTTCATCCTCGACATCGTCTTTGGTACTCCCGGTATGGTAAGTCGTTTCATGGGAGAACACATTGTCCGGATATATACTCATAAGCACATTGCTTCAGGTCCCTGTGAAGGTCCGGTACGTGGGAACATATTTGGACACATTCATCGATCCGTACGTCTGCCACTCCGGATCCGTTACCGCTCCCCGACGCCGGGTTGTATCCACTTGGTTTTTTCAAGACCGTTGACATGAGTACAGGGCAACCTCACTTCTCACTTGCCACTTCATGCTTTCGCTTCGCCAATTTGACAGCACCGTCGCGTCCACGACAGATTCCAGGCTAGGCCCCCAGCTCCGAGAGCACGTAGCGTCGACGGTGCTCCAGTTCGGGGCGCAGCCCAGCAACAACCTCCCTTCCGCCATCGCATCCTTCGCTCACCCGGTTCATGTCGATGATTCCCTGTTCGAAACAGACTCCGATGCAATAGTCGGCTCCGAGGATGGATCGGAGTGGCCAGAGACACCGGGTGCTGCGGCACAGACTCCGGACACGCCATCTTCCTGGCACAGTACTAGTCCAGCTCAAAAGCAAGGCCTCGGTTCGGAAGCTTCCGTGTAGGCACGATGCCTCAGTGTCCCTATTAATTTGACGGGTGAGCTTTTCGCGGACAATCACAGATTTAAGATGCTCACTGTCGGCGATGATACAGTCTGAGGCGTATCGCAATACATGTACATGTCCCCAATATTGTCTGCAACATAGAGGCATAGTGTTTCGAACGATCGCGAGGCTCGTATATATCGTGTTCGTTGTATTCCTATCCTTGTACGGTTTGTAGGCTTTCTGCGATGGACGAGCTGGTAGTGTAGACGACGGGACGGACTTTGGAATGGGCAGTGCTACGTTCAATCAAGAGTACCCGCGAAAGGGAGTTAATGGTGTTGTTTGCGCAGGACAATGCTGCAGGCGAAATGGCGGGAAACGTCGATGTTATAGCATAGATTCCCCAGTGCGAGCCGACGGAGCAACCCCGTCACCCTATGTAGAACTAGTCGTCCATCTCACACCTGGAAGGATTCAGGCTCTATGCATTGGGGGTTAAGTCATCAGTTCGAGATGGACCACTTCTCGACGCCACATAACCTTAGAAGTATGCCACGGCAAATGTCGAGCGGTGATCCAGTTCAATACGCGGCCTGCCCCTCGGCTGGCATCGCCATGGTGCTGGCTATTGTGTAGCATTCAAGTATCCGACGGATCTCATCCCCAAATACATAGTCGGTCTATGTGCGTATATATTCCATCAGTGTTGTCTTAAGGGCTGCTTCGATCTCCTTCGCTGTAGACCACCTACGACGACTCCCGCTTCCAGACTTCGTGTCCACGCACCCAGGTGCCAAGGACCTTGCCCTTGCGGTCGAGCACGACGAGGTCGGCGTCCGCCCCAGGGCGGAGCGTGCCCTTCTTATGCTCGATGCCGAGACACCTGCAACCCAATGCTGTCAGCATCAAGCCCTAACCCAACATCCATTACAACGTTGAAAAAATGGAAAACTCACTTCGCAGGGTTGTACGTCGCGCACTTGATCGCCTCGCCGAGCGAGCACCCGGTGAAGCGCGAGAAGTTGCGCACGCACTTGTCGAGCGTCACGACGCTGCCCGCGAGCGTGTCCGTGCCCTCGAGATAGAGCTTGTCGCCGGCCTTGACGAAGCGCTTCCCGTCGCGCCACTCGTGCACGCCGTCCTTGAGGTTAGGGTCGAGGATCTTCATTGCGTCCGTGATGAGCACGCAGCCCTCCGGGTACGACGAGTACGCAAGCTACAATCAACTGCGTTAGCTCTATCCCTTGACGGGATACAGTCGCTAGAAATACGCACGCGAACGGAGTTGGGATGCGAGTGGATCCCGTCGACGATCATCTCGTAGAACGGCCGCTCAAACGACATCTCCGCGACCTTGCCCTTCTGCAGGCTCAGCTCGCCGATATCGTGCGCACGCAGCACCGGAGTCTGGGGAGGGGTCTGGACGTCGTCGAATGCCTCCGACGTCGCCTGCGGGCCCTTCTCAGCCGCGGCGCGCTTCACGCCGCTCGGGACGCGGTGGAGCGCAGACGCGCCAGTCGGGAACGTCGGCGAGACTGGCGAGGTCGGCGGGGAGGAGAGGTGCGGCGACGCCCCGAGGAGGCCGATGATGGATGGGTCGCGGTGGTGCAGTTGAGGCATCGCGTTGAACAGATGGGTGATGAGGCGCGCGCCGGACTGGACGGCCGCGGTCGCGAGGCCAGTCGATGCGATACTGCGAAGAAGGCGCGGTTAAACATGCGGAGCTGAAGACACAAGAAGATATAAACCGACCTGTGTCCGATGGAGAAGACGATCCCGCGGCGAGTGAGCTCCTCGATCGAGCTGCCGACGCCCTCCACTTCTGGGGCGGCGGTGATGACGCGGACGCCGACCGGACCGTCTTCGCCCTCACCGGCCATGAGCCAGTCCTCGGTCACCGCGAGGTTCTCTGCGCCGTAGACCTCATCAAAGGACTTCAACCCGTTCTGGGCCGAGAGGAGGAACTGAGGCGCGTGGGCGCCACGCTTCGCGAACTGGATGAACGGGCCTTCGGCATGCCAACCAAGGAGGGTGGCAGACCCCGTGGACGAGTACGGACGGAGTAGATGGAGGAGCTTCGGGTAGAGCGAACGCTCCTGGGTCTGTGTGCCGAAATATAATCAGCGAACCAGTTCGACAAGCTCATGACATTACAGGACAAAAGATGCGAATAAACTGGATGACGCGCATTGTGGTTCTTGAAGGATAGTACGAAGACGAGAGGGTCGTCAAAGGAAGATCGACAACGAGTACCGCTCCACACGATCATAACAGAAACCAGGGGAACAAGACGTGGATACACGCAGCACGAGATACAAAGGGTGCACTGGACACACATGAGCCTCCTCGACAGCAAACACAAAGATTTCAGACGCAAAGTTGGCACGACGACACCCAGTGAGCTGACCGGTATTCGTCCAGAAAAAAGGGAGAAATAGAAAACCAGGAGCATTGTGAACGCCAGTGGTGAACGATGCCGGTACGAAGGACGAAAATAACAGCGTTCACGGTTGAAGCGTTCAGGGTCCAAGAAGCGCATACATGCACCGTCTGACCGGTATGCTCCTTGAAGACGATCTTCCCCATCCCGGAACAAAAACGGTTCCACAGACACGTACCCATGAACGTGCATCGTACAAGTTCGTTTAGCGGGACGCCAAGGGCATCCCACGGGACGATCCTCCGCAAAGCCAAATGGAGGCGCTTGGGGGAAGACACTAGAAACTCACGATAATAGTAGGCAGCAGCCTCCCCGCGTACATTTCAGCACAACGCTCGCACATATATCGGACAAGACACTCACGAAGTCACGCCCGTCTCGACAATCTTCTCCGCCACAGTGCGAAGGCCGGCCCTGTATGCCTCGTCGTCTCCCTCGTAGATCGAGAAATCGAAGTTATATGCGCCGTTGATCTGGATGTCGATGAATCCCGGGCTGTCATCTGTGTTGAGAAGGCCGCAGCATACGATAGCGACGCATATACGCACCTCAGGATGTTCCCGCCGAGATCGATGACTCTATCCGGCCTCTCCTTACGAAGGAAGAAGGTCTTCTGCGAATCGAGGATAACGCCACGCCGCTCGTCGATCCAGAGGTCCTTGTGAACGAGCGCACCATCCTCTTGCGGGAGGAGGCAGTTGGTGAAACAGATGAGGCCGTTCGGGGACGTCATGGTATAATTCAAGGTGGAGTGCGCAGGGGAAGAAGTGGTTGTTGGGGGGTAAAACTAGGCCGGAGGTTGGGGGAGGCGGGTTTTATGATGCGGCAGCACAAGGCACATGAGTCGATGGGCCTGCTGAGCGGGGGACCATATGGCTCCTGACTTATCCGGCATGGTTGACGAACGTTCTTCCCGGGATGCCGGATACTTCTCGATGCTCGTTGGCTGCGACCGCAATTGGACCGAATCGAGGCCACCGGGGACGGAAGAGGGAAGAAGCAGCTGAAGATGAGTGTAGATCGTCGTCGTGAGAGGGGGGAGGGGGAGCTCATCGATGGCGGAAACAAGCCCGACGAATGGGCGCCTTTCTCGGCGACGCCCGCAGCTGTGCGCCCTGGCGTGAAACCTGCCTCCATATCATGATGCACGGTACCGTTGATTCTGCCAGAGAGCAGCAGAGAGCTTTCTCATCATTTACAGCGCCTTGCATAATTCCGTGAACGCGCTGATTTTTTCGATGGGCGTCTAATCCCTCGGGTCACGGTCACAGGTCGCTTAGTCACTACTCAACGCCGCGCCTGCGGCGGAGGTCTGACGTGTCCCATCATCTCTCCCTGTCCCTGTACCTCCCAGGCGAAGGTGGGGATCACAAATATACCTTCATTGTCTTGAATATACCTCGTATGTGCCCTGCAAAGCATCAAAACCTTTCCCCAAACTTCCTAGCATGGTCAGTAGCTCAGCAAATATCTCTCGAGTCTCTGATTTGGCAGATGGACGCTTTTCATTGCTTTCAATCCTCCTCCTCACTGGTTTCACATTCAGAACATGCAGAAGCTGCGGACTGGTGCACGGACCACTGCAAGAATAGATAAATTCTCGCCAGGTGCGTACAGTATCTCTTCCATCTCCCCCCTCTTCCTCCCTACCATGTCTAGACCGGCACGTTGGACAGAGAGCGGTCCTCCTGGCTCAGACTTCCATGAAATCATTGTCCTCCCCACCGTCGCTCCGGAGCTTGCACGTCAAGATGCATCCGGCGCTCCGTCCTCTGTCTCCGCCACTGGAGAAGAGGCTTCTGAGTCGCAGGAAGCACCGTTGCCAGACCCTGCCCGTGGTGAGTTTTACGTTGTGTCTACAGAACGGAGTGACAGTCTCTGACATCTACTTGTAGACCGCCTTTTCTTCGTGAATGTCACGGTGGGAGTAACGAAGGCCTCGCCGCTGAGTTCCAAGGGCAAGGCGACGAAGCCTCAGCGCCAGGAAGAGACAAAGCCCACCACTGTCGAGCACCCGGTCTTCTCAATGTCTCGTGGCCAGTTCATTACAGCTGCGCTGGCCGCTCACCGCCTGGATCAGACGTATAAGCCTGGCGAGCACACTGGCCCTCCAATGCAAATATATTGGATGGGATCTCCGTACGTGCTCCATGTTTCGCTTTTGTGATATGTTCTTGACCATTGCCCGGCTTACGGTGCCTGGTACTAGAGGTGGCAAGGGTCATGCCCCTTTGATCCATACAGACGACGAGTGGAAATCCCTACTCCGTCAGCTACGTGCCAAGCGCACTGCGACCACCGTCAACGTCATCTTTGATCTCAATAACATGGCTGGGTGGGGGATAAAACAGGTACGTGTCTCTATCGTGCTAGTTTGCGATGATACTAGTTCCCTCAACGGACACACAGCCCTTATCTGTCGATGCAGAGCCACAGCTCGAGCTTTCTTTCGGTACATCTGTGCGTCTTCTCACTCTGGTCCTTGTGTGCCTTTCAAGTTGATAGTGTCTTGTTCTAGGTTCCGAGCGTCGATTCATATGGACCGGAAGCACGCGCTCAAGCGCAGGCAGCGAAGGAGATCACCAGGTACTGGAAGTGTAACGAGCACCAGATGCCGTGCTTCATTGGCTTGGGCCAGCACATTCAGATCACCCCTGTTCGTCTCAAGCCATGGTCGTTGGCTGTCGCTGCAGGTGCTGTCGGTCCCGCTGATCCCCCGCCGGCGGCGCTTCTCGAGGAGTGGTCGGGCAGGGCTCTCTCTATGCCGAAGGCTCGTGGACGGACTGGTCCAGGGCCAGCCCTAACTCCACCTCCTCTCGCCCCTTTGGGTGATGCGGGTGCTGGTGCTGCAGCAGCGGTGATGGCTGCTGTCATGCCCTTGCTCACAATGGTTGTCGAGCGTGGGCTCGGCGGGCGTGCACTTCCCTCCATAGACACCACTCCTGCTTCTGTTGCCAGCGATGTCACTGTTCCTGTAGCCAGCCACATCGCTGCTCCTGTCGCTGGGCGCTCTTCCACCCCTTCCACTCCAATTCGTGTCGCTCCTATAGCACCCTCTACTCCTACGTCTACTACCACTTCTACCCACACACCAGCCTCTCTCGACGCCACGCCTATCCATTCCCACTCTCACACACCTGTGTTCAATATGCCCCGGTCCTCGCCTCCCCCCGAAATCAACGAGGAGCTCACACGTTGCCTCGAGAGCTTTGGGCGCGTTCGCGGCGTTCCGCCGAGCATCATTGATGTGGCGATCGGCACTCTTTCCGATCTCTCCTACACTCCTGATAGCATCGCAGCAGTCACCGTCAAGCGTCTTCAGGAACTCCTTCCTGACATGCCCGAGGGTCAAGTGATCGCTCTGCAGAAATATGCTGATGATTGGTACAACAAGATTATAGCCAAGCGTGCTCGTCATTCTCTATAATAGCCAAATGTACTCGTTGTTTGCTCTGATTCCTATCTTATTTATGTGTTTGATCCCACCACTCCTTCCAAAATATACATAACATACAATTCTCGTCTAGTCATTGATATATCCACAATCTTCAAACCACATGCGTGCTTTTTCTGCCGTAACCGAAGCCGCTGCCTGGTGGATAAGCCAGGGCAATTCCCGGGAGTGCGTAAACATGCCCTCGTTCCTCCGAAGCCAAGCCTTGATAGAGGAAAAGGCTTCTTCAATCGGATTGAAGTCAGGAGAGTATGGCGGTAAATAGATCAGCTTGGCTCCTACAAGCGGGTTCAAATAAAATCACAGGACATTTTCTAGAGCAATTACTTACCACATTCATCTTCAATGAGATGGCGGATGTCCTCGTCATGGTGGATAGCGCAATTGTCAATGATCACAATGCTACGCTTTGCAGGGAAGGGATTTAACTTTGGTGCCTGCAATCTAATGCATAAGACGATCCGAACGCTAACAGGACGGTAGCTAGCTGCTCGTACCACATTATTCCGCAAAAATTCAATAAACTTCTCCTTGTTGACAGAACCCTCAAAAATATCGAGTGCGATGATTCCATCCACAGTGAGAGCGGGCAGGATAGAGAAGCATGTTCCACGAAGAAAAGCGCCACGGCTAACGCATGGTATCCCAGTATGGGACCATCCATGATTGCGCTGGACTGTGTGGTTGTCCACGGCACTCTCATCCAGGAATACAAACAGCTCTGGGTCATCATAATCCACCATTTCTAACCTCCATAACATCCGCAACTCCTCGTCCCGCTCCAAAGCCGCCTTCGAGACACCCTTCCAGCTCATCCCTTCGTTCCGCAATGCCCGAGAGATCGTAGCGATCGAGACGTGAAGGTTGCGCACCTTGGCCAACCTGTCTTGGATCTCATCGAGGTACAGCGTATGATTTGCAGCAAGGGTTTGCTGAAGGAAGGCGTGGTCATCGTGATTGAAGTATGGGGGACGTCCAGTTCGCTGCTTCGTGGGGTCGATGACAGTGCCGTAGTCGCGATAGATGCCGATAACCTTGGAGACTAGGCCCTTAGAGACTTTAAGGGTGTCTGCAATCTCCTGCATAGACCAGTCGTCATTATTGTAGAGGTTTACGATGCGCTGTTTGAGGTCGACAGAGATAGCAGGAGTCATTGCAGCCAGGATGTACAGGGAACCGGCGAGGTCACGGTTGCGCGCGGTTGCTCCAGGCATCGATGTGACAGCCATTACATCAATGCGCGTCACGGAAACTGCGCCTGTGACGGCGGGCGTCCTAATTTGGGGGGATAGACGCCCATCGAAAAAAATCGGCGCGTTCACGGAATTATGCAAGGCGCTGTATTGCGTTACCGATGGATTCAGACCGTTGCCATGCTGTACAAAAGCGATGGAACTCTCCACCATGCTCCTTCGTATCCTTTCCGCGTCGTCTTCGAGTTCTTTCAGTCTTGCAATACCACCGATCGATCACCAGCAGCTCCGGCCTACGCCATGTTCTACCACACGAACAAGCACCATATCTATGCCTTCGCGGCTGTGGGTGTCTCATACATGATCCTAGTATTCAAACTTACCCACCATCAAAAGGACCGCATGCCTTTCCCGAAGTACCCTGGTCGGATTACCTGCGCAATCAACTGGTCCCTTTCGCCGTCTTGAAGACCGCTTATAGGAAGTGTGTAATGCATACGTGTGAGTACGTTCTAGTTATACGTGCCATACGCAGGTCGAGTTTGGGTCGCGTGAGGAAACCATGTGGTCGATGCCACAGAAGGTCCTTCTCCACATTGTGTTTGTCTCTCCTCGGCTTCTCTCCCCTTCACTGTACCTCTGCGCCAACGCTTCATCTTATCTGTTACCGTCGTCACGGATACCATCTAACGAGTGCTAACATTACCTCATCTCCAGCTCCAGCTCTGGTGCAGCTATGTGCTTGCATGCAGAAAGCGGATGTAGCATAGTTTACGGAATGCCTTTGCGCATGCTCGGTGCCGAGAGAAGCCAGGTAACGTCAGGGTAACGGCCCATCCCACGTCCATCCACCCGTCCATCCAACGATCCATGTTTCAGCCTCATACTTAAGGCCTATCATCACTGGCAGTCTATTTAAGCGCATGCACTACGTGCGAAATTCGCGAGCTATAGACGACTTGACAGTCTGCCACCCAGCCACAAAACCCGCCCCTTCCTCTGCTCCCTCAACAGTGCGGTACCGATCCGAAGCAATGACTTTACTACCAATCGCCGATGATTATGATGAGAGTACTCTCTGTGAGTATTCCGTAACTATCCATTTCACGCAAGGAGATCATAACTGACGTTGGCCGTGGGGCTCAAGACTAGCAGTGAATTATTGCGTCTTCGCTATGTTTGGTATGTCCCTTGATGACCGACGGACTCAAAGTTCGGGCGATATACTGACCATCCAATCCTTTTAGCGATTCTCATGTACGACTAGCTCATCCGGATCAACGATGAAGCCCGCCTATTCTGGGGGCTTCGCAAAGGCCAGAAGCCTCCGATCGCAGTGCTCACCTACGCGCTAAGCCGCTATGCACCCATCATCCAATTCTCCATCCTCGTTCGCTCGATATATCCAATGTCTCAAATGGTATTTTCCGGCGCCCTATATGTTATGATTCCTCCGAGTTTACTGATCCTGGCGTTGGCAGGAGTACGGCCCCTCTTCCACATCTGGTCCATGGCATATTTGCTCATCGGAAGGCTTTTCGCAGATGCCACGTCAACAACGTCATACAGGCAGGGGCGGGGCTTCTCTCCATACTCAGTCCAACGAGTGAGTGCCTTATCGTCTATCTTACTGAGCCTTAGTTGACGGGATGCTGGCTAGTCTTCTCGACTCTTCGAGTCTATGCGTTATCCGGAGGGAACCGGGTCCTGGCTACCATCGCGTTTCTGTTTTGCTGCGTACCCTTCGGCATCAACATGGTTCGTCTGGCCCCATACACAATCGCCCTGAAAGGTGTACTGACTGGACCCGATCAGATGAACGAGCTTAGGTTTGTAAGGGCCGTCAATATGAATCCTCCTTTCAACTGCAGCGGCAGGCAGACAATGTCGAAGGATCTCTTATATGGGTAAGGTTTTGTCAAACAACGTTCATACGGATTCTCAAGATCTCACCTCCTGGCCTGTTCGACCATCGCGCCCACCCGAAGAGGTGCGTGGGTTTGCCCTGGGGCCAGCGAAATGGGATGTTGATGTTCGTGACGCGTCCCGGTACAGTCACCATAGCATCCAGGACGTCCCTCATTACTGGGGATCTCATCGTCCTTCTTGTCACCTGGATGAACACATACACGGTGTGCCGCGTGAAGCGCGCGGCGTCCGGTGGACAGTCGATCGTTCAAGTCATGCTGTATAACGGTGCGGACGGCAGACCCTCCCTGAATCCACACATTGACCTGGAACGCAGGGTGCTTTTGTTTCATGTAAGGCCTTGTCCAGGGACGCTTCCTTTTCTCATCTCCGCTTACGATTCCATCCTCTCAGCGTGATCACTTCGATGAACACTGCACAGATGGTCATCGCCACGCTGAAGGTGTGCTCTCAATCTCCCCGTGAACCTGCTCTCCCGACGATACTGACAGGCTTGTACCCCTCAGATCCAATCAGTGCTCAACATCTGCGGCTACGTCAACCTCTTCATCACCCCGTACGTCGCTCGCTTTTCCTCTGCTCCGAATACCCGGCCAACCGGTGACTACAAGGATCACGTCGCTCCTCATCTGCCACTTCCTTCTCGACCTGCACAACACAGACAGCGCTCTGGCGTACACGTCGTCGCCGACAGACATCTCCCCCGTTCAGTTCGCAGTGCACCGCTCCTCCCCGAGCATGACCACGCTGTCCAGCTCGGCGGAGTCGACGTTCGGCGACGACGATCCTCTGCATTGCAGGGAACATGCCGCGTCCGGCGCGCTGTCGGGAGGCACCGAGTCCCTGCGATGACACGCATGAAGATCAGGAGCGAACGAGAGGACCATATACCTGTTTATCGAAGTGCATACAACCCAGCCGAATTCATATTCATCGGCGGCCGTCCGAACGTGTTTTCAAACCCGGTTCGAGATCAGCCTCAAGCTCTCTCAGGCTCCCCATGTGCCACCTCTACACGAGAAGGTCAACATCTGACCAAAGTCGGGCACAACCGTGGCGCAAAGAGCTCGAGCCTTCCGCGCAGGACACCGCAGGAGTCGAGGCCGCAGGTCGCGCTTTTCGTATGTGTACTATGGTTTAACATGGGCGGAGCACGTGCGATCCTTGTGTGGGGAGGGGGGGCAACGGGAGCCGTCGACCCTCCAGAGTGGTTTTCTTAATACCCATTCCCGGAAGCCAACTCGGCAGGCGGCGTAAAATGGGAAACAGCTCCATCGGGTGCCCCGGAGGTAGAACGACAAGATCGACAAAACCTCTCAGTCGCTCTACGGCGTCGTAAGGTTCCGTGTCGTCCTGCTGATCACGAGTGTCCATGTCTATGCCATAGATAGGGTCATCGTCGAGCAACTGTCTACGCCACTGGCTCCAGTGAAGGACTCCTCCAGCGGGTTCTTTGGCAGATCGACAAGGTGGGAATAGTTCCCATCTTCGGGCAGTGTTAAAGCGTAGGATTGAGGGATAAGCTGGGCTTACAAGCACAGGGGATCGTCATGGCCCTTGGGTTCCGATTCAGCTCCGGGTTTCGTAGCGTAATATTCGCTAGCGCTAGCGCCAGAGCCGGGGTTTGGCGCTTGTGACTGCCACGTCTTCGGTTCATACCGCCAGCCTCTTGAAATCTCTTAAAATGCTCGTTGCGCTTCTCCTTCCACCTAGTTGTTTGATCGCTGGAGGGCTATCTTTCTGTTGACTCCTACCCACAGTTTTTGTTCTCTCGACCCAGGCACCCACCGAGCTTCAAAGAATCAGCAAGTGCTCAGCGGTCTCATGCCGTGATTTGTGGTAGCGCTATGTGAGGAGGATGATATGCCGTGGATGACGATCTCGAGAGCGGAGAAGTCGCACTATGCTGGTATGTGACTATCGACTACACCTGTCATGGTTCTATGGATAGATATGGAGGGGCCTCTTCAACGGAGCGGTTATCGTGGCACGGTGTCGCTGAGTTGTCAGGTGTGTGCTTTCTCTCATCTTGTGGACCACGCGAGGTTGACTTCTTATTGCAGACCGTCCTTGGCGTGTCTGTCGTGATCGGGACCTCCAGACATCCTCTCGATGCTGCCAAATGTACATAAGCTAATAACATTTCGAACCTACCACTGCCTTCCGACCCCAGCACCGCCAATGTGTCTTCCCCACAGTTTGAATGCCCACGGTCGGATGCTATGGAACAAGCTCTAAGCTCTAGGTTTGTCTCGCGGCGCTGGCTCTCAGCGCGCCGTTCTTCGGCGACCTACCGCAGCACCCCCAACCCGTCCTCCCACCGGAAGCGATCGTGTCGTGCGCCCGCCATCCCCATCCGGCCATATCGTCTTCATATTCTACTTCCGATTTCCATTCCAGGTGCCTCGCCCGTCTTCGAAGGTTCACATGTGTGCACGCCGTGCATGCGGAGCCCTCGTGTCCGCCACGCCGCAAGCTGTGAGTTCGTATATCTGGCAGGTACCATCTTTCGCCCACCGTGCTTCTCTCCTAGCCCAATCCCAATCTCTGCTGCCCGCATTGCAGCGCCCACGGAAACTCTCCTGCGCCCCCAACTCGATACAGCCGCCATGTCCCACAAGCTCTCGCCGTCCGTTTCGAGCGGCGGCTCCCCGTTATCTGCGGTCGGCGGCAGCGGCGGTGGAAGCGTTCTCGCAGCGCTCACTGCGGCACCGGCGGAAGTCGCTGCGGCAGCAGAGATCATAGAAAAGATGAAGGGCTCGCTGGGAAGCTTCGGGGTGAGTCCGTCCCCGATTCCGAATCCTCAGTTTCGCGCGCCATGGATCCCTACTCCGACTCCGACTGGCACGAATCCGTCCTGTCCATGATCTCGCACCGCGCGTTTGCTGATGTGCTGGAGATACAGAAGACGCTCGACTCGCTGGGCGAGCAGACCGTCCAGATGATACAGGTCGGGGGGCAGGCGGAGATCACGAACCATATCAACAGGTGCGTACCCCTGTCCATCGTGTAGGCAATACTTCCGGTATGAGTCCTGAGGAATCGATGGCGATTACAGCATACGATGCCACATGGACAAAGCGGACGAACGGCAGCAAGAACAGGTGCGAGGGATCGAAGGCAAGTGCGACCCTCAGGTTATCTGGTGCTGGACGATCGCTAACCGTTGACGCTCCTGGCCCTTTTTCGTGCCAGAGCTGCTCTGGAAGGTTCTTGAGCAGGACGTGATCGAGCATCTGACAGCGCTCAGTACGTCGCGCGTCAACCAGCTGTACTTTTGAGTTCGCTGACTTTACCTTTACCCTTAATTATGCTCGAACGGCACAGTTCAGGACGGCATCCTCGAGGAGATCGATGCCATCGTCCAGGAGGAGGTCGCGCGCCAGTGCCCTGCGTTTATTCCACAGAATCTCCAGGACGAACTGCGGGCATCGCAGAGGGAGCTCGAGAAGGTGCAAAGAGCACTTCACGACTCGTGCGTTACTTCTGCTTCTACACGCCGGGGTTGGATGTATCCATTTGCTGACCGTATTCTGGACGCACACAGGGAGAGTCGGCGGGCAAACTCAACTCTGCGCTCACATCGCCTCCACGAGAAGGTGCATCCCTTGCACAACTCGACGGGCGAGATTAGCAACCGCTTCCCGTTGACACTAGGCGATATGTTTGGCATCCCTGGTACGTCCTCGTTCCTATGCTGGGTCTTGCTAGCGTTCATCCCGTGCCCCTAGCGGAGACTGCGAAAGCGCTTCTCGAGGAGTACGGCCTGGAGGTGTCGGAGTCGCGGGAGAAGAACATCAACACGTTTATGTGCCACTGCGGCGTTCAGTATCAGCTCGTACGTCTCTTCTCGCTCGCCCTTAGCCTCGGATTTGTGCGATGTCACTGACGCCAGTGATCCTGCGCGAAGATCCCGACCGAGGGCGGTCCAACGCCGTGCCGGATACATGCTAGCGCATCATGAGGAGCTTGAGACGAAGTGGAGAGCCGTCGCTGCAGACGGCGAGGGCTGTATGATGATTTGACACTTGACCGGGTCTTGGACTTGACGTTTCTTGTATAACACGGAGATATCTTGACACGTTATCCATCCCGCTCCACTCCGAGTCATGCCCCCAACATCAAAAAACCAGGCCCGTAACCTGCAGACGGCCGCACCGCACCGCATGCTCGCCCAAGTTGGTCCACAGGCAGGAGGGCGCAGTGTCATGCTTTAACGACGGGCAGGTGGTACATGAGAATCCCCCAAACCCTCCGTTCACCTGGAAGCTGGACCCAACTGCGGTGGTGGCGGTGATGACGGTCCGACTGCCCGGGCTCTGAGCGTCTACGTTGCCAAAAGAAGGCTTGTGTGATGTGGCAGCGCGCTCCGAGTCTCTTGTTCTCCTTGTTCAAGGCTTCAAACATCGACGAGTTATCATTCGATGGCGGATGAGGTGAGTGTGTTAGGTCCCGGCATACTAAATCTAACCTAGCTTTCGTTATCTTCAACGAGCACAGAGTACACTCCGAGTCGGACAGAATCCCGGCCTTCAACTGTCTCAGCCTGCCAAGGTTGTCGACCTGGCACTGAAAGTGTACTTAATCCGACCCTCTTAGACCCCCAGTCACGTAACTTGCTCCGTCGGGAGGTGCCCCTCGGGTACGATCGCATCTTACTCGGCTTGCACATTGCTTGTGCACAACTCCGAGACCGCGCCGGTAAGCTCTACCGAAGAAAGTACAGTGTCAAGCCGTGTTACAGGTGAGAAATTCTTATACTCTGCTGGACGCTGTACGGAGCATGGAGGAGGGATAGACCAAAGCTACACCGGCTGCGATAAGCAGTGACTTTCTTCCGAAAATGGTTGTGATGCATATGCTGGCTGCCGCATTAACGTGGCGGTTCATAGTTCAATGCCACACCGCCAAATATTTGGATATTGGCAATCCAACGGTGCTAACCCGGTTGCCAGAGGGCTGCTGTAATCCCGGGTGGGGCTATGAAACTCATGACCTTGTCTTCTGGACCCCGAAGACACCGCCGAGTACGTAAACGACCAACCATTCGGCGCGCTTCTCGCACTGTCATGTCAGTCCTATCCGCCATGCATGCTCCACTCGAGTCCTTCAGTCTAGCTAACGCGCCACGATATCCAGACGACTTCGTCGATGGGCCCTTGTTGGGGGTGCCAGTGGGCCATCCAAGGGCGTGGAGACGATGAACGCATCGGGTCTCCATTATCTTGAGTTTCAAATTTCTTCCCGCAACCTCGCGTCTCCACTCCTCGTTACATTTCGGACGGCGGTGAACAGCCATCATTTTCTGCACCCGTTTTGGAGGCCTCGCGGAGACCCGGACGATTGCGAAATATAAGTTCCTCACCATGGCACCACCCCACGGGATTCCTCCTTCGCACCCGTCTTCCTTGGTGCACCCTTTCGTCCACGTCCGCATCCAAATACAATGTCCGCCACTGACGTGAGCGCGGAGGAGCTGGAATCTGTGTGAGTCTACCAAGATTTACTTTGTGCCCACCGTGTTAGCTCTGACCCTTTGGGCAACAGCTACAGGACGATATACTGCGTATACGCCGCGTGCAGTGCGCCTCCTCACCGCTGTGTTCCTCTCGCTTCTCAGCCCTGATTTCCTCCGCCTTTTAGTGATCCTCATTTACGACTGGATCCTGTGCCTCGGTGACGAGGTCCGATTTGTATGGAGCTCTAACTCGGGAGTCACCGGCACCTCGCTGGTGTACCTCTGTAGCCGCTACATGCTGCTCATACAGACCTTCCTAGCCGTCGTTACGGCTTATCCTATGTCGGACCTGGTACGTATCCGTCTTCCCCTCCTGCATCGATCCCCGGACGATTACTAATGTGCATGTAGAGGTAACTACTCCGGAATTGGGCGAGCACCACGTTTGCTTACACCGGTTTCTCTCCTATAGCTGCCGAACGTTGGGATGGACCCAGACTGCAACCGGAATCGTAGGTGCGATCGCGTTCGCAGGTACGTCCGAAGCATATCTCACGAGTCACCGGGTTGAGACTGAACGGTCTTCCAGCATTCTCCGCTCTGCGTGCATACGCCTTGTCTAATAGGAGTTTGGTCTTGGCTGTGGCGATCGTCCTTTTGGCGCTACCACCGACCGTGATTCGCATTGTAAGCCTGTTTGGCTGTCAAACTTCGTCGCCAGTAAATCATTTTCGGTGAAAGATCCAAGGTGTCAACAGCGACTTTGAGAACCTGCCCAGCCCGTTCAATTGCAGTGTATCGAATACCTTGTCACCAGCGCTCTCTATCAGGTATGTTTCGTAAGACATTCTGTCCATGACAATGCTAACGTACCGACGCCAACCCTTGCAGTAGTATGTAGGGCGTTAGTAGATACGCCTTCCACCGTACTTACTTGGGCTGCTTCTAGTTACCCTTATTACACGGGCGTCGCAACTCGCGGCGGAGCTGCTTGTCATCATCATCACCTGGTGGTACACCTTCCAGTCGTATCGGCTTCGGAAGCACGGCATCAAGGGTGCAAAGTCGATCAGTTCCGTCCTTGTCTATAACGGCGAGTGGTTTCCTCGATCGTCGTCCTCGCACCGGTCTGAATGTTCGACGTCCAGGAAGCCTCTATTTCTTGTGAGCTCCGATCTGCCCTTAAGGCGGTGTCGTACCTGACGCTTACGGCAATTTCGACAGATTTCTCGCAACCTTGTACATCCTGGATATCATTTTCAACACCGCCACGGTACGTCCTGCCACTGCAGATCACTGTTTCCTCACACGGACCCTCGTCTAGGTCTCGGACAACGTCTTGGCCGCTGATAATCTCCTTGTCCTGTTCTACGACCCGTGAGTTCCCTCCGCAACACTTCTCGCCACTGGCAGCCCCGCTCCGTTTCCTAACAACGCTCTGCCCCTTACGTGCACAGCATAACGTCAATCCTCGTCTGCCACTTCATACTCTCCCTCCGCCGCTTCGACAGCAGGTCCACCGCAGCAACCTACACCGGAGCCGAATCCGAATCTCGAGAGCACACGCAGTCGCAGAGCATGCTGCAGTTCGCCGCGCAGCCGAGCGACACCCTCCCGTCGTTCATCGCGTCCTTCGCGCAGCCCGTCCACACCGAGTCGCTGTGGTCCGAGACAGACTCCTTGGACCCCGACGCGACCGTGGACGGCGATCACTCGGCCAAACGGCGGGGTAGAGACATAGAGTTGGGGGCGGTGGAGGGAAAGATGCGCGGCGGAGAAAGCGCCATAGCGCTGCCATGATGAGATCGAAGCCGTGCGGTGGAAGGCTCGGTACATATAGTGTAGGTTCGTGGGTCGGCTTTTGCGCGGGCGAGTCGCTGACTGACCGGTGACCGTTGATCATGATGCATACGAGATAGGCACTGGCTGGCTGTGGGGTCTTGTCGGCTTTAATCCTCAAGTCCCTTAATCTATCTTCGTTGTATGAAAGCTATGCGTTTGCGGAGATGAATGACTGAAGGAGGGCTTTCGGGAAGCGACCATGTTCCCTCCCGCCTTGTTCGGGGTAGGGGACAGCGCAGCGGAGGTACTATCACCGTCTTTCTTTCCGCAGTTGGTCTCCGTCTCTCGCGGCTGCCCGCGGTGAATGGAGCGAGCTAGGCCCCCAACCGTAGTGAGTACCTGCGTCGGTTCCGCATCGTGGGTGGCTAACGAGCGATCTCTGAGGATACAAGGATCTTGTATAAGCGTGGCGATCCAAGACGGCCGCTCGAGACTCGCGGCGGAAGCTCTCTCACCACTGAATGGGACGTACAACGTGGATGACGCTCCCGACAGAACCCAAGGAGCTTCCTATGGCAAGCGGATCGTCCATCTGCCACCGCCCAAGAACTACGCATCCTCTCCCGCCGTACGCCCCAGTCAACTGTCCGATAGTGACTGTAATATCCGCACTTTGCACTGCCGAGGCTGTCTGGACGTGTGTTTTTCCCTGTTCGAGATACTCACTATATCGCCCGCCTGGCATTGACTTGACGCAGATGCTCCCACCATCCTGGCTTAAGTCTCGGGTCGCTCGCAGCTTGCAAGGGTAATCGAGGCCCTCATATCCGCCCGCTTTACTCTGCAGTCGATTAGGCTCCTTGAAACGCCATGGCTTCAATAGGGTCTATGGCAGACGTTCTGTCGTCCCTGTGAGTTCACCTCCCCTTGAACCTTGCTCGGGTCTGACCTTTCTACTCCTCCAATAGGTTTACCACTACCTACTGCACTAACACTGCGCTCAGTACGTCGTTAAACTTGCACCGCTCTCCGCACGTGCACTGATGCGTACTCCACAGCTATTCTCTTCTATGACTGGCTCCTTTGTCTCGACCAGGAGATCGCCTGCGTGTGGAAGGCAGGGGATATATTCAACGCCGGCTCACTCGTGTACGCGCTCAGCCGGTTTCCACTGATGCTGGGCATGATCTTCACAACTGCGACTATTTTTCCGCTGTCGGCTCCGGTACGTGACAAGCTCCGAGTCCGTCCATCCTCAAGGACAGCTGTTTACCCATTTTACAGAGGTGAGGCTAGCGATCTCCCCAAATGTTAACGCTCTGGAATCACCATCGCGGTACACAGTTGTCACTTCGTATTTTGGGCGGACAATTTCGTCATCTTGCTCTCGCGCTTCGCGATAGGCAGTACGTGGCCCCATCTACGCAGCCTCGTACTATGCCCACAAGCTGACGATGTACTTACTCTACAGTGTTCTCGGCGTTCCGAGTCTACGCTGTATCTGGACGGAAGGTTATACCGACTCTCATCGTGTCTTTTCTATCGACCGTCCCTATCATCAACAGTCTAGTGGGTGCTCTACGCAGCTGGTATGGTCTGAGTCTCGCTCTAACATCGATATCGTGAGTAGATTCTCTATATCGGGTTCACTACGGTGGAGATTCTCCCGAGTCCGTTGAACTGCAGCGGAATCGTCAGGCTCTCTTCACAGTGGACTCTCAGGTGAGCTCGCTCCCACCGCCTCGTACGGAAATGATCATCGTCTCACAAATTCCCTGCTGTGCATAGGAGTATGTAACAATTTACTTGTCTGTAGGCTGCAACATTGATACGACCTTCCTCAGCCGCCGTGATCACCCGCAGCTCCCTCATTGCAGCTGATGCTATCGTCATAGCCATCACATGGTGGAACACTTATAGAGTGCGTCGGCTCGAGAGGGATCACAAGTTAGGAGAGACCTTAGGAAGCATCTTGCTGCGTGATGGTGAGTTACGACGGTTCCCGCTTGGTTTATAATCCCGACTTATTCCAATACTCGCAGGAAGCCTGTACTTCATGTGAGATACACGAACCTTCTGGCTGTTCACTCTCCACTGCCAGCTCATGTAGAACTTCTAGCATATTGGCATTACTGAACGTCTTGCAAGTCATCCTAACCTCGATTTCGGTCAGTGACACCTCTTTCAAATAGTCCCCTTCCAGCTTGTTGAATGGGGGTTCAGGTCGACTCGATAACCAGCAAAGCAAGCTATGTCACGATCTTCATCGACCCGTGAGCAGCCAGTCCTCCGCATCTATGTCCGGTATAACTTACCGTAGTCGCGGGCTCTTCAGCATCTCGTCCATCCTCACGTCCCGCTTCATCCTCAACCTCCGCCAGGTGGATCACAGCGGTACACCTTCGACGATACCTTCGGGTGGAGAGGTGGAGTTCGCGGCCCCCGCCTCAACTCCCAGGAGCACGTTACCGCGGTTCGTGGCGTCCTTCGGCGAGCCGCTTCATAGAGCGCCTGTGGAGTCGGCGGTTAGCGATGAAGCCCAGGACGTGAGAGAAGATTCGGAGAGCGTAGATAGTTCCTCGAGAAGTTGAACGCGAGTCCTGCGCCGTCGTGGGCTTGATGGGAGTCTGGGGCTGAGTGGAGTTGGGACGCACGGTCCGCAAAGCGAGAGGAACGGTGAAGGAAGCCCTCAAATCACAACGGGCCAGCAGTGCCTTCTTGGATGCCTGTCCCTCCGTTACCATCCCAGCGGGACGGCCGCGCTTCTAGTCGTTGTGAGAAAGATATATCCACAAAGGAACCAAAGACAACACGTACCTTTGTAGATCCTCTAACGCCGCTGTTAACCATAGAGCCTCCGACAGGGTCAGTGGTGCTTGAGGTGTGCTCTGCAGCCCTGATGAGGTCCTCGACCCATTTTTGAAGGATAGCGTCGCTAGGAAAGTCCTCAATAAAAGCAGATAAGACATCGACTAGTGAAAGAAGGCCAGGACCACGTCCATTGAGTAGAAATGGGCCGTTTGCACGACCCTGCGGACAGAAGGTGCACTCAAGGTGGTGGTTGAGTGCCCCCACACGGCCACGGTCTTCGATATCCTCGTCGGAGAGCTCGAAATGCTGGAAGCTGTGTGTGGTGTCTGGGAGGGTGAGAGGGAGTGTGTCAAAGCACGTCCATAGATGGGCTAATCGAGCAAGAATTTCTCCCTGCGAGAGGATGTTGACGGCCTGAGACTCGGAGGTGGAAGACATGGCGGACGGCGGTGGGGACTGGAAAAGGTGAGTCGAGAAATTTGAACACACGAGCACAATAGAGGTCATGGCACGGCCAGTTATGCAATACACGGATATTCTTTTACTGGACACAAAGAGAATCTATAACAGGTAGGAGTCTGAGTAGAGGGAATGATACGCGACGGCTCCAGACCGACAATGTGGGTCCAACTGGTCGCCCGGACGAGGTGTTAGTCCGGATAAGCGCCCACGATAATCGCAGTGCGAGAACCCCCCCCGGGTTTCTCGCATGTTAATAACGCTGTTAATAACCATTGTTAATAACATTTGCAAATAACCTATAGGTTCTTCGCCCTACCCTAGCCAGCACTTACCCGATTTTCCTCTTGGTTTTCTCGTTCGCGAGGTCGACATCGGGGCGGGGCACGGCACAAGGTAAAGGGGCTTGCTTGCGTGAGGAACTACATAAGGAGGGGATGAGGGTTTTTCCCTCGTCCTGGAGACGATTAGCCCCTCGGGTCGCGGATGGCGTTGGTGGTCACGTACGAGAGGGAGCCACTGGGCGACAGCGACCTTGGTGTAGTATTTGCACATAACCCAATTTACGACGATAGAAGTACTCGGAATAGATTAGACATGGTAGCGAGAGGGCAGGATAGAGGATGGAGAACAAAGGAGAATATGCGTGACTCCCGGGAGGCTAGTGTTTGGCGCTTAATTGGACGGGGTTACACGGCCCGGTCCATTCCGTCGCATCACCATCGCATCGCGTTCCCAACGCACTCGGTCGTGCGACGTGTTGACCCCAACCCTGCCTCTTTCTCCTCGCCATGTCCAACAACGCGCAGACGATATCTGACAGCTCATCTTGCAAGAAAGTAGTCCTGGAAACACGACCCTATAAACCCAAACCGAACGCTACTCCCGCCGCAGCACCCGAGGCCATCTTTGTGGAGAGACCAAAACCAGAGTGCGCCGGCGTAAGTAGAGGCGCGCGGACGAGCCCACAGTGGTCAACTATGCTGGTAGGCACACCGATTTTCTCTCCTGTGCACCGCGTCGTGGATGTGTGCGGCCCCTCGAAGCTTCTACCGCCGTCGCGGCAGTCGACAGCAAGTCTCCGGAAAGAAACTGGGGCCATCCACGAAGTTTCGCCTCCAGGGTGTGGGCGAGGGCGACATGTGCCCAAGATAATCATCAGCCGTAAGTTGATGCCACCAATCCCCTCATCCCGATCCTGACCCACGTCCAGCGGCGTGCCTTGCTTCTCGTTGCGGGCGATACAGGTTCGGGCGGTTTAGGTGAGTTTTTCCCTATTTTATTCACGTATATTTTCTTGTGCTCGATCCTCGAGAACCTGGCGTGTAGTCGCCACTTATGGTATGGGACTTGATAACTTGTTGCGACAACGCTGGATCTGCCCCAAATACTCGCGCGAAGCTTGTAGTCGATCTTCCGTTTACTGGGTGTATGGTACCATGTCGGGTGGTGACGTGCTGAGTACCGTGATTCTATTGTTCAACTGTAAGGATGCTGCTTTGTGAATTCTGCGAAACCCGTTTTATGGTAATCTCATGTTGAGGCCTCAGTCGTGCATCCTTCCGATAAGCTTCCCGCCTGTTTTGTTTTCTGACGCGATTGCCACACAGGTTTTCGCAGCGGACAAGGAGACGTGGATGAGAAAGTACTTCGCCTATGCTTTCCTCCATATCGACGACCCTTGATCGACAGGCCGCCCGTCAGCGTCGGCCCCGCCATCCCCCGCCATCACCAACCGGCGCGTCTCTCCCTGTCGCAAGGGATACAGGTTCAGGTGAGCTTTTTTCCTGTAGTTTTGCTTCGTCTATTTTCTTGTCCTGCTCGGTTCACGAGACCCCCGTGATTGATTGTCATTCATGGTATTGGACTTGGTAATTGTTGCGGCGGCGATAGATGCGTCTCGTTGTCTGACACGGTTGCCTCGCGGATCGGCACAGCGCAGAAGATGTCGATGACGACGCTCCACCTATTCCTTCTTTCGTCTCTTCCACCCCCGAACGACAGGTGGCTTGCCCTCGTATCCCTCGCGCTGCCCGCTATGTGCCCCTAGGATCTCTGCCTCCGTCGTTCCCTGTCAGCGCACTCCCGAGTTCACCGGAGTCCATACCCATTGCGGATGACGACAGCACGAGGTCGAATGCTGCCAAGCGCTCCTCCTCACCCCGTCTCCCGCATGGATCGTTCGCGCGCCAATCTCAGTCGAGTCTGCGCCACTAGGGCGTCTCCCAACCCTCGAGGCTTCCCTGCGTCCTGCTGAACGCGGCAGGCATCCACCTAGCATCCGCAGATGGAGCGGTAGACGTCTCTGGGGTCTACTCTCCCCTACTGTTGTCTTCTCCCGCTGCACATTCTCCGCCACCAACGCCACCAGCTCGCAGGCGCGCTACCGAACAGACTAGCCCGATGGGAACCAACCTGCCCGTGCCCTCATTTATCTCAGGAGCGACACGCCTTCGAGCGACGACGAAGCTATCCAATCTTCGCGCTTTCTTGACGGTACTCGTGTGCCGCTCGGCATGCTTGCCCTCGACGAGGTTTCGTCCATGGCCCCGACGGTCTACCTACTGCCATCCCATGCGATTACGACGACAAGACCGATGACCTGTCCTTGGACGTCGACCCCGTCGACCCCGGCTCGTCTCACCTCGAAGACTCTGCCGAACTGGCACAGGGAGCACATGCGTCCGCCGCGCCTGGTCCTTGACGCGCTCCGGGAGAACGACTAAGTAATCTGGGGAAGGTTCCAGCTCCGAGGTGGACGGACTTGATCGGTGGGAACTAGAGGTCGATCGCTCCGATCCGCCTTGCGTCCGCACGGAAGACAGAGTTTGACTACCTCGTCGAATCGCCCTCGCCGCCCTCTGGCAGCCAGATGCACGCGCTCCGGATTCCGCGCATGTACCGGACCGCTGCTCGCAGCGCTTCTCTGACGGAGGTTTGTCGGACGGGCCAGGGTTTGGGGTCTTCGACAGGCGCGATGTCGCGACGAGCTCCGTTCAGAAGCCGAGGAGGGCTGTGGCCGCACGAGACAAGGTCAAGACAAGGAGAAGGTGGGTCCGTCAAACCCTGCGCGCACGAGGACCCTGACATGGAACCGCCGGAAGATCCAAGCGCGAGGCGTACGTACCTACAGGCTAGGGGAGAGCAGGAGACGGAGGAGCCGCGTAAGGATGACTCGGACCCGAAGGCGGCTATGCGGAGGCTCGAGGTGCTGTTGTCCAAGAGGCCGATGAAAGCGACCGGGACTCGCGCGGAGGCGATCAAGCAGCGAAGGGGAGGGGACGAGAGGATACACCGGAGAGTACGGAGAGTCAGGTTGAGGAGCGCTGAGGACGACAGGATGGGGCGCGATTCGACCCCTCCCACAACTCCCGTTCACACGTTGGGTAGATGAGAAAGAGGCCGCGGAGGCAGGAGGGGCACATTTAGGTGTCTGTGGACGCTGCGAGGTAGCTTTCCGTCGTTCCACAGGTTACTCCACGCAGCGAAGAAGGCCGCGACAAGTCGATCTTGGTATTCGAGTGCCAGGTACGTCAGATACGTAGCTCGGAGGAATGCGACGTTTTCGGTCTCTGTGTCTCGAGAGGGGTTGTACTGAGCTAGGAAGTGTCTTTGAGGGGTCTGGAATGCGCTCGGACAATTGTGGACAAACGTCGATCGATTCATGTAGCATCACTGACCGGTATTACGTCCGCCGGAGATGGATCCTATGCGTGTGAGAGAGATGATGCAACCTGATCACCGCGAAACCTGAGCATGGCCCGATGATCAAGATCAAAGCGAGAGTACGCAGGAGCAAAAGAGGGCAGAATACAGAGGCGGACGGCCTTGCAGATGTGGACGATGCCAGTCCCGTCTTCATTTGCTAGAGGCCCTTTCATCCGGATGCTCCCTCGTATACGACGCGTCATACCCGAGCGGCATGGTGCACCTGGAAGCTCTTGCTGTCGTTGCTCATGAGCAGCCCCGGTGCGTCCTATATCCGAGGGTTGAGTCGGGCACCCAGGCGACGATAAACGGTGACTACCCGATTGAATGGCGAGATGTTAGAGTTGGGGGCGGTGGGGGGAGACGGAGGGCGGCAAACCTTCGATACCCCGATCAAACTCTCCATGATTCGTGAGCGGTTTGCAGCTCTCTAGCTATGTCGAAGCGCCCAACTTCGGGGCTGGTGTCGGAGATAATTCCCGGGTGCTTTTCGGAGCCACACTTTTTCACTAGCGCACGGAAGAGTACCTCCGCCTTACACCCGTAGCTCCTGTCTGATAACGATTTCTAGAGTGTGGCTGCATTGCACCGCCAAGGCGTCCTAAAGCTCACTACTTCTATGCCGATACAATTCCGGTGACGAAGTCCGAGATCTTCGAAGTCCGGGCTGCTTAAATTGTGAGTCGTCTTCACAACCCGCATCCCGACTCTCATTTCCCGCCCGCATCCACGCTCACTTCTTACTGGGGTCAACTACCTTGGCTAAATTGCAATGGCCTCAATGTCGGAAGTTCTGTCCTCCCTGTGAGTGAAGCAGATGTATCACTTCCCGCCGATCCGCGTGCCTGACCTCTGATAGGTTCACCGCCGCCTATTGCGGCAATGCCACACTCAGTATGTTGCAGATGCCTCGGCACCCTCTGTCCTTGGGCTTATAATCCGAAAGCTATCGTATTATACGACTGGCTGCTCTGCCTTGACCAAGAAGTTGCCTACATTTGGAGGGCCCCCGGGGGGCTCAATGCAGGGTCCCTCGTGTATGCGCTCAGCCGCTTTCCGTTGATAATCGCTCTCGCGTTGAGTATTGTGACAATTTTCCCGTTATCTCTATTGGTATGTAAACGTGTTAATTGTGGGCCAAGGACTATCGTTTACCCGTCTACAGAGGTAAAACCGCCCTCCCGTGTTCCAGGTGTTCCACACACTCATATTGATCATGCTATACAGCTGTCAGTTTTTAGTTTGGTTAGGGAGTTCGCTCTCTTTTATTTCGCTTTTCTCTACCGGCAGTACGCATTTCCAGACGCACAATCTGAGATTAACAAGCTCACTGATAGTGTATTCCCTAGTGTTCTCCACCTTCCGTGTTTATGCAGTATCCCAACGAAAAATCGTACCCGCACTTTTCGTAGCTCTTCTCTCTTCTGCTCAAATGATCAACGACCTAGTAAGTGCTTTGAGTCAATGATCTAGAATTTTGGTTGAACATTGCAAATAGATCACCTACAGTGGGTTCACAATGGTGGAGACTCTCCCGAGTCCATTCTACTGCAGTAGTGTCGTTACGCATTCCTCTCAGTGGAACTTCAGGTAAGCCCTCTCCCAGGTTACATATATAAGAATGACTATATGCTCATATATCCCGCCGTGCATAGGGGTAGGCAGCGATGTATTCGTTTTTTGGGCCCCAGGCTAATGCGTCACTCCTTAGCCACTGTGATTTGTCGGATATCTCTCATTTTAGCAGAGAGTATTGTCGTCGCCATCACCTGGAAGAACAGAGTGCATAGGATTGAAACAGATCACTGCCAGCGACAAACTTTGGGAAGCATTCTGCTCCGTGATGGTGCGTAGACACAAGTTTGTTCACAGTACTACTTCTATCTTACTCTATTCCGGTCACAGGAAGTCTGTATTTCATGTGAGATATTGGAGCCTTATGGAACCATGCTCGAAACTGCGCACTAACGCGGAATGTTAGTGTCTTAGCACTATTGAACATTCTCCAAATCATCCTAACTGCTCTTTCTGTAAGTACAATCTCTATTCGCAGCACCTTCTTGTTGAAATATTAATATTCTTATTGTCATTGGTAGTTCTACACAATATATGGCAGCGAGAGTTACGTTACAATGTTCCTCGATCCGTGAGTCATCGAGCTTCCCCATCTGAAGACCGAGTCCATTAAAACTGACTCCGGTCGCGAATTTCTCAGCATCTCGACCATCCTTACATGCCGCTTTATCCTCAATCTACGCCAGGTGGACCACAGCAGGATGCCCTCGACGACATTGTCAGGCGGAGACATACATTTTGCGACGGATGGAAGCACACTCCCGCGATTTATCGCGTCCTTTGGGGAGCCACTTCACACTGCTTCGGAATGGTCAGAGGAGGGCGATGATGTTCAAGATGTAGAACGAGACTCTTAGAGCACATACAGTTTCTCGAGAAAACAAGACAGGAATGAGATATGAACGTAGCTTCTATTGTGTGCTATCCATGTGGTGCCCGAATATTGAATTGGTGTAATTGACCTCGAGTTTAGCGTGATAATTACTCTTCACAGTATACAAACACGACCACGTTGACATCGCAGAGACTCTGCTCTGAATTGCCCCGACTGCGACCACTGACCGGCCAGAGCTCGTCTTTGACCTCGAAATGTGGAACTACTCACTAAACCGCCCTGTACACTGCGACATCTGTAGCCTTCGCATGAACTGCGCTGCTGATGCCACCACACATCTGGTCCCGTCGCCCGCGCAACACAACACCGACATTCATCCAACGTCGAGCGGCGTCTGCCCGTACGCCGGCGGCCCGTCACGACGATCGTGTTCTCATGCCTGCAGAACTGCTCGACCTGCGTATGACCAGCAAGGCCGGGAAACTCGTTCTCCGCAGGCTCCGCTGGCTACCGCTGACCCATGAAACAACGTTGGCCTCGGCGAAAGGCGTTTGGAAATACCACCTTTAGTTTTTGTGTGCGGCCGCCGGACCTGGAACGAGACCGAGACGGCTCAGAAGCATTCGGCATTCGCATGCATTCGAGTTAGGGAAGATTCATTCAACTAAAGACGGGCACGTCATGCGCGACTGGCATAGGAACGTCTCTCGTCCTCCATGGACGCAGACTACTACTGCAGACCCTCGAAATCGCGGTGGGACATCTGTCTGCGACTGTTGCTTTTTTCCCTTGAGCGCGGACGCCCGAATCTGGAACGAGGCCAAAAGGTGTCAGCATACGAATACCATGGGGACAAAAGCACGTACACGCGTCTTGATTGTACTGACCTGTCCCGGTCGTGATTCCTGCGCGCCGCGTGCAGTCCTGGGATAAAAGGGGGGAGGCGCATCTCTGGGCCGCGTCCTGGGATCAGTGTTGGTTTGAAGCAGAGTAGAGCGGCGAGGGACGAGGGACGAGGAGCGATGTTGTGTAGTGCACGAGAGTTGCTCTGGAGCAAGGGGACGATAATTACAAGGGGAAAAGGGTCAGGGAAACTTTCATATCACAAACCAGCACGTACTGACCTATGCAACGATCGTCCCCCTCATAGCCGACCTTCCAGCGTAGCACAGCACAAGGCAAAAAGATAAGGGTTCTTGATAGCAAGAGGATCGCTTGCGTGGCGGACTGTCTATGGTGGAGGTGAGATTCGTTCACTCGTCGCAGGGACGGCCTTACCTAGCGGGTCACAGGTAATTTTCGAAGGTGGCGGTCGGTGAGCCTAGGCCTGAGGAGGGAGCCATCAGTGAAGACCCTGGCGTTGGGTTACACCACAAGCTTTATTCACCGTGTCAAAACCTTCGACGTCGATCAAAGATGTGGGAGGTGCGAGCAAGGATGGAGAGCAAAAGCGGAGAGTGTGGTGATCAAGAGAGGGTCGAGCCCGGGACAGGTTCTAGTGGCAGAGGCGAAGGGACGAGTTGCGGCGAGAGTTGAGGCCGAGGGCAGAGCGGAAACGCAGCGAGGACTCTGAGCGAGGGGCTGGGAAGCAGTAGGATATGTGAAATTAATCCGTCAAGACAGACGTCTCGTGCTCGCGATCGACAGCGAGCGAGTTCAAGTTGAGAGACGGTTGAACTTGGTGAGCGAGCGAGTTGCGCCAGCTGATCTAGGTTTAGCGCTGGGAAGCGCACGTGGTGTCACAGAGGGTCACACGGCTCGTGTCAGTGTTGCGTCACCGTCGTCCCAACGCACTCGCACTTGGTCCTGCTCTGATCCCACCTAGCTTCTCCTTGTTACTCCTTCTCGCAATATCTATCCAACCGCTCGTGTACCACGGCAGTCTACCCCCAAGAAGCCCAATCAAAGGCTGCTTTCAGAACGGATTCACGCCGGTGTAGAGATCAAAGCGTGCGGCGGAGCGGCGGACGTCGGACGAGCCGGCAGCGGTCGATGGTCGTGGTGAGCACGCTAATCTCTCTGTTATGCACCTTGTTTTGAACATGGTTGGAACCCCGAAGCTTCTACCGCCCTCGTTGCGGTCGAGGGACGGTTGGCAAGTCTCCGGAAACAGACTTGGGCCGCCTGCGAAGTTCCGCTTCAGGAGCGAGGGCGAGGACTACCTGTGCCTAAGATAGTCGCTAGTTGTAAGTCGATTCTGCTTATACGCTTATCCCCATCCTGACCCACGTCGTGTTGCGAGTCTCAGTCTTCTCGTCGCGGGCGATACAGGTCCAGGTGAGCTGTTCTCATCTTATTCTCGTATGTTTCCTGTGCTCCATCCCCGAAAATCTCGTGCGTTGTCCCCTCTCGTGATGTAGGACTTGGAAACTTGCTGCGGCTACGTCATGTTTCTCTCCCAACTTCTCGCGCGAAGATAGGCTGTCTCCAATTGATTGGGTGTATGCTACGACTCGGATGTTCGGTGGTGAAAGGCTGAGCTTCGCGCATCTGTTATTCAACTGCTAGGCTACTCTGTGACTTCTACCAAGTCTGTTTTCAGGGATCTTTGCTGAGCCCGCTGTTGCGCATCCTGCTGATAAGCTTCGTATCTCTCGTTTTCTGACACGATTGCCTCCTAGATCCTTGACAGCACCGAAGAAGCCGTGAGGATGCTCCACCTACCCTTGAGCGGCAGGCGACCCCCCTGGTATCCCTCTCGCTGCGCCGTATGTGGCTCTCGGTTCGCCCCGGTTCACCAGAATCGGTGCCCATTGCGGGCGACGACAGCATGGCCGCTGTCTACCCCATCTCTCACACCCATCGTTTTCGCCCCGACCCCCGCCGAATGCACGCCGCTAGGCCGTTCCTAACCCTCGAGGCTTCCCTGCAGCCTGGTGAACGCGGTCTACATGCCACCGATATCCACAGTAGGAACTTAGGCGTCTTGCGGGCATGGTCGTCCCCACCGCCGTCTATTCGGGGCCAGTTGCCCGGATTTCCATCGCGACACGCTTTCGAGCGGCTTTCTCTAATCGGCCAGACGAGAACCAACCTTCGTATGGCCCTATTCACGTCCAGAGCGACGACCTATTTGGCCTTTCGACCGCCGAGAAGAAGCTGAAAACCGTTCCCGGACGGCGGACGGCAACTGAGCCTGGATTCAATCGTGCACTGCTATCTGTCTGTCTACTCCTATCCTGTCTGACGATGACCACAACATCAATGACCTGCCCATAGACGTTGATTCTGTTCGCCCAGGCCCGTCTCACCTCGAGGACTCCGATGCGCCTGGCTGCAGCTCCGACTCCTGGGCGGACGACGCGAGGGACGAGACGCTGAATGGCCCTAATGCTCCCAGTATCCGCGCGGTAGACGGGGCAGGTCCTGCTCCTTGATCCCCCATCGTTGTCCTCGGGCTGCCCGACTCACGTGCTGCGCACGCTTCTCCGACGGGGACCCATTGCACGAGCTCGGGATGATGTAGTTGAAAGTGCGCGACGAATCGCCAAGCCTCACGTCTGTTGCGCGGCTGAGGCTGGTAATGGTCACTGCGCCGGGAACTATTAGGATACCGGACATGAGCCTCGAGGATTAATTGAAATGTCATCAAGGTTAATGTTGCCGTGGAGAGCTTGAGACTGCGAGTGCGAGCCTATTCCAGCTTGTACGCGTCCATGAGCGACAGCACAAGCGCGTTGTACACAGGCACTAGGCGAGGGTGTGGACGTGGGGCTCGGACGAGGACTCGGAGCCGGTGGCATGAGAAGATCGGGTGACAGAAGTTGAAGACGGACTTCACGAGCTCGCGACTCGGCGGCAATCGTTGAGTCAAGAGACTACCGGTTCGCAAGCTGTCGGATCCTGCGCCAGAGCCTTGAACAGAGGGCAGCGTGCCAGTTCACGGACGTCGGCGACATTCAAGGTGAGAATTGCGGCGCTCATGACACGTCATGGTCGTGTTCGAAGGTCTGGAACTCCCGCCAGTGCCATGATGGGACGAGGCACGGCACCCGCACGATGTTCTGTACAAGAAGAGGGGTTCAGAATTCAAGGAGCAGCGCAGTTCCACCCTCTCCGAATCGTTCATCGCCTCGTTCGTACTACAGCCCGCCCATATCGAGCAACGCTCCCAGTCGGACCTCGATGCGGCGGCTAACGGCGATGACTTGACCAAAATCCGAGATAGAGAGAGTTAGGGGCGGTGCTGGGGAAGACACAGAGTGCATGAGTTCCCGACTGCGATCAAACCGTGAAGCGTTTTGAATGCGAGTCGGAGCTGGATTATTCATATCAGCGTCCGGTGACTACTCTCAGATGATGTATCACCAAGAGGCTGGACTCTATCCCTGCGCATCCTTTCTACAATCTGTGTATCGGACTTCTGCAAATATCATAGGGCGCGAAGGAGCTTCTGGAACTGATGCCTGCAGCCTCCTTCAAGGCACGTATCGATACCGAGCTAGACTATCACTATCTCACAGGCGCATGCTGCAACATGGCCGGCCAACTACTGACCGTGCTCTTCCCCGATGGTTTCAAGCCTGCCTTTTCATCCCAGTTCTTGTTCAACTGCGGTTAATATGTGGCACAAATGGGAATGACCATTGAAAGCTCTAGATCATGAGCTGTATTATCTTCTCGCGGAATAGAATCCCAACGTGGGTGGTTTGATCATCTGTTGATATGGAAGAACTTCGTATTTCCTCCGCCGTTCACTTGAAGCTCCGATGGGTTGCTCCTTGAGAGCACGCTAAGTCCATCCTGATCTAATCTCGCTCACTGAGCGTACCTGCCGGATGGTATAAACAATGCCGATATTGATATTTCCACAGTTCAGCCTACTTTAACTTCGAGTAGACATTCTCCTCTCTCCCTATCCCCGCTCTCATTGCCCGCTCGCCCCCCATTCATACCTACGCTCATTGCAGTCAAATGGCCTCAGAAGCACCCTCGGTAGAAGCTCTGTCATCCGAGTGAGTTTGGTATATGCATCCCCTCCAGACCCTCCATCATGCCTGACCTTCTCGCCACTCTGATAGGTTCAGCACCAACTACTGCATGATTGCTACGCTTGGTATGCTGGGAATTCCCTATTTACTGGCCCTTGTGCTTATAATTTTGAAGCTCTCCTGCTTTTCGACTGGCTGCTCTGCCTTGACCAAGAATTCACATGTATTTGGAAGGCTCCAAGGGGCCTCAACGCAGGATCCCTGGTGTATGCACTTGGCCGCTTTCCATTGATGGTGCATCTAGCTCTCAGCATTGCTAGCATTTATCCATTCTCTCTATTGGTAAGCAATTGAATATGTTATTGGTCGAGTACCGTTGTTTACGCACCTGCAGAGGTAAGACAACAAATCGCATGCATAGGCACTCTCCTCCGCTGCAAATGTACTTACATAGAGCATGTCGCCCAGTTGTGATGTTGCTACTTGGGTAAGTATCGTTCTCGAGCTCTTGTCGCAATCTTCAACCTCTAGTATGTGTCCCACACTAAGGCTGAACACGGGTGCACCCGCGGATTATCCGGATCCGAACCTACAGGTCGGAGGGGGGCCGGAAGGTCCGACCTGGATCCGCACGGATAAGACCCGCATAAGGAACCGGACCCGGGGATCCGAACCTGTAACCCACAGGTTAACCCGTCCGCTGACCTGGATCCGGACTTATCCACGGATAAGGTGATCCGGAGCCGTAAATTAAGACAAGTTTTACCTTCAAGTTAAGTTTTTCCACCGTAAACGGCTGATTCAGTGAAGTTAGGCACTCGAGACTTGGCACACGCCGCAGACAAAGGTACGTGCAATCCGCAAATGAATTGCACAGCAGTAACAACCATACATGTCAACTACCGAAGATAACGAGCTCCGAAACAACACATAACGACCAGCAAACCAACAACTACACCTTAGAGGCACGGTGAGTAACAACGCCGCGAGAGGATGAAGACGGGCCAGCCACAACCTCGATGTCGCTGTCCGAGTCGGAGTCGACGGTAACCGGGGCAGCGGGGACAACCTGAGTGGCGAGAGGCACTACTCCGCCGTTCTTGATTATGTCGACAATCTCCCCCTCATCGACGAGGCCAGGGATGCGCGCCCACGAGCCTAGGAGAGTGCTCGCACGCACAGACTTGTCGCCGAGGGCGTAGCGGAGCCGAGACACAGTGAGGCGGCCGCGTGAGAAGGCACGTTCGATGTCCGTAGAAGTAGCTAGCAAAAAACAAAGTTAGACATGCTAGACTCGGACGAAAACAGTGAGGGAGACGTACCCGGGACAGACAGGAAATCCAACGCCATACGCGCAAGAGCCGGGTTGCTCTCCGTCTGGGCACGGAGTTCCCAGTACTTGATTGGGTCCTCGACCGTCGTAAGGGGCGGTGCCTCCAAGTACGCCTCAAGGGCGTCCTGGTTCTCAGCACTCGGGCCGCGCGCGATAGATTCGAATAGAGCCCGAGAACTCTGCAACAAGAATACACGGCGGTGGCGTCAGAAATGCGCAAGGTGGCAAAGAACGTATGTGTAACAAAGAACTCACCGCAGCGGCAGCAGTGCGCCTACCAGACACACGAGCGGGGCCGGGAGCACGAGCCTTCCCCTTGTCGGTGGAGGCCGCCGGCTTGTACCGCGCAGTCCACTCCCCTCGAATGAGGTCGACAGCCTCGGAGATCCAATCCTCGGGCCAATCTTGCGTGCGGAAGTAGTTGGTCTTGTACCGTGGGTGCAGGACTGTGATGAATAGTTTTCTGTCAGCGGGAACATGCCAGCTACGACACAAGGTCTCAGAGACTTACCCATCGCGATGCGGTATATAATGGTCTCGTCGGTCAGGCCATAGTACTTGTTGAGCACGACGCGTCCGCGCTTGGCTGCCATCCGGACGGCGGGAGTCAGAGACTCGTCGTCCGAGAACTTGTCAAGGTGCTCGGTCAGCGCATCCATGTACGGGATGACTTCGTGCACTAGGGCGCGATCGCTGCTAGAGATCTGCCGGGTTGCGAACGCGAAAGGCTGAACAGAACTTCGTGTCAGTCCGCGCGAACGCAAGCAAGCTAAAACGAGTGTAACTCACATCCAACAGCTGGTACAAGTCGTCAAGCATCCTCCACTCTTCCTCAGAGAGCACGAAGCGACGCAGGCGGACCCCGTCGCGCTTGTTGAACTGAGCTTGGTCGCAGACCTCAGTGGCGACCTCCTGCATGTCGAGCGCGCGCTCCAGGACCGCACAGATCGTGTTCCAGCGAGTGGCGACGGGACGGACGAGGACCTCGGACTGTAGTCCAGCCTCTTTGGCAAGGCGGGACATCTCGGCACGAACGTTCGGATTATTCCAAACCTTGGCCGAGAGCTTCAAAATCTGCGCGCTCGGGGTCAGTATGCAGCACGACTCTACCAGATCCAAGTCACCAGTAAGCATGCGCACCTTCTGGAGTGCCGCACGAGGCGCGGCGTACTCGTCAGACGTGTCCGCAAGCTCTGGGTGAGTGTCATCGACACTGGCGATCACCTCATCATCTGCTTGCTCGCGGGCCTCGTCGGCCTCGTCCTCCGAGACTTCATCATCCTCGTAGTCATCGTCGGTAAGCTCCTGAACGTCGCGGAATGCCGTCTCGAACTCATTCTTGAATTTGTCGTGTGAGTGCTGGCCCTGGAACCCCGAAATGCAAGCCTAGGTGAAGGAAATTGTGAGCAGTCGCCGGATTGCCAAGAGAAGAGAGAAAAGCGGCGACACACCTTGACGACAAGGTTCAGGACATGCCCGATAAGGCTGAACACGGATACGGGTTTTTCGCAGGTAGACCCGGATCCGACCTGTCAAACGACCTGTAGGTTCGGCTCTTCCGGATCCGGATATTTCGGGTCCGGATCGTGCCCGGCTCTAGGTCGAACGTCTGAGAAAATGTCGTGATCCGGGCCGGATTGTACACGGTTCAGGCCCTCGCAGCACAAGTTTTTTTTGGGCGAAGGGGCTAAAATACCCTTCGCAAACATTCAATAGATGTATTACACAACGCAGCAACATTGCTTTCAAAGTACACTACAAGTTATTACCAACGCGAGCAAGATCAGTGAGCACCTGAACAAGGTCAACACGAGCGCCTCCTTCCCCGTCCTCATCCGAAGAACCCTCAACATCCACCAAGCCGGGCAGCTCGTCCTCGTCCTCGCTAGAGATCGCCTCAAGCACCGCGGCCCTCCCTTTACCTTTCACGTCCAAGACGGGGGCACGGCGCATCGCCGCCTCTATGTCAGAGACCTCCTCGACGGTGACGGTGCGGGCAGCGCGCATGTTCTCGCCGAGAGGATGGGCCGGCCCGCCAGTGGCGGCAGAGTCGGCAGCGGCGAACGCCGTGGTGGTCACAGTATCGAGAGTGGCGGGGACAGTGTCGATAGCCACGGGCATGGCCTCGAGAGCTGAAGGGGCAGCAGACACATTGTCGGAAGTGGGTGGCCCAGCGACGGACGGCAGGGACTCTGTAGCGTCGACGTCCGAGGCGCCATCCGCAGCGCGCCTCGCGGCAGCCTTGCGCGCCTTGCGCGCCTTCTTGCGAGCATTGCGTGCGTTCGACTTGGTGGTCGCGGTGGAGGAGTTGGGAGATGCCGCGGACCCATGGGCAGGAGAGGTCGGTACAGCTGAGACAACGCTGCTGAGGTCGATGTCTTGGATGACCTCGCGGACACGAGGATCCAGCATGGACGCGAACGTGGTCATGATGGAGGCGACGTCGTCCTTGGACAGCTTGCCTGGGTCGCGCGGCTCGTAACTGTCGTCAAGGACAGGGAGGAAGCACGTCTGCATCAAACACAACTGAATTAGAACAAGAGAAGGGCTGCAGAAGATCGTCCGAGGGCATCTAAACGTACCGCGGGCAAGAGCGCCTCAAGCCAGTCGGCGATCTCACGAACCTTCTGGTCCGCAGGCTGAAGAACCGCTAACTCGAACACGGCGTCGATGATCTTGTGGGAAAGGGTGTAGAAGTCGCTCTCCTTCACCGTGGGGGGGAGTTCTAGGAATGCGCGGTACCCGCACACTAGCGTGAGCAAGAGTTCGCGTTGAGAGGACGACATGCCCGAGGCATCGACGCTCGGTCCGTTGAGGGCAGCGAGCCACCCGGCAATCGTGGCAGCGTCCACGTTCTCTGGCTTGTCGGTAGGCAGGATCATCTACAGAAAACAAAAGAAATTAGATGGTCAAGCAGAGGGACTCAGGTGTGCGCGATGCGCCGCGCGACGACTCGGAGAGATGCGTACCACGAACGGCTCCACCGCTGCAGCCCCGTCAACCTCCAGTATGATGGAACGAACTGGAAGTCCAGGGAGGTATGCGGCACCAGCATCCTTGCGAAGGTAAATGTTGGAGAAGAAGTTCATGTTGAGCTTGAGCGAGACGCGATGAGAAGGCGAGAAGGGGTGTTTTCGGGGTTGAGGAAGTCGGCGACGCGATAAACGGAGTTTAACAATGCGGGAGACTGAGGGGACGATGGCCACGGGGAACCCACTGCCAGAGGCTCGAGGTTGGGGAGCCTGCGCCAAGGCCCGACGCGCGGAAACGCAGACCGCTCAGGCTGGTCTCCGCCGCTTCATGATCATCAGGTCGGGCTGCATGTATCAGGCGTGTAAGACATACCTAGGACTTTTGAGGCGTCCGGTCGAGTCACAATGCGAAGGTGAGGGGTAACATCAGGCCGGAGGTCGGGGCGCGAGGGGGAGGTGTGGTGCGCGGGAAGGCTTACGCGAGCGCGAGATAACGATCTGCTCAGGCGCTTGCCAAGGCGTTGAGGCGATACGAAACTTCTTGCAGCCCTGCAGTGGCTCTGAGAGGGAGAGGATCAGCCAAACGGCACAAAACTTTGTGCGCGAGGAGTAGGGTTAAAGGTAAGAAGGGACAATGGGTTCCGGATGGCGCTATTCCCTTTGACTGACGTATCCCACGAGGAAGCACACCTCGTGCAGGCGCCGCGGGTCCGTGCGTCCTTCCCCCGTGTTCGTTTCTCTCCCCCTGCCTTATCTTGCTGCCACGTCGGCATGCAAGACGATCCCCTCAAAATCTGACCCGCTGGACGTCTTCGACACTTGCGATTGGTCGGTTTGCACCGTATCTTGGCTTTTTGCAGTGGCTGGACTCGTCCGATGCACGCTAGGGACTGCGCAGGACTCAACGCGCATCTGAGACAACGTCCTCAAGGCTTTTTAGTCTTCAACATAGACAAATGCATCGCTCAGGTGAACGATTCTTGCCTCGATGCGCGACCGTTGTGTATTAATGCCTGATGGTTTAGCATGCCATGCAGGACCCGCACGCTGAATCGTGAGGCCGGGCCGGACGGCAGCGTACAACGGAGGCCCGACGACTCGCAAATCACATCCGCGGGTGCGGCAGGACATCGAGCATTAAAAACTCACCGGAGGTAAGCCTGTTCCTTGTCGCTCCTGCGTCTCGCATCGAACGGCTCCACTTCTCGTCTCCGTCGTCTGCACTCAGCTCATATGGCCCCCCCAGCTCCTTCCAACTCCTCTTCGACGCGCCCCAAGCGTCGTCGCAGCTCCCACCCCGAGGTCGCGGCTCCCGCCTCTCCGGAGGACGCAGCCGTGGCTAAAGCGGTGGAGTCCCCCTCCGAACGCAAGGCAGCCTCCAAGCGCCGCAAGCCCGATGCCGTTCCGGCGGTAGAGGACGCGGCTGCTCCCGAGGAATCCAAAGCGTCCGAGGGCGTGGGTGCCGGGGAGCCTGAGGGCGACGCCGATGCTACCGATGGCGGGGTGGACGCTGTGCGCGCGCGCGTTCGCCGCACGCGCAAGACGCGTCTCCTCTCTGCCGAAGAAAAGCGGAACCGTTTCTTGGCGAAGTACGCCGGGATGACCCCCGAGCAGATCCTAGGTTAGCGCACGTTTTTACCTTCGTTCGATATCTTTCATGCTCACCGTGTACCTTGTTGTCTAGATGCCGTCGCGCGGGGCTGGCGCTCGAAGGTGTATGAACACTTTCAGCCCCCCACGATCTTGCGCGGCGAGCAAGGCTCGGTGAGCTATCGGTTTACTTGCAAGCGGTATGTAACATATCGCCCGTAATGCCGCCACTACCCTTGCTAATGCATCATCTAGCTTCCCGTCGAAACATGTTGATCGCGCCGACTACGAGGATTCGACGGGCAACCTCAAGCGTCATGTCGACGTCTGCGATCCTGACCCTACGCCGGAGAGCGAGTCCATCACCGCGTTTGCAAACGGCGCCACTTACTCCCCCGCGCGCATGCGGTTCCTGTTGGCGATGTGGTGCGCCAGCCGCCATCGCCCCTTCAAGGTCGTCGAGGACCCAGAGTTCCGCGCCATGCTCGGCATGCTGTATGGGAAGGTCCAGATACCATCGCGCGTCACCGTCTCTCGTGACGTCCAACTGATCCTCGATGAGACTATGGCCCGTTTGATGGATCGGTTTGAGGTAAGCGTTGTCCGCTTTTTCCATGCAACATCGCCCATGCGTTCTGACATTGGTCTTTCACAGAATCTCCCAGGCAAGATTCATCTGTGCGTCGACGGCTGGACGTCCCCCAACGTCATGAACTTCCTCGGCGTGACCGCGCACTGGCAGGAAGCCGGCGCAATGCGCCACGTCATATTGGACTTCATCAGGTATCTCAACCGCTTGGAAGTCACTTGTCGGAGGTGCTGATCTTTTTCCATAGGCTTACGAGGTCACACACGGGTGAATATCTGTCCCGCAAGCTCCTGGAATGCATGAGGAAGTGGGGCATCGAGTATAAGGTATTTATAATAGTTGTTGCTGTTTCGAATCACGTTGACGCGTTCAATCTGTTTCATAGGTGCTCGCCGTGACGTGCGACAGCGCATCCAACAACGACAAGATGTTGGATGAGATGTCCAAAGAGTTCCCCTTGTTCCGGGGGAAGAAGGTCAGGGTGCGCTGCTTCGGGCATGTCCTGAACCTTGTCGTCAAGGTGTGTCGCCGCTTTTCTCTCTTCTCTTGGCAATCCGGCGACTGCTCACAATTTCCTTCACCTAGGCTTGCATTTCGGGGTTCCAGGGCCAGCACTCACACGACAAATTCAAGAATGAGTTCGAGACGGCATTCCGCGACGTTCAGGAGCTTACCGACGATGACTACGAGGATGATGAAGTCTCGGAGGACGAGGCCGACGAGGCCCGCGAGCAAGCAGATGATGAGGTGATCGCCAGTGTCGATGACACTCACCCAGAGCTTGCGGACACGTCTGACGAGTACGCCGCGCCTCGTGCGGCACTCCAGAAGGTGCGCATGCTTACTGGTGACTTGGATCTGGTAGAGTCGTGCTGCATACTGACCCCGAGCGCGCAGATTTTGAAGCTCTCGGCCAAGGTTTGGAATAATCCGAACGTTCGTGCCGAGATGTCCCGCCTTGCCAAAGAGGCTGGACTACAGTCCGAGGTCCTCGTCCGTCCCGTCGCCACTCGCTGGAACACGATCTGTGCGGTCCTGGAGCGCGCGCTCGACATGCAGGAGGTCGCCACTGAGGTCTGCGACCAAGCTCAGTTCAACAAGCGCGACGGGGTCCGCCTGCGTCGCTTCGTGCTCTCTGAGGAAGAGTGGAGGATGCTTGACGACTTGTACCAGCTGTTGGATGTGAGTTACACTCGTTTTAGCTTGCTTGCGTTCGCGCGGACTGACACGAAGTTCTGTTCAGCCTTTCGCGTTCGCAACCCGGCAGATCTCTAGCAGCGATCGCGCCCTAGTGCACGAAGTCATCCCGTACATGGATGCGCTGACCGAGCACCTTGACAAGTTCTCGGACGACGAGTCTCTGACTCCCGCCGTCCGGATGGCAGCCAAGCGCGGACGCGTCGTGCTCAACAAGTACTATGGCCTGACCGACGAGACCATTATATACCGCATCGCGATGGGTAAGTCTCTGAGACCTTGTGTCGTAGCTGGCATGTTCCCGCTGACAGAAAACTATTCATCACAGTCCTGCACCCACGGTACAAGACCAACTACTTCCGCACGCAAGATTGGCCCGAGGATTGGATCTCCGAGGCTGTCGACCTCATTCGAGGGGAGTGGACTGCGCGGTACAAGCCGGCGGCCTCCACCGACAAGGGGAAGGCTCGTGCTCCCGGCCCCGCTCGTGTGTCTGGTAGGCGCACTGCTGCCGCTGCGGTGAGTTCTTTGTTACACATACGTTCTTTGCCACCTTGCGCATTTCTGACGCCACCGCCGTGTATTCTTGTTGCAGAGTTCTCGGGCTCTATTCGAATCTATCGCGCGCGGCCCGAGTGCTGAGAACCAGGACGCCCTTGAGGCGTACTTGGAGGCACCGCCCCTTACGACGGTCGAGGACCCAATCAAGTACTGGGAACTCCGTGCCCAGACGGAGAGCAACCCGGCTCTTGCGCGTATGGCGTTGGATTTCCTGTCTGTCCCGGGTACGTCTCCCTCACTGTTTTCGTCCGAGTCTAGCATGTCTAACTTTGTTTTTTGCTAGCTACTTCTACGGACATCGAACGTGCCTTCTCACGCGGCCGCCTCACTGTGTCTCGGCTCCGCTACGCCCTCGGCGACAAGTCTGTGCGTGCGAGCACTCTCCTAGGCTCGTGGGCGCGCATCCCTGGCCTCGTCGATGAGGGGGAGATTGTCGACATAATCAAGAACGGCGGAGTAGTGCCTCTCGCCACTCAGGTTGTCCCCGCTGCCCCGGTTACCGTCGACTCCGACTCGGACAGCGACATCGAGGTTGTGGCTGGCCCGTCTTCATCCTCTCGCGGCCGTTGTTACTCACCGTGCCTCTAAGGTGTAGTTGTTGGTTTGCTGGTCGTTATGTGTTGTTTCGGAGCTCGTTATCTTCGGTAGTTGACATGTATGGTTGTTACTGCTGTGCAATTCATTTGCGGATTGCACGTACCTTTGTCTGCGGCGTGTGCCAAGTCTCGAGTGCCTAACTTCACTGAATCAGCCGTTTACGGTGGAAAAACTTAACTTGAAGGTAAAACTTGTCTTAATTTACGGCTCCGGATCACCTTATCCGTGGATAAGTCCGGATCCAGGTCAGCGGACGGGTTAACCTGTGGGTTACAGGTTCGGATCCCCGGGTCCGGTTCCTTATGCGGGTCTTATCCGTGCGGATCCAGGTCGGACCTTCCGGCCCCCCTCCGACCTGTAGGTTCGGATCCGGATAATCCGCGGGTGCACCCGTGTTCAGCCTTAGCGGCGACAGTTGAATGCAGGGCGGAAACCCAGTGAGAACTAGGGGAAAGGAGGTGGATTGAGATGATAAATGGATCAATGAAGACAGAGCTCTCGAACTCGCGATCGCTAGCGAGCGAGCTGAGAGACGGTTGGAGAGGGCGACGAGTCCGAGCTCGATGGTCTGATTTTGGCGCTACGCGGAGTCACACAATGTCACACTGTGTCACACAGAGTCACACAGACCGCATCCCTGTTCTGCCATCGCGTCACCACCATCGTCGTGCCAACGTACTTGGTCCTACTACTAGCTGACCCCAACTAGCTTCTTCTCGTTTCTACACGTCATATCCAACCACGCGAATACCACGGCAGTCCGCCCCAAAAGCTAATTCGGAGTCAACTCTCTTCACGGAACCTGAAGCAATCCCCGTGCGGGCCGAACTTGCGACTCGGGTGCGCTGGAGGTCCTGGGAGGAAGTGAGGAAAGGGTGCAGAGTCAGACGAGTCCGCAGGGGTCGAGGATGGTAGTAAGTACATTTATCCTCTCTCCGACGTACTTTCCTTATATGTGTTTGGCACCTCGAAGCTTCTGCTACCGGCGAGGCACGACTGGCAAGTGCCCGGAACAAACTGGGGCAACCTACGAAGTTTAGCCTTCGGAGCGAGGGAAAGGACGTTCTCGGACAGCTGTGGATAACGTAGTCACCAGTTGTAAGTGTCCTGCTGCTCATCCCGTCCTCGCATCCTGACCCACGTCCAGCGGCGCTGAGTGTCTCTCTTCCCATCGCCATTGATATAGGCGTAGGTGAGTGCTGGTTTCTCATCTTATTTGCATGCCTTTCTCGTGCTCGATCCCCGAGAATCTCGTGTGTTGCGGCCCCCTATGGTGTAGGACTTGGAAAACTTGTTGCGGCAACACTGGAAATCTCCGAAATGCTTTCCCACAGCTTGTAGTCCATCTCCAGTTCGCTTCAAGCTTGGTGTGCATTACGACGTCTAGTGGTGACGTGTTGAGCGTCGCGCATCTGTTATTCAACCACTAGGCTACTCTGCGGGGATCCGGTGCTGAGTCCTCCGTCATGCATCCTTTTGACAAGCTTTGCGTCTCCTGTTTTCTGACACGCTCGCTTTGCAGATCATGACAGCGCAGAAGAGACTATCGATGAGACTACCCCACCTATTTCTTCCCCCATATCCGCAACTCTTGAGCGGCAGGCGGCTTGCTTCGCGTCCTTCCTACACGCTCTATACCTCTCAGGTCGCTCCAGTCTACCAGAATCTGTGTCCATCGCGGACGGCGACAACATGGCCGCCGCCACTGGTCACCCCATCTCGTGCATGCATCGTTTGCGCGGTGTCTCGGACCATCGGAGCCTCCTTGAGACCTGCTGAATGTGGTCGACACAACCACCATCCGGAGTCTCACGAACATCTTCTTTCCTGTCGCTGTCTTTTTCCTCTGCCCACTCGCCGTTACAAACCGAGGTTTCTATCGCGACAAGCACAGCGCGTTATCACTCGCAGACAATTCTGATCAGCCAGACGAGAACCGACCAGCCCATGGCCCCGTTTACGTCAACATGGACACGCCCCCGAGCGACGACGACTTGTTTTGTCTCCTCGCCAACCTCGAACCGCTACTGAATCGCCACGCGCTCCCGGAGGCACTCGCGCGCTGCTCAGAACGCTCGCGTTCGACAAGGTTCCGTCTGTTCCCGACCGTCTACACATACCCATCTGTCCGACGACGACCACAACATCGACGACCTGTGTCTTCTGAACGTCGGCCCCCTACGCCCTGACCCGTCTTCCCTCGAGGATTTGGACGAGCTGGAAGACGAGGCCATAAATAATAGTGGCCACCGCTCCCACTGGAGGTTCTGGCTCTGACGCAGATGATTCGAGGGACGAGAGCTAGAACCGGACCGCGCGAATCAATCTCGCATCGGCGCAGATGGCGGAGCTGAACCAACTCCTCGAATCGCCCTCACCGTCCTCTGGCCTGACACATGTGCTAAGGACTCCGCGCGAGCACCGGGGTGCCCACCACCGCTCGCTGCTACCTGCTCGGCACTCCTCTCACGGAGATCAGTCGGGCGAGTCTGGATTTGGTGGTTCAGACATGCGCGACCAGTCGACGAGTCCCGTCACCTAGCCATCTGGCGTGCGTGATTCGGTCGCGAGGGGCAGGACCGGCGCTGCACAACACGCAAGTCAAGAACAGGAGGATGCGGGCCCGTCGAAGCCTCGCGAGTACGAGGACTTGCACATGAAGCTGCCGATGTTTCCGAGCAAGAGGTGGACGTGCGTGGAAGCTGATGGACAGAAGGCGAAGGGGAGGCCGACTCGGAGGGAGGGCGACTCAGACTCGGACGCGGCCGCGCGGAGGTTGGAAGCACCCTCGCCGCCGGAGAGGCAGACGAAGAAGGCGTGTACCGGGGAGGCGAGCGGGACTCGCGTGGAGGCGGAGAAGAAGGGACGGGTGATGGGGCCAGAGGGCGTGTTGGGGAGCACGGAGGACAGGTCGGGGAGCGAGGACGAAGGTGACGAAATGGAGAGCAACTTATCTCCGCTCACGCCTCTTGTTTGCGCGACTGGTGGACGCGGAAGAGGCTGCGAACGTAAGGGGTGCATCAGTAAGAGAAAGGACAGGGATGACTGCTACTTCCGTGTCGAATGGACGTGCTGGCGTTGCTAAGCCGACTTTTGGGGGTCGATTGTAGTTTACCAGTCCCGGGCACGGAGATCCGATATAGAATCATGAGCGAAGGGGTGCGGTCCTACGTGGTGTCCTGTAATGTCTCGGGACAAGAGCTCGAGCTCTCGCCATATCCTGCCATCCTTAGAAGATGTAAAGGCGATTTGCACGATAGGGATCCCGACAACATGCTCCAGAAACTGGAAGATGTTGGTGAGCCATCCTGATAGTATTTATGCCCATGGGACTCCGTGTAACGGACCTGTTCGAAACACCAACGGTGCTGTCAGTCCTATTGGCATCCTCACAAGTACAACATGCCGTAGCTCATCAGGTATAAACTCTCGCAGGTCCCGCTCTAGTTGGTGTCGTAGCTGAGTGACACCTTCCCATCGTTCGTTGGCTCCATTGCACAGTCAGATCACTCTACATAGCTGTGGTCAGGGTCGGACCACGTCACGACTAGCGTCAAATCATGAGATACTGAGTTGGGGGCTATGGTTGGTACCGCGGTGATACGCAGCAAAAGAGAGTTCATTGCCTGATCAAATTTTGGACTCTTGCGCCGTACTGTTACGCAATTCGTAAGTCGGCGCTGAGGTGTCCGATCTGTTTCAAGCGGTGTCCCCTAACTACGCATTGTTATAACTATCATTGTGTGGCTGAATTTAATTCCTGTGTTTCAAATTTCTGCGGTGACCGCAGATGTAAGGAAACGCAACAAGACCTTCACGCAGCCAGTAGCGGTCAGTGATAATATCTGTCTTCTTACAGCTAGGATATCTCACAGCGCACCTAGGGAGTACAGGTAACTGTTGATCATCCTTGTGTGCGGCTTATTACCCAATCTTTTTATTCTAGCTCCTGTTTCAAGCGTAATTCGCATAATTCACATGTAACATAGATTGGAAGTGCCGCTCGCTGTGTGGATGGTAAGTCATCCAGTCACCACATAAATCGAAAAATCAGAAGGAGTGCTTCTATTCGGATGGTTTGATTATCTGCCAGCCCTAGATTATTTCGCATTCTCTCCGCCTTCAAAATGCATATGCCTGAAACACGGGTGTGCACCGCAAGGACATCTCAAAGCTACCTACATCCCTCCCGATCTAATCCTATCAACAAAATATATCACTTGGGCGGTATATATGACGCCAGTCTAACACCAGTTCTTGTTTAAATGGTGAGTCGCTCACGACCCCATTGAAGCTCCATTGCCCGCACACGGAGGTGTATTTTATCGCAATGCCCTCGACAGGATCTACAGCCGAAGCACTATCCTCCCCGTGAGTCGAGTTCGCAGATATCCTCACCCACCTGCCTAACCTCTGTACGACTGTGATAGGTTCACCAGCATATATTGCACTAATGCCTCGCTCAGTATGTCGGAAATACGGTGGTTTCTCTGTATCTGTGCTGATAGTCTCGAAGCTTTGCTCTTCTTTGACTGGCTACTCTGCCTTGACCAAGAAGTTGCCTGTGTTTGGAAGGCATCAGGGGGTCTCAGCGCAGGATCCATCGTGTATGCTCTCAGCCGCTTTCCGTTGATGACAGCTATGGTGTTCAGCATCACCACTATATTTCCATTGTCCGCATCAGTAAGTCAGCTTGTCATTAGTGATGTGATAGTTTTATCTCTTATTGGACTTGTTCCCTACAGAGGTAAAACAACCAAACATAGCTTTCTCCCCTTCTTCAAAGATATTCACATGGTCGGTCATGGCACACAGTTGTCGCTTTACTGTTTGGATAGAGTTCTCTTTCACCTTTCTCTCGCGTTTCTCAATATTTAGTAAGCATTTCCAGATGTACAATATGGCACTCCGAAGCTGACTGTGTATGCTGGCAGTGTTCTCAACATTCCGTGTATATGCAGTATCTGGACAAAAAGTCATACTGACACTCGTCGTATCTGCTCTGTCCACTGTCCCAATCATCTCCACTCTGGTGAGCAGCTCAGGCTATTTAATACAGGATTTATCCCAAAACATCGCAAGTAGATCGTATACTGTGTCTTTTCCACAGCGATACTTCTCCCGAGCCCTTTCGACTGCAGCACAGTCGTGAGACTTTCCTCTAAGTTGATATTCAGGTAATCCACCTCCAGATTATATGTTAAATAGCCGCCTGCTGACTGTTCTTTTCCGGTGAATAGTAGTAAGCAATGTCTTCTTTTGAATCCACATATATTGATATAATGCTTGTCAGATGTCATAATCTCTAGAATCTCACTCATCGCAGCAGAAGCCATCGTCATAACCATTACTTGGCGCAATAGAGTCTGCACTTTCAAGAGGGATCACAAAACATTGGGAGGCATCTTGCTACGTGATGGTACGTACTGGCGCACACAGTGTATATTACTACTTCTAACTTGTTTCTATCTACTGTCTCAGGAAGCCTATATTTCATGTGAAACATCTTGTGACGACCTGACCAGTGGGAACAGTTTGCTCATGCGCAATTTTTCAATTTAAAGTATCTTGGCACTGTTGAATGTCTTGCAAATTATTCTGACAGCGGTTTCCATGAGTAACACCCTGTTAGTCGAATTTTTGAGTCCACTTTGACTTCAATGGTGGCTGGAAGCTCGACGAGATAGATGCCAAAGAGAGCTATGTCACTATCTTCATTGACCCGTGAGCCCCCAGTCTTCCCCGCTGTCTGAATATGTTCACAATTACTGCGCATTTCCATTTCTCAGTGTCTCGTCTATCCTCACCTGCCGCTTTATCCTCAATCTCCGCCAAGTCGACCACAGTAGGATGCCCTCGACGATACATTTGGGCGGAGAAGTGCATTTCGCAGCGCAGGGTTCCAGGAGCATTCTTCCGCCCTTTCTCGCATCATTTGGCGAGCCGCTTCACACTGCCTCCGAGTCCAGGTCTGGGGAGGGTGATGAAGTTGAAGACGTAGGAGAAACATCTGGGAGAACAGACGGCTCAACAGCATAGCTTTGGATTCTTTCACGTACGGACCTGGACCTCAGAGTATGCCAATGCAGCATGACATCTATCTCTTCATCACCCGCATGGGGTCCGAGTCCCCTCAGATGCTGTTACAATCCACTGTAGCTACCTCTCTTAGCACTTCTGCACCTCGCAGGTATCAGCAGTGGGATTAAACAGTGTCATATGTGCTCTTTTCGTGCTGTAACTGGGCGCAGCAGGTTCCCGGTCCGACCGCACCTTGTACTGGACTCGGAGCGATTCAACCCGAAGAAATGGTAGCAGTGACGGTGAGAGTACGCGAGCGCCGTCATTGTGTGAACGGTCGTGCGGAGCCTGAGGCGATAACGTGCTCAAAGACGCGTCCTCGGATCTAGTAGAATTCGATGTGGGTGACGAGGGTACTGACGGCCGCGGGGTAGGGGTATTGGCAGGGGAAGGGCTAGAAACAGGCGATTGGCGAGGTAGACGTGCAGGTGAGTCCACGCAGCGTGGACAAGGCCCAGGTAGGTGGATGCTGACATTCAAATTCGGGTGTCATGTACTAGGGTAGATTAATGACAGGTACACTCGATGTATATCTGTAGTAGAGGAAATACTATACGACCTTTAAAACTCCCTATTTGTCGAGGTTACCCGGTCTTCGAGATTTCTACGTCGTGGGTCTCAAAATGTCGCAACATCAAGTCTCCAAAAAACCAGTCCAAGGTCAGCTACGCATCGTGTAGCGTTCTGCTCCTAGTTATGTCGCTGCCGTGTGCCACATGCACCAGCCCAACAACTCCGCGAAATTCATTTCCGCCTTTGTGACAGCACCCTTACAGTTGCTCTCAGATTGTGGATGCAACATAATTTACGAAACAGACTAGCTACCATCACATTCAATGTCAAGCCACATTCTCCACCCCGTATGGCGTAGTCTCGTATAGGATCTGCGCAGGTGCCATCAGCATTCACAATAATAGCCTATCCCAGTACCTCTACTCGTACGGACTGCCGCGTCCCGGCACTTGACCCAAACAGTGCGGTGTGTGCTGCCGGAATCGTGGCATCTGGACTGCGATTCCTCAACCCGCCTTTCCCCTGGCACCGCGAGCTCCCAGCACTGCCCTCGCCATCGAACGATTTAACTCAACCGGACGGAGACGGTAGCTATAGCTATGGCGGTATGTGGGATCTGTCATCGTGTAAGCGGCTGCATGGCGGCGGCGGAGACATCGCCTCAGATCTACTCGTGTCCGATGCGCCTGCGCCTAGCTCTGGTAAGAGAGCACTGTTGCGCACCGTCGTGGCAGGTCGTGGCTCGCGAATAACGCGCTCGGAGCGTTGCCTCGCTGAATGCAGGGCTTGGAGTGGTACGCCGCGCGGTTTTTGTGCTCTCGTGTGTGCATCGAGGCGAAACGGTTCGACGTGAGAACAGGCCTAGCGTGCATAACTCGCACCGGGGGACTCGTCCTCTGTGGGTACAGCCAGCCACTGCCGACCGAAAACGATGTCTAGGTTGCTGCAGGTCGTCCTGAAGGATTTACTACCATTTTTTTCTTGTATTTAGCGGCCAGAATCTGGAACGAGCCCAAGACAGATCAGTGCGCCATTTCACTTTGAAGAAGGAAGAACACAGGCGTGTCGCGATTGTAAGCTAACGGTCCCTGGCGCAAAGAGCTGACACATGAAACGGAAATTTGGCTGCGGGTGGAGCAGAGTTGATGAATAAGCGGAGGGATACGATCCTTGGTGGCGTGCGGGGCTCGGAGGTGGTCTGCGGACTCGGACAGAAAGTACTAGCTACGATGCCTTGTCGTCGCGCGCGGTCTTCTGAAGGGAGGGGAAAAGATTCAAAGAGGAGGGAATGCTCAGGGAGGGCCTCACCGCTCGTATCACGACCTAGCACGTACTCCTTCTCGCTCGCTCTCTTCTTGATCAATCCCTCCAACGGCTTTTGCCTCGTTCGCGTGGTCGATGTCCTAGCGTGGCACGACAAAAGGGAGAGAGGCAGATGTTCTTGATAACTAGAGGCGTGATGCATCGTGCACGATGGAGGGGGACGACTTATCTCACCGTTCGTACATAGTTTTAGATCGTGGCGGTCGGTGCTAGAAGGAACTCGGAGACAGGTCAACCTGATCAGGACGTTGATGCATTGCCTGGCATGTCGAACGTCTTATGTATCGCGATGAGAGCATCCAAGATAGATCCAGGGAGTAATGGGAGGAAAGCCGAGGACGGAGAGCAGACAGTCGACGCAGTGCTCGAGAGAGATGGTTGTGGCGCGCGTTCGGTTGGCGGCGGAGTCACAGGGAGTCACACGGTCCGCGTCACAGTCTGTCGCGTCACCGTCACCGTCGTCCCAAGCCTACGCCCTTGGTCCCAGGACTCCCAGCTTGGTCCCCAGCTAGCTTCTCCTCGTTTCTACACGTCATATCCAACCGCGCGAATACCATGTCACTCTTCTCTGAAGGCTAATTCGAAAGTTACTACCACCACAGATCCCGAAGCGATCCCCGTGTGGCAAAGACAGAAGGGACTCAAGTGCGCCGGAACCGGAGGAAGTGAGGAATGGGTGTAGAGTCGGCGACTCGGACGAGCTCACAGCGGTCGATGACGATGGTGAGCACACCCATTCTCTCTCCGACGTACTCGCCGTAGATGTGCTCGACACCTCGAAGCTTCTGCCACAGTCCCTCCAGGCGAGGCGCGGCTGGCAAGTGCCCGGAAAGAAACTAGGGCCACCCTTGAAATGTATCCTCTGGAGCGAGGGAGGGGTCGACCTCGGACAGCTGTGCTTAATGTAGTCACCAGTCGTAAGTGTCACGTTGCCCATCCCGTCATCGCCATTCTGACCCACATCCAGCAGCAAGCGTCTCTCCTTCCGTTGCAGGTGATACAGGTTCAGGCGAGCTTCCTCCCTTTTTGTTCGCATATTTCCCTTGTTCTCGATCCTCGAGAACCTTCAGTATCGTTGCTGGGTCTCATGTTGTAGGACTCAGTAACTTGTTGTAGCAAGGCTAGATCTCTCGCAAATGCTCGCGTGACGCTTCTAGTCGATCTCCAGTTTACTGAGTGTATACTTCGACACCTCGTGGTGACGTACTGAGCGCCGCGCGTACGTTATTCAACTCCTAGGCTATTTTGTGATTCCTGCGAAGCCACCCATTTTACGTGAGTCTCATACTGAGCCCACAGTCGTGCACCCTTCTGATAGGATTCACGTCTCTTTCGTTTTCTAACACAGTTGCTACGCAGATCGTCACAATGGAGAAGACGTGGATGACAATGCTCCGCCTAGGCCTTCCTCCATATCTTCAATCCTTGAGCGACAGATCGCCCGTCCTCGTACCCCTTGTGGTCCGCCCCATGTGCCCCTTGGTTTGCTGCCTCAATCGTCTTTTCCTGCAAGCGCACGCCCGAGCTCACCTGGATCAGCCCCCATCATGGACCACAACAGCATCTCCGCCGTTAAAGCCTATTCTATGTCCTATACGCATCGTTCGTGCCACGATAGGCCCTGATCGCCGCCGCCAGGGCATCTCCTGATCTCCAGGGCCTCCCTGCGGCCTGGTGAACACAGCCTGCATCTAGCTAACGTCCGTGGATGGCACTATACCCTTCTCTACCACCGTCTTCTTCCCCCGTCTATTCACCACCGTTTACTTAGGCTCCTGTCGTGACGAACTCGATGGCGCGCTATCAGATGGACGCTGTCGACCAGCTAGACCAGACCCAGTCTATCCATAGACCTGTTTACGTGAAGGACTCGACTCTGCGCGCTGACGACCTGCCGAGAAGACGCTCGAGAGGGTTTGTGAATGCCAAACAGCTACTGAGTCACCGCGAGCTCGCGGCTCGCCACCGTCTACACGCGCTCGACGAGGTTGCTTCTCTTGTTGTCGCCATTCCCTCCCGCCTACCCACACCCATCCCGTCTGATGACGACCCCGACCCGTATCGAGAGGTCGACTCAGTCCGCTCTGATCCACCTCGCGTCGAGGATTCTGGTGAGCTGGAGGATGGTGATAAGGTGACTATGGATGCCAGCGAGGAGAACACGGGCCCACCACACCTCGTCTCCGACGTGTCTGGGCTCCAGATCTGACTCCAAGGCGCGCGGCCAGACACACGAGAAGGAAACCTCGATCGCGCCGATCCTTCCGGTGTCTGCGCGGCAGACGGAGCTGACCAGCTCTTAGAGTCGCCATCGTCGTCCTCGGGCAGCCCGATGCACGCGTTGCGCGTGCCGCCGAAGCATTGTAGCGTGCACCACCGCTCGCCGCTACCTCCTCCATGCTTCTCCGACGGAGGTTTATCGGACGGGCTTCGGATGCTGGGGCTCCAACGACTCCTCCCGTTCTGTCAAGATTCCATCCAACAGTCGTGTAGTGAAAGGCAAGGCTACCGCGGCGGTGCAGGATGAGCACAAGAGCGAGCAGACAGCGAGCCCTTTGACGCTTGGGTACAACGACCCGTACGTGAAGTCGCCGCAGTTCGCGGGTAAGACATGGATGTGCTGGGAAGCTTAGAGAGAGAAGAAGGAGATATCGAGCGAGGAAGACACGGACCGGAAGGCAGCGGCGCTGACGCTGGAGTGCATGTAACCGATGAGCAGTGTGGGCTGGGTAGGCGAGTGGGACTCGTGCGGAGGCGATAAAGAAGCGAGATGGGAAGAGGAAGGCGGGGAGAACGTGTCGGAGAGCACAGAGAGCGGTTCGCGAAACAAGGATGCAGGTGATGGTGTGGGGAGTGACTCGTCTCCGCCCACACCTCCCATTTGCGTGGCGTGCAGGCGAGTGAGACGCCTCGGGTGCATGAGAGGTCCTTGTAGGGGAAGGACGCGTGGAAGAGCCGCTGCTCCCGCTTTGAATGCAGTGGCAGATGCTGCGGCTTGTAATAGTCGATTGACGTTGTTAGCCTGAGGTCGGTCCTTGGCGTCCAAGCATGAATGCATGAAGGGAGTAGCTGAAGCTGTCGCTCGAGGCAGGTGTAGCGGAGAGTTCAGCAATGCGAGTGTGAGCGAACATGTACATGCTTGTATGCGTTGAGAGACTATTACTGGCGGCACGGTGAATGACTACATTGTGAACTATCTAGTAGGTCAGCGTAAACGGGGCGCTAAGGACTGTAAATTTCGAGGAGCTAGGAACTTGGGGATTTGGAGGAGCGGGGGATGTCAAGATGCGAGTGGATTCCGAGTCGGAACTCGAGTTGGCGCTTGGTACAACTGGCGGTCCCACACGGCCCAGAGTCCTGGCACTGCCGTTTGAATGTACCCTGACCCCGACCCTGATGACGTTCCTTCCTCTCATCATATCCCACCATATGCATAGTACCCCCGTGACCATGATTTCAAGAGAACAAGCCCGAAAAACACACCTTGAACTTCTCATGGAGATCGTGAAGGTGAGAGTGTGCCGGAGCAAGAGAGAGAATCGTGTGGATGATTTGGTGAGCGTCCAGATACTCATGCGCATGTGATGGGTCTCCGAAATGCTAAAAGCTCCAGAGCTGCAATCGCATTGCCACGATACGAGGTACGACTCTCCGATACCTGCACAGAGACTGGGGTCATCCACAATGATCTCCCTCAGAAGCGAGGGTTAGTGCGTCCTCGGAAAGAAATATGTGCCTAAGATAGTGACGATCTGTAAGTAAGTTTTATTCTGCTTGTCTGGCTGATGCTTCCTGAACATAATTTTAAAAACGGCGACAGTGCGTCCTATATCCACAGATCATGCACATCCCGAGGTTTCCTCAGATCAGCGCACATCTAGGTCCAAGATAAAGTCTTAGGCACGGACTGTCTTCTAGTGCTCTTCCACGACCTATGAGTTCGACATCGCCTCATTACTTCTTGCCCCTGTCACGTAGGCACATCCGTTACGACATCCCGTCGATTCTCGGAGTCCGCTTCGTATTCCTCCCCTACTCTCCCTCTGCGTATTCAACACACCACGTATATTGGGGGATTCAATGTAAGTCAAAGTTTGATTATCTATCAACGTTGCAGAGCTTCGTATTTCCTCCTCCGCACACGAGAATTCTTCCTATCTGATAATGATGTGTGCAAGACGGGTGCCTTGCACCGGAAGGACGTCTCAAAGCTGGCTTCGCCCATCCAGAGCCAATCCGATTCCCAAAGTGTATTGCCCGGACAGTGTACATGGCACTGCGATTCCCACTGGTTCTGCATAAATTGTAAGTGATTCACGATCGGTCAAAGGTGGCATTGCCTGTCCGAATCCCCGCTCACTTCTCCCTGCAGTAAACCAAGTCCATTACATAGCAATGGCCTCAATACTATCGTCGGTGGAAGCTTTCTCCTCCCTGTGAGTAGCGTGCACGGATCTCTTCCAGACCCACTGTCGCGCCTGACCTCAGCACCGCACCGACAGGTTCACCAGTATCAATTGCAGCAATGCTGTCCTCAGTATGTTCGGAAATGCTTCGCTCTCACCTGTCCCTGTACTCATTATCTCGAAGCTCTCCTATTATACGACTGGATACTTTGCCTCAACCAAGAAGTTGCTTGTGTTTGGAAGGCTGCGGGGAGTCTTAATGCAGGTTCCCTCATATACGTGCTCAGCCGCTTTACGGCCGTGATGGGTATGGTGTTCACCACCGCATCCATTTTTCCATTAACCTTATCGGTAAGTAATGACGTCTCTCGTTGGTCGTGTACTGTGGCTTACGCACCCATAGAGGTAGAATAGCTCATCGTCACTCATCGACCCTGCTTCAAATATACTCATGTCCGTTATGCCGCACAGTTGTCGCTTTGTTGACTGGGCGGTGTTAATTTTCAACTCTATGTCGCGTATCTCGATCCTCAGTACATGTCCCCAGCCACTGAATCTACTGAAATACGCCGATGCTGACCATGTACTCTACAGTGTTCTCGGCATTCCGTGTCTACGCAGTATCCGGGCGAAAGGTCGTACCAACGCTCCTCGTATCACTTCTCTCTGCTGCCCCAATTATCAACAGCCTGGTGCGCATTTCAGGCCAATCCTTTCAATATTCTGGCTGAATATCGCAAATAGATCGTCAATGGCGGGTTCACCACAGTGGAGAGACTGCCGAACCCTTTCAACTGCAGCGACATCACTAGGATTTCCCCTCAGTGGAACTTCAGGTATGCTCGCTTCCGAGTCTCTGTCGCATTAAAATGGCCATTCGCTCATAGGTCATGTCTCTTCCCGCGCATAGGGGTAGGCAATCCGGGTTTCTTCTTCTCTTTTCCACGCTGATATGATCCTCCTTAGCCATCCTGATCACCCGGATCCCTCTCATTGCAGCGGAAGCCATCGTCATAGCCATCACATGGCAGAATAGAGTCTGTAGGCCCAACTTCAAGAAGGATCGCGAGACGTTGGGAGCTGTCTTGCTGCGTGATGGTGCGTGGTGATACCTCTATAAATTTCCACTTCCTGCTCTCTGACGTACATATAGGAAGCCTGTATTTTATGTGAGACATACAATACGTTCTGGAGCGAGCTAGAAATGGCCTACTCAACTCCCTTTCTAGTGTCCTAGCACTATTGAACACCTTGCACATCGCACTAACCACCGTTTCGGTAAGTAACATATCCGTCAGTCACGTACTTTAGTCAAAACGAATCTCCGCCCTCGTTGGTAGCTCGACGTGGTAGATGCCGACGCGAGCTATGTCACACTCTTCATAGACCCGTGAGCCGCTGTTCCTTCCCCTGCAGGATTCCATTAATGCTGATTATGGCCGTGCGTTCCTCAGGATCTCATCCATCCTCACATGTCGCTTCATCCTCAACCTCCGCAAGGTCGACCACAGTGTGATGTCCTCGGCACCGTCTTGGGGCGGAGATGTAGAGTTCGCGGCGCGAGGCTCTCGGAGCACGCTCCCGCGCTTCGTTACGTCCTTTGGTGAGCCGCTGCACATGGCCGGAGGGAGGCCGGAGGTGGGCAACGAAGCTCAAGACGCAGAGCAAGACCTATAATAATGCAGATAGTTTCTCAAGAGTACGAGAAGAGGCGGTCATATAAAAGTACTTTGTATCGGATGCGAGACGGATCTACAGAGCCACGCGTGTTATTTATGACTGAGATCGGAAAGACAGGGTACAAAAACAATGCCGGGATCGCAAAAACTGTCCTCTAATTGGGGACGACTATGACTAGCACCAATGCGCCTCCTATCGCACCGTCTTACCCCTCAAACTCATCGACGCGCGACAATATTAATATTTGAGTATAGGACTATCCATTGAACTACTTCGTGCACGGCGACACCCGCAGTCTTCGCACAAGCGGCGTCGTTGATGTCACCACACGGTGCGCGATCCAATCGTCCGCCCCAACGTACGGACCCAATCCTCTGAGTGCGCCGACGCGTTTGTCGCCCGTCGTCCCGCATCGGATCCGGGAAGGCGCCGTCAGCATTCATCGATTGCAGTCACCTATCATAGATCTCCGCGAGACGTCCCATTTCGAGCTCCAGCTGTCAGACCAGACAGTGCCGCATGCACCTCTTCGCGTCGGACTGGGGGTGTTCAGCCAGCTCCTACTCGCAACCCGCCTTTGTCTGGGCGCCGTGGGCTCTCGGCCAGAGCGCGCCTTGGCTCACGGGTTACTCCACTGGGCACAACGGACATTGTATATGCGTTTCGCCAGTATGTATGGGCAGCTGCATGGCGGCCATGACGCGCTCGGGGATGCTACTTCGCCTCTCGCAACGCTCGATCCGCATGAGAAGACGCGTTCGTCAAAGCCCCGCAAGCCGCTCGCGACACTGGAGTACGGGGACACGGACGCCAAGCCTCCAAAAGTCGCAAGCAGGAAGGGCCCCGAGGGGGGCCAATCTGGAGGGGAGAAGTAGGTGGTGGTGAAGGAAACGTCGCGCAGAGAGGAGTCGGACCCGAACGTGGCGGTACGCATGCTGGAGGCGTTGTTACCGAGGGGACTGGAGATGAAGACAAAGGCGGGGTAGGCGAGTGAGACTTGCGCGACGAAGGATAGAGAGAGGTGGCGAAGAAGAGGAAAGGGAAAGGGACAAGGGAACGCGACGGAGACCACGGAGAGCGGATCGGAGGACAAGGACGAAGATGACGCGGTGGGGTGTCTACCACCACGACTTCCGTTCGCGCTATGGGTGGGCAAGGAAGAGCCGTAGCTACAGTAGTGGGGTACAAGGAGGGCCGCTGTTCCCATCTGGAGTAGACATGTGGCGGCTGCTGCGAAGCCGGCTTTGAGGGGTCGGTCGGCGTTGCGAGGCCATCAGTGCATCCGAGGACAAAAGCAAGGAGGCAGGTGTGGACCTCTATCGAGGCAGTGAGCAGGTCAGTCCATGGCCAGATAGCAAAAAAGCCGAGGCAGGTTGAACTCGGCGTTCGGGCGCCAAGTACGTGCAGTAGATTGTAAACGCTACGTATATGTTGTACGTAGCACAGAGGCAATGCTGTGTGACGGCTTGGATCTTTATGGGGGTTGCACTTGTAATGCGTTCGGAAAATTGTGATGGACGTAAATTTACTCATGTAGCGCCATGTACCGTATTACATTCGGAGATGGACTCTGCGTGCGAGAGACAGAAAACGTAGCTTTACCCCACAGTTCTGCGCCTATTCATCCGACCACCGTGTAAACTAGTTCAAAACCCCCGCAAAGGGGTTTTCCCATTTTCTGTGAGTGGCAGCACAATTATTGGCAGATCGGATACGGCATAGCTTGGGAAACAGACCCTGACTTAGCAGGCGCATTCAAGCTGGCGCGACGTCCACCGCCCCGCCGTCGTCTCGCACGACACCCTCACGGGCCTAATCAGCATTGGCCATCCGTCCGCCGCCGTGACCAAGTGGTCGGCACAGACATTGCTATATGCACGCTCTCCACGCAGAACTCGCGAAATTTGAGCTCTGATTCCTCGGGCCACCTTTATCTTCGTGCTCCAAACTCCCAGCACGACCGCGCTTTATCCTCGCGTCCCAGCAACTCAACTCGATCCGACGGAGACGATAGCGGTAACTGTGTATGGGCTCTGCCTTTGTGTGCGCGACATCGTGCTCGAGGATGTCTCCTGGGACCTGGCAATGCTCTATGTGCCTAGTTGTACACGCGTTGCGTGAGCAGAGCCCCATCCGCCGGGTGCAGCAGGACTGGCAAGTCTCGCGGCGGGCCCGGCCTTCCACTGAATGCAAACGCACATGCCTCCGAGGCTCGGATTGGCGAAAGCACGCGTTCATCTAAGCTCTCGTCCATATGTCCAGGCGAAACTGCTCGACCGGAGGACGGGCACCCCGTGCACGACCGGAACCGGGAGGCTCAGGTCCTCCATGACCCCGATCGGCCCGCCACTAGTACTGCACTGCAAACGCGAAACAACGCTGACCTCGGTGCGGGAAATCTGGACGCTCCTGCTGCCTTTGGTTCTTGGTGCAGCGCTCTGTACTTGGAATGACTGACGAGACAAAGACGGATCAGCGGACCATGTACTGTGTAGAGGGAAACACGTACGCGTGTGTTGGTGCCAGTTTCCAAGTCCAGGGGCTCTGATACGGAACGAAGACCTGCCTGCGGGTAGAGCAAACTACGTATACAAGGACAAGCAAATGGCGGAGTTATGTGGCATTTAGCGCACTGGCAGAGTGAATGAACTTGCGACAGACCAGGAACGATCCCATGAGGCCCGTATACATTCTTCTGAGGGGATCGGAATAGATTGATGGGGAGGAATGGTAAGGGAAGCCCTCAAATCACAACCACGCACGTACTTACCTACTCTTACACCGATCTCTACAACGACCTTCCACGTAGTTCGCGTGGTCGACGGAGTCCTGGCGTGGCATTGCATATGGCACAAAGAGAGTGTTCTTGGCACCCAGAGGGTCGCTTGATTGTGACACCGTCCAAGTTTCGGGTGAGATTTCTTTTCAATCGCCCGAGAAACAGATGGTGTTGGAGGGTGGCCATCCGAGTCTGTGCCAGGAGTGTGCGACGACCTGGGGCATACACGGCGATCAGTGTGTTCTACGTCAATCAGGGATCGTGGTGTGGAGTATAACCGGGAACTGAGAACCGAGAACAAAGAAGGAGAGCTCGCGGTTGAGGGAGGTCGATACTGGTTGTAACGGTGGCCGACGTCGACATGGATTTGGACGCCTATTGGGGGCATGCGGTCCGCAATCCCGGTCAACGCGGCTTCTCGGCGCACCTTGTACTCTAGTGCCGCCTCGACTCGAACCTCAGACTTGTCTCTAGATCCCCTCCTCACCGTGTCCTGGGCCCTGGCATGCGCACACGACGGAGAGACGTCCTGCAATACAGTACACTGGAAGCACGCTCCGCAAGCCGAAACTGTCGGACGAGCCCGCAGACGACGACGTCGGTGAGTACCTCGATCCTACCTCGTACGCGACACGTCATAGAAGTTTTCGGAACTCAAAAGCTCCTCCTGCCGTCGCCTGGAAATAAAACGCGGGGCTACCCCTGCCGAAGTCGCTGCTGCTGCAAAAAGTCACAGAAAATATGAAGGGCTCGGTGCGAAGTTTCCGAGTACGTCCCATAATCTCAGTCTCCCGCCATGGATGCCGGCTCCGATCCCAAATCTGTACTGTTCGTAGTCTCCAATCTCGCTAATGTTGATGTCCCTTCGATCCAGAAAAGCTCGACACCTTGGGCGAGATAATACATGTCCGTAGTTAGGCTGAGATATCCAACCATATCAGCAGCCGTGCCGGGCTTCTCAACACACGATGCGTGGGATCCGAACAGTTTCTGGCATGCGGAGCCGCATAGATAGGGCGGATTAAGGACGGCAAGCCCCAGTCCGACCAGTCGAAGGTGACTGCGACTCCCAGCTTATCCAGCACCGGGTGATCGCTGACCGCCGATGCTTGTCCCGTCTTCCAACAGTGCTGCTGTGGAAGGTTCTCGGGGAAGTAGTGCGTCGTACATCAGAATTTTGTCTGTGTTTTGCATTCGCTGACTTCTCGGCTACTCGGCCTGATCTGCACAAGCTAGGGCGGCATCCTCACGGAGATCGACGTCATCGTCCGAGAAGAAGTCGCCCGTCATCGCCGGCGTTCCCCGCGTGGGTACAGAGTACGGCCAGGAAGTGGACCGGCTCAAATGTGGCGCATGATTCGTGGTGAGCGGTGCGGACCTACGTTTACTGCTCGTGTGATTGATATTGCGATGTACTCGGAATAGATCTTGAAACGAGGCAGCGGCAAGCTCCATCGAGGCCAATCTGGAGGAATTACGCGTTGTGCAACATTCTGTCCGAGCCCTTCGATGTAGGTTTTCATGGATATTTGGTGCACTTTTTCCAACCGTTTCTACTTCCCTCGACGGGCCCTCGAAACTCCAGATGGATAAGTCCGTCGTAAATACGAGGAGCCATGACAACCAGTCGGGACTGGGTAGCCGGTTGGCCGACAGGATTACCGGAGGTCGGTGGGAAGTTCTCTACGCCTCCTCGTGAGTGTGCGCCGCACTGCGAGGACGCTGCAAGGTTATCTACGTCTAACATCCTGAGCCAATCCGGTCAACAATGCATATCGCCCCGACGGTGAACATGACCTCGGTATCCCCACAGTTCCATCTTAAATCGTGAGTCGCTTGCGACGCCCGCATCTAAGCTATCGGTGCCCATCACCCTCGTCCGCGCTCACGTCTCGCTCAGGTCGACTGCACGGCCATGGCACCTTCGATAACACTTTCGGCGGAAGATTTGTCCTCTCTGTGAGTGGACCGGACAGATCTGTTCCAAATTCGCTAACGCGCCTAACTAACCATCGTGCTACTCCGATAGGTTCACGACCATTTATTGTGGCAATTCCGCGCTCAGTATGTCTCCAAACTGTCACTTTCCCCCTTAGCCCTCGTACTTATAATGTCATAGCTATCCTATTCTTCGACTGGCTCCTTTGTCTTGATCAAGAAGTTGCTTGCGTTTGGAAGGCTCGGGGGGGTCTCAACGCCGGATCCCTCGTGTATGCGTTCAGCCGTTTTCCGTTGATGATCGGTCTAGTGTTCAACACTGTTACTATCTTCCCGTTGTCCCTATCGGTAAGCAATCGACTCTGTCGTCATTAACGTACACTCATTTACGCACTTACAGAGGTAAAACAATGAGTCACGGCTTATCTCCTTTGTTCCGAAGATGCTCACGTTGGTCGCGCGACATAGTTGTCGCCTGGCAGTTTGGGCAGGGAACTCTTTAGTCTTGCTCTCGCGTTTCTCTATCGGCAGTACGTACGTCCAGCTGCTGCACATCCTCGTATTCGGAATCTGACGGTGTCCTTCGCAGTGTTCTCGGCCTTTCGTGTGTTCGCAGTATCTGGACGCAAAATCATACCAACGCTCGGCGTGTCTCTGCTCTCTACTGTCCCAATTATCAACAGTTTGGTGAGTACGTCCAAGTCCGGCCCGCACTACCAGTATTTCGGCTTAGCGTCGCAAATAGATTATGTATGGTGGAGGGTTCACCATAGTGAAGGTTCTCCCGAGCCCGTTGTACTGCAGCAACATTAATACGCTCTCATCCCAGTGGACCTTCAGGTACATCCCTCTCACATTTCATGAAAATCATCTACCCATATATCTTCTCCCGTGCGTAGGAGTAGGTGAAGCCTTATTTCTTTCGAGCGTAGCCCCCACCAATAAGATTCTCTATATACAGCTACCGTGATCTCCCGGACCACTCTCATCGCAGCGGAAGCTATTGTCATAGCCATTACATGGCGGAATAGAGTCTACGGTAGCAGGATGAACCACGAAACGGTGGGAAGCATCTTGTTGCGAGATGGTATGTGGCAGCACATCTCGTCTACGTTACCAGTGCCGGCTTACCCCGCTGAACCCACAGGAAGTCTATACTTCATGTAACTCATCCCTTGGGGCCTGGATCGGAATGGCTCGCTCATGTGAAATTTCTAGCATCCTTGCGCTGTTGAACGTGCTGCAAATCATCCTCACCGCAGTTTCCGTAAGCCCCATTCCGACACTCCTCGTAAATATGCATATGCTCACCGCCTTTGGTAGCTCGATGCCATAGATGCCAAAGAGAGCTACGTCACGATCTTCATCGACCCGTGAGCTGCCAGTCTCCCCCACTGTCCGAGTCTGCTAACCACTAACTATCGCTGCGCGTTCCCCAGCATCTCGTCCATCCTCACGTGTCGCTTCATCCTCAACCTCCGCCAGGTCAGCCACAGCAGGATGCCATCAACAATGATGTCTTTGGGCGGAGATGTGCATTTCGCCGCGCAGGGTTCCAGGAGTACGCTCCCGCGCTTCGTCGCGCCATTCGGGGAGCCACTTCACACCGACTTGGTAGAGTCGGAGGAAGGCGATGAAGTCGATGAAGTAGACGAAGGTTCTGGCAACATGTATGACTCCTCGACAGCGCGAGACGAGGTAGATATGTCGGCATAATCTCATTAGATTCCGAGCCGTAAGCTACAGGGCCGTACGTACTCGCCGGGGCCTTCCGTGTTGCATAGCACCGACATCTGATAGTTTGAAGTGGCAATTAATGACGTTAAACCCTACTCCTCCCCGCCTTGTGGGCATACTGCGACAGAAAAAATTGGCTGAGACGAGGAGACGTAGAGCTGGTCGACCACGACTCGGACAACTTGAATCCAGTCGAACAATAAAGAAGTTGGGCGCTTAGTAGCACGTGGAGGCGTCACATGGTCCGCATCCTCGTCGCGTCGCGTCCTGGCACTCCTTACACTCCGACCACCACCTCGCTTCCCCTCCTCTTCCGTAATCCGCTATGCGCACGCGACGGCGACCCGTATTGCAAGACAAGACGCCAGGAAACACACCCCAGAAGCCCAAACCGAAGGCCACTCGCGTCGCGAAACCCGAACTTGTCCCCGTGGTGGAAATCAAGGCGAGGGTGCGCCGGAGCAAGAGAGGGAAGGATGTAAAGGCGGACGAGCCTGCGGATGTTGACGATGTTGGTGAGCACTCAGATTCTATCTCGTATAGGACGCGTCATAGACGTGTTGGACGCTCCGAAGCTCCGGCCGTAGTACCGCAAGAGGAGGCACGGCTCGCGAGTGGCCCGGTGGAAACTGGAGCCACCTACGACGCTCCGCCCCCGAAGCGAGGGCGAGGACGACCTCGGAAGGTTGTGCCCAAGATCGTCACAAGTCGTAAGTGTCATACTACTCATTCAGCCATCCCTATCACCGACCCGCGTCCAGCACCGCCGGCTGCGTCTCCAGTCAAGCGCGTCTCTCTCCCTGGAGCAGGGGATACAGGCTCAGGTGAGCGTTTTTCCTTCGTATACTTTGTCGTAGTGGTCGACCCGCGAGACCCCGTTACAAGTTGCCACTCATGGTACGGGACTCCGTAAATTGCTGCGGCAGCGTTAATGCCCCTCAAATGTCGGCTCGGGTCCATCGCCAGTATACTACGATGCCTGACGGCTGCGACTGAGCGCCGTACGTGCATTGCTCAACCGTTCGACTATCTTATGAATCCTGCCAAATGTCATGTTGAGCCTTCCCTCGCGCATCCTTCTGATAAACTTTGCGTCTGTTTCCCTTTCTGACACGGTTACCCCGCAGATCGCCACAGCGCAGAAGAAGACGTCGATGAGAACGCTCCTCCTATTCCTTCCCCCGTATCTCCGACTCTCGAACGACAGGCGGCTCGCCCTCGTATCCCTCGCGCTGCTCGCCATGTTCCACTCGGTTCTTTGCCTCCGTCGTCGTTCCCGGTGAGCGTGCGCCCCAGTTCACCGGAGTCCATACCCATTGCGGACGACGACAGCACGGCGTCGGAAGCCGCCAAAGCTCTCCTCCTCACCCCTTCTCCCGCTCGGATCGTTCGCGCCCCGATCCCAGTCGAGTCCACGCCTCTAGGGCGTCTCCCGACCCTTGAGGCCTCCTTGCGGCCTGCTGAACGCGGTCGACACCCGACCAGCATCCGTAGATGGAACATGGATGTCTCACGAACATACTCTCCCCTGCCACCATCTTCTCCCCCTGCCCACTCTCCACCGCCTACCCAGGTTCCTATCGCCACCAGCTCGCAGGCGCGCTACCAAGCAGAGTTTTCCGACCAGCCAGATGAGAATCAGCCTGCGCATGGCCCCGTTTACGTCAAGAGGGACACGCCTCCGAGCGACGACGACCTGTTTGGTCTCCTTGCTGCCGAGAAGAAACTCAAGACCATTCGTCAGCGCCGAACGGCTACCGAATCTTCACGTGCTCCTGGAGGCACCCGCGCGCCGCTCGGTACGCTTGCGCTCGACGAGGTTCCTTCCGTTGCTGTGGCCATCCCCGACCGTCTACCCACACCCATCCCGTCCGACGATGACCACAACATCGACGACCTGTACCTGGACGTCGACCCCATCCGCCTCGGCCCGTCGCACCTCGAGGACTCCGACGAGCTCGAAGACGAGGACGAGGACAAGGAGAACGTGCCCACGGACGACTACGACCTGAACGAGGACAAGGAGAACATGCGCCCGCCGCACCTCGTCCTCGACGAGCTCCATGAGGATGAGAATGAGAACGACGCCCCCGGGGACGGCTCCAGCTCGGAGGTGGACGACCTCATCGACGAGCACGAGCACGAGAACTCGATCGCGCCCATCCTGCTCGCGTCCGCGCGGAAGACGGGGCTGGAGCGGCTCCTCGAGTCGCCGTCGTCGTCCTCGGGCAGCCCGACGCACGCGCTGCGGACCCCGCACAAGCACCGCAGCGCGCACCACCGCTCGCCGCTGCCCACGCCGCACTTCGACGACGACGACGCGCTGGGGAACGAGGGGTCCGACATGCGCGACGAGTCGCCGAGCCCCGTCAAGAGGCCGTCTGCCGTCCGTGGTGTGGCCACGAGGGCGAGGGCGGCTGTTGCGCAGGACAAGGGGAAGGGGAAGGGGAAGGAGAAGGCGGGCCCGTCGAAGCCCCGCGTGCCGCTCGCGACGCTCGAGTACGAGGACCCGTACGCGGAGCCGCCGAAAGTCACGGGGAAGAAGCGTGCGCGGGGGGTGGCGAAGGAGAAGGAGAAGTCGAGCGAGGAGGACTCGGACCCCAAGGCGGCGGTGCGGAGGCTCGAGGCGCTGTTGCCCAAGCGTCCGAAGAAGAAGCCGCGCGTGGGGGAGGCGAGCGGGTCTCGCGCGGGGAAGGAGAGGGAGGTGGTCAAGAAGAAGGGCAAGGGGAAGGGACGAGAGAATATTCCTGAGAGCACGGAGAGCGGGTCAGGGAGCGAGGACGATGATGATGGGATGGGGAGCGACACGTCCCCGCCGACACCTCCCGTTCGCGCGGCGCGTGGACGAGGGAGAGGGCGCGGGAGGGGTAGGGGTACCGGCGGGGGAAGAGGGAGAGGGAGGGCTGGTGCACCTACGAATGGACGCGTTGCCTCTGCGAAGCCGGCTTCCAGGGGCAGGTCGACGTCGCGAGGCCGGCCTCCAGCGTCCAAGGACAAGGGCAAGAAGAGGGCGATTGAGGAGGTTGATCCTGATGAGGACGAGGTGCGTCATCGTCCATCTGCCTGTACTTAGAGCGAAAGGCTGACTCGGGTGATATATTGACGTTGATGTAGGAGAGAGCGCGGAAACGCCAGGAGCGGATCGAGTACTTCAAGAAGCTCCAGGAGTACAGCCTGGAGAAGGAGGACGTCTATGTGATCTGAGCGGCTTGGTTACGACCCGCAGTCTCATTCGTTGGTTGTGATATCTTGGTTCTTTGTGTCGTGCTCTCGGTGCTTGCTCTCGATTCCGCGATTCTGCGCCTTCCCTTCGTTTCTGGCCACTCTGTATCATAGGCTGTGCCCCGAGGCTCTTTTCTGCCATTCTTCACTGCATCGCTCGTGTTCTAGCCTACCTTGATACCGCTTCCAGCGTCACAAGTTTATTCCCTATGTTATTGCGTACTATTGTCCAGTTCGGGCTTTCTGAACGGGCCCCACTTCGTCTATAATCCTTTTATTGGCACGACACGATACTATGTATATGACGCCTCAATGCGAGGCAAAGATCTTGATTATGTTTCTATCTGTACATGTAGCGTTATGGTTTTGTCCGCCCGCACCTTTGTTAAGTATACCGTACTAACCCGAACGAGACATGTATACATGTGTTCCTGGGGATGAAGAGCGGTCGTACATGTATCATCAGTTGCGCGACCTACTGCTCTCTAGCAGCTGGGCGAACCACGCTTGCGTAGGAGCTCTAAGATCCTGAGGGATCGATGTTCGCGAAGGACCAGCGACCGCCGCGCGAGAGCGGGAACTTCGAGAAGTTGGTTGCTGACCGGGACGGACTCCGGGCGTGTCACCCCGGGGCCTGCCGGCGCGGCCACCGACGTCCTCCTCCCTGACTCCGACGTCCTTGCGCGACGGAAACGCGACATTCATCTGCTCTACCATATCGCCGTACATTATCCCCTCGAGCTCGATGTGCACCACCAACGTGTGCTCGGGGTTCAGCCTGCAGCGCGAGAACGAGAGCCGCACCGTCCGCAGCTCGTCCCCGAACTCCTTCGTCCACCCCGGCCAGGCCACGACGTGGTCCTCGCGGCAGTCGTGCGAGAGGAGGTCCGCGAGGTCCAGCTCGAACGCGAACCGCGGAAACGCCTTCGCCCAGTGCGCCGGTCGCCCAGGGGCGCGCACGCACGTCCCGAGGAGGAGCTCGACGCACTCCGTGCTGGCGACGTTCTCGAACGACACGGCCACGCGCAGCGGCATCCCGCTCTCGGGGCGGTTCTGCAGGGTTATGGGGCGCATCTGCATGCCCGCCAGCGCGAGCCTGCTGAGGAGCCAGTGGGGAATGCGGAAGGGCGGCGCGGGGGCGATGGAGTGCAGGGCGAAGCAGCGGCTGGGCGCGACGTCCCTCCTGGCTGGGGGGGAGGTCTCGGCGACGACGACGTCGCGCCACTCGGCGGTCACGGGCTTCCCGTTGAGACGGAGGTTGTAGAGGTCGCCGCCGAGTAGGATGAGGCGCTTGAATCCGTGGAGCTGGAGCATGCACCCGGTGTGGTACTTCTTTCGCGAGAGATCCTGGACGGGATCGTCGGACGGACGGAGAAGGAGCCCGATGTGCTCGTGGCCGGTGTCGCACAGGAGGACGGCGACGGTGAGCCCGTCTGACTCGATGACTGGGAAGTGGCATTCCAGCCCGGAGCTTGTAGAAGAAAACCGAGGCAGCTCCCCTCGGCCGAACGGACCAAACTTCCTCTCAAAGCGAGTTCCCCGATATGTTTCGCTCTAAGGATCATACTTCGTTAGTTACAGTAATCATCAGAAATTAATACTTACGCGCTGCGCTGTCCATTGCTCTTTGAGATACGGCTGCAATGGATTTCTCGCGGATGGCGTGTAACGCACGGGGGGCCCATACGGCTCGATGAAGCTCTTTGGTGAGGGTGCAAGAAGGTAGATGTCGTCTAATGAGGACAGGAATTTGTCAAAGGATAAAGCTTTGTGCGACTCCGGCGATACTGGGGAGTTTGCAGCAGAGGACTCTATCTCACAACCCCAGGCGAACAGGCTCGTGTCGGATGATTGCTTGAGAATCTCGTGCTGGAGTCGCAGGAAAGCCTTAGGCCCCTCCCCATAGATGGTAGCCATGTTGACGTCGAAAAGGCCCATCAGGCTGTACGCCTCGTCCTCGACACGGGTCGTGGTCCGCCGCGATGCCCACCGCATGCGCTCCGCGACACTGGCGGTCGAGTAGTGCTCCTCGCGCGTCAGCACCTGCGAAGAAACGCCGGTGACTTCCTCGAGGAGCGGTGCGAGATCAACCTTGTTCCCTATGGTCTCCCAGTCCCGCGACAAGAAGATGACGAAGAAGGGCGCGATGAGCTCCTGCAGCGTCCACCCACGGGTGTGCCACCGCGAGCGCCTGAAAGCCGATTCCGGCGCATCCAAGACATCGGAGCTCTCGACGTCGTGGAGATATGCGTAGCACACCTCGGCAAGAGAGTACCAGCGGAACATCGAGTTGATCGCCTCCGACAGTTCGGAGCTGCTCGCCTTGTCTATGCAGCAGGTGTCGTTCCACAACCACCGGTACCCGTGGCGTTCTGCCAGGATGCAGCTCTCGCGGACCTTCGCGCTCGCGAGATCTCGGGGGTTTGCGCCAGTCCTCTTGCACCGCTCGCGGATGGCCTGTGTCTCTTGGAAGGTCTGCTCGTTGTCGCCCCAGGTGTGGGATAGGATCGCATAGCCGCCGATGACCGCCTCCGGGCTGTGGAAGAAGTGAAGTTCAGCGCGGTCAGTGCTCAGCAACCACATTGCGTCATTCTGCAACGAGTCATTAGCAAGGCTAGACAGGGAGATGTTTGAGAAACACCCAACTGACCGTTCCAGTTGCCTAAAGTGTGGAATGGCAAGGAGAGGGAGCTGGGGAAGACAGTGCGTGCGATAAGGTGATTTATATCTGACACGTCGCTCTAGTATCTGTAAGCCGTCGTGTGATTTCGAAGGACTTCTGGCCGATGGAATCATGGCACATGTCAAAGGCCCCGAAAGTGTATAGAATTAAGAACCCACCGCTCATCCGAGCATCCTAATACGTTCCGCAAGAGTCTAGGATACCCGTAGCCCGTTCTGATGGAAGTCATATTGGTTGTCGCAAAGCCGAACGAAGAGCTCAAAAGAGTTGCGGTGAGGACCCATTGTGACGGTCAGGAGAAGGAAGAATTGACCCAAGGCCCCACAGCAACGGGGTTATGCAAGAGGGGGTTGATTCTGTTCAAGGGTATGGTTTAACTCCAAGGTAGAGAGCAAGTCAGCTTGACTCCTTACGCAGTGGCGACAGCGAGTCCAATGCTCGGACTTGGCCGTTATATAAACGCCCTGCTCCGCCAACTGGCTAATGCCGTCCTGAAGATGCATGAAGTAACGCTGTCGCACAAATACAGGCGAACAGCACTCCCATTGAAGTAATTGCTCCACGGACCGACCTCCATGCTCTCTAGCATCTTCTCTCGTCCCTTGCCTCTCCCGTTGTTGATCACCTCCACGCGAGTCCCCGGGGCCTGTGCCTTGTTCTTCCGCCACCTGGCCTGCACCATAAATCTCGCTGGACTCAATTTGTATGGCTCTAAACTGTAAATTCATTCCATATCATATCACAAGTACATTGGAAGAGAAAGTCTCCAGTAGGATCACAGGCATCACGTCCGCCAAGCTCCGAGTCGCTCGCACGCAAACTTAGTCCTACAGTAGTCCTTAGGTAGCGCGGTCCCTAGAACTTTTCACGACGACGTCCGTAACGAGCGAGGGGATCGCCTCACGGAAGAGCGCCAAGGTCGCCGCCGCGTCGACTCGACGTTTGGCATCCCTATCCACATGGGAGGAGTTCGCATATTGGCAGGAGTTCTCCCGTGCGCCAAACATGTCATAGTTGAGCTTGAGCGCGACGCGGCGGAGCGGGAGGAGTGCGAGCGTCGCGGCGACGTCGTTCTAAGTAGGGCATTAGGATCGTCAGCGAGTCACCATTTCGCAGGCTTCGAAGGATGGACATGGCGTAACGCACCAGCACCGGCTCAATGTTCAAGTCTCTGTCCGAGGGAGGGAGGACGAGCTCCACCTCCATCTCGCGCAGCTGCTGAGCGGAGGGATCGCTGAGCACGGGCCGCATCATGTCTCCGAACAAGGACACGCGGGCGACGGTGATCGCGAGCCCGGTGGGCCGAGTGTCCCCTAGAACAATCTTGACGTGTTCGTATTCGGCGGGCTCCGACAGCGCCCCGGTCAGTCGCACCATGGGAACATGACAACCTAGCAGCCCTAGTGCGAGGATGTCGGTGAGGCTCCCCTCCAGCTCCTCGAGGTGCGCCCACGTCTGCCTAGGGATGCAGTTCTCCTGTTGCTGCCTCTGCCAATGCCGGCGCGCCATCGCCCGTTCTATGCGGGAAGAAACCCCAGAGTCCGAGCTGTGGACGGGGGGTGTAAGGGAGAGTCGCGTCAGATTGGGGAACGCAGCGATGAGCTGCAGGGTGCGCGGGGGCAGTATGAAGCTGAGCGTGGCCGTGATGGTACGGACGGCGGGGTACACGGTATGAACGAGGTGCTCCTCCGGGACCATGCCGAGGGGGTCTTCCTCCGGGAGCATGGCGAAGTGCTTGCCCGAGATCTCTTCGAGCGTGGCGGCGTGGCTGGCGAGAGTGAGGATGGGATTCCGGCGGAGGAGGTCGTCGACACGCAGCCCGCGGCCGAGAGGGGCGAAATCGATGGACACCGTCTTTAGGGGAGAGAGGATCGACTTGACGACTCTCCATGCGTGGAGACCGCAGTGGCCGCGAATTGCGAGGTGTCGGATCGTCGTGAGCCCGGTGAAGGCGTCGATGAGGGGAAGCTGGTCAGGCTGTCCGCCGTGGATGGCGCCTGGGGGAGAGGGGGTCGTCACGAGCGTTGACTTGAGCATCGCGTCTGCGTCTTGAAGCGTCAGCGAGTCGATGGCCAGAGAGGAGTGCGAGATCAGCGTGAGAAGTGCGTCCACTGCCGGGGGTGGGATCTTGCCGCATGCGAGCTCGAGCGAGCGAAGGTGCTCGAACCGATTGTCCGGGTCCACACACATGAACTGCACGAAGGAGATGATGCTGTCTCCGCTTGCGAGCGATACCCCGCGGTCTAGAAGGAACCTCGCTCCGCTCTCTCGAAGCGTGTGGCATGTTTGCGACATCCTCGCCGCCGTAGGCAGCGGAGATGCTTCCATGACCAGTAGTAAGACGTCGAATGGTAACCCCTGAGACGCCATAACTGCCAGGAGATTGGTCGCAACTGAGAAGTTGAAGGTATTCTTGTAGTGGCAACCACTGCGGTGGACACAATGATGGGTAGTGACAGCGATGAAGGGGCTCAAGAGGGATTAGATGCTGGAGGTTACGGTCAGAGGTGCAAAACAGGGGCCAGCTGCTGCGACTTGCCAATACATTGCTCGGACTTCCCCGACCTTCATTTCGGCAAGGACGCCACCGACGTATTCGTCGAATCTTCCAGTACCATATGCATGAACCCGCCCAAGTTACCCTCCAGTTTGCGTTCGCCTACAAGATTGGGAATCGCCCCAAGTAAATCCTACATGGCTTCCTACCACGCGCAGTCAGTCGAAGACCACGTGAAGACGTCCATTAGGGAGGGTATCGCCGCACAAAAGAGGACTGTGGCCGCCGCAAGGTCGAGCGTATCGAAAATGAGGCTAGTCGGGTTCATAACCGGCCGGTTTTGTCCAGGCCTTAGTTGAGAGCGTGCGTGTGGTCACGGAGCGGAAGGATATTCAATAGTCTCACCGTGTTTCCCTGGGCAACGATTGGCACATTCGTTCTCTCTCCGCCCGGACACCGTATTTGTGGACAATACGACGCACCAGCACAATCTGGATACCCACGGCGACCTCGTACACGTCCAAGCAGATCTCCATCTCCAGCGTCCGCAGATCCTCCGCACAATATAACCCTAGGATGGAGGCCAACGACTCGTCTCAGAAAAGATGGGTACCGACGAGGATGACCGCAAGGTTCGCTGGCCAGGCGTCCTCCAAGAGGTCAGTGAGTGCCATCAGCGCGTAGAGCGACTGACCATTGTGCCGGAGATTCGCAACCTGGCACGTTAGGAGGCTCAAGATGAACACGTAGGGGAACACCCCAACAAGCCCTTCGAGGTGCGTCCACGAGGGTCCACGAGGCGTGAGGGCTGCCTTGTTTGTGGTATGGCCGAGGTCGGCTGGAAGAACACCTCTGGACAGTCATCGACAGCGTTGAAGGATGCGGAAAAGTGGGTGAGGTTGGGGAAGGCCGTGGTGTATGCGGCGGTCTTGGGGACTCAGATGAGATCGTACGTCATGCTGAGCTGGCGGACGGAGGGGAATATATCGTAAATGGTGTCGTCAAGAGCCAACGCAGCGTTGGTGGCTGTGATCTCCTCGAGCGTCTCAGAGAGGTTCGCGAGGAGGGCGATGGGATTCCGCCGTCCAGCGCCTTCCGGTTGTGCCAGGTGAATGGATATCGTCTTTAGGGGGTGCGAGCGGATTGCCGTGATGAGGCCGCGGGCGCGTTGGTCACAGTCGTCGAGTGTGACGTGTAGGATGGTCGCCAGTGCGGAGAAGGCACGGATCAACGGTGTGGGATCGGTGGTATCCGGGGTGCTTGAGCATTTTAGCACTGACTTGAGCATCAGGTCCGCTTCGCGAAACGTCAGTGGATCGAGGTCCAGCAAATGGTGCATGACCAACCTCAGCAGCGCGTACACCTCCCACTGGACGAAGGATATGATGCTACTTCCAGCGATGAACGACAGGCCGCCATTCAACATCGTTCTGGCTACACCCTGACGGAGAGCGAGACATGTTCGAGCCACTGTTCCTATGGCCTATGGAAATGCTTCCTCCATGATGAGAAGCAAGATGTAGATTGGAAGGGCTGGGCTGGCCGTGATCGCAGTGTAGTCGTCATATTCCTGGAGATGGGGGGGAGTATAGTATCAGCAAGCTACCGACAAAGGGTGGTGAGCGCTGAGCAACGAGCCACGCTGGCTTACCGCAAACCAGTTTCCGAATAAGGAAAGCTATGATGTGTTGTAGTAGGTACACAATGGACGGACGTCGAGCGATGAAACAAGACGCCTTCCGCAGCGACTGCTGGCATCTCCGAGTGACGCCATTGGGTCGGCGATTACCGAACGTCGTCTCGGGCGTCTGAGTTACCAAAAGTGAATTTGCACAGCCGCCCAGACTTGGATGCCGTCGTCGGATTCGAACAACATTTGTCTTCCCCTCCTCGGATGGGCTAGTAGGGACATAGCTGTATAGAGTGCTAGTGTGATCCTAAATATATTCCACCTTCCCCCCTTTATCCCCTATCACAAATCCCCCCTGATTTTAAATGTTCTTCTCTGACATGATCACTGGCGCCGGCATCATATGGGCGAAACTTATAGGCCACGATGTTGCTGGCTTTCACCTCTATAAGATGGCCCAACTATGGCAACACTTTCACATGTTTTATTAGTAAGTAAGTATTCACTGCGTTGAATTATTAGTAAGGGGGGACAACCGTAGGTGGAATACCTAGGAGAAGTGGGCTGTAATTAAGTTTTACTAGTTAAGTCGGCGCAGAGGGGGAAAGTAAAGGCGTTCTGGCTAATTCCGAGAATGATCAGCACGGTATCTTCCTGCCCAGTTCGAAAGAGGATCGCGAGGAAAGCCAAAAAAATGCGTGGATGTCCATACCTCCTTAGAAGGCTGACAATACGAGTTCTTCCTCCAATTCTCGAATCTGCTGTGCGGGAGGGGCCGTTTGACGAGGCCCCATCGTGACGCGAAGCGTAGACGCGCCGGTGGCGGTGATCACGAGGGCAGTGGGACGCATGTCCTCCAGGAGAATCAGGATATGTTGGCATTCCAGCGACTTCGACAGCATCGTCCCGGTGAGGCGGAGCGTTGGGACGTGGGGCGCTATCCCCAGCGCAAGGACGTTCATCGACGGTCCTCTGAAGCCCTTCGAGCTTCTTTCACGTCAACCGGGGAGTCTCTGTCTCCAGATTCCGGCGACTCCAAGACCGGCGGCGCATCGCCCTGGTCGTCGGGAATGAATCGTGGAATATCGCCACGTGCCCACGTGCACGGTCGACGAAGTTGTGTCGAAGATGGGTCAGGTGGTGAAAGGCGTGAATGTGTGGGCGGATTCCGTAGTGCCATACCTCATCGTATGTCGCTCTGAGTTTCTAGATGGAAGGGAAGAAACGTCGGAGGTGAAATCGATGGATGTCTTCGTGAGAGGGGAGCATATCGTCCTGATGAGCGTGCAGATACGGCGATCAAATTGGCTAATCCCTGGCACCGCCATCACGAATACCTAAAAACATTAAGTGGTCTTCATTGTCACTTAAATCTCCCTGAGGCTGGACGGGATCCGAGTACTCGACATTTGTTTCTTATGGTACTAATAGCCTGATGGTACGTACAGATTAAGAAGTCAAGTAGCGTCGGCACGTTGATGAGTGGAGAATTGTATATTTGCAATCCGAGGTCAAAGTTGATTTTCGATCGAATGGTTGACACCAACCCACCGTTCTGGTGTTCCTTATGAAGAACTCATGCATGGAAAATGGGTTGGTACGCGTCCAGTGGCATCTATGAGTCGTTATTAGCATCATATGATTGCTATCCCGACACCAAGAGAACCAACCTAATGAAAGCGTCAACCACCTGCCAACGCCCCAGCTTCGTTGAATGACCGGTCGAGACTACAAAAATAGCACCCATTCTACTAGTAATCTAACAATCACGTAAACGTGCGAACTCCCAAATCAATATCAGCAGTCTAGTAAACTCGAGGCTTCCCTGAACACCCACATACCGTAATCGCGCCCTAGTCCAGCGAGCCACATCACACAGCTTCCACAGGGAACGTCCTGCAGAGCCGATTTCAATAGAATGGGATGCTTTGCTCTTGATTTGGATGGCTAGATGCTGCGGGAACGGTGGGCCACCCGCTCCGCATGCACGAGTGCGCCGCAACGCTTAACAGACAATGAATTCACTATAAAAGTCGAAAACGCACAACCGGAATATCACTTACGCTCTCGCGTCTCGATGGCCATCTGGGAGACAGACAGCCCACTATCGGAATGTCGACTAGTTCTCGAGCCTTGCAGCGAAGCGAAGCGAGGTTAGTACGCGCCATCCCAGTCCGCAAGCCGACGCGCTCCAAGTTCTCCTTCACAGATGGCGGCGCAACCCCGCCCCCCCCCTTCCTCCTAGCCTGGAAGTGGATATCGAGACTTACAAACGAAAGCGAACAAGGCGCACAGGCGAAGGGAAGGACGCACACCACTCCGGTGCCCGGGTCGGGTCGGCATCCTACCAGCGTCCGCATCGGCGATCTACCGACCTCCTTCCCCACAGCGAAGCGGCGCCATCAGGTTCGGGTCCCCGGTGCACGTTGTTGTGGCTATCGGGCGGGCTCAGGGCCAAGTGCTGTCCGCCGCTCTGGAATTGCCCGGTCCCATATTGGACTTGAGTTGGAGGCTTGGAGCTGGAGCGCACATCAAACGTCGCATGGTCAGCAGCCTGTTAGAATTCGAACGTGAACACCGAAAGTGAGCACACTCGACCCTCGGGATTATGATTATCCCAGCACTGAGTACCGGTACCTACCCGGGAAGCATTGCATATGGGTGCACGGCGTCCCCAGTGCCCAGTGCTGGCAGCGACCGGAGTCAGGGAGCCGAACTGCACTCGCTAGTGTGCGTGTGCCGCGCGCGCGGACACGCCGCCCTTCCGATGGTCCTCCCTCTAGAATGCCGACGCGACGTGCATGGCATGGCGTGGCGCACACACGTCGCCGTTGTGGCGTTGGAGTTGGCGTTGGGCCGGCGGCCGGAACGGCGACTCAGGTTACCCTGTGTCGAGGGTAGGAGAGGGTAGGGGGAAGTGGGGGGACGGACGCCGTGCGGAGCGGACGAGCGATCGTCGACGGGCCCGAGCACCGTGAGCACCTCAGACGTCGACATATGCCTATGCCTAGGCCTGACGGAATCCGACATGCGCTCAGCTCGCGCTGGAGAATGTTCGTGAATGTTGCTGTTGCGCGGCGCAGGGCTAGTCTAAGTGCGAACGCGGGAGAAGGCGCAAACCATCGCTGCTGCCGACCTGCCTCCCGCGTCCCGACAAGCCGCGAGCCGTGCGTGCTACTGTAGGGCGAGAAACCCGACCGAGGGTTTCTCGTAGGGTTATTAACATATGGGCGGATGTCGAGGAGTTTTTCGCAGAGTTAATAACAGTTTCTAACGTGGGCGCTTTATTACGTAACACGCGGGGTCAGTCCGTCTCGTCGAGCTCCCTTGTCGCCCCTCCCCTCTGCCGTAGCTTTGCCTTTTCCCTTCCCTTTCCCCTTCGCAGCCGTAATTGGACCGTCTGAGTAGATTGAACGATACGCGACGGCACCAGGCCCACAATGTGGGTCCAACTGGTCGCCCGGACGAGGTGTCAGTCCGGATAAGCGCTCACGATACTCGCAGTGCGAGAAACCCCCCCGAGTTTCTCGCATGTTAATAACACTGTTAATAACCATTGTTAATCACATTTGCAAATAACCTATAGGTTCTTCGCCCTACCCCAGTGCGTGCTTACGTGTTGGGTTTTGTGCGTGCGCGGGGGTCCGTCTCCGCGAGCCGCGCGCCGCCCCCTTTCCCCCCCAGGCGCTGTTGCATGTGGGCTTGGCTCAGCGTCAAGATGGACGTCGACGTGGAGCGGGGGTGTGGGCGGAAGACATACTGTAAGTGTGCGCGATGGGGAGCAGAAAGGATTTGGCCGAAGCGAGCATGGCGTGGGCGATGCGACGGAATCGCACTCGGGACGAAGCCATTGGAGGATTTGGGCATTCAGCTGTCGAACCCCTCGCGAGAAGCTGATGGGGGTGGGGGTTGGACGTACGGCGCGGCCGTAATCCATAATCGCAATGCGCTCTGGGGGATGGATATGGTAAGGTCGGGGCTCGCTTGTCCGTTCGCTTCGAGAAGGCTGGGCGGAATCTGTCAGTGCGGTCAGCGAAGATGAATTTCGTGTGTATAACGATGGAATTCAGGGAGGAGGATGCAGTATAGAGGGCGGGGAGCTATTGTCAATGTCCAAAGGGGGGACATATGCGAGGACTGGTCGGAAGCTTGATAGCCTCATGGTAGCGGCGTCTTCGGCTCCCGGATCTCGACGCCATGTCTAGCTGTATATCTTCCCACTATTCGCGGAGATTAGGGGGATATACTGCCTGGTAGGGACGCTTACTTACTATTCGTCTGATTCTGTGAAGGCTTTCCAGAGGGAGAAATGATTGCTTGTCAAAGCAAAGCGCGCGCTTGACCACCTCCTGTTGGATCGTACGTGACATGACTTGCTCTTGTTGTGCAAGGGTCCTAGGTCCTGAGCACCGGTCCGACACGCCACTGTGGATAAAAGACAAGCTTGTAAGTTATGAACCCTTTCTCGGAAACAACGTTTGCAGGTGCGTACGTACGTTGGCCCGATATGCCTCCGCATATTCGGTTGACCGATAATCGCATGTCTTGGGAGACTCCGCTGATAAACATGTTTGGTGTCCATGTTTACAGGAAGCCTATACTCAAAGATCCCGGTGCTGTCAAACGTGTGAGGACTATTACATTCAACATGCTTGTACCCGGCGGGATAGAGGCAAGTTTATCCCAAACAGCCAAGCCCAAAGTCTGCAATCCAATCGCCCAATCATGGTGTTCAGTGTTCGCACGCTGCGCCACGAGGAGGGGCTTCATCTTACTCACCTTCTTACGTAACGTAAGGTGCGGGTAGGGTAGTGAAGGTAACACAAGGTGGGTGCCCTATCCTAAAATGCATAGGAGGACTTGGAAACGAATTGTCGAGCCCTCAGGGATACAGATTGGACATGGTAGACTCTTCTGTCGACGGACGTCATGCTAGATGTCATGGGAATCGAGTACGGCAGACAAAAAACCCGGACTATGAGCTCTCTCAATCTTTCAGGGCAGACGACCACACTTACCATGCCGTACATTTTCCCGATGACCTCGTAGCGGCGACATTCGATCGCCAGCGCATACCACGCGGTACCCTGCAGAGTCCTGAGCAGTGACGTGTTTCTTCTGGCTTTGCAGAAGCGTGCGGGAGGATGGCCATAGCGATGTATTTAGCCACCAATGGTGCCGAAAAGGAGAGGTTTCCACACTCACCGTGTCGAAGACGTGTACGAAGCAAGCGCGGATCGGTCACCCGGCCCCTCGCGCGCGAACACGGTACCGCAATGCTCTCATGGCGGCGACGAGAGGAGCTGGGGCTCTCGTAACGATTGCTTCATGTTCCTGATGTTCCTCCTCATTGTCTGGCCTCGTGAACACGGCGAATACTGTTACAGGAGTCCAGATGGCGGCATTAGAAACACTCAAACGAGCCAGGCGCCCGACACACTGGTGCCCCGGGCAATCCCGGCAGTGTGCCACGGCATCCCGGGCCCTGCACCATCATCCTTGTACCAGTGTCCCTCTCTTCCGGCGACGATTTGCAGCTCCTCCAATCGCCCTCGAGCCGCCACTTACTACAAGGTGCCGTACGCCGGTCTCACAGCTGTTGAAGCCTACTCTAGGACCCCTCTAGAACGTCAATTTGCCCTCCCAATGCGGTTTATTCGCCGACAGTCGGTCTCTTCTCAATATGCCACTCCTCGCCCAGGACCCGGGCGCGATCGCTAAAGCGCTAACCCCCTGCCAGGCCCTGGTCTCCCAAACGGCGCCTGGCTTGCCATCGCAGGCCAGGTGGACGCTGTGGTGTGCAAATTTCGCGATGGCGGTCGACCTGTCGCCGTCCTTCTCCCGCGCACACCACGGACGGACATGTGTCCTTCGCACATGTCCATCGCCACCGCGATCTGTTTTAGCTGGCCGCACGCGTGGGGCGCACCCGAATGGCACGGACGATCCCTCCTTCGCGGTTTGACCAGTGGTGCAGATGCGGTCCGCACAGATCCCATCGCCGGTGGGGCCCGCCCATATCTGCCCCCTGTTGTTGCCCTTCCAGGTCTGCCTTCAGCTTGCCGGTTGTGACGCTGACCTGACACAGTGAAGACCAGATTTTCATCGGCGCCCGAGTGGTCGAGCTGTGCTATCTGTGACTGGCGATACGCCTCTGCCTACGTATGGACGCCGTACGGAGGCGCTCCGTGGAGCAAAGACATGCTCTCTCGACTGTCCAGTGCGCCTACAGAGGCGGCTCCCATGATCTCGTCTCTGAAATAGAGACAGAAACTCTCTCCATAACGGAAGATTTTGAAGGCACCGTCTTTCGCGGATATTAAACATACCTCATGGTAGCCACGTAACTTCGTTCGTCTGTGTCCTACTACGGCACTGCAACCACCAACTGACTGACATCCCAGGACTATTGTCCCCCGCTGTAGCGGCGATTCGACGACGCCCGTTGCCTTCTGGCCTACCACTAATTGTCGTTCCGTTGGCTATCCTTTTCTCAGCCTCCTCGTGACCCCTTAACGTACACAGGTGCCGCACTATTCTCCCGTCTGCTCTCGCGACCGCCTTGTTCTCAAAACATGGACTGCGTCATGTGTGCTGTCATAAGGTGCCTTCTCAATATATTACGATGTGCAGCCTATCGGTGCGACCTTGCACTAAGACTATCCCTCGCTCTGCCCCGGGTGCGCCAGAAGCCTTGGAATTCCTCTAGAACACCCAAAGCCTATCTCCGCTATCTCGACGATCAAACCTTACAATTTACAAGGGCGGTCTTGGAGCGCGCGGGATGGAAGGATACTCGTCTGGGGTTGTGGACGAAAGATCGCGTACCTCTCAGGCAACGCATCTGAGAACACGGCGGGCTCGATGGCCAGGGGGAGCCGGGCAGCGGCGCGCCGCTGACTAAAGGGTGCGTCGTTCTTCGGATCTCGCTGCCTCGCTTCACAATCCACTTGTTGTTTACACAGTCCATGGTTCCCAGGCGTATGGTCACATTGCCTCCAACCTACGTTGACAGGGTTTCTGGCTGCATTGCTGGGACAAACGCAACAACTTGAATCCCAATCTTCGGTCACGAGCGCATGAGCATGCGTTCGAAGCCACCCGCGTTCGAATTCTCTCTCGAGGCGGACCGCCGCGCCCGCCAAACCTACTCGGTGTTCGACTCTCTCCCCCCGCTCGCGCGCGCCCTTACCACCACGCCCAGTGCCACCCCCGCGACGACCCGCAGAATCTCAGAGCCGCAGAGCCCCATGCGGCAGCCCCCAAGGCAGGCGACCGCTGCTCCAGCTCCTGCCCTTTTGCACTCCGGGGGCAGTGAGCCTTCTCGCGCCTTCTCCCCTGCCCCCCTCGCCCACTTCTTCCGCCGTTTCCACGAGCCTGGCAAGGGACCCCCCGGTATGTCTTCATTGCGCTCGCGCGAAGGCCGCGAATCTGCGAACACGCGAACACGCGAAATGGGGAACGCACCCCATCGCGCGGCGGCAGCACCGCGCACAGGTCCCGCGCCGCGCATGCGCCTGCGCGTGCACATGGCGTATGCATGTTATTGTGTGCACACACTGCCAGCGCAGACGGACGCATTCGTCGCCTCGCGGCCGCCAGCTCGCCAGGCCCCGATCGCGCTGCGCCGCGCCGCCCGAGCACTAGCACTAGTGCGCGAACGCTTCCTCGGCGTCGACCCGAACCGACGTGCGCGTATACATACATACGGATGCCCGGACGCGCGAAGCCAGCCCCAGACGCAGGCGCAGGCGCAGATGCACGCGCGGGGCCAAGAAGGAGCCCGCGGAGATGGCTCGAACTTGAAGTTCAAGGGAGTGGACGCGAACGCGGACGCGGACGCGCCCGCGCCACGGCTCGACTCGGTGCTCGGAAGCGCAGTACCAGTAAGTACTAGCCGTGGCTGCTGCTGTAGCTCGCTGGCCGGCTCGCTCGCTGACTGGCGCGCCCGCACTCGCGACGACGTCTCCGCCGATTTACCGCAACGCCTGCCGAAACTGGTGCGCCCTCTCGTAAAGCGCAGCCGCCACACGCGGCTACGTTTGCGTTTGCGTTCGCGTTCGCGTTCCCCTCCCGCCCGTCTGGGTCTGGGTGTGGTTGCGTTTGCGTTTGCCTTGCCTTCGCGTGCGCCAAGGACGCGCTGCGAGTGGCCGTGGCGCAGATGGGCGGGTCCAGAGCGCGGAGGGGCAGCTTCCCAGAACTCTATTTGCGCGTGATGGCGCGAAGCGGGCGAGCCGGCGGGAGGGGACAGGGCCCCATATCGGGCTGGGGGTTGCTTCGGCTGCGCGGCCGTTCGAGAAACCCCTGGGGGGTCGCTTCGTGGTTCGAGACGTCGAAGACGGGGGGAGGGGCAGGCTACTACGCCTTCGACGCGCCCCGTTCAGAGTGCAATATGGCCACATACGTGCGGGCTTACGGCACGCCCTCCCCGCCCGGGAGCGCAGGGGGAAGCGTATCGTGGCGGCCGCTATTGGCATTGAGCAGTAGTCCCGGGGGCGAAGGCTGAAGTTTGTTTTCGTGTGGGCAATAGGCTCGATGCGAAGTTGGGCGACGATTCCGGCGCGGCTGAGCGCACGCGTAGGGGTTCTCGCTTCACACTGCCGGGACGAATAAGCTATAGGTGAGCCCCGGTGTCTGGAATGGAGGCCAACGATGTGGGAGCGGGCCGTGCCTGGTATGTCGGATTCCCAGAAATGGCGAGGCAAGTCGCCGTATGTATTGAGCCGGGCGAATGCTATCTCGAGGCGTGTGTGTTCTGCGCAACCGCTCAGGCAACGAAACCCGCGTATTCGGACTGCAGCCGTGCACCAAACCAGGATCGTCGGCACCACATTCATCCCAGATACGGCTGCAGACTAAAGAAAATTAACCGATCGTGATGCCCTGCTCTGCGGGGAGCCCTCACCGGACGCCTAAGGGCTCCGAGGATGTCAGCACACGGCTGTCCCGCAAACTATGCAATCAACGAGCGGCGGCAGTCAGGACGATCGCACCTCGAAGCCCTGCGGGCCTTCGCTGTAGAAATCGCCCGCTGGAGGCCGCGGCAGGGGAGGCGCACCGGTGCGGGGATGACGTCGGCACAACGCAAGAAGGCCGGCGAGCAGGAACTGTCACCGACCCGTGCCAATACGACGAAGGGGGCGTAACCGTAGCTACCGCCTAGCCTAGCACTTGCCCGCCCTGCGCGACGCGATCGCGGACGCAGACGCAGACGCAGGACGTCGACCTCCCATCCGCCCGCCAGGCGAAGCCGGCCAGACGCGAGACCCGGATAAAATGGAAATCGAGACGCACGGCGGGGACCGCATGCGGGTCTCTAAACCCGCCGCCGGGCGCAGGCGCAGCCGGCGACGTCATGGGCATTCGCCGCACGCACCGAAGCGAGAGTCTGACACCGGAGGGCCCGCATCGCCAAGGCACTGCGCCCGAGCTCTGCAGGCAGGCCGAGGGCGCGCTGTGACCACCCGTACTGGTGACTCGCAGCCTGTGGCAGGTGTGCACCGTGTGGACCACGGCGTTCCTGTTCCCCGCTTGCCGTCCTCAGCTGCATATCACGCTATCACGGTGCCCTCTCTTCCTGGCCGAACGTCGGCGAACGCGAAGGAAGGATAAGGTGCAGACGAAGGAGAAGGAGAAGGAAGGCGAAGGCGAAGGCGAAGGAGAAGAATTCGGGATGCGAGAACCCGATTACGGTGCGAGCATTCGATTTCGATGACGCGTCCGGGCCACGGCGTGGGACTGCGACTGCAGATACGAGAGCACGGGCGGCCGCGATCGTCGAGAGCCATAAGTCAGACATAGGCATCGCAGAACCGGACGGAGAAACGGGAGGAAGCGACGAGTAGCGGCACGGCACGGACGATTGGGTCGGCGAGGCGGTGTAACAGGGGGGAAGAGGAAGAGGAAGTGGGGCCTGCGTCCGCTGTCCATGTCATTGTCAGCGCGCATTCAGCATTCGGCGACAACATGGTAAGAGGCCTCAGGACACTGGAACAGTGCGCTGACTCGGAGCGGCCGCCCATACCTGCGCACCACGCGAACCCCATCACCCGTCGCCGCATCGCGGGAGCGCGCTGGGGCGCTGGGTGGGGACGCCTTGACGGGTTTGACGTCGGGCACGCTTGGAAGCCGAGCGCCAGCGACCACTCCGAGCCGCCCGGGACCGCTTACGGCGAGGAAGGCAGGGGGCTCCGTAAGGCGATTGTCGGTAACCGGAATGCGTGCATGACAAGTGCAGTAGGATTCGGAATACGAGGGGCTGCCGCATCACGGGATGGGAGCGGGTAGCGAGGGTCGGGGAATCGATGCGTCCGAGAAGCCAGAGAACCGGTCGAAAGCCCGGTCCAGGGAGGGCGAAGTTTGGAGTGAGGGGGCGACCGGGGCGATAGAGAGTCCATGCCGGCCGGGACTGTGCAGATTGCGAATCGGAAGCAGGAACGTCCAAGATTTAATTTGGGTAAGAAAGAAGAATGGATTGCGATCCTCTGGAGCTCCAATAGCGTTACTCTCGTGCGTTTCGTAACAGGGAATTGACTGGTATATGGCCACATACTGAGATAGGGAGCATTCGTTCAACGACGGTCCCTTGCTCGCGAAAATGTTACAATGGCAGCCGCCCAGCCGTTCTCATTGACATTGGCACTTGTCGAGGTGCGGCAGCATGGGGGAGAAGAGCCCCCCATCGTCTGATTTAGTACAAAGTCAGTCCATCAGAACTCATGCAGATTTGGAGATAGATGGTAGAACACCGTACTCCTTGATACAGAATCGCCGGCACCAGCGTCTGGCTTCCGACACGTAAACTCCAGTTATCTCAATACCAGGTCTGACATGTGCTGGGAGCATATGTGTTATATCCTCGGCAGCGATGACATTGTTTCAGCCTGGAAGAAGGGAATCGTCAGCGGAGAAGTCTTAACTGTAACTCAACACAAGAAAACTCTCCTTCAGGACCCATACCGCTTGGCTGTAGCCGAATCAGATGGTCTTCCCTACGCTTAATTACCCATCCACGGTAAAGACGAGCCGTCCCAGAGCCCGGTGCGATGGGGAAACTTCTATGTGATGCAAGATCGGCTGCGCATCAGCTCTACAGTCACGAAACAACCGAATTCGCTGAGCGCCATGGGAAACGCACGATGTTTTACTTGGTCAGCTGCTTCCTTGCTCACCTAAGGCAGAGGTGGTAGTGATTTCGGCCGTGAACTCATTCGGAAGCCAACCGAACTACTCATCATCTCGCCAGCGAATCAAGGGATGCTAACTCTGATACGGGGTCGAAAACCTACTCACCACCATCTACGGCCATGCCGAATCGTGCACAGTGCATGGACGTAGTAGTCGTGGTAGTACCGAGGCTGAGAAGGGCACCTGAACCACATTTTCTGGGAGTACATGGCCTGCAGTGAATCGGGAGGCCGGAAATGTGTTCGACCCGGACGGCGACCATAGGGTTATAGCAAGTATGCACCACGCTGCTGCCGCGAGGGGTGATCCCGAAAGACGCGGACTGCTTGTTCCCCTCTGTCGGACGTCTCTCTGGAGGACTAAAGTTTTACGACATGACGGAAAAGCCTTGCCAGCGGACACAGTACAATCACGGCGGCAGAAGGTGTGAACCGCGCGCAGGGGCCAGGGAGGCAAAATTGTCGCGAATTTGATTGGTGAGCTGGCACGGCGGGTGCGATTGGCTCTGGCGAGGTGTCTGTTGTCGGAGAATCAGTAAACGAGGGAGACGCATGTGCGCGGCCCTACTCGAATCTACACGCGCGGAGCTCCGGCGACTTGGACAAACCCAAAAGCTGTGCTGCGAGACGTGTCCGGCCTTCCTCATCGAGGAATGTCTGGCCCGCATTGGCGAGTCGTTTGTCAGGTTTCGACCGCAGCCGCCCACGACACAGCAGGCGAGATCAGATGCGTCCTATTAGTTATGCGAGGGGAACGGGGTGAGTTCAAGTGGGTGGAGCGAATGGGGAGCAAGGGCAGAAAGATCAGAGAACAAGGCCCGCGGCCACTCCATCATGTCAGGCCTTTGACATTTACGGATGTTCCAGATCTGTTCACCCTGAGTACTGAGCGCTGTGCACCTGAGACAATGTTCTGTGGGAGCGACACGTCCGAGTTCCGTAAGCTGGCCGCCCGACGGTGCGAAATGGGGGTTTGGCCGACGGCGGAGAGTCGCAGGCTGTCTCATCTGGGATACATGGCGCATCAATACGTCAAATACACTCCTAGATCGTTCTTATCTTACGCCAGGAGTTCAGGGAGGTTTGACTGATGGGAGACGGGCCACCCTTCTCGAAACTTTGCCCAACGCTGCAGCCATTGGACGGCTCTCCGCACAGTTCAGGGCCGGAGACCAAGCGATTTTCTTACCTCTCACCGGTCTCACCTCCTGCTTATAGCCAAGACTCGGACAGCATGTGGATGAAATCGAACCGTCGATGTTGTCGGTGTGCGGCTGTGCCAAGGGAGTTTGGGATGAGGCGATAATCCTTGGCACAATTATGGTGCGGATATTATGGCGGAATAAAGGACCCAAGACGAAAAGGACTTTGCTTACCCTCGAAAGACGTAAGCCAATGAGGATTAAGGCGACGGGCAAGGCTTGTGCGGGAAAGTCGGGCGGAATGAGACTCACCCCAACCGACGCTAACCAGATCCATCGGCGCCTCGCCACGTGTCGAAAAGACGCCCATGAATATTCGCTGGCACGCCATTTGCCACTGACGCTCACCGGCCCCCGCGGCGAGCATCCGCCCACTCCAAGGTGGTCAGAATAGTCGGTGCTGCAGCACACACCAAACGCTACGATTTTTGGTGGGTGGACCAAGACCGAGTTAAGTTTTAACCATCAAGTCGGAGCGGTGCTGAAACACGTGGATACGAGCTAGTGGGCTGACAGGCGCCCGAGTCGGAAAACAAAACATGAAGTTACGCGCCGGGAGATGCCTTCTCACTCACATCTTCACATCTTTTGTCTAGGCTCGTCGACTGAATGAATGCCCGATAGTCGTCCTCCGATCCAGCGGCGTCCGCCGTCCTGGACCCACCAACCTACACCGTTCGGACTCTGTTGCGGCACATCTTTCGTCCGACCGCGGCCACCATAGACGTCCCAGAACAATTATGCCTTGCTCGTAGCTTCAGCTTGCAAGTACACTTCGATGGAATACCACGCACTCCGTTCCGACGTCCAGCCGTGTATGCGCGAGATCATGGCCACTCACCCGACCAGAGCGATATCGATCATGCCACAATGGTGGCACGGCGCTGGTCTTGCGACGTGTCGCCGCCTCGCTCCACTCCGCCTACGAAGAATATCGATGCGCACCCGGTGATCATGATGTAAGTATATATAGGTCTTTGGAGCGCATCCTGGGCTAACACTAAACTTATTTCGCCTTTCAATTTGATTCCCCAGCTTGCCACTGCTCACCGATCCCACTGACGTGCTGTGACAAATGGCGTACCCGAGAGAGCTGATCCAGTACTTACTTACAGCTCGATCCGCACGAGCCCCGCCTCTCGACTAGCGCTTGACAGCCTCGGGCTAAATGGAGCCCGTCGCTTAGCCTCGAGCTTCGCTGCATCTTCCAGGTCACATCCACAGCGTTCTACAAGATTCAGAACTTGAATGGTGGTACGCATGAATATCTGCCAGAGGGTGGTTAAGCTGCAGCTGACGTCAGTCCTACTCCATGCATGCTCGAACATTGCAGGACTTGACACACCCTTGCTTGCTCGATCGTCCCAGAAAGCTGTACGGCCCATGACACGACATGACGAGGAGCTCTGCTGGCATGGCGTCGCTTGTGCGCCGATGGGAGCTCGCCGACTCGGATGCCGGTGGTGTGACAGCATGCTCGGACGGGACTTCTCGACGATCGCGCTTGCAGATTGCTGTTAGCCTCGCCGCGAGGCTAACTATCCCGGCGGGTCAGTCCACCTTCCCGTTTCATCCTCCTTGCATAGCGCAGCCCATGACTCGCCAATGACGTACTTATCCCAGCACTCGAGGCTCACGGCCCACGAGCCTATGAAACGCCTGATCAACGGTGTTAGCCAACTCGCCTGCGATGACGTCCGTAGACAACCGTCCGCCGGCCCTCCAAACGTAAAACCCAACCACGGCTTTAATACGCCAAGGGCAACGCTCCAGTCGCGCATTCACGAGGCGGCCAGCCCTGCTTTTCTCCAATATCCACCATCCACCACCCCTTGCGCCCAGCGGAGCGATCGCAAGCCAAGCACCGCGAGGGCTCGAGCCGGGCGACGCGATATCGAGCTACTTTTTACTGAGAGCTCGCGCACCCGAAGAGCGCACTATCGGCGCTATCGGCGCACGGCAGTGTTTCAAGTTCAACCTCGGTATATCGCGCACCGGCGCTGCCGCAGTGCGGCGCCCCCCTCCCGCCCTCGCCCGCCCCTCGCCCGCGCTGATGTCTTGGGCCTTGGGCATTAGGCGTATTACGGCACCCCCAGAAGCTAAACCGGGGTTCTGCTCCACCCCGCGCGCTCTACAGTATGTCGCCCGCTGCCAGTATCAGTGCCAGTGTGGGTGGGTTCCACTGGCACGGGCTCCATCGACGCCCCGCGCCATACACTATACACCGGACGCAGGACAGCGGCGCACGTCCGAGGGTCGACCTTCGCACGTCGCCCCTCGCACGTCGCCCCTCGCATGTCGCACGTCAGACGCCTCCTGTAACGTCGGGGCTCGGTATCGTACGCCCGCGAACGATGCTCCACAGCTGCTGCGCGATTGGCAGCCCCCGCCGTGCCAGTGGCCCGGACGAGTGCGCACGGCTGCGCCGCATCTGGACCCGATCTGCGCGCCCGCCCTCGGACGCGCGACGCTCGACGCTCTGCCAACTCTCGCGCAACTCTATCCGAATTCTCCTGCCGGGCATCTGCGTCTGGCGAGCGCGCGAGGACGGGCCCCGGCCCTAGTGTCACTACTAGTACTGGGTCACGGTGCGGAGCAGAGGGCTTGTACTACTTAGTGCTATGGTGCTGGTGCTAGCCGCGAAGTTGAGTAGCCCGCGCGATGTGTTGCCCGCAGATCGTGATGGCGGCACGTATGTGGGCGTCGTGCGGGGTAAAGTTCTGTTCAGGCTGGCTGGGAGTGTGCATATCATCATCATCACGCTCGGGGCGCGATACATGTACATGTCCGTGCACCTGTATACATAGTGTGCATATCACGGGTGCGGCGCGCCCAGCCCCATCGCTGTCATTGTCAAGCTCACGTCGCACGCTGAGAGGTGTGTATGCGCGTGTGGCGCAGCGAACGCCGAGGCTCAGCGAGCTTCGCTGTTGCGCTAGCTTGCTCTCTCGAGTGTCGGCTTTGTTCGGCGTAGACCTTCGCCTCTGATGATATACGTACGGTTCGATGCCATTCATATTCCATGGGGCCGTTCGACGTGATTGCGTTTGCGTTCCTACAGCCGTTCTCGACGCTCGCTCCCGCTGCCGCACCGGCTCAGCCTGCGGCTTCTGCTGAAGCCCGAGTGCCTGGCTCAGGCTCGCGCCCCGCATTCAAGTTGGACAGCCCATTCAACTGGAAAGTCCATCATGTCAATGTCGATATATCTATATCTTTCGCGGGATACACCACCATGATGCACAGTGCATACCTCTACTGAACGAGAGGGATCCCGGCGAACCCGCGTCGCCGTCGACCCGGACGTCAACGCTGCCAGTGCTTCTCCAGCGGGCTCACCGCTCGCATGGCGGGGGTAAGCAGGCGGTCCGCGCCCATCGCAGGACCCTGGTTCTCGCACATGTACCACGTCCGCCTCCCGAGATTGCGCACCGTCCGACCCGCTGGCAGTGGGAGGGACGCACTTGCACGTCGCCGGAGCACGACATATGACATACTGGTAACGGCATCTGGGAGGCGCCTTTCAGCGCAATTCGGCTGCCCATTGGCTGATCTGCGCCCCTTGTCATTGGCCTTTGCCTTAGCCTTTGTTCTTTGTCTTTGTCCAGGCGCGGGCCAATGAGGAACCAGGACCAGAATCACTAGAACCAGAGCCGACTCTCGCGATGCGCGATTTCCGAATTGCGACGTCCTTGCGCAAGGGGACGGTTCCTGCAATAAAGTTGTAAGTAGATAAAGGTGGTGCACAGTTCAAACGTGTCTCCGCAGGGGCCTGACCAGTGATGCCTGACATTTTACGAGCGAGGAGGAGGGTGGGTGATACTGATACAGGGCGCAGGACGTCGATTTGTTCGGCGTTCGTCGCATCGACCCTCCCAAATGCACAGGTTAATATGTCAGCCAGATACCATCGACATCGACCGCGCGCACCTCATCCGCACCTCCCACACCAACCATCGCGCCCCCTGCAACATCGGGAAGGAGAGCGCACCAGCAAAAACGACAGCCAATCGGCAAGGCCGGCTCCGGGGGCCCCGCGATTGGCTGGAGTAAGGCTTTCCTGGGAGCATGACGTAAGAGCCAGCCAATGAGAATCGCGCAAAATTGGGTTCGTGAAATTCGTTTCGCCGTCGCCTTGCTTCCGCTTCGCCCCGAACCACCTCCGAATTTTCTGTCGTATTTTCTCTGGCACTGGCTCGCTGGCTGCAGACGCCCCCACCCCCTCCGTCCGTGCATCAATACTAGCATATATGCGCGAATCAATGCTCGCAAGCGACCCTACCGCAACGTTCGTCGACGCAGTGGTGCGACTACATGTTTTTTAGTGCTGGAGTACGAGTGCAGTACGTAGGGAATCCCAGGTTAGCAGGTGCGTTAGCTCGACATGCGCTTCGTTTCTTCACGCATACCGTTAGCACCCTCGTCCCGCCATCCCGTCGCGAACCCCGTCGTACGCTCGTGCGAGCGGCCCCTGCGCAAGGAACTGTCCCCATTCCCAATGACATGCACCACGATTACTGCAACGCTGTCTACTGGTTGTTGCGCCGGCGTTTGTGCCCGGCGGAACCGTCTTCGCAGGAGATCGGGCTGCAGATTGCGCGGAGACGGGGTATCATAATCTCGCAAGAGCCCCGCCCCGCACATCGCGAATCGCGATCGCCGTCTGGCCCTAGTGCGCGTCGACGTCGCCCTCAGATCCGTCGTCCCCTAGCTTGGCGTCTCAATCTCGCCCCCCGTTCCCACTGCACGAGCCGTTGAATGGGCGTCCTGCTTGCGTCGCGCGCATATACGCGTAACGGGCACTGGGCTCGGGGCTTCGAAACCTAATACGTGGGCCGGCCGAAGGGGAGTTATGTAGGATGTGGGAAGATGTTCGAATTCGAGGCTGGCCATGGATCTCGAGGAGTGTTCGTTCATTGAGTGGCCGTCTGGACTCTGCCGTGGCGGCCACCGCGCATACAGTAAGTACTAAGAATGCGGTGGATGTGGATTGGGCGGGGGCGGATTCTCGATCCCGAAGGGGGAGAGGATGCCTATACGGTGCATATGAATATGGATACCTACTGTATGTGTGGGTGCGTGGTGTGTGCGGACGACACGCACGGCTCTGGCTCTGGCTTCCATCAGGCCAGTTTACTAGCCGGGCGCGGCTCAGATCTGGAGCACCCACCGTCCATGTTTTCGACGTTCCGCTGGGGATCCTCGTCTGGGGTCCGGATCAGTGGGGATAGAACCCAAAGGTCCCGCGTTCTAGGAATTCTTGGGAAGATGGCGTTGATGCCCGCCCTCCAGACAAGACGGGCTTTCGAAAGCCTCGAGTCTCGAGAGGGAATGGCGCCCCGAATATACTAAGTAACGGGTGTTGTGGTGTGGTGCGCCGGAGTACGTAGCAAAGACGTTTCGGAGGACGGTGTTGTGCCACCACGGTGCTCACCTGATATGTGCGTCATAGGTCCTTGCGCCCTCCGCTCGGTAGGCCGCATCCCATGCTCGGTAATTCCCTCTTGTCAGCTGGCCCCCAGACCGAACAAAGTTCGCCTTCGCGATGGCAATGCGTCGGTGCTTACGCTCCACGCCTCGTGGGGTGTCGAACTCGAAACCTTGCGGACGCGGATCGCGAGCACGGGCACGTTGCAAGCTGTGCGCCAGGTCCCGTCGTGGCTTTCGAGGCGGGGTTCTGCTCGCGAGGCAGGCGGGAGACCTGATCTAGCGACGCGAGGGCGGGGGGTGGCCTCGAGGGCTGTCTTGGGGTTTCTCCGACTCTCGGCAATACCGTGTCGGTGCTCCTAGCCTCACGGGAGATCAGCTTGCTGCTCTTGGCCGTGTTCTCGGCCATAGACCGCGAGGAGCAAGCCAACGTGTATACCCGACGCTGGCGGCGGCGGCGCCAGAGAGCTATAGCGAGACGAGGAGGGGCGCGTGGGGCTCCTTGGCTGGCAATGGTCGAACAGCGAATCGTTGGAGGAGCAGATCGGACGGGGGGATCTGGGGCAGGCTTGGACGATCTTGGAGGGCCGCTGTACGAATCTGGACAGCAGGTGTCTAGATTTTGGGGACGTGGGCGGAGTGCCAGTCGCAGCTGCGGGGCGGGATCGCCATCAGACGAGCGCGTGCGACTCTGGCCCACAGTGCGGGTGCGGGCGCGGGCACGGGCGAGCGAATCCGAGGAGGACGACGCGAGCGGACAGGCAGAGGGCAGCGGGCGCCTGGGCGTGGCTCTGGCAGGCGGACTGCTTCCTGGGGCCGGGGCCCCGTTCTGGTTGCGCATTGCCAGCGGGAAGGTGATTGCGGCGATGACGGTGTGCGGGCGCTTCCGATGAGTGCGTTCCGTTCGCGATGCCTCGCTCGCGGCCGGGCTCTGGTGGCAGGGCGAAGCTTCGGAAGCGTGGACGTGCGCGTGGGTACGGGCGTTTCCCCACGAGTCGCTGGCCAGTCCCCCTCCCCCGCGTTGTGCTCGCGCCGTGGGTTCGGCGACCTGCTGAAGCGGGGCGGGCTGGCGCGCACGAGGGCGGCTGGTTTGTCATTAGGTAACGCTGCGGGATCGTCGACGGAGGTGGTTTTCGACGGGGCGTACTCCCGTCGCTCAAACGTTGCCTCCGACGAGGCCAAGGACTGCCATTCGCCAAAGTGCCAAGCACCCAGTGTTTGCTTACTCACTACTCACCGCCGTCAGCATTTGATTCAATGATTGCAGGTCGCGAGGTGTGTCGAGATAGCCGCGACCGGGGTCGTGGGGACGGCACGATTCGCACTCTGGTCGCACTTGGCAAGTGGGAGCCTGGCTGCTTCGCACGTATTCGTATTCGCAGTGGAAATTGGCACCCGGGTCGGATTCGGAAATTCGCCGTGGAAGGACGACTTGGAATTCGGCAATTCTGCGCGAGTGGACGTGGGCTCGTTGCTATTCGCGTCCCGGAACGCGGGCTGCACTTCTGCTCGGAGGCCCGCCGTGCTCGGCGAGCGCACTTCCCGTGCGCGGTTGGCCGGGCGGGAACAGCGCGCAGCGGGCGGGCGTAGGGCGGGCGCAGCGGACGCAGGGAGGGAGTGGTCCGCGGCGGGAGCACTCTGGCACAAGGCAGCTGGTGGCTCTCTGTCTCTGGACATGGGCTGTGGGAGACCTGGGTCTGGAGCCGGGAGAGCGGGCGACTCGACTGTGGCTCAGATTCGGGTTCTCGGACGTTGCCGGCTCGAGCGATATTCCTTTCGAGCGTGCTTCTAGCGGGCGGCTGTGGGGATAAGAGCGACCCTGTAATTAGACCTATCCGAAACCCTGGCTCTCGTCTCGCTCCGGAGATCTTGAATCACCCACGCGCCTATCTCAACGTCCCGGCGTCTGCGCGAATCATACCGTCCTATACCGTCCCGCCGCCACTCGTCTTCCCCCAAGTCCATATACCCTATATAATACCCCCCTCCTTCCTCCGTCCTTCCCCGCCCTCCCGCTCCGTCCCTCCCTCTCTCTCCCGCCGCCGCCGACCGACCCGACGCGTCCAACTCTCCACCCATGGCTCCCAATCACCGCGACAACCTCGCCCAGCACATACACATCTCGTCCGCCGACGACCTCTCCTACTCCGTCTCCCCCTCCTCCGGCATCAATGACACCATCCAAACCATCGTCACCGGCCGCAAGTGCTGGAAGACAATGAAGGGCAAGGGCGAGGTCGTCTGGCCCCCATATCTTGAGGCCGCGCTTGTCGAAGGTGCGTTCATTGTCTATACAAACTCTATCACGCCCCTGCCGCCCGATACTCGCTATATGCGCGTCGCCCCTGCATGTATGCGCGTCATGTCGCATTCTTTGCTCACTATATGCACGTGCGTTATCAGGCCTCGAGAAGTACCAGCCCGTCGAGTCGCGCACGTCCCGCTCCTTCGGCCGCTTCCCGATGCGGAACAAGTTCATCTCGGACTATATCTTCCAGGTCACCGGAAAGCGTAGGACGCCAAAGCAGGTCGGCTCTCGCCTCCAGCAGCTCCGCGACACCACCGAGGGCAAGCGCAGTGCGTTTCTTCTTTGTCTCTCGCGTTTCGGATTTTTAGCTCACCATCATTGGTATCACGCGCCGCGCCACCGCAACAGTTCTCCAACAATTGTCCAGCCGGCACTTGGCCATGATGCAGCCCAAGTCCGCTCAGAACCAGTCGCGCACCGACGCCGCGGAGAACCGCCCGTCCACTTCTGGCAGCACGTCCTCGGCTTCTACTTCCTCTGGCCCCGCGGCATCGACGAGCACGCCCCCTGCGCGTGTTCCCACGAGCTATGTCTACATCGACGTCCTGCCCGACCCCGGAACTCCCCCTCCTCGCCTCCCCTCGCTCTCCTCCATGCCCTCGTCCCCCCTCTCCCCCACTGCAGCCACTTCGTCCGCCATCGCGAGCTTTGTTCCCACACCCGGCTCCCCCACCTCCCCCGACTCCGGGATGGGTCTCGGACTCAACTCTTCTGGCCCTCGCGTCCTTCGGCACATCGATCCCACGGTGACGTTCATGTCCCGCGCTGCCCTCCAGGCGTACTCGTGCTTCAAAGTCATGAAGGCCGGAGCGGCCCCAGGACAGGCGCCGGTGCACACGGAACGGACGGAGCTCGAGCTTCTCTCGAGCAGTTGCATGCCCATGCCTCAGTGGTCAAGCGAGATCCAGTGCACGTTCCTCTACCGCACCCCGTTCGTCCCCCGCTTCTGGGACTCGCTTTGCAGGGCGTCCGGTGAGTACATGCACCACATAACCATCTCTGCTGCGCATTGAGTGGCCGCTGACGGATCTTCCGCCCGATGCAGACCCCTCCGCGTACACCGTCCTCCAGGAGATCGTCCGCACTGGGGCGCCCGAGGCGGACCAGCACGCACCCGAGGACGTTCTCCTCTCGATCGTTTACCAGTTCAACAACGTCACTCAAACGCCGCCGCTCTCGCCCGATACCCCCACGTTCTCGAGCGACGCGAGCAGGCCGGGCACGGCTGGAAGTCACTTCTCCAGCGAGGGAACGGTGAGTCAACCCCCTCTCTGGCCCAGCGGGCTATATGCGGAATATTGAATGCTTATTCGTAACCGCGGCCGGTCCATTTATCCATCCCCTTCTCTAGCCTGAGCTCGGTACCGAACTCGACGACATGATGATATTCAACTCCCTCGTCCCGCCGATGTCGCATGGCATGCACGCTCCGTTCTCGTCGCCGCATCATATGCATTCCGGCCTCGACGTGAAGGCCCCCACCCTGATCCACGCCGACGAGGACGCGTACGCGAGCTTGCCGCCAACGCCAACATCTCCGTTCGACCTTGCGCCTCCTCACGGCGGGTGGTCGAGCCACCATCACCATCACCCCCTTGCCCCCCCTGCGCAGGACTGCGGTCGGGGGATGTACGGCATGCACGGTGGGATGGGCGGCGGCTTGGCTGGTGACGTTGCTATTGCCGGAACGGGACAGTACATGAACGTGAGTGGTTGCGTGCTCGATCTATGGCCCGCCGAGGCTGATGTATGCGCGGTCCTTGCGTCTGCAGAGCTTCATGGGATACACGCTGTGAGGCGTCGGCGTGTGAGAGCCTCACCCCTGGGGCGGAGCCGATACCCCGCCTTGGACGTGTACAAACAAGGACGTGGACTGGCCTATGACGGCGCTCTCTCCTCGCCCCCACTATCAGCGCCGCGCCCCCCTCTTCCCTTGCGCTCGGGCGGCGCATATACCCCTCGTATGCCGCTTCTGTGCGCTCGCTGGGCGCATCGCTTTGCCTTCTTGGTCTTCGGCTCGGACATTGGCATGCTGGACGGAATGGACGTGGAAGTGTGGACGGAATGGATCGAGGATCTTGGATTGCGTCTCCCCCTCGTCCTCTATCGAGATGTGCTTCTGTCGTCTTCGAGGCTTCCTTCCCCCTCTACCTCGAGCGCGCTCGCGGGCTCCTGGCTCCTTCCCGTCCGTGAATCATCTCCCACCTTCAGTCCGCAGTCGTCCGGTTCCGGTTGTCGTATCTACATCCCCCATCGCTTCCCATAATGTGTCTCGACTCCCCGGCCGCTCGCTCGTCACTGCCGTCGGCATCGTCCAACTCTGCGCCGCTCGTTCCCATCCGCCGTCTTTTGTCCGCCGTATCCCGTTCCTTGTTCCTTGCCTTGTGGCTATCGCCATCGCCCAGGCGCCGTGTCGCTCCTTCGCATCCCCCTCTGCGGGCATGCCCTCCCGTCGTCCTTGGCCTGTCTTCGTTTTCTCCGTCGTTCGCTCCGGACATTTTGCGCCCCTTGTAAATTCAATTCATTCGCTGCTTTATTGGCGGTCGCCTTAACGCGCCGCCGTCTCGCCTTGGCCTTGCATCCGGACTTTGTCGCAGCGCACATACATACGTTACCCTGTTGCATTACTACTGCTGTTTTATTAGTCACCCCCCCTCCAAGACTCGCCCCTCTGCTTGCTGCTGTTTAGTGTTATTTGTACGCGCTCTTCGCTGCTCCTCACCGTCTTCACGGCCCCGGTCTCGTTATACCTTTCTATCAGTCCACCCATGCCCATGGTCCATGCATCCCGGTCCCCGTGCCTCGTCTACTGCAACAAGCCAGAGCAAACAGCCATCGATACTCATCTAGTACCATATGATTGTGTATACCACCAGCACCAGCACCCCCCAGCACTCGGTTATATCTCGTATCTCTCCCCCTCGCCGCTTGTAATCTTAAAAGGTTCTCGGCCCCTCGGCACCTATTCATCCCCATTGTCAATTCAGCCCTTAGAGTAATCGTTTCCCCCCATCATTGCTTTGGCATCCACCCACGTTTGGCATTTTTTTTGGTCTGCAACGGACGAAACGTAATCGCAGGTGGCTATTAGTCCCTAGGGAGCCCGGGTCCGACAAGTGCTCGATCTGGTACCGGAACTCCAGATGTACATACGCATGTGTAATATGTAGCCGCGCAAATAATTGTATATACCCACAGCTTGGATCTCATCTCGGGACGTCGTCCTCGGACCTCGGTCTGCATGCTCGCACAATGAACAATGATACGATATTATCGATTCTGATGGCCAACATGAAAATCAATCGCGTCCGCTCGCCTACCTCCTTCCTCCATCGCCGCATGGCGCGTCCGACAACGGGTGGGGTTGATGGGGCGAGCCGCGACGGAGATGGCTTCGTGCAGAGAGGATCGCGGGGCGATGGATCATGGAGGTGGTCATCGGACCGCCCCACGCCCGCGGGCAGAGGGCATGCATAGATGACTGCAAGATGATTGGGTGATTCGTGGGGGTCGCCAGCCGAGGCCGCACCGCGAGGCTGCTGAACGTGAACGACGCAGAGTTTTTCACGTACAAGCCTCGTCACTGGTCAGCCGCCCCCCAGAGAACAATGGGGGGGCGACGCGGGACCCGAACAAGGACGGTCCGCGGCGACGGCCACGACGTCTCGTGGGCCCTGCCGCGAACCGCATTGTGCGGGCGTGCCGGGGGATGGTGACTGGTCAGACGTGATCGGGTCTGAGTAGCCTACTGTAGTCGGTCGGAAGTGTTGTCGTCCACTGGCAGGGGGGCGCTGGTTCAGGATTTTACGAGAGTGTCAGCTGGAGTAAGTAACCCCATCCGCGGATTGAGGCTAGAACCCGGACGGCCCCCATCGATGATGGTCGAAGTGCGGAATATATTCGGACCTAGCCAGAGTGCGGGCGTTGAGTACAAAGAGGAGTTGGGGCCCGATGATTGGACGAGAATCGCGCCCGCCATGCGCGATGCTGACGGCAGGCGCAAGTTGTAAGTAACGTCGTCCCAAATGCGAGTTAGACTGCCCGCGCTCCGGCCCGTCTGATCGAGGCGGCGGCAAGTCCAAGTGGCTAGCTTCCCGATTCGCTGAGATCTGTGTGCTGCAACGGTGTTGCAGCATCGTCGGGATCCTTGCGATGATGGCGAGATGTTGCGTCGCCGTGAGTGGGGGTGGCCACCTGATGATGATCCATAATGGATAATGATCTGCTTTGCAGGCCACTGGTCAGACTCACAAAGTTGAAACGCGACGATCTTGTTGTCGGCCTCTGTCGGCCTCCATCCCGCGATGCGCGTGAAACGCGGCCACCACCGATCGTCTGCAGATAAGCCAAGTGCGTCTCACTGTATATTTTATTCCAGTCCTTGTGCTGACTCGCGCGCCTCATATGTTTCGACACGGGGCTAGTGGACCCCGCCAGGAGAGCGCAGAGGCTGGTTAGTGGCAGCATAAACCATCAGCCTTCTGAGCCAGTCAACTGGTGTCGGCTACTGTGTGACTGTCCCAAAGCGGCTAAGGCTCGGACACAGGCCGCACAGCGCCGCGTGCGTGCGATGATCGCGGCCTCCGCCCCGCCCACCCCGCCGTGTATCGCCAGATTCACACCGCACGACACAGCGGTCCAGAGCGGTCCACAGACGGCCCACGCCCCGGTCCCACCGGCGAGACGCGACTCTACGCGTCGGGTTGGTTATGGGCACCCAGCACTGGGAGCCGTGCCGAATGGGTATGTCAATGATAGGCGGGGACCGGGGAGGAGAGGGGTGCAGAGGCGAAGACAAAGACCTGACGATAGCTATTTAGTGATCGTAATCAGTGTCGTAAAGCAGAAGTTCTCTCCACAATTGAATGCACCCGTGCCGAGCTCTGCATTCAATCCTGGAGGAACCGTGGGCCGCCATTGACCAATCGCTGGCCGTGAGCTGCAGCAAGGGCTTGTGTCCTTATTCCCCATCTGTTGCTCTCGCCAGGGCGCGTCGGACCTCGGGAGTTGCGACTCGCTCGGGGTTGGGGTGGTCAACGCAGCCCTAGGCCTGATGTCTGCCTGTGACGTTGGCAAGAGGCAGGAGACAAGCGTTAAATGAAGCGTAAATGGCCCAATCGCTCACTGCGCCTGTAGGACATGACGATAAACGACTGCGCTTTAAGGGACCGCCGCAAGGGACAACCGCCGGTGTCCTTGTCATTGTAAGGCACGCCACGCTGAGGTTATGACAGCAACTTATTCGCTGACGTCGTTTCGTCTGAACACGAGTCTCCTGGGGCCGGGGCCAGGGCGGGTGGCAGCGTAGGGGGTAAGCAGATGTCGACAGGGAACTGGGATCCTCGCCCAGACTGAGATAGCGATGAAAATGAACGGTCCCTGAACGTCGGTGGCTCGCTGCGCTGCCGGCATGAGGCACTCGTCGCCGGTACCTGCGAGCACTACGGCTCCCCGGCGGCGTCGCTGCCCAGTGCCCACAGCCAGATGGGCTTTGTGCGGCGCAGGCAACGAGATAGCAGAGCATGGGGAGGATGGCACGTAGCCAGAGGCTGGTGAGAAAGGCGCGGCGCAGGGCGGGAAACGGCGTGTCGAGGTTTCCCCGAGTTACCTACGCACGCGCACCCCCCCGGTGAATAGCAGCACGCCCTCCCAAAACGCCGTCAAGCTTCAGGCTTCAGGGTTCGTGGTCAGGCCCCCTGGCGACCCTGACAAAAGAGAAGGCGCGAACACACGGGCCCAGGCTGCCGAGGGTTCGATGCGCAGGAGAGCACGCCGGGGGTGTCCCATGCCCGGAGCATGTGAAGAGGAGGTGGGATGGAGGAACGGGCTGCACACATGCGTATGTGAAAGAGAAGGGCTGGTTGGTAACCAACGTTCACAGCGAGCGGGGATGTCAAGGGGGTCATACGAAGCGTTTGGCTCAGGCTCTTAGAGAGCCTGGAGTCGGGTTACTGTGGCGAAGCTGTACGACGTTGTGTACGCCATATTACCGGTACAGTGATGCAAGCGATGGTATTAGATAGACATAGGAATGGAAACGCACCTCTAACACCTGTGTCGGTGGTGCCCGACAGCGGCACATTGTCGGCATAAGTTGAATGAAGGGGTAAAGCTTGAGTGCCTATGGTGACGCGCAGAGGATCGGATACGAGTAGCAGGTAGAGGGCTAACCATGGAGGTATGGAAATCAAGTCAACGGCGCACGATCGGTTTCGGTCTTCGAGGTCGATGTGAGCCTTCTTGCGCTCCATGTATTTCCTCTTGGCGATAAAACGCACCCGGACAAGACGAGCTCTAGTCTCCAAATATTCACCACGGAGACACCCGGCGAGTCTTTCTTGGAGGCGGAGGCGAGGGTGGCAGATGCCACTTGAATTGGTGTCGATGGAAGGCGGCAGAGCGGGGGCGAGCAGGGAAACGTTCGCTTGCGGCCGTCGCAAGCGAGGAGAAGCGTCCGTACGCCATCGTAGATCTGATCCGGGGGTGACGAAAGCAGAGGTGCGCCGCAGAAAGAACGGGGGCACGTACAGGCGAGAGCGTTCCGTATACGCGTGGCCAACGACTCAACCACCCCCCAGCGATTGCCCTCCAGAGAACGCCGTGGGTGTAGGGGGCGATCCGCGGGGATGAAATGCCCGATGATTTGCGGCTCACCGCGGACGCCCGTAACGTGCGAGGCGCAAACCGTCGATAAAAGGTTTGACTGGCTGACGGGGGCCACCCGCCCCGCCCAATCCCATCGGCTGCTGCGAAACCTCGATCGCCTAGGAGCACATGCCCGAACGGAAAGTTTCCGACGCCTCCAGAGCTTGTCCTTGCGAAGTGGGATCCGGCGATAGGGAACGACGCCCAGTGGACAGGCTGGGCCGGCGGGAGAACCCATCTTGTTCGTCCCCAGCCATCGACATCGCTTGAGGGCCGCGGGGAAGCGGGAAGACGGGTCGAGGCGGCGACAAGTGGAGCAGCGCACCCCGATGACAAGCCAGCGACGCGATGCGGGAGGAGAGGGGGGTCCAGAGAGCACACTGAATGAATGTCAGCAAGCAGAGAAGGGACCCGCCAGGCCAGAGCCGTCGGCAGCGCAAGGGACTGCCGTGGCGCCGGAAGCCAGTGCGCGGTTCCCAAGCCGCATGCAGCGCGAGCTCGCGAGGGCAAGTCCGGACCACGTCCGTTCGGATGAATGCCCGACTGCCGAGTGGAGACCCCGTAAGGCGCGCCACAGGCTTCCGCCATTAAACCAAGGATGTGATCGCCCATCCACGCCCGAGCAACGCCGCGGGGGGCGCGGGGCGGGAGAAGAGAACACACCAGCGCCGGTGGATAGTGCGGCAGTTTGCTCGCGGCCTCACAGGTTCGCCGACTTCGCCATCGAGGGCAAGTATGAGCCTAAAACATCGTTCGGGCGGAGGGCCTTGGTAAAGGATAGGTAGCTATTACGGGAGGCGGCAAAGACAGACGTGTCGTCTTCGTCCAGGTGGAAACTTGTCGCGGTTCGGACATGATGAATGGGCGGACACAATGCGTCGGGTATGTAATGGTTAGCTTCCGAGGTTTGGTGGAAGTCGTGCCGGGGCGGCGAGGAGACGTGTGTGCCATGCTGCTTTCGACGCGCCGATGTCGACGAGGTGGGAAAGTCACGGCCACGATGACGAGTGGGGCGCAAAGCTCCGCAGGTTGAGTCATGTCGGGAGATGGCGAGGCCCAGGTCCCTCGTAGTCCAACGTTGCCAGCCACGGCGCCGGGTTTGGGTCTGACGGCACGGTGCGTGGACGGCGCAGGGTCGTGACAGAATCAATCACATCTTGACCAGCTAGACCGCGTGACTATGCCTTCTCCTGCGTCTACACGCCACCTCTAGTGCCAAATGTAGATATGCCGCAACAAGAAGAGTTACGAAAGAGAGAAACCGTACCCAGAAACGCTGTCCTAGAGGGAGATAGGGCTGAGGAGACGAGCAGAAGACCATTCGGGTTTGTCAGGTGAGCGGATTTGGGTAGATTAGGCTTTGGAAATGAGGGCATTGCCATGGATCGTTGGATCCTGCTTCTCAAGCCTGTGTAAGGTGACGTGACCCCTCCAGGCGGATTCGCGCGAGCTCTTGCGGCAAAAGGGATGCAGAAACGTTACAGTAAGTACCTTCCAGTGGACATCAGACACATGACGATAAGCGCAAGCAATCTCGTTCAATACCGGGATCAGCAATGAGGAACGTACCGTTCTTCGACTTCGTATTTGGCCGGGCGCTACCGATATGACCGCGAGAATGAGAACCTGGAGAAGATTCATGATGGTGAGTATGACTGGCACGCGCAGCACCGTGGGGCCGGTCATGCCCCCTTGCGTGTTCGTGGCTGCATTCTTGCGCGTTCAACTAAGGCGCGCGAGGTCCAAACGGCAGGAGGGGGAGCACGGGTTTTTTTTTGTGTCTTCTCCCGTGAACTTCTTTTCTTCCGGCGCCTCCGCCCGGACCGTGCACTAGGTTCCCGAGTCCTGCACTGGGGCCTTCCGGAAGGTGGCTCGCTTCCACCACGCAGAGCACCGGCTAGAAGATCGAGGACCAGGTGGCATCGCCCACGAGTCCGCGATCCACCACGCGTCGTGTATTTGACGGATTGAACGGAGCGGCGCTGAGTGGAAATGGTATCATGGGAACTTTCGATTGAGCGCATCAAGGCCATATCAAGGGCGAGAAGTACAGAAGCTCACGGTAAATAAGGTCATTCCGGCCATCCACAGTGTTTTGGGTCGGTAGATCTTCCTGCTGGCATCGCCTAGTGTCGGGTCACAGCGGAATCGTGCTCCTAGATATTTGTCCCGGAGCTGTGGGGCGGCATCCAGGTGTGTGTGACCGAAGACTTTTTGAGTATATGCTTTGCAAATTACAACAAGAACAACTTACTGCTGAATCGTGAACCTTGTACGCCCATCTTGAACTGTATCGAGAGGATTCCCACTGCCATTTGGCGGGATTCAAACTTCCATACGCGGTCAACCTACGAAAATCAGGTGGACGAATTCGATGTACTCACCAGATATGGCTACCACTCAAGAACATTGCTCTCACGCTAGAGGGTAAAGTTGCTGTATGCACGCGCAGGGCTAGAAGAAATTGGGGGTACCGGTCTAAGAACGCCTGGAGAATTCGAGTGTACGCGCGAAGACCAAGTGAATCGAGGGAATGCCGGTATGAGAGGTATTACTCATGAGGAATATGTTGTCCTGTAGGATAACGACCCGACAGAGCGATAGGCTCACTCTTCTAAGATCATGGGGAACGAATAACCGAAGAGTTTCTTTGCTCACCCAGCGCCAGTAGCGGTGTTGGGAAAGCCAATCCCTTTGAATCCTCATACATCTCACCCACATCTGCCCCGGCCCCGCCCACTTCTTGTTCCTATTCAGAATTCCAGTATTTTGTGGGGGCGCTCCGTCGCAATGAAAGTCAGTGGACGACGAGAGCGAGAACGTCAGAGAGGCAGAGAGGGAGGTGGTGGCTGGTTGCTAAGAGGCGGTGGCGGGGGCATGTCCAATTTGGGAAGGGAAGCGGACCGACACTAGCCACGTGGCTCCCGCCATCATCCGTTGCTTCTCAACCGCGGCCGGTTGCTGTATCCAAATCCTTTCCTCTGCATCTCAGTCTTGCGCATGCGCTGGTACAGCTCATTCTAAACACACTGGCCCACATACTGTGATTCTTCGTTCCAGCAATAATTACTACAAATCGTTGCCTAACGCTGAACTTGAAAACGAGGTGACGCCGCCGCATGACACGACAACGCTGATGCCTCAGGAATGGTATCGGAATTTAAACATTGTTGACCAGAAATTACTTTGTGACAGCAGGATACACCCTCTCGCTCAAATGATTGACTCGAGTGGATGGAAGGGTGGTTTCTGGAGAGACGTACAGTCGTGATATATCATACACGGCGACAGTTGGGGGCACTCATGATCATGCCGGTAGATCTCTCCGGCCGGCTCTATCCACCGTGCGTGTTATCAAGCTATGACCATATTTTTAACAGTTTTTATGGTATGTTTTCCTCTTTCCCGGTGCTAAACACGATCACACCCTAGCTGGGTCCCCCGCCGCGCTGTGCGCTTTGTCCAAATGCAACTGTTCCTCCGGATTCGACAGGTCCACAGGGTGGGGATGCGCACAAAACACGTCTAATGGCCTCATACGCATGCGACATATCGCGATAACTGCCCGCAAGCAATTCATGGGAACGTCCCAGAGCTTCGTAGCAAATGTATGTCAATCCTGTAAAGAATTACTCGCGATCGACCATCTAATGCATATGATCCCACATCTCTTCCTCAGGGGGTTGAACTAGGATGCTCGTCGTCACATCACCTCTGGGCCGGTCTACTAACCGGGAAGTTGCGCAGTTGACCTCAAGTTGCTCGCAGTTCGGAATTCTATTAGTCCTCCCGGCGGGGCGCATCCAGTACGACTCGGTACCGAAACTCAGTACTAATACTTCACCCGAAAGTGCATGGAATCTGACCCCCGCTTCACTGACAGGTGTGAGGAGCTGCATCCGCTTGTCCAACACTCCGGCTCTGATCCCGCTCGAAGCCCTAAACACTTTCCGGAGTCAATACGTTTGTTCACTGACAGCCGAAGCAGCCTTACTCGTCTGCAGGATGAGACGCACCACTTCAATTCCTGTGGATGTTGGCTTCTCCCGCTCCCGCTCCGGGGGATCCACCCGCGCTCCCAGCCTCGCAAACCTCCTGACGCAAGCCCTTCCGTGATTAGGTTTCACGGGGTCGGTACTGTGCATCATGGATGGTCAGCGTACATCTCCACTCACACCTAAAATACCTACTGGAGTTAACCATTCCGATCAGGTACGTGAGGTGACGCCATATGGCGAGCAGGTCCTGGCAAGGACGTTCTGTGCGGAATGCAGTTGAAGGGCCTCTCGCGCAACGTCAATTAAGGTATTAGTATATAGCTTCATGGAAGCTGGAAGAACGAGTAGCACCGGTGTACGTACTCGAGAACCTGGGTGCACAGCAGAACTTGAGACGCTTCCTTTCAGACAACTGTCTGGATGAGGCCTGAGGCCTGAATCCCAGTGAGAACTGACCTAGTTAAAAGCGATTTGGATCGTACGGGTTCGTATTCTGTCGGGAACCCCATCTTAATACAAAAAGTTGGACTATACACGAAATTTTATGTATCCTGTCGTATACCATCGTAGGCCCACTTCGCACCATACGAGCGCGTTTGGTTTCGTTCGTTTTCCATTGGTTCTATATGATATGAAATGTTTCCTGGTATTCAGCGTGTTCATTCGTATACCGCCGTAAAATACAGGACAATATCCAGTATATTCCACCTTGCTTCTACTGAATCTGAATACATCTACGTATAGCGACAAGAGCCACAACCGCCCGAACCTGGCCACCCGCCGCCCCGCCCTCATCCTCCCCGTACTAACCCTAACTTACAACACGACCTGCATTGAATTCAACAGGTTAGTACAATAGGTCATGGCGCTTTTGGCTGGGCACGCACAAAGAAGGGTCTTGGGTGAGGGAAAGACGTACCGGGAATGACAGGGGCGAAGGGACTCCGAGTAGTTGGAGATATACGCACCTTCCAACAGTACAGACTGCAATTGCAAACCGTACGACCAAATTCCGTACTCACCAATGTAAGGAGCACCATGCATCCCGCATGCAAGATATTGCAGGGCACGCAAACTCACCTCGATGATAGGGGTATATAGAATGACGGCGGTGCGCAGCCATGAGCGACGCTGCGAAACTGTTTGCTGTGCTCGGAGGCATGCCGGGAGAGGGGTGATGTGAACAGTACCAGTGCGGGAGTAAGTAGAGAGGAGGGAGGACCGCCAGTGAGCACGACGTGGATGGAGGACACTCAGAGAGAGAGGGGACGATGGGATGACGTCGGTTTTGAGAACGTCCAGGAGGGCTTTCCCACGCAGAGCAGTAAGGAAGGCAGTCGGTGGCAGGCGGAGCCAAGTTGGAGGACAGCCAGAGACAGCCGTGGAAGGTTTGAAGACAAGTCTAGCGCCGAACTGAAGACTGTACGGGACGAGTACGGGACAAAGGACCTGCTAAGGACACACGGGGTGCATATCAAGGTAATATACCTCCCATTACGGTAAAGAATACTGTGAAAATAGTCTGAATACCTTTATGATCCTTTGTCATGGCTATCGTAAAGACCTTTGTAGACCAACCTTAAAGAGTGGCGCATCCTGTGATAGGATTGTAATCCACTCCAGTGAGGTTATACGGTCATTGCAGCAAAGGATTGTGAAGATATTCAGACTATTTTTACCGTATTCTTTACGGTATTTCAAGTAAAATATCCTGATTTGCGCCCAGTGACAGTCAAAGACGCAACGAAAGGGTAATGCCATGCGGGCGTCTATTGCAAGTCCAATACGAATTCTCCCGGTTATACGCTACAATACAGTCCGATACAATTCTTACCGATCCAAATCGCTTTTTACTAGGTCAGTTTTCACTGGGCCTGAATGTTGGTATTGGTGATGTCATTATGACATAGAGCAAACGTGCATGCATAGGTAAGAATCATGTGGTGTCGTTGATGTCTTCCACGGCAGTAGAGTCTCTGAAGAAGGCGTGTGCATCCTGTGCATCCTATGTATTCCGCTGTCTCGGAGGTCGGGCTCCAGAGTCACTCGACGCGTGGGATGTCTTCTCACAAGATTCCAAAATTCTTATTGAAGGGCCCGACGTGATGTTGAAGTGCTGGCCAGGTTATGGACGACTGTTCAAGGTAGAGCCAAGAAGAGATGCGATCTCACGACTGGCGTTGAACTTGATGCATGATGTCCCGGCTTCACCCTGGTCAAATCAACAAGTCGAGAACGTCCCTACTAGGATGCTGTTGAAAATATAGTCTCAAAGTAGCAAATCGCATTTAAGTGCGTGGCTCACGGACAATTTGAGGGTGGATTTCGGATGTGCGGTCTGGGCTACGCGCATACTGGACGAGCCCGTTTCTAACCGATGCACGATATTTTCCGAAAATGAAACACATTGATTGAGATGTAGCCAAGGCCAGACGAGTGGAGCCAAAGAACCGAAGGATGGGGCAATAAAAAATATCTTCCGCTTCCTATACATTCTGCCCCCAGGCTGGATTGAACAACCGACCTCACCATTACGAGTGGCGCGCTCTACCACTGAGCTATAGGGGCATCTCTGGTTTCGGATAACACATACCCATGTATAGGTCTCGTATAAAATGGCATTCCTATGCGAACATTCTGGCCTTGGCGTTCACGTCGTGAGACCCCATGTTTTCCGACGACTCCGATGTCGACGTCGAGGACGTCCAGCTCACCGTCAATGAACATTACGCGAAGGCGTACGAATACCGCAAGGAACGCGAAGAACTAGCAAAGCGTACGCCACACCTCTGCTTCAACTCGTCTCGTTTTAATCTCAACTTGGTGCTGCAGTCAAAGAAAAGTACGGCTCTGACGTCGACGAGGATGCCGATGAAGAGGACTCGGAGGACGCCGAGTCTGAGGACGAAGATGGCGAGGAGCTGACCCCGGCAATGGACGCGGCGATCCTGCGTACGCTCGCGCGCATCAAGCGCAAGGACCCGGCGATCTACGAGACCGGCAAGGACGTGTTCGAAGGTGAGTCTCAGACAGTCTATTTGCTGTGTCGACCGGCGAGTCTAAGTATAGTGGAGGATAGAGGAGAGGAAGAGGACTGGGGAGGTGCAGCTGGGCTCGCGGGCACCGAAGGACAAGGTACGTCCCTTCTTCACAGTTCCTCTCTTGCATTCCTTCTGCGAGCTCAACACACGACCCCCTCCACAACCGCTGGACACTAGTCTAAGCCCTTGACAATCCGTCAACACGCCCTCGCAGCGGCGCTCGAAGACGCGTCCGGCTCCCGTTCGCCTTCCCCTGAACCTCTGACGTATGTCCAAGAGCAAGAGCGGCTGCGTGAAGACACGATCGCCGCTTTCAAGGCTGCTGTGGAAGGCGCGGACGAGGATGTCGACTTCCTGGTCCCGCGAGAGAAGACGAAGGACGAGATCGAGCGGGAAGAGGAGGAGTATCGTGCGTTCCTGGAGCGCGAGGTCGGACAGGACTTGGCGGAGATCATCACGGTGGAGGACGATGCAGGAGTGGTGGGTGGGATAGGTGGTGAGGATGAGGAAGGGGAAGAGGAGAAACCGAAGAAGAAGAAAAAGAGCAAAACGGAGAAGGGGAAGAGCAAGGAGACGAAAGCAAAGGCTGGGAAGAGCAAGCAGGACGAGGACCAAGAGTTCCTGATGAAGTGCGTACATGCCCCGTTCGTGCTCGCGCTCGTAAATGCCGCTGACTGATGGTACGTCCCCGCCCACATATAGCTACATCCTGAACCGCGGCTGGATCGACAAGGCCGCGCGCCGACTCCCGACCTACAAGGAGATCACCGGAAAGGGGAAGGGGAAGGTCGGTTCTGACTCGGAGGACGACGAATTCAATGACGAAGCAGACGGCGGCGGCGGCGAGGAGGGACTGCTGGTGGACGAGGACGAGTTCGACGACGTAGCGGACGCGTTCGAGAGTTCGTACAACTTCCGTTTCGAGGAGCCGTACGTCGCCGTCTCTTCCTGCTTCCTCGACTCTATTGTCTCACTCGGGCTTATATGTCCGCAGCGATGCAGCGGAGATCGCGCGGTACCCCCGAAATATCGCCTCTCTGGTCCGCCGGCAGGACACGGCGCGCAAGGACGCGCGTGAAAAGCGCAAGGCGCGCAAGGAGGAGGAGCTGCTCAAGAAGCGGGAGGAGATCAAGCGGCTGAAGGCCCTGAAGATGAAGGAGCTGCGCGCGAAGCTGGAGCGCATCGGCGCGGAGGGCGGGAAGGACCTTGACGAGAGCAAAGGCACGTTCGCATTTCTTCCCGTGCTGAACAGTATGTCTGATGACCCTTTCGGGCCTGTAGCCCTTCAGGACCTCGACCTGGAGGCTGACTGGGACCCCGAAGCGCATGACCGCCAGATGCGGGAGCTCTACGAGAACGACGTGGGCGGATTCGGTGGGGACGACGGGGACGACGAGCTGGAGAAGCCGACGTGGGCCGACGACATCGACATCACGGACATCGTTCCGCATGGTCTCGACTCCGACGAGGAGGACGTCGCGGGACCGTCGGACAAAAAGAAGAAGAAGAAGAAGAAAAAGAAGAAGGGTGGTGACGACAATGACGACGGTGGTGTCGACGTGGACGAGATGGACGCAGACGTCGAGCGCGCGCCACCCGCGTTCGATGACGACGAGGAGTGGGACGGCACGGAGGAGATGCGGAAGCAGAAGCTCGAGGAGTACATGGACGAGGTGTATGGCCTCGACTTCAACGACATGGTGCGTGTCTGCTCTCCTGGCGTGCCCGTGCCCCAGTGCTGACTGCGGCGCGTCGCGTCGCGTGTGTAGGTCGGCGGTATGCCGACGCGCTTCCACTACGCCAAAGTCGATTCTCAGACCTTTGGCCTCTCGTCTGCCGAGATCCTCATGGCCACAGACGCGGAGCTCAACACGTTCATGGGAATCAAGAAGTACGCTCCGTACCGTAAGGAGGGTAAAGGCCGGACTTGGGATGCGCAGCGCGGCGCTCGCCTGAAGGACCTCAAGGATACGCTGAAGGAGCGCGGGGCCGGCGGCGCGAAGGCGGTCGAGCAGGCGATGGAGAAGACGAAGAAGCGCAAGGGAAAGAAGGAGCGTATGCGGGAAAAGGCTGCAGCCGCAGCCGCAGCGGGAGACGAGGACGGGGCTGGAGAGGAGCTAGAAGCGGAGGCGGTGGAGGATGGCCCCAAGGAGAAGCGGCGGAAACGCAAGGCGAAGGAGGAGGAGGAGGCTGACGAAGCCGGGGAGTCGGACGACGCAGCAGATGGGGCTGAGGGGGCGTCGAGGAAAAGGAAACGGAGGAGACATCGGAAGACGGCTGCTGCGGTGTCTGCATAGCTGAGCCCCTTCGTCTTTGATCAATATCGTTATTTTCTTGCTTCTGGGTGTACTGTTGTTGACCCTGCCCTGACTCGAATTGCGTTCAATCCTGAGAGGTTGTCATAAGGTTGAAGGTTGTGGAGCTCGCTAAGGCGCACCAACCATTTCAGGATGAAGGCGTCGTTGTGCGATTGCTGCTCCCCAGCAACCATGTACTCCAAAATGGATATGCTGAACATCGGTTACGAGGGCCTTGTCTTGAACGCGGGCCTTAAATACGGCTCATTCCCGCTGAATGATAGGCATTTGCTCTCCCGCTTCCACGAGACGCAGACACCGAACGACATCGCCACTTTTCCTCGTTCTCTCGTAGACAAACTTCTCATTTCACCCGGTGGCGGCGACCACTGCGTCGCCGCCCACTGTGGCTCGGGCATCGGGACCCGACAACAAGGCCCTCCAAGGCAGGCAAGATGAGGCCGGCAGGGAGAGGTACGTCCAAAACTTAGCCTTTGGTGTTGCGCCCCGCTGTTGAACAAGCATGCTACATATAGGGCGGGCACTCCGCTGGCAGCAACCATGGCTAGTGCTATCGGCGTGGAGGAGCTGTTCCACTGAGTCGACGGGTCTCGTTCAACTGAGAAATCGTGACAACTCACTGCCAGCCGCCCTGCTCGACATGGAAGATCGCGCCTCCATGTCCCTGCACACCTCAACTTGAAGTTCGCTCGATGGCCCGCCCCCGCGGTCCCCGGTGTACCAGCCGTGTATACCAGCCTGCGAGATGGGGCACTGCTCTGGCCCAGGACTCGGAACCACGCAGCAGCCGGATGCAAAGGCTTCGGTGAGTAACTCAGAATGATATGGGATGGTTTGAGAATTCCTCACCCCTCGCCCTCTCAGCGCCCCTGTGCTGCGGCGATCCACAGGCGAACCCGTCCGACACCCCGTCCGACACCGAGTGCGACAAGGAAGCCGCCGATCCAAGGATTCATGGATTTTGGCTTCCTCGGCGACAAGGTGGCTCGCTATAGCTAGTTCACCCTCGGTCGAGGCTCTCTTGTGCGATTCCGGACCTCAGGCCGCTGGTTCCGACATACCCTCTCCGAGTCCAAAGATCTCCTCACCAAGAAGACTTCATGTGAACAACAACGCAAGGCCGCTGACCCGATTCAGACTCCCCCGATTTTCCTCCAAGCCGGAGAAGTGCGAGATGACGGAACTACGATGTTCTAGTAGGGTTTCCGAGTCACCGTCGCCACCTTCTCGACTTGTGGGGTAGCATACAGTTTAATGTCGGTTGTCAGCCTCATTTCAGACTCGTTGTAGTTCATTAAAATAGACTTCAAGGAGAAACTACGGATTGCAACTCGTTGGCATGATGAGATCGGCATTTCTGCAAACCAACACTTGCAGCATAGATATCTCTCAGCGCTAGCCCAGAATGCCGCGCATCGGTACATATAAGTATAAGTATACGGAGTGGTGTAGAGGTATGGATTGTACGCCCCAAAAGATACTCTCCTGTCCCTCAAATCGTTTCCACAACACCCGCCCAAGTCCCCCCGGCTATGACCATGACTATGCCGTCCCGACGACGTCCTCCGCGAGCCGCTCGAACTTCTCCCACTGCCCCTTCGGCATCTCGTAGCTCTCCTCCAGCGCCGGGAAGCTCCTCTCCCTCACCGCGTCCGCATACGCGCGCACCCCGCGCTCGACCTCCCTATCGACCTGCGCGAACCGCCTGACGAACTTCGCCTGGTGCCCATGCCACGTCCCGAGCATATCGTCCCACACGAGCACCTGCCCGTCCGTCCCCGCGCCCGCCCCGATCCCGATCGTCACCATCCTCGTCAGCCTCCGCGAGATGTACGTCCCGAGCGCGTGCGGCACCGCCTCGACGACGGCTGCGAACGCGCCCGCCTCCTCGAGCGCGAGCGCGCTCCGCAGGACGTGCAGCGCGGACTCCGCGTCGCGCCCCTGCGCGCGGTACCCCGAGAGCGCGACGTGGCGCTGCGGCTGCAGCCCGACGTGCGCCATGACGGGGATGCCGACGCCAGTGAGCTTCCGGACGGTCTCCACGAGCTCCATCCCCCCTTCCATCTTGACGGCGTCCGCGCCGCCCTCGCGCACGACGCGCACGGCGCTGCGGAGCGCGTCCTCCGGGCTCGCGAGGTACGTGCCGAAGGGCATGTCCGCGACGAGGAGGGGCGCGCGGGAGCCGCGCGCGACGGCGCGCGTGTGGTGGAGGAGCTCGTCGAGCGTGAGGCGCGTGGTGGAGTCGTAGCCGAGGCAGACCTGCGCGAGCGAGTCGCCGACGAGCGTGATGTCGATCCCGTGCGCCTCGCAGGCGCGCCCGGTGGGGTAGTCGTACGCGGTGAGCATCGTGATGGGCGTGCGGGACGCGCGGAGGGCCTGTAGGTGCGCGATGGTGACCTTTTTGCGCGGGGGTGGGGTGCCTGTGGGAAAAGCGAAGGGTAAGCTGACGTGTTCACGATAGAGGAAAAAAGTGATTAGAAAGGTGAAGGAACGGATCGTCTCTATGTGCGCGAGTTCGGTCTATTTCAATGTCGCTGAGCAATGTTGTAGATATGTTCAGTTTACTCTGAGTGCGGCTAAAGACCCTCGGGAGGCGGAGTTAGATGGGACGAGAAGAACACAGATGAGAGGTTTAGGAGGAGGTATTCTCCACGCGTTTCTCCCAAAGGCTCTCTCTGCTGGCGAAGACGGAGAGGTAGGCGTTTTGAGCCGGGGCCTTTCACGCGAGGGTATAACATTCGGTGCGAGCGAGGATCGATGTTGAGTAGCCTCGTGTTGGCATAGCCCCACGAGGCGTAGAAGATCTTCGTATCCACTCCAACGGCTCCAAGGGGCAAGAAGAGCACGGAGGAAAAATGCCCGAGAAAGAAGGCGACTCACCATTTGCCTCATCTGCCTGACGTTTCTCCGGTCTCGCGCTCATCCATCGCTGGGCACAGGCCCGAAAAGGGTACGTGTGCGGTCGGAGAGGAAAGTCGAGAAGCCCCGACGGGCGCTGTATGCGCTTCGCCGATCTGAGCATGTCGCAGCGATTCCGATTGCGGGGTTCGAGTTAGGCGATGGCGGTCCTGCCTGGTCCTCTGCCGTCCGGGTTATATCCCCTGTGAAATCGGTCAGAAGGCGTGGATCAGGTGCGCAAAAGCAGAGCACGCACGTCGCACCGTACGAGTTTCGTCGTCGGGTAGAACGTGTTTTGTTGCCGGGCGGACGGAGCAAGTGGGCCTCCGAGCCCTCACGGAACAAGAAAAAAATATGACAAAGCGAGGCACAGCGCGGGACGCCCCACACTGCCAGTGCCCGTGTCCGAGACTGAGTACTCAGTACCAAAGTCTAGCGTTGGGCTCGGACTGCAGGACCGTCAGGGTGCCAGCGGAAGGTCGTCGATCGTACAAGACGTGCATTTGCGAGCAAGACTCACCAGGAGAGGTGGCACGACTGTCAATTTTGCGGTACTGGCGTGCTCGTGTGGACCTCGGATGATCGGATACCGCCTTTCCAGCTACCCGGATGCCGGCCCATTCTTGACATTGGGGACACTCCCGGCTTCGGTCGTGGGTCGGAAACGCATACAGTGAGGATGATGCGAGGCTTAGTAGCAGTGGAAGAAAGGCAGGTACGACAGCCGTGGCAAGCCGCCAATCACACTTCAAACACTGTACGCGAAGAAGAGGACAAGAAGAGATCAAGGCTCAAAGCCCCTATAGCTCAGTGGTAGAGCGCGCCACTCGTAATGGTGAGGTCGGTTGTTCAATCCAGCCTGGGGGCACTCGGATGATTTTTCTCTCGCAGAGGATCGATCCTCCCTGGTTTAAGGCAAGTTTAAGGTGCTTAGGCCGCGATAGTAGGGCTCCCCAAGCCCAATGGCGTTGTCCGCCAAAGCAAAGCATTAAACTTCGAACCTTATCCATACACTGACCTGACCTGACCGTTCTGAGGGCTATGCGTTTGACAACCTCTTTTACTTTTCATCTAGCCGCAGTGGATCACATGGTTTCGCCGGAGGTGCGTTATATAGGTCAAAGATATTCATGGATGTAGTGCGCAATGTTGTCAAGTTCAGCCACAGAAGCGATGCCGTCGTCCGAGTCATGCCGCTACTATGGCTCCTTATTAGAGTTCGCGTTCTGAGTTGTGGAGATATATAGTTGGAACTTATCGAGGTGTCACCTCATGAAAACCATTCTGCCCCTAGCATCCCTCTACTCACTGGCATTTTCCAGAGCGCCGCAGTCAAGACTTTCTTCGCTCGCTCAAGTGATAACATGGCCACCGTTAATGCTAGCCCGGATATCATCTCAGATTTGTAAGTCTAGTACTCTCGATGCTGAAGTGGCAGGAGTTCCAGCATTTTTGTTGATCATCGAGCAGAAACGTTGCCGTATACACCAACTACGGTACGCCCTTCCTCTGTATGTTTCTGTTTTTAAATTCTAACTTGAGACATAAGCCATCCTCGTGTATGACTGGCTCATATGCTTCGGCGAGGAGGTCAGGTTCATATGGCGCTGGCGCTCTCGTGTCACTGGCTGCTCGCTGGTATTCATTCTGAGCCGCTATATGCTCCTCATACAAGTCTTAGCAAGTACCATAACTATCTATCCAATATCAGAACTAGTACGTAGTCTTGCCAGGATCCTCTCAGATCTTATAGAGAGCTCATGGTAACTAGAGGTAATCAGTTATTTTAGAGCAGACACTGATACTTGTTCACACTAGCCCAGCTGTAGGGCCCTAGGATGGACACAAATCACTGCGAACATCCTGAGTGGCATCTCATTTGCTAGTACGTCGCCTCTATACCGTAAGATATGCAATCTAGCGGACCTCATGCAATTCCTAGCCTTTTCTGCCCTCCGTGCGTATGCACTGTCAAACAGGAATATATGGTTGGTAACAATAATCACCATCCTTTCTCTATCACGAGCGGTGGGAGGCGCTGTGAGTGGTATTTGTATCTCAATAATAATTTGTGACTATAACACATTCCCGGGCAAAGGTTTCAAATGCTACAATGGAGTTTACAGTGCTACCCAGTCCTATAAACTGCGTCAGTTTGACTTCCGAGGCTTGGGAGAAAGTGACATTTATCAGGTGTGTCGATGACTACACGGCTGTTACTAAGAAGCTAACCTGTCTTCTTTCTTTTTGCCCATGGTGAGCCAAGCATAAATCATTGGCATTGTGATTCAGGTGTTCACAGTTTCTCTTTCAGATAGTGTATTTGCAGGGGCGTTGCGGGTTATGTCAGAACTCCTTGTCCTCGCCATTACATGGTGGTACACGTATCGGTCATATCGCACCTTCAAAGATGCTATGAAACTCAGAAGATCAATCCAGTCTATTCTTATATACAATGGTGGGCCAGCTATTGATCGCCGTGTTACTGTACCAGCTGAAACAACAATTAAAACCTCAGGAAGCATATATTTCTGGTGAGCTTCATGAGTTACGGTGTACCATTTCCCAGGCTTATTGCAGGGCCATTAGTTGTCTCGCAACCTGCTATGTACCGGAGGCCATATTGGAAAGACTGTCCGTAGGTCCCTTCGGCCCGAAGTCGAGTAAATCACAGATTTTCATGATTATTTGACCTAGTCACCACCCGAAGTTCTTCAAGAAGTGATCACATTGTTTGTCGACCCGTGAGTACAATCGTATTAACACTTGACAATCAGTCCGTTCTTGACAGCACAGCCCTCGGTCACTGGCAGTATCACTTCGATCCTCGTCTGCCGCTTCATTCTCTCCCTGCGACGATTCGACAGCGGTTCCAGTTCCGAGGTGGACACTTCAGACGTCAGGATTGAGTGGCTACAAGCGACGTCTTCCGGTCTGCAACGTCAACTTCGAGGGCACATGGCGTCGACTTCAACGGGCGTGCTGCAGTTTGCGGCGCTGCCGAGCGAGACCCTTCCAGCATTCATCGCGTCGTTTGGTCATCCTGTGCACGTCGACGATTTAGAACTGGAGATGGATCCGGAGGTGGACGCAGAATTGGAGGAGATTGTCCGAGAAGACTTACTATATTAGTGAACGCTAGACTGGGATGCTGGAGCTCTAGAGTCGTTCCTCATGATCCGCTCTCGTCGAATACTCTACGCAGTTTGTGAATAATTGGTTAGATGGGTCCGGCGAGGGTTAGATATGTATTTGTGCTGGCCATAGACGATGATAAGTACCTATGTATGATTGGACACGAGTCTTGCAAAGTTGCTGCGCGTCCCATTCGTCTCGATATCACTGGATAGTAGGTGTACCAACTCTACACCGAGCGTGCTCTTCCGAGAGGTGCAGTTCTACAAAGCGTAACACAGCGACAGTCCATTAGATATATCCCTGAGGTCCAAACTCGGCCGACCATCCGGACGCCCTCTACATCACAGCTAAACAGTGTCCCTCCAAATTTCGTCTTCATTTCGGGCTAGTTGTCTAGTCAGCGACAGGCAGCCAAGCCGCGTAACCCGAGGATACACTCACGCATAAGAAATTCCACACCAAGCCGCTTCAACCGCACCCACGTCGGGAAGCACGCCTGAACGTGGTCCCACCACCACCCCCTCCACTTCTCCGAGTCATACACCCGGACCTTGACGCTCTGTCGCACGCCGGGAACGTTCTCCGCCCCTGATACGTCACGGAACCAGTCTTCGGCGATGCGCCCCAGAGCTCGGAGGACGCCGACGAAGGCATCGCGCGTAAACGCCTGCGCGTCGTTCATGAAGAAGATCACAACCGGGTCCGCGACGCTGGCTTTGGGGCGCCAGGACCGGAGTAGGGCGCTCACAAGGTCCGACGATCCGTCGTAGGAGAGGAACGTAGGGTTGGCACCGATATACAGCCATTCGAGCTCCGAGCAGTGGCCCAGGTCGATGCCTAGCTCCGTCGTCGTCGTCGGCGTGTGCGCTATATTTGGGGATGGTAGGTCTGAGGTCAGGTCTGCGGGGGAGAGGGCACGCGAGAAGACTCATACCATGAAGAGGCCCCTCCGATGGATCAAAGTAGGGGATACTAATGCACAGTTTGACAAGGCAGGACCCAAGCGCGGATACTAACCTCTCGGCGCCATTTATCCTGAGGGATTTAATCTGTTGACTGTACGTCAGAGATCGGAAACGTTGTATACGCCATGTTTTAAATACCAGAAGCTCCTCCAAATTAGGCGCTAAAGAGGTTTGAGCCGCAGCACGACCTTCGCGTTGTGTCATGCAAGCAGGGAGTACGCCGAGAGTGATCCAACGAACATTGTAGCATACCAGACTCTGGAGGCTACGCAAGGAGTTGATGATCTGGGCGAAGTCGCTGAAGTAGCGGAAAGAGACGTCTTCCAGATGCAGGTGTTTTACAGAAAGGAACATGCTCAACAGCAAGAGGGGAAATCGGGAGTGAAGGGGCACACACTGGAGTTTACGTTGCCGCGCCTCTACGGGTGTCTCGGGATACCAATCCGCTCCCTCGGGAATGTGTATAGCATGGATGTCCCTGAGGTTAGGCACCTTTCCTCGGAGGACGCTGGGAAAGAGAGCGAGGATGCTCGTCGTTGTGTGCAGATGTCGTCCGGTGAGTATGAGCTCGCGCACGTAGCTGGACAGGTGGCAACCGAGGTCAAGAGCCGTAGAGAACCTGTATAGCGAGGCCGCATCTGAGAGGACCACAGAGTAGGATAGCATCATCTGCGCGCGGACGCGCGATGCTCGGCATACGAGGGCGCAGCTGCGGAGGGCGTCAGAGGATTGAAGTTGGTCGTCGAGCGGGGTGGAGTAGAGGGAATCAATCACATTCTCAAAGACTTCGATGGGAATTCGGGGTCGCAGTATTTGTGTGACGGCGGTGTTGCATGTCATGGGCAAAAGGAAGCGGAGACATGGAGGCAGGAGGCCATGATGGGATGTGCTCGCTCAAGCTCTTCGCTTTGAGCAGGCAATGGCGCCTACATGCCGGCAAAGTCCGAGCACGTGTGCGCCAGTCGATAACCTTGTTGTCTACTGGCGCTCGCCAAAATGTCATCCTCCTCCTCCCTCCTCCTCCTCTACCTCTAACCGTCATCTCCATCAGAGTCGATTCCTCCTGCTCCTCTTTGTAGCGGTGAGGGCCTCATGTTGCACATCGCTTCTTGCTGAAACTTCTCCTTAGAACTTCTATTCAGAACCTGGCTCGGTGATGGAGACTGCAACCATCTTCCTGGCCACAGTCATGGCGGGTCATGATCACGGGTTACCCTTCGACATCTTACTATTGATGATGCAGATATATCCACTACATACGGCCGCGAGGGTGTCACGAACATGCCACACGCTTCGAGAGAGCGGAGCGAGGTTCCTTCTAGACCGTGGGGTATCCCTCGCAAGCGGAGATAGCATCATCTCCTTCGTGCAGTTCATGTGTGCGGACCCAGTCAACCGGTTCCAGCACCTCCGCTCACTCGAGCTCACATGTGGCAAGATACCACCCCCCGCAGTGGACGCGCTTCTCACGCTGATCTTGCACTCCTCTCTGGCCCTCGACTCGCTGACGCTTCAAGACGCAGACGCGATGCTCAAGTCCACACTCACGTCGGCGCCCTCTCCCTCAAGTGTCGTCCATGGCGGACAGCTTGACCAACTTCCCCTCATCGACGCCTTCACAGGGCTCACGACGATCCGACACCTCGCAATCCGCGGCCACTGCGATCTCCACGCATGGAGAGTCATCAAGTCAATCCGCTCTCCTCTAAAGACGGTGTCCATCGAGTTCCGAGCCAGTCTCGGCCCCGTGCTGACTGTCAACGAGCTCCTCCGCCGGAATCCCATCATCACACTCGCCAGCCACTCAGCCACGCTCGAAGAAATCTCGGGCAAGCACTTCGCAATGCACGCGCAAGAAGGCCCCCTCGGCACGGTCCTGGAGGAGTGTCTCGCTCGTACCGTGTACCCGGCCGTCCGAACCATCGCGACCACGCTCGGCCACCTACTAATCCCTCGCACCGCGCAGCTCATCGCGGCATTCCCCAATCTGACGCGACTCTCTCTTACGCCCCCTATCAACTGTGCGGCCTCCGAAGTTTCTTCCCGCATGGAGCGGGAGATGTGGCGCCGGCTTTGGCAGAGGGAGCTACAGGAGCTCTACACCCCTGGGCAGACATGGGCCCACCTCGAAGAGCTGGAGGGGAGCCTCGCCGACATCATCGTGTTAGGGCTGCTAGATTGCCATGTTCCTACGGTGCGACTCACAGAAGCACTGTCCGAGCCTCTAGAGTACGAACACGTTAAGACCGTTTTGGAGGACATCCATCCCACCGAGCTCGCGATCACCGTCTCCGGCGCGTCGACGTTTGGCGAGATGATGCGGCCTGTGCTCAGCGATGCCTCGGCCCAGCAGCTCCGCGCAATGGAGGTGGAGCTCGTCTTCACCTCCGCGGAGAGGAACATGAATGTTCGCATGGTGCTGGTGCGTTACGCAACGATCCCCCGTCGACGTCGAGAACATAATGCGGACTTACTGATCCTGTCATAGAACGACGTCGCCGCGACACTCGCTGTCCTTCCGCTCCACCGCGTCGCGCTCACGCTCAACTATGAATTTCTCGATGCACAGGAAGTCGCTGAACGACATGGTTGCTCCGTCCCTGTAGAGAGCAGTGTCAGCAGTCTCGACGCCATGACCATTCGAGCCCTCTTCCGTGCAGCAATTCCCTCGCTAATCACGGATGTCGTCTTCCGCTGTATGTGTTCCACAGGTAGCGCTCCATAAACCAACCACGTCGGGATCGCGGGGGGTCCAGATCACTATGAGTCCATGGGCTTTGATCTCGGATCTCAAAAGACTGGAGAATATTTTAGCGCGATCAGAGCGGACGTGATACCTGGTACTTGGAGCCGAGTAAGTAGCCAGTCAAGTTCACTTTTGGCATCTTAGACGCCTGTTGATGGTGCTCGGGCATCGCCGGTCCAATAGGCTCCCGGTTGCCACCACTACCACTGATGTAGTAAGCACAGACAGAGTCAGACGAACTAAGGACACTCTCTCGATAACTCGTTCACACTATTCCTCATCCTCATCATTACGGCGACTTCCTGCGATTATGGCTCACCCGACTCTTCCAATCGACATCCTTTTACTCATCATGGAGGTGGCCCCGCTTTCAACTCTTGGAACGATGACCCGGACGTGTCACACCCTTCGCTGGCGTGGAGCGAGATTCCTCTTAGAGAGCGGCGTGTCGCTCCTCTCCGAAAGTAGCGTCATCTCGTTTGCCCAGTTTATGCTTGCAGATCCAAATAATCGTTTCCGATGCCTCCTCTCTCTCGAGTTTGAAACCGGAAAAATACGACCGACGGAGGCAGTGGACGCACTCCTGGAGCTGGTCTCCCATCCTTTGCTGGCGCTCCAATCGCTAACCCTGCATGACGCGGACCTGATGGTCACGTCAATATCCAGACACTCCAGCACTCAAGAGCCCACTGGTCTTCCACCATTAATCACAGCATTTTCCGCGCTGACGACGCTCCGACATCTCACTGTCGACTATTGCGACCAACGCGCATGCAACCTGATCACCGCAATATGCTCTCCCCTAAAGACGATATCGATCCATTTCAGCTCTCTCGGTATATGGTACGGCTCAGAGGATGCGGAACGTCGGAATCCCATTGTCCTCCTCGCGAACCTCTCAGAGACGCTCGAGGAGATCTCAGCCACGAACGTCGCCATGGCCCACGAGCACGTCGTGTACGACGCCGTATACCCCTCCGTCCGTCGCGTCAATGTGACTTACGACCTCGACTTGAACTGTATCCCAAAGACCGTCGCGTACGCCGCTGCCTTCCCCAACCTGACCCATCTCTCCTTCACTGCCGACGATGAGCGGCATCCAGAGGAGTTGTTGCAAGACGCCCTCGGCCGCTTGACTCTCGCGAACAAGGCCGCACTTGCGCTTCACAAGCGGTCGTGGACTCGCCTCGAAGAGCTTGTCGGGGGGCTTCCCGATGTCTTCATCCTGGGGCTGACATGCCACGTCGTCACACTCCGGCTCACCGGCTCCACATCGCTTGACATGATGAGTATGGTCAGAGATGTCCTTGGAGACACCCGGCCTACGAATCTTACGATGAGCATCGTCGGAGCGCACTTGTTTGAAGACAATGCGTTTGTTGCCGCCCTGGCATACCCTGGTGTGGAGGATCTGCGGACGCTAGAGATTGAAGTCTGTCTGGACGCTGACGAGGGTGCCGTGGACGCCCAAACTATGCTGGTACGTTCATGTTGTCCAGAAATACCGCCGGAGGCGGGAGAACGAACTTGAAGGGATGCTAACCGTTTTTGTGCAGTACAACATTGCTAGGACGTTGTCCGTCCTCCCGCTCCGTGGCCTAACGCTCACCCTCAACTATGGCCTGTTTGCAGATGAGACTGGAGGACAGATGCACCCGATACGCCGCACCCTGGAGGGCCTCGATCTTGAGGCAGCGGCAGGTATCTTCCGCTCGTTGATACCATCTGTTATGGATGTTGTTGTGGGCCTTTCGACAGACCGCGAATGACAACGGACATTGACTCAGGTTCCTTGTGTGTCGGTCAAGACCATGGTATCTCGGACTCTGATCCCGTCGCCGAGCTTGTCATTGGGGTCGTCGTCGCACCTCGACCGCTGGGCGTTCGGGATGGGGCAACGGAGGCGGTGAAGCGCGCGCCTCGGCTTGACAAGCAATCATACCTCCCTCTGGAAAGCCTTAGCAGAATCACTACCAGTCAGTAAATCCCCCTAATCTCCGCGAGCAGTGGGAAGACGTACCGCTAGATATGGCGTGGAGATCCAGGAGCCGAAGATGCCACTGCCATGAGGCTATCAAGCTTCCGACCAGTCCTCGCATATGTCCCCCCATTGGATATTCACGCCCTCTATACCACATCCTCCTCCCTGAATTCCGTCAGTATCCACACGAAATTCATCTTTGCTGACCGCACTGACAGATTCCGCCCAGCCTTCTCGAAGCGAACGGACAAGCCAGCCCCGACCTTACCATATCCATCCCCAGAGCGCATTGCGATTACGGCCGCGCCGTGTGTCCAACCCTCACCCCCATCAGCTTCTCGCCAGGGTTTCGACAGCTGAATGCCCAAATCCCCCAACGGCTTCGTCCCGAGTGCGATTCCGTCGCATCGCCCACGCCATGCCAGGGATTTGGGCTCGCTTCGCCCCATTTCTTTCTGCTCCCCATCGCGCACACCTACAATATGTCTTCCACCCACGACCCGCACCACGCCGACGTCCATCCTACGCATGAAGTTGGACCAAGCCCACACACAATAGCGCCTGGGGGAGGCACGTCGCGCAGCTCGCGCAAGCATGCCTCCGCGCACGCCCAGCACCCAACACGCAAGCTGCAGCACACACGGCTCGCAGCTTATCGGGACGCGGGACGCGGGAGGGACTCGCACTCGCACGTTCGGCCGCAGGGATGGTTTGCAAATTGCGGCCTTCTCCCGCGTTCGCGCTAGCTCGGCGCCGCACAACACCAACACCAACACCAACACACAGCCTGAACATTCCCCAGTGCGAGCTGAGCACTGAGTACGTGTCGGATTCCGTCAGGCGTACATGTGTGTATGTCGCCGGGCAACGTCGGGCCCGTCGACTCGACGATCGCTCGTCCGCTCCGCGCGGCGTCCCCTTTCCCCTCCCCCCTAGCACGCCGTGAACGTTCCGGCACAATCCCAACGCCACAACGGCAACGTGTCCGGTGTCTGGTGTGCGCCGCGCCATGCCGTGCACGTCGTGTCGGCATTCTAGAGGGTGGCCCATCGGAAGGGCGGGGTGTCCGCGCGTGGCACGCGCACTAGCAAGCCAGGTGCAGCTCGGCTCCCTCGTTCGAATTCGCCGGCAGGTAGGTACACTCTCTTGGGACGCCGTAGCACCCCTCCCACCCTTCAGGCAGGTAAGGGGGACCCGAGTGGCAAGTGCTAGTGTGCTCACGAGTTCTTGCTTGCAGACCAAACCATGCCTGGACGCACCTTCAGCCCGCGCCTGTCCGATACCGATATGGGGCCGGGCACTTCCAGGGTGGCGCGCACTGGTGGCAGCACTTAGCCCTGAGCCCGCCCGATACCAAGAACAACATGCATCGGGGACCCGACGGCGCCGCTTCCGAATCGAATCACGGTGCGGAAGGATGGTGCACGTCGGTAGATCGCCGACGCGGACGCGCGCGCGCAGGTACTGGGATGCCGACCTGGGCGTGTGGTGTGCGTCCTTCCCGTCACTCGTGCGCGTTGTTTGCTTTCGTTTGCAAGATGGAGTATGGAGTCTGGACGTCCAGCACCACGCTTGAAGCTTTTTTTTGGGGGGAGGGGGCGCCCGAGTCGGCTTGCGGACAGGGATGGCGCACTAACGTCGCGCCGCTTCGCTGCAAGGGCTCGCGCGCGTCATCATTCCGGTGGCGGGCGGTCTGTTCCCAGACCATCGAGGCGCTCGAGCGTAAGTGATATTCCGGTTGTGGGGCTGCGACTTTTATGGTGAATTCGTTGTCAGTTAGGCGTAGTGGCGCACTCGTGCGGGCGGAGCGGGTGGCCCACCGTTCCCTGCAGCATCTAACCATCCGGATCAGGAGCGAAGCTTCGCAAGGCGCTGTCACTGGCTCGGAAGGACGTTCCCTGTGGAAGCTGGGTAGTGCGGCTCGCTGCATATACCCGGGCGCGATTACGGTGTGTGAGTGTTCAGGGAAGCCACGAGTTTACTGAACTGCTGATATTGATTTGGGAGCTCACCCGTTTACGTGATTGTTAGGTCGCTTTTGGGACGGATGCTATTTTTGTGGTCGACCTCGATGGGGCATTCAGCGAAGCTGGGTGCGCCGCCGGGTGGGTGACCGCTTTCATTGAGCCAGCGCTCTTTGTGTCATGGTAGTATGTATGAGGCTAATAACCGGTCGTTATGCTACTAGACTCGTACCATCCCGTTTTGCATACGAGGCTCCTTGACCTGGAGCATCGAAACAGTGGACCGGTGTCAACCGTTCAATGGAACATTTACTCCGATCTCGGAGAACAAAGATACAATTCTCCACACATCAACGTGCCGAGGCTGCTCGATGTCCGTCCCGCACATGTGTGCGCCACCAGCACTTGGAGCCTACCTTGTGCTGCACATGCACTTAGCTTACTACGCCTACGAGGAGCGGGGAAGGTCGTCTCATGAACTTATAGTCGCTTTCCAACTCCCCAATACTGCGAGATCAGACGCATATATCCATCGAAAACATGGATTCAGTCTTCCAATCCGAAACCCCAAGTTCCAACTAGCAACACAATCTCTCATCGAATGAGATGATTTGTGAACCATGGAACACGATTCCCAATGTTGCTGAGGGCTGCTGAGGGTGGATAATGGCAAAAGCGCACATCGAGCGCTCTTTGTAACTTTCGTCAAGCTACCATGTGATCAAGTTTAACGAACTCAAACTAGTGCCACCACCACCGCCACTCGGGCTCTCCGCCTTCAGTTTCAACCTCAATGGCCGGTCGAGGGGTTCCCCCTCGACGTGAAGCGAAATCACACCGTCAGCCTCCGACTGCGCTAGCATCCACCAGAGATCCTTCAACTCTTCGTCCTTCAAGGCTATCGACTTCCCGCCGGCAAGCACTAGTGAGTGTGCCATCCGCGCTATCACCGCCACTTCTCACCAGAATATCTTCTATCAACGACACCGATTTTTGGGTGTACGCGTGCGACACTCAGAGTAAAAAGATCGTGCCAGTGTCGATAACACTCCCAATCGAGATCTTGCTGCTCGTGATGGAAGCATCCCCACAACGGACGGTTGCCAAGATGATGCGCACCTGCCGTGCGCTTCGCGACAACGGCGCGAGAATCGTCTTGGGTGGCGGAGCATCGCTCAGAACTGAAGACCACGTCCTTTCTTTTGTCCAGTTCCTGCGCGCAGACCCGACATCCAGAATCCAGCACCTCCGCGACCTCGATATCGGTTGTGGCGAACTACCCAGATGCACGGCGGACGAGTTATTGTGGCTGATCACTTCCCCCTTGTTGGCTCTCGACTCTCTAGCCCTGCGCAAGGCGGACTCTCTGCTCAAGTCGAACATATCGCCTTCCGAACTCACTTCCGATGGCGACCTCAATGTGCTCGTCACGGCTCTGGCGCAGCTGACGACCGTGCGACACCTCAAGGTCAGCCAATGCGATAACCAAGCTTGTACGCTCGTCAGGACCATCTGCTCCCCTCTCAAGACGATATCCGTGCACTTCCCCTCCGACGGCCCCAGAAACGGAGACGAGGCAGAAAGCCGGAACCCTATCCTCCTCCTCGCCAAGCACTCGGCGACCCTCGAGGAGATCTCGGGCTCGCACTTCGCGATGCTCCAGCCACACATCATCTACGACGAGGTGTTCCCCTGCGTCCGGAGACTCAGCGCGTCATACGACGCGGTGTGGTGCCACAGGACCCGCGCACACGTCCACGCCTTTCCCAACCTGACCCACCTCCGCCTCAGCTTCGCGGACCGCGGGCACGTCGGGGTATACCACGACACGTTCCCGACGACCAGGGCGCTGCGCCGCCGGATTTGGAATCGAGAGAGTCTGGACGCAGTGACCCCCCGGCCGGCATGGAAGAAGCTCGAAGAGCTGCGGGGGGCGGTCACCGACGTCCTTGCGCTGGGGATGGCGTCCCACGTCCCCATGCTGCGCCTCGTCGGGATGGTGATGCCGAGGGCATTCCGACATGTATCGACAATTCTGGAGGACTTGCTTCCCACCGGCCTTGCGATCGCCGTCGCTGGGGCGTTGACGTTTCAAGAGAGGATGGGTACGCTGTTGAGCGGTCCCGCCGCGCAGCAGATTCGAGAATTGGAACTAGAGGTTGTCTTCTCGGCCGCCGAGGGGGACATGGACATCCATGCAGTTTTGGTGCGTTCCTTCTTCATGACCCTCTCGCGCAGGCGGAAGGAGACCGTGCTGATGGCCACCCTTCCGACCCGGTAGAGCAACGTGGCTACGACGCTCGCTCTCCTCCCGCTGCACCGCGTCACCCTCACGCTCAACTACGGCCACCTCACTGCGCCGGACGAAACCTATCGACCTCGATACGGTTGGTTCTGCCCTCTAGAGAGAGACGTCGAAGGTCTCGACCTCGTGGCAACGCAGGCGGTCTTCCGTGCAGCGATCCCTTCGCTGATGGCAGACATCGCTGTGCATCTTTCGACAGATCGGAAGTTCAGTAAGAGCGTGTTTAGTGTTGTGGGAGAACTGGATGACCATACGTAAAATAGACTCTGGGATGCTTGAGAGTTGTAGATCTCGAGCCCGACATCGAAAAAGATGTGTTGTTGGAGCCTTGAAGGAGGTCAATGCTTGGACGGTAGGCGGTGTCTGGTACTGAAAACGTCCGCACATCATGTAGTATGAGCGTGAGTGTGATAGAGAGAAAATAAACATACGAAATAGATGTTTGTGTGCGAGGAGACGACAGGTACCATGACGGTCTTTCAAGATGTTCGAACTTCGAGGCAGAGTCTCAGATCTCGGAAGTGGCAATGTTCACTTTTGGCAACTCAGACGCCCGTTGATGAGGTTCGGATATCGCCGGTCCAATGGCGTCAGAGTTGCCACCGCAGTTGCTGCGCAATGTCGTCTTGTTCGCCACTCGTCCTCCGCTTGCTGCGGCCTGCAAGGCATCCCACCCTTCGTTCTGTCAAATATCGTCAGCCGTACGCCACAGGGGGGTCGTTGCCCACCACTCTCTGTCGGTAGCTCGCTGACATTACAACTCCTCGTTACAGTCTTCACCAATACGACGAATACCCTGCGATCATGGCCAGTCCAGCCCTTCCAATCGACATCCTGCTACTTATCATGGAGGAGGCCTCTTTGTCCACCGTAGCAAACATGACTCGGACATGTCTCGCTCTCCGCCAGGGTGGAGCAAGATTCCTGCTAGATCGCGGCGTGTCGCTCATCGCTGGAAACAGCGTCATCTCCTTCGTCAAGTTCATGCGTGCAGATCCAAAGAATCGTTTCCAATTCCTCCGCTCTCTAGAGATCGAAACCGGGGAACTACTCCCGCGGGAGGTGGATGCCCTCTTGGGGCTCGTCACGCACCCTTTGCTGGCCCTCGAGTCACTAACCTTACGCGAAGCAGAGCCGATGCTCAAGTCAATGTCCAAACACTCCAGCATCCCCGATCCCACCGGTCCCACACCGTTGGTCAGAGCCTTCTCCGCGCTCAAGACCCTCCGACACCTCACCGTCGACGAGTGCGACCAACGCGCCTGCACCCTGATCGCCGCGATCCGCGCGCCCCTAAAATCGATCTCCATCGGCTTCACGCCCATATCTTCCTGGCACAACGCCGAGGACGCGGAACGCAGGAACCCTATCGTCCTCCTTGCGAACCTCTCCGAGACGCTCGAGGAGATCACGGCCACCAACGTCGCGATGGCCCTCGACCACATCATGTACGACATCGTCTATCCCTCCGTGCGCAGGCTCAGCGTCACGTACGACCTCACGTGGGTGCTCAAGACCGTCGCGTGCACGACCGCGTTCCCGAACCTGACCCACTTCTCGTTCAACGTCGCGGGCGAGGGCCGTCCAGGGGAGCTGTTCCACGCGCTGCTCGGGCGGACGGCGAACAAGGGGAGCCTGGAGCGGCACGGACGGGGGTGGACGCATCTCGAGGAGCTCGCGGGGGGCCTGATGGACGTGTACATTCTGGGGCTTGCGTGCCGCGTCGCGACCCTGCGGCTCACGGGCCCCGTGTTGGTCGACTTGCTGAGCCCGCTGACGGACATCCTCGAGGACGCTCGGCCGAATAGTCTCGCGGTGAGCCTGGTTGGCGCGCACCTGTTCGAAGACGATACGCTGGCGACCATCCTGGGGCACTACTGTGCGCAGGAGCTACGGACGCTTGAGATGGAGGTGTGCCTGGACGTGGACGAGGTCGCCGTGGACGCGCAGACGATGTTGGTGCGTCGCGTTGTCCACCAACCCTGTATCTGTATTCTGACGGCGGGAGAATCGATATGCTGATCGTCTCCTTCGCGCACGCAGGGCAACGTGGTGGGGACGTTGGCCGTCCTTCCGCTCCGCAACCTGACGCTCACCCTCAACTACGGCTTGTTCGCGGACAGGGACGAATCCGGCCGCCGTATGTTCCCCGCTGGCCGCACCTTTGAGGCTCTCGATCTCGATGCGGCTGCAGGCATTTTCCGCGCAGCGATGCCGTCCTTGGTGGACGTCTCTGTGCGTCGTTCGACGGACTGCGCCTGGTATGAATCGGTGTATGGCGGGGAGGATGACTCGGATTCTTCTGACGACCTCTCTATGTACTTTCCGGATGGCGACGGGTTGGAGGGTGATCTAGGTGGGCTTATGATGGAGGAAGATGACCACGGGTGGTGATGTGAGGATTGGTGCGTGTAGGATGGGGTAAGTCGTCTCTTTTCGCTCCTTTGATCTTAGGAACAGATTACCCTTAACAGAACCGAGGCTCGTGTCTTATACGCAAGCTAGACTCTTCCTAGCATCTCAATGGAGTATCCATGGTTTGTTCATTCTAAGTTCATTCGTCTGGTCGTGTTTTAGGCCCTGAAAGGTCTGCTCACTCATCAATTTAACAATCCATGCGCATATAGTCATCTTCCTCGACCGCGGACTTGGTATTCGTCAACGCCCTGCAAGAATGAATCGGAGCGTGAACGCATGAACTCTAACCCTATTCTCTTCATCGATGTACAGCATCGATCCCTATCGAAATCCTCTACCAACCTCTGCGACAATGTCTGATTTCTCCTCGGTGGTCAACCTTATGGTATGTATCTGCTCGAGTTGATCCAGCACGTGCTAATAGTCTTTATAGTCCTCGCAGCTCAACGAAGGGTGGAGGCTTCCCTTCGACGTTATGTCCGGAATCATGGCCGTTTCCCTACGCCCTACCATCTCCGCACTCATGAAGACGTGTCGCACGCTCTATAAAGAGGGACTAAAGCATCTGCTCCGAGATGGTGTCCGTCTTGCCTGGACCCCCGATATCATCAACTTTGCGACGTTCATGCTGAACGAAGATCCCCCTCGGTTCCCGTACTTGCGAAAATTGAGCCTCCTCGTCCCTTCCCTTTCATACCCCGACGTTGGGGTCCATCTGGTGCAACTTCTTTCCCATCCCTCCCTCACGTTGGAGACTTTGGTGCTGCGCCCTGCACAACCCTTTCTGGGAGGCATCGCCCACCCCGCCGTTCGCGAGACAGTCAAGAGCTTGACGACAGTCGAACACCTTGTCGCGGTCGGGGTGGAAGAGACTACTGCTGGCTCGATCAGACGTCTTCCATGGGCCCTGGAGTCAATAGCAATCGGTGTAGAGCCCGGCATCCGAGGCATTTTACCAATAGTCGCACCCTTCTCCGGCACCCTCCGGACCCTGCTCATCAAGGAAGAGTCGTTCGACGTATACCCCGGGTCTTGGTACTCGCCTCAGACGGTGGGAGATCATTTCCTGAGCAAATTCTTCGGCGCGGACCCCCAGCCTCGGCGCTTCCCGCACGTCCGCACGTTCGGCATCGTGTACCGCGAATGCGTTACGGACCTCCTTGCGAGCGCAGCGTTCGCTGACGCATTCCCCGCCATCACCCACCTCCAGCTCATCCCCCGGACCCCCAACGACCGACCTGGGTCACGTGTGGCAGCCGATTGAGATGTCTTTGTTTCCGATCCCTCGCCAGAGCCGGAGACTCTCCTGGCCGTCCCTGGACGAGTGTTCGGGAGACCTGTGGAGCTTGGATGCCCTGCATTCTGATTGCGCACTGTCGACACTCAGGCTGTGGCAAGACGTCCGGGTGGACGAGCTCGACGTCCTCCGCGCCGTGCTAGAGGATGCGCGCCCCAGGTGTCTCTGTCTCAGCACGGAGCCGCTCCTCGCTGCCTTGCACGCCCTTCGGGTTCCGCCAGAGCGCGTCGACGTGAGGATCGTCGTCACAGAATTCGCATCGGTATGTCGATCCTTTAATGCTGTCCGGTCGTCCCCATCTGCCACGGTAGCATCTCATTAGTCCGTCGACGATTCCCAGATCTCACAGCTCCGCGCCTTCCCTGAGGCACTGTTACGGCGAGTCCCAGCGGGGCTGCGTGAGCTTAACCTTCGTTTTTTCACGGCGACTGGCGCTTCCCAACCGGGCCTGCGGATAAACCTGCGATCAGCGACGTCCTGGAGACGTGTACGCGCTCAGAATCCGACTCGGACTCCACCGCTCTGTCAACTGCAGGCTGGCGGCGGAGGGCGAGGACGGGGACTGGCAGTGGCCAGACCTCGGCCAGAGGGTGTATCGCAATCCTGGTATTGACTTGACCATAGAAGACAGTCCAAGTTGACGGGTTTCCTTAGAACTGGCGATGGCGAAGATACTGAGTCACGGCTAAGACGCGTTACAGGGTGCGGGCCGTGGCGACGGGCACATGCATAGTGGACAACCGACCGGTCACGATTAGTGGTCCATGTCGCAGTAATTCCATGCACCGTAGAGCTCCAGGCGCAATTCGTCGTAGATATCACGCAACCTTTTTATTGTGTCCCGTCCACCTCTTCAAGCTCACTGGTCGCAGGTCTCTCTTCTAGTTCTGCACTATGCTCTGTTTCCTGTCTACAATGCTCGTGTGGGACTCTGTCGCATGGAAAGTACGTGGCGCCCACACCGGGCTATTCAGAACGGTTTTGCTGACGCGTTTGCCACAGCAGCGAGTTGTCGGTCAACGTTCAGTCTCACTCAACATGATCCTCCAACACCAGTCGGCCTTCCATTCGATCCCTCTTCTCTGCGCACAATGGGCGTGGCAGGAGTCGGAGTGAAAAAAATGGCACCTTGCATTCCTCCGGTATCCCCAATCTTGCAATCGTCATGCCATTCCGGATAAAGCTGATGAATGAATTCCTTTTCAGCGCAACCTTGAGCGTATCACTTTGAAGTGAAGGGGGGGCTGGTGGCCATGCGCCACGCATCCATATCGATGGGCCCCATCCCAGCCGGCAACTCGACCACCACCCCTCCTTGGGCGACGACAACCCCACCTCAATCATCCCTCTGGCGCTACCACTACCGTAGAAAACATGGTGAGCAGGCTTCATCTCTATTCGATGAGACGATTGTTGATAAAGCATGCAGAGCGATACGGATACACAGGGCGTATGGAAGCTCCCTCTCGACATCCTGATGGAGGTCATGACCATCTCGCGAGCTGAGGCAGCGGTCCTTATGAGGACTTGTCGACTCCTCTACGACTTGGGTCCCCCGTACGTCCTTCGTGATGGTGTTGCACTCCACTCAAAGTCGCAAACGAAGTCATTCGTGAGTTTCATGCTCGCCGACACCGCTCGCCTCGCGTATATGCGCTCGCTGGACCTCGGACCGGAGATTTTCGACCGTCGCCTCAGCCTCGAACCTCACGGAACGGCCGCATCTTTTGCTGACCTCCTCGGGCATCCAGCAACCGTGCTCGACACCTTGATCCTGCGCAACATGGAGAAACTCTTGGTGTACAACCCACATCTCCTCACGCCCCTCGTCAACATGACCTCCCTCCGACGCCTGGACGTCTATGGAGTCGGTCGTGTAGCCAGAGACGCACTCAGAATGATGCGTTCGCACCTCCTGTCCGCTACTGTGGCGCTTGCAGGCCCTCTCGGATATATGCCCGCGCTCCAGTGCCAGACCGCCTTCAGCGATGTCTTCTCCGCTCTTGGCTTCTCTTCCGATACGCTCCAGGAACCGGACTTGTCTCTCGGAGCCCCCATCAACCCGACCCGCAGCGCGCCCGTCTCTCTCCAGTTCCCTCGCGTGCGCACTCTCCGTACTGTCCTCGACACTCATTTCCCCCAGTGTTCTCTGCTTCGACTCTTCCCAAATTTAACGGCCTTCCACCTGCTTCCCGGAGAAGGCTCGTTTGATGTTGTGAACGAGCCTAACCCGGCCTGGTTCATGGGCTTCCTTCGAGACGCAAACGGCAAGATCGGGCTCCCGCCTTCCTTCGGGCTGCTCGAGTGCTCGGCGGAGGTTACGAGACTCTATCCGTTCGGGGCGCATCTCACGGTGTCGAAGCTGCGCCTCCTCGGATACCTGAACGATCCCGAGCTGCCTTTCCTTCGTGTCGTTCTGGCGGAGATGCGGCCGGACGAGCTGGAGGTCAGCTTGCCCGGATTCGCGGTGGCTGAGGAGGTGGTGGGGATGCTGCGAGAGCTGGGGTTCGGGACGCTGCGCGTTTTGAAGATGAACCTTCCGCTTGCCCCAGTGTACATGGTGCGTCACGTTGCACTTGGATTGGTGTATGCGTGTCCGACTGAGGCATGTTCTAGGAACAATTCTGCTCAGTTATCGACTCCCTGCTGGAGATGAACTCAAACCTCAAGGTCGTGGTGAACCCTGCCCCCTGAGTGTGAGGGGGGTGTCGTCCTCCCAGCTGACATAGCGGTCGCTGCTGAGGACCCTCTTCCCGACTGCGATCTGGTTCCATTGTGGTCTTCCGAGAAGATGAATGCTAGGTCCTCGAATATGTAGCATCCGGATTGGCTCGTTAGTACCCCTTGTCTTTAGCCGCATACGCTGCAGTTTCTGTCCAGTGTCTTCTTACCTTCTCTACCCACATACCATGACCAAGGCAGCGAGCCTAATTTATGTGCTGCGGTAATCCTGGCCATTTCTTAAGGTGGTCCAGCCCACCCACGTTCTCCAAAAGTCGTTAGGCCGATCGACACTTTCATATCCACCAGTGAGTAGCACTCTACCGTGATTCGACTCCTTTCATTTAACCTTCGTGTCTGGATTCATTGGCATACAGTTATGCCGGCGACATCCTATGATGCCACTCCGTGGACGCTCCGCTTCGACGCTATCACGGGTATCATGAACGCCTCCTCGCCCGCCGACGTCGCCTCCCTCATGGGAACATGCCGTTTCCTCTACAACCAGGGCGCGAAGCACCTCCTCCGTCGCGGCGTCACGCTTCGTACCCCGCGCCAGATCGCGTCGTTCGCGTTATTTATGTCCGCGGAAGACACGACCCGGTTCCGCCACCTTCGCGAACTCAGCCTCGAAGTGGGCAGCCTCGATTGTCGCGCGCTCGTCCACAACGAGCGTAGCGTCGCCATGGACGCCCTACTCGAGGTCCTGCAATGCCCGGCCCTCTGTCTGCATACGCTGCGCCTCGAGAGGGCAGAGGAGCTGCTCTCCTCGAGTCACGCGATACGCGTCGCGTTCCGAGCCCTTGCAACGCTGAAGCACCTCACCATTTGCGACGTCGGTCCTGCCACCGTCTCCACCGTTGCCAAGATGTCCTCCAAGTTGGTCTCCGTTACGGTCTGCAACGTCGACCCCGCTCTCGACCTCATGGCTTCCTCCGATCAGGTCATTGAGATGCTCGCGCCGTTCTCCGACACCCTCGAGGAGGTCTCGCTAGTGCTCGATGGCCCCTGCAACTTCGCTCAGACCCCGCTCGACATCTGTTTCCCGCTCGTGCGCCGCCTCACTATCCTGTCCGACTCGTGCCGCTTCCTCCCCAGCTGCGTCCACTTTTTCCCTAATGTGGAGGTCATCCAGCACAATCCGTCCCCTGAGCCCCAGCATTCCATTATCTGCCTGTCAACCATCGACTCCTTCGTCGATTGTGTCACCGCTGCCCGCAAGTGGAACACAGGCTGCCTCCTGTCAGCGCTGACTGAGTGCTCGAGCGATCTGATCACGCTCTGCGTCCTCCGCCCTGCGCTCGTGCCCCTCCGGAAGCTGAGGATATCGACGCAGGTGCACGACCCTGCGGCGTTGATGCTCATCACCGACGTGCTTATTGTCTCCCAGCCCGACGAGCTGGAGATGTGCGTCGCGGGGCTCGACACACTCGACGGAGTATTGTCGTTGCTTGTCGAGCGCGCTCTGGACGCCTTGTGCACGTTGCGGATCAACTTCTCTTTCGCTCCAGGGGCTCATAATGGTCACGCCTCGGAGCTCTGCGCTGCCCTGGTGAGCTCTTGTTCCAATTACCTCGTGCGTAGTACGAGATTCATGTAACCACTGACGAGCGCAATCGGACTGTAGGCGCGCCTGACCGCCCTCGTCGATGGCTTCCCGGCGGAGGTGCCGTCGTTCGACCTCATCCTCGACCTCGTGTCGTGTTTTGGTCAGGGGGCAGTCCATTTGGAGGACGAGGATGTACGGGCTTTCCGCGACTGTCTTTCCTCCTATGAGCGCGTTCAGGTCCCTGCGCCTTACAGTAGGCGGATTATCCCGATCCGACCGGTCTATGTGGGCGAGGACGAGGACCTTGTGGGATCAGACACGGATACGGTGCGCGCAGATTGTGGGAAGTTCGAGGACGATTTCGATGCTTGGAGTGACAAGTCAGAGTGGGGCTACTCGGATAGCGAACCCGGAGTCGAAGACCCGGACGAGCATTGGTTGTTACCAGAACAGAATCAGGAGGAGGTTGAGGAGGATGCCAGTGCCATCTACAAATCATTTGTGGATGTAATCTAACTAGTTGGTACAGGCCCTGGTTTCGGGTTTCACATTGGGTGGCACTTTTGATGAACCAATACTTGACTTCATTGCAGAGCATGTGGTATGCGGGAACTAGTATTGGGATCTATTTTGGTGTCATGAGTCTGCGTTAGTATTCGTCGTGTAGAGGCAGCTTTGTACTACTTACTGGTTTTTGGGTCCTTGGATCTCGATGTACAGCGTACATTGTTATTATTAAAGCTTCTCTCAGCTGGATAGTGCTGATATTAGTCAATGCTAGTGGATGAGAATTAAAATATTCGGACTCGACTGCCGGGGGTGAATGCGTAGAATCAGTAGCGTTGGCCATCAGCAAAAGTGTCATTGCCTGGGGCGACCCTGAGCTTCCCTGTCGTCCTGGGTAAGCGTCACAGGTCGCCTCAGACCGCATAAGGCTCTCAGGAAGCAGCTTCCTGATAGCCTGGTGCTTCTGAAGGTCCTGAGGCGACTTCCCCAGGCACTCAGGAGCCTCCAGTAAAGTGCACTTTTGCTGATGACTTAGCGGGTGTATAGCACACTTTTCTTGGCTCACTATAAATTTCCTAGGGCCCTGAGGTTTCTCTCAGAACTGTTATATTCTCCCTTGTGATCTCCTGTTTTTTTCCTGTTTTTTTCCTGTTTTTTCCTGTTTTGTTTTCTGAGGTTCAAAACTCGGTGTTTCCTTCAGGCCACGTGTCGTTTCCAAATTAGGACAACCACGCTTCGAAGGTTAGAAAACGATTTGGAATTTGTTTTCTTGAGCTTTTGTTCCTTTCTTCAACTCCTCCACCATCCTCTCCCATTGCTGGCTATATGCGCTCTGAATTCATCGTATTCCTTGCTCAAGGCGTTGGCTGAAATCTCCTGAAGCTTCCGGTATCCACACGTGACGCTCGGTACCTTAAGTACAGTCAAGATCAAGATCGACATGGACGGCAGCTTCAGGCCGTCACCATGATGGTGCGCCCTGGACAATCTAACCAACGTGAGAGGGACAAGACAACGGCCGCGAGACTCGTGAGGCCCGGGGGTTTCGAAGGTGATGGTGGGGGTCTTGATACCGGAGAGGTCTTGTGGTCTATGAGAGGTTCCAAGCGAAGTCTTCCGTCGGAGCAGGGATTTCTGGTGCGTTCTCTACCGAGCCCCGATTCCCACGTTTCCCCAGACAGCAATCGTAGCGCGGTGAAGAGAGGCCTCGAGGCACCGCCCAAACATCGCACAGCCGACCTCGCTCGACGTCATGAACAGTCGCGGCTTCGAGTCTAACCCCTCCGAGCTCGGAGTTGCACTGCAGGAAGCCCAGCCAAAGAGGAGGACGCCAGCAATCATGGCCGCGCCGATGTCAGAACTGCCGCCTCACGGCAACCAGCCCGACATGTGAGCGTCCTGGGCGCCGGCTTGTCCACATTTATCCCCCTACCCGTCGCCCAGCTTTATTAAGTTCGCCTCGCCTCGGTCGGTTCTGTTCTCCCTCCATCCGCCTCCCCTCCCCCTTCCTTTCCCCGCACCAGGCCAGCGAGCCTTCCCCGCCCTCCATCTCGGGGTTTACTTCTTTCGGCTGCATTCGACGCTTCTGAATCTTCCCGCCCGGCTTAAATTCTCCGAGTCGACATCCCCGAGTCGACAGAATGGCCTCAAGTTCCAACCCCTTCGAAGGTCCCCGCGACAGCCTCGTCGACAGCGCACTCGACACCCCGCGCGGCTCCGCGTACCTTGGCCCTCCCGGTGCTCTGAGGGACAGCTCAGCCCTGCGGGACAGCGCGATCTCCACGCCTGCCGAATCCTCGCCATTCCTCCCCCAGACGAACAAGGAGGCCGCCTTCGGTAACTCGCAGGACGTGCTCTCTGCGCCCCGCCGGCGTCCACTCTACAGGCGGCCATGGTTCTGGGTCGCGGCGATCGTCGCGATCGTGGTCGTCGCGCTCGCCGTAGTCCTCCCCATCGTCTTCGTCGTCGTAAAGCCGGGCCAGCACCACACGACCTCGAGCGGTTCCTCCTCCGGGTCGTCTGGCTCGAACGACTCGGGCAGCAACGGCCACTCCGGCTCTAACGGGTCAGGCTCGACGCCGCAGGGTGCAATCAAGACAGGCGGCGATGGGAGCACGGTGACGAAGGACGATGGGTCGACGTTCGTGTACCACAATCCGTTCGGAGGCTATTGTGAGTACTTTTCATCCATTCTTCGCGCGTTTTCTGGGGTTTCGCAAGTCGCGCCCGCCTCGAACGCGTCGCCCGGAGGTTCGCGCCTAGGCGTCTGGTACACGCACGGCCCGGTTCGTCGAGGGGCCAAGTGAACAGAGTGTCACCTAGGGGCCTCGAAGCTGTGCATTGATTTGCTTTGAGCGTCCCTCCATCTCGGAGCGCTGCCTTGGGGCCAGGCGCGGCCCCGGGCGTAGCTCTCCGTGCTCTGGAGGCTGGGCTTGCGGGCGAAGTGCGCCGTTACTCCTGCTGAGAGTGGAGGACAGCCGATGTTCCGTCCCCTCGTACTGTGGCTTGGGATTTCCGGTGCTGTCTTGTGCTTGTGACCCCTCTCACGCGCGACTCGCCGTCGAGCTGAAACAGCATGCTTCGCGCACATCCTCTGTGTGTGTCTGGGTGTGGAGTGGGCGAGCCGCATGAGAGCGATGCGCGCGATGTGTTCCCGCTGCGCAGCCTGAGGCCCGCACGAGGAGTGGCGACCCGACACTATTTTGGGCGTTGAGCGTGCACTCGCCTTCTCACATGTCGTCGCGCGTGTGCATTTGCTAACCGTCGTTTATCCGCAGGGGTGTCCGATCCTGCAAACCCGTTCGACAACTCGGCTCGCCCGAACTCGTGGACGCCCCCGCTCAACGAGACGTGGCAGTGGGGCGTGGACCGCATCTACGGCGTGAACATCGGCGGCCTGTTCGTCATCGAGCCGTTCATCGTCCCTAGCCTGTTCGAACAGAACGCAGGGACGGTTGACGAGTGGACGCTCAGCCAGGCGCTCGCGGCGAAGGGCTCGGACACGCTCCAGCAGACGATCGAGGACCACTACAACACGTTCATCACGGAGGAGGACATTGCGCAGATTGCGGGGGCCGGCCTGAACTGGATCCGGGTCCCGATTCCGTTCTGGGCGATCGAAAAGTGGGACAATGTCGGCGTGGACCCGTCCACCGGAGCGACCGTCGCAGAGCCATTCCTCGCTCGCACGTGCTGGAAGTGGGTGTCTTGCCTGCTTCTCCTTCTCCTTCTGTACAACTGATAATTTCTGAATCTTCCCAGATACATTCTTCGCCTGCTTGGGTGGGCTCGCAAATACGGTATCCGGGTGAACTTGGACCTGCACACCATCCCCGGCTCGCAAAATGGTAGGTCGTGCGTCAGTGCATCGATTGCGGTTCCCACTTAACACCGCTATCTGTGGGCGGACAGGCTACAACCACTCTGGCAAGCTCGGAACTATCAACTGGCTGAGCGGCATCATGGGCCTCGCCAACGCCGAGCGGTCGCTCGATTACATCCGCATCATCGCCGAGTTCATCTCTCAGCCCGAGTGGAGGGCCGTCGTTCCGATGTTTAGTATGCTGAACGAACCTTTCCTTCACGACATCGGCCAGACCCCGGTGCAGTCGTTGTGAGTGCGAACACTATTTTTGGACTGTTGTTGTCGCTAACTTCTCCGTACAGCTACTTGAAGGCGTACCAGATGGTCCGCGACATCACTGGCACTGGCGAGGGCAACGGCCCCATGATCACCATCCACGATGGTTTCACGGGCACGGCGAACTGGGCTGGATTCCTCTCTGGCGCTGATCGTCTTGCACTGGGTGCGTCCCGTTTCAGTGTTTGATCCATGAGCATCTCGTCTTATGTTCGTCACAGACACACATCCGTACTTCGCCTTTGACGGCAACGCGAATCGCGAGCCTCTCAATATCACGGCAGACGGCGACGCCACCCAGCTCGGCGGGCAATGGCCACTCCAGGCCTGCAACTCGTGGGGCGCGGGCATGAACACGAGCCGCACGGCATTTGGCGTGACGATGGCCGGCGAGTTCAGCAACGCGATCAACGATTGCGGCCTGTTCGTCAACGGCATCGACGGTGGTGCGCGCTACGGCCCCGACTGTGGCTACTGGGAGGACGCGAGCGGCTGGTCGGACGCGACGAAGGAGGGCATGCTCAACTTCGCGCTTGCCAGCATGGATGCGCTCGGCGACTGGTTCTTCTGGACGTGGAAGATCGGCAACTCGACCACGACGAACACTGTTCTCGCGCCGCTGTGGTCGTACCAGCTCGGGCTGCAGAACGGGTGGATGCCGACGGACCCGCGCCAGGCGATCGGCAAGTGCGCGAGCCTCGGCGGGAATGCGCAGGCGTTCGACGGAACGTTCCAGCCGTGGATGACAGGTGGCGCGGGCGCGGGCACAATCACGGCTGCGACGGCGACCCTGGTGTGGCCCCCTACGTCGCTGACGAGCGTGCCTGCGGGCAGCGTGACGGCGCTGCCGCAGTACACGAGCACCGGCACCGCGTCGACGCTTCCCCCGCCAACGTTCACCGCGACGGTCACGGCGAGCGTGGGCAACGGGTGGTTCGACAGTAAGGACACTGCGCCAGCAGTTACGGCGATTTCTGGTTGCACATACCCCGACGCGTGGAATGCGGACGACGCGCAGATCCCGGTTTCTGGATGTTTGCCCGCTCGGTGAAGCGGGCGTATTATACCGTTCGCTCCCCTGTTTGGACTTGATACGATGGGTGGCGAGGACACTCGCATTTGATGGCTTACGACGCCGTGCTGTAATGGCTCTTCATGGACATATGGTTTAGTACTTACATTCATTTTTGTTATTGTTGTTGTCGTTTCCTTATCGTCTTGCGGTGGAGAACGCGGACTTGTTCGGCGTCGCATTTGTACTGTTACTGTTACTCGCATACGATACCTCGCATGGACCTTCTAATGAACATTCGTCATATAGTAGTCATTAAGTACAGCAGAGTACGAGCTACAGGACGTGCGCCTAGCATAACCATAAAATGAAAACAAGCCATTCAGCCATCAGGACCCCATCTAAGAGGTACGGTGAAGACTGGTATTTTACATCTATGAAAGGATGGCCAGACATGCTACCCTCGTACCACTGGTAAGTACTGTACCGCCCTATATATGAAACACAAGCACTAGATCATATCCAAGAGGGATTGGCAGATGGCGTCCTTCTTGACCTTATCTCCATCCTCGGAATAGCCCTCGTCCTCGCTGTCCGAGTAGCCCCATTCCGACTTGTCACTCCAAGCATCCAAATTGTCCTCGAACTCCCCACAATCTGCGCGCACCGTATCCGTGTCTGATCCCACAAGGTCCTCATCCTCGCCCACATAGACCGGTCGGATCGGGATAATCCGCCTGAGGCTGTAAGGCGCAGGGACCTGAACGCGCTCATAGGAGGAAAGACAGTCGGGGAAAGTCCGCACATCCTCGTCCTCCAAATGGACTGCCCCCTGGCCAAAACACGACACAAGGTCGAGGATGAGGTCGAACGACGGTATTTCCGCTGGGAAGCTGTTGACAAGCGCGATCAGGCGTTCCTACAGTCCCATTGCACTCGTCAGTGGTGGACAGTGTCTTCACACTACGTACGCGATTAAACCAGGAGCTCACCAGGGCAGCACGCAGTTTGTCGCCATTATGATCCCCTGGAGCGAAAGAGAAGTCGATCCGCAACGTGCACAAGGCGTCCAGAGCGCGCTCGACAAGCAACGACAATACTCCGTCGAGTGTGTCGAGCCCCGCGACGCACATCTCTAGCTCGTCGGGCTGGGAGACAATTAGCACGTCCGCGACGAGCATCAACGCTGCAAGGTCGTGCACCTGTGTCGATATCCTCAGCTTCCGGAGGGGCACGAGCGCAGGGCGGAGGACGCAGAGCGTGATCAGATCGCTCGAGCACTCAGTCAGCGCTGACAGGAGGCAGCCCGTGTGCCACGTGCGGGCAGCGGTTACACAATCGACGAAGGAGTCGATGGTTGACAGGCAGATGATGGAATGCTGGGGCTTAGGGGACGGATTGTGCTGGATGACCTCCACATTAGGGAAAAAGTGGACGCAGCTGGGGAGGAAGCGGCACGAGTCGGACAGGATGGTGAGGCGGCGCACGCGCGAGAAACAGCTGTCGAACGGGGTCTGAGCGAAGTGGCAGGGGCCATCCAGCACTAGCGAGACCTCCTCGAGGGTGTCGGAGAACGGCGCGAGCATCTCAATGACCTGATCAGAGGAAGCCATGAGGTCGAGAGCGGGGTCGATGTTGCAGATGGTGACGGAGACCAACTTGGAGGACATCTTGGCAACGGCGGAAATGGTGGCAGGACCAACGTCGCAAACAGTAAGGTGCTTCAGCGTTGCAAGGGCTCGGAACGCGACGCGTATCGTGTGGCTCGACGAGAGCAGTTCCTCCGCCCTGCCGAGGCGCAGAGTGTGCAAACAGAGGGCAGGGCACCGCAGGACCTCGAGTAGGGCGTCCACCGCGACACTACGCTCATTGTGGACGAGCGCGCGACAATCGAGGCTGCCCATTTCGAGGTTGAGTTCGCGAAGGTGGCGGAACCGGGCCGTGCCTTCCGCGGACATGAAGAACGCGAACGACGTGATCTGGCGCGGGGTACGAAGCGTGATACCGCGACGGAGGAGGTGCTTCGCACCCTGGTTGTAGAGGAAACGACATGTTCCCATGAGGGAGGCGACGTCGGCGGGCGAGGAGACGTTCATGATACCCGTGAAGGCGTCGAAGCAGAGCATCCACGGAGTTATGTCATAGGATGTTGCAGACATGACTGCCACCATGGCTAAATGACAGACATCGAATGATGGTAGAGTGCTACTCACTAGTGGATATGAAAGCGTCGATCGGCCTAACGACTTTTGGAGAACGTGGGTGGGCTGGACTACCTTAAGAAATGGCCAGGATTACCGCAGCACATAAATTAGGCTCGCAGCCTTGGTCATTCTGCAGCTGGTACTATGTGGATAGAGAAGGTAAGAAGACGCTGCACAGAAACTGCAGCGTAAGCAGCTGAAGACAGGGACTGCTGGAAGAGTATTCCATTTGGCTCTCCTGGTGAGCGACGAGCCAATCCAGACACTACATATTCGTGGACCTGTCATCAAATTCCTCGGAAGACGATTCTGGAACCGGATCGCAGTCGGGAAGAGCGTGCTCAGCAGGGACCGCTAGGTCAGCTGGGAGGACGACACCCCCCTCACACACCCAGGGGGGAGGGTTGACTATAATCTTGAGGTTTGAGTTCATCTCCAGCAGGGAGTCGATAACTGCGCAGAATTGTTCCTAGAACATGCCTCAGAAACATTCCGACACGCATATACAAACCAAAGTGAAGGTGACGCACCGTGTACACGGGGGGATCCAGAAAGTTCATCTTCAGAACGCACAGCGTCCCGAACCCCAGCTCTCGCAGTATTCCCGCCACCTCCTCAGCGACCGCCAATCCGGGCACGCTGACCTCCAGCTCGTCCGGCCGCGTCTCCCCCAAGACGACGCGGAGGAAAGGGAGCTCATGCTCGTTCAGGTACCCGAGGAGGCGCAGCTTCGACACCGTTAGATGCGCGCCGAACGGACACAGGCTCGTAACCTCCGCCGAGCACTCCAGCAGCCTGAACGAAGGCGGGAGCCCAATCTTGCCGTTTGCGTCTCGAAGGAAGCCCATGAACCAGGTCGCGTTAGGCTCGTTTACGACATCAAACGAGCCTTCTCCGGGAAGGAGGTGGAAGACCTTTAAGCTCGGGAAGAGTCGGAGCAGGGAACACTGGGGGAAATGGGTGTCGAGGACCGTACGGAGAGTGCGCACGCGAGGAAACTGGAGGGAGACGGGCGCGTCACGGGCCGGGTTGATGGGTGCTCCGAGAAACAAGTCCAGTTCCTGGAGCGTGTCGGAAGAGAAGCCAAGTGCGGAGAAGACATCGCTGAAGGCGGTCTGGCACTGAAGCGCAGGCATATACCCGAGAGGGCCTGCGAGCGCCACGGTTGCGAACAGGAGGTGCGAACGCATCATTCTGAGTGCGTCTCTGGCTACACGACCGACTCCATAGACGTCCAGGCGTCGGAGGGAGGTCATGTTGACGAGGGGCGTGAGGAGATGTGGGTTGTACACTAAGAGTTTCTCCATGTTGCGCAGGATCAACGTATCGAGCACGGTTGCTGGATGCCCGAGGAGGTCAGCAAAAGATGCGCCCGTTCCGTGAGGTTCGAGGTTGAGGCGACGGTCGAAAATCTCCGGTCCGAGGTCCAGCGAGCGCATATACGCGAGGCGGGCAGTGTCGGCGAGCATGAAACTCACGAATGACTCCGTTTGCGACTTTGAGTGGAGTGCAACACCATCACGAAGGACGTACGGGGGACCCAAGTCGTAGAGGAGTCGACAAGTCCTCATAAGGACCGCTGCCTCGGCTCGCGAGATGGTCATGACCTCCATCAGGATGTCGAGAGGGAGCTTCCATACGCCCTGTGTATCCGTATCGCTCTGCATGCTTTATCAACAATCGTCTCATCGAATAGAGATGAAGCCTGCTCACCATGTTTTCTACGGTAGTGGTAGCGCCAGAGGGATGATTGAGGTGGGGTTGTCGTCGCCCAAGGAGGGGTGGTGGTCAAGTTGCAGGCTGGGATGGGGCCCATCGATATGGATGCGTGGCGCATGGCCACCAGCCCCCCTTCACTTTAAAGTGATAGGCTCAAGGTTTTGCTGAAAAGGAATTCATTCATCAGCTTTACCCGCGATAGTATGACGACCGCAAGATTGGGGATACCAGAGGAATGCAAGTTGCCATTTTTTCACTCCGACTAATGTCACAGCCATTTTGGGCAGGATAGGGATCGAATGGAAGGCCGACTGGTGTTGGAGGATCATGTTGAGACTGAATGTTGGCCGACAACTCGCTGCTGCGGCAAACGCGTCAGCAAAACCGTTCTGGGTAGGGCGCCACGTACTTTCCATTCGACAGTGTCCAGCACGAGTATTGTAGACAGGAAACAGAGCGTAGTGCAGAGCTTGAAGAGATGGACGGGTCGCAACAAGAAGGTCGCGCGGCATCAGCATGCCATGTACGACGAGTTGCGCCTAGAGCTCTATGGTGCATGAAACTACTTCGATGTGGACCATTAATTGTGACCCGTCGGTGGTCCACTACACATGTACCTGTCACCACGGCCCGCACCCTATAACGCATCTTAGCCGTGACTTAGTAAGTATCTTCGCCATCGTTGGTACTAGGCAAACCCGTCACGGCCGTCTTCGGCGTCCAAGTCGATACCAGGTTTGCGGTACACCCTCTGGCCGAGATCTGGCCACTGCCAGTCCCCGTCCTCCTCCGCCGCCGACAGCCTGCAGTTGACCTTCAGCGACGGAGCTGTGAAGTCCGAGTCGGATACCAGGCGCGTAATCGTCTCCAGGACATCACTGATCGTAGGTTTATCGGAAGGCCCAGTGCCATGGAGGTGCCACTCACCGTGGAAAAGGAGGTTAAGCTCACGCAGTCCCGTTGGGACTCGACGTAGGAGTACTTCAGGGAGGGAGCGGAGCTCTGAGGAATCGTCGACGGACCAGTGAGATGCTATCATGGCAGATGGAGACGACCAGACAGCATTGAAAGATCGACATACCGATGCGAATTCTGTGACGATGATCCTCACATCGATGCGCTCTGGAGGCGCTTGAAGAGCGTGCAAGGCGACGAAGAGCGGCTCGGCGTCGGCAAGCGCCATGCTAAGGCATAGACACCTGGGGCGCGCATCCTTCAATACGGCGCGGAGGACGTCGAGCTCGTCCACCCGGACGTCCCGCCACAGCCTGAGTGTCGACAGCGCGCAATCAAAATGCAGGGCATCCAAGCTCCGCAGGTCTCCCGAACACTCGTCCAGGGACGGCCAGGAGAGTTTCCGGCTCTGACGAGGTATCGGGGGAAAAGGCAGCTCGATGGGATGCCACACGCGACCCAGGTCTGTCGTTGGGGGGTCCGGGGGGATGAGCTGAAGGTGGGCGATGGCGGGGAATGCGTCAGCGAACGCTGCACTGGCAAGGAGGTCCGTAACGCATTCGCGGTATACGATGCCGAACGTGTGGACGTGCGGGAATCGCCGAGGCTGGGGGTCCGCGCCGAAGAACATGGTAGGGAAATGATCTCCCACCGCCTGAGGCGAGTACCAGGGCCCGGGGTATATGCCGAACGACTCTTCCTTGATGAGCAGCGTGCGGAGTGTACCGGAGAAGGGTGCGACTATTGGCAAAATGCCTCGGATGCCAGGCTCTACGCCGATTGCTATTGACTCCAGGGCCCACGGAAGACGTCTGATCGAGCCAGCAGTAGTCTCTTCCACCACCACCGCGACGAGATATTTGACTGTCGTCAACCTGCTAAATGCATTGCGGACGACAGGGTGGACGATGCCTCCCAGAAAAGGTTGCGCAGGGCGCAGCACCAAAGTTTCCAGCGCAAGAAAGGGATGGGAAAGAAGTTGAACCAGATGGACCCCGACGTTGTACGAAAGGCAAGGGACGAGGAGGCTCAATTTTCGCAAGTACGGGAATCGTGGGGGGTCTTCGTTCAGCATGAACGTCGCAAAGTTGATGATATCGGGGGTCCAGGCAAGCTGCACACCGTCTCGGAGCAGATGCTTTAGTCCCTCTTTATAGAGCGTGCGACACGTCTTCATGAGTGCGGAGATGGTCGAGCGTAGAGAAACGGCCATGACTCCGGACATCACGTCGAAGGGAAGCCTCCACCGTTCATTGAGCCGCGAGGACTATAAAGACCATTAGCACGTGCTGGATCAACTCGAGGACTAACATACCACCGGGTTGACCATAGGAGAGAAATCGGACATTGACGCAGAGGTTGGTAGAGGATTTCGATAGGGATCGATGCTGTACATCGATGAAGAGAATAGGGTTAGAGTTCATGCATTCACGCTCCGATTCATTCTTGCAGGGCGTTTGACGAATACCAAGTCCGCGTTCGAGGAAGATGACTATATGCGCATGCATTGTTAAATTGATGAGTGAGCAGACCTTTCAGGACCTAAAACACGACCAGACGAATGAGCTTAGAATGAACAAACCATGGATACTCCATTGAGATGCTAGGAAGAGTCTAGCTTGCGTATAAGACACGAGCCTCGGTTCTGTTAAGGGTAATCTGTTCCTAAGATCAAAGGAGCGAAAAGAGACGACTTACCCCATCCTACACGCACCAATCCTCACATCACCACCCGTGGTCATCTTCCTCCATCATAAGCCCACCTAGATCACCCTCCAACCCGTCGCCATCCGGAAAGTACATAGAGAGGTCGTCAGAAGAATCCGAGTCATCCTCCCCGCCATACACCGATTCATACCACGCGTAGTCCGTCGAACGACGCACACAGACATCCACCAAGGACGGCATCGCCGCGCGGAACATGCCTGCAGCCGCCTCGAGATCGAGAGCCTCGAAGGCGCGACCAACCGGGTACATCGTGCGGCCGGCTTCGTCCCTGTCTGCAAACAGGCCGTAGTTGAGGATGAGCGTCAGGGTGCGGAGCGGGAGGGCGGCCAGCGTCCTTGTCACGTTGCTCTGCGTGCCCAAAGACGACGATTAGTATATCGACTCTCCCACCGTCAGGATACAGGTGGACAACGCGACGCACCACCATCCTCTGGGCGTCCACGGCGACCTCGTCCACGTCCAGGCACACCTCCATCTCCAGCGTCCGTAGCTCCTGCGCGCAGTAGTGCCCCAGGATCGTCGCAAGCGTATCGTCTTCGAACAGGTGCGTGCCAACCAGGCTCATCGCGAGACTATTCGGCCGAGCGTCCTCGAGGATGTCCGTCAGCGGGCTCAGCGAGTCCACCGACACGGGGCCCGTCAGCCGCAGGGTCCCGACGCGGCACGCGAGCCCTAGAATGTACACGTCCATCAGGCCCCCAGAGAGCTCCTCGAGGTGTGTCCACCCCCGTCCGTGACGCTCCAGACTGCCCTTGTTCGCTGTGCGCCCGAGCAGCGCGTGGAACAGCTCCCCTGGACGGCCCTCGCCCGCGACGGCGAACGAGAAGTGCGTCAGGTTCGGGAACGCGGTCGTGCACGCGACGGTCTTGAGCACCCACGTGAGGTCGTACGTGACGCTGAGCCTGCGGACGGAGGGATAGACGACGTCGTACATGATGTGGTCGAGGGCCATCGCGACGTTGGTCGCCGTGATCTCCTCGAGCGTCTCGGAGAGGTTCGCGAGGAGGACGATGGGATTCCTGCGTTCCGCGTCCTCCGCGTTGTGCCAGGAGGAAATAGGCGTGAAACCGATGGATATCGTTTTCAGGGGCGCGCGGATCGCGGTGATCAGGGTGCAGGCGCGTTGGTCACACTCGTCGACGGTGAGGTGTCGGAGCGTCTTGAGTGCGGAGAAGGCTCTGACCAATGGTGTGGGACTAGTGGGATCTGGGATGTTGGAGTGTTTCGGCATTGACTTGAGCATCGGTTCCGCCTCGCGTAAGGTCAGTGACTCGAGGGCCAGCAAAGGGTGCCTGACCAGGCCCAGAAGGGCATCCACCTCCCGTGGTAGTAGTTCCCCGGTTTCGATCTCGAGAGAGCGGAGGAATTGGAAACGATTCTTTGGATCCGCACGCATGAACTGGACGAAGGAGATGAGGTAGCTTCCAGCGACGAGCGACACGCCGCGATCTAGCAGGAATCTGGCTCCACCCTGGCGGAGAGCGAGGCATGTGCGAGTCATCTTTGCTATGGTGGATAAAGACGCTTCCTCCATGATGAGAAGCAGGATGTCGATTGGAAGGGCTGGGCTGGCCATGATCGCAGGGTATTCGTCGTATTGCTGAAGACTGTAACGAGTAGTTGATATGTCAGCGAGCTACCGATAGAGAGTGGTGGGCAACGACCCAACTTTGGCGTACGGCTAATATTTGACAGAACGAAGAGTTTGATATCTTGCGGTCTGCAGCGGGCGGAGGACGAGTGGCGCCTGAGTGGCGTACACGTACAAGACAACGAGTTCCGCAGCAACTGCAGTGGTGGCAACTCTGACGCCATTGGTCCGGAGATAGCCGGACCCCATCAACGGGCGTCTGGGTTGCCAAAAATGAACTTCATCCTGACGCTATCCTCGTGTTCTCGAGCTGCAGGCCCCGCCGAGTCTCGCATGTTGCCAACCGCATATCATCTGGAGTGGTGGGGATATACTCTCATGTAACGAAAACTGCTACCGAATATTTCTCCCCTAACTCGAACATATCGCTGATGCTGCTCGCTCACTGCCACAGGTGACTTGAACGTACTCGCGCCTCAATCGTCATCGTTCCACCTCCGCCATTGGTCCGAGTCATACTCATCACCATCCGCTTCGAGAAATGGATCTACGTATGAGTCTTCTTCATCGAACCAGAGGTCGTGGTCCTCAAATTCACGATCATAATTGTCATCGGAATCTTCGTCGTCGTAGTCTTCATCCAGACTTTGGCCAACGTCCGGCCACCGCAACTCGTCCTCCTTGTAGAACCTCCAAGTGACGGCCAGAGGGGGAGTAGCAGTAGATGCCCAGCGCATGAATGCCTCTCCAACGCTGCCTAGCACCGGCGTCAACTCGCCCTGCGGTCGAAGCCACTCTCGGTCCGGAGCCTTGCCAGAGAGAAGGCTAAGCTCCACCAATCCGTGAGGGGGCGGTCGTGTGAAAAGCGGCTCCAAGATAGAGTAGAGTCTGTTCTGTAGTCGTCGCGACAGCCCGAGTAGACATGTCCACGGACACTGAAGTGAGATCTAAAAGAAACGTTATTAGGTAATGGGATTGGCTTACTATGGCTTTTTTATTTGAGGCAGAATCCATAGCGTTGGGGATCCATGAGCCCACTATGTATAGATCTACCCGAGTGGGGGCTTGAACTGGGAGGGCGTGAAAAGTGGCAAAGAGGTCGGTGACATCGTGCATGGTAACGGGGAGACAAAGATGCCGTGGACGAGTCTCTTCCAAGACCACACGCAGAGTAGCGAGGTCCTCGGCTCGGATGGGGGGCCAAAGGCGAAGTGTAGTAAGAGGGCAGTTAAGGCCAAGCTTGTACACGCTGAGAACCTCCCCTGAACATTCTTCAACGGCTGGTGGCGACGATTCGGAGACTAGACGCCCAGGAGGTGGGCCTCGCGGCGTCTGGGAATGGTTGCCAGCCCTGGCGCGATTTCGAGCGAGTTCCTCAAATGTGGACATGGGTGTGAAAGACGACATGAGTGTCGACGCTCGTGATGCATATGGATGTGCCGTAGGGATGAGTTGAAGGTGTTTGATCGCCGGAAATGCCAAGGCGAAGGCGGGGGTGGTAAGAAGCTCGGGCACCGAACCGTCCCACACAACGCCGAAAGTTCGTACTCGAGGAAAATCGCGGGGTCGAAGGTCTTTGAAGAGGGAATAGACTGGGGAATTCTTGGAGTTGATCAGCAGCGTGTGGAGTGTGTTAGAGAAGGGTCTCAACATCGGTGCAATATCTGGTGGACGAAAGAAGTTGGCAACGCTAATCGACATGGACTCTACCGGGGAAGGAATATTCTGGATGATTGCAGCGCCGTACTCCAGTACGCCAAAGACAACCAGACGTTTGATTGTCTTCAGCCCACAAAAGGCCTCGCGCAATCTGCACCTGGATTGTTCTAGGAAGGAATCCGCGTGATGGAGAACCAGAGTCTCCAGGGCAAGTGAATGATGGACGAGGAGCTCAGCGAGACGCCGCTGGTACTCGAAGGGCCCAGGGTTCGCGAGGGCCACGACCAATTTTCGCAGGTGTGCGAAGCGTGACGAGTCCGAGTCTTCAGTCAACATGAAGTTGGCAAAGCTTGCGATGTCTCTCGATCGGTCAAGCTGAACGCCGTCGCAGAGGAGATGCTTTGGCCCTTCTGTATACAATGCGTGGCACGTCTTCATGAGCGCAGAGATTGTGGACGGCGGGGAAACGGCCATGATGTCGGACAACACATCGAAGGGAAGCACCGACCCTCCAGCTTGGGGTTCGTTGGGCTAAAATGATGAGCAAGAACATCAGTACACACTGAGACGTGCCCGGGCCCTGGAATGTCAAGATACATACCGCCAGCGTGACTAACGAAGCGAAGTCGGTCATCGTCGTAGAGGTCGGTGGAAGGTGCAGAGAGTGTGAGATGCTACCGCAGCAGCATTGTTGATATCGGTACACTATCAACAGTAAAGTTAAAGTTCACGTTCCGCTTCATATAAGAACTCTAAAGTCACACCTGTGAGCATAAGTAGTCCGTTTGTCGCTTTTTACATTGACATTGTGGACGCTGTTACACGGAAGGAGTATTGAGACTCATGAGATCGCCGCGCGTGTCACCGAGCAAGTTACTTGATGGTAAGTGAAGTCGTTTCGTAGTTGAAAGGTGGTATACTAAACTACCCCAAGCACGCTGAACCTCCACAAATAATCTGCCGACAGAGATAAGGATAGCAACGGATACGATGGGAGATGCATCGACACGAAACGATGGTTTGGTTAAGTGTCCTCGACGGAGGCCTCTCTGTCAGCCAGAAGGACGTCGAAGCCACTCGATGGAACGTTGACTACGACCTTGAGGCTCCGGCTCCTCTGCGTCAAGGCACCAAAGGTGTCTCGCAGACGATCCTAGAACACGTCTTAGCGAAACCGCGATGCACATACACGAACCCAAGAGTGAGTTAACGCACCTCCGCCACGACGCCTTCACCGTCCCCAGTTTGGAACGAGATGCTCAGGGTCAGAACGTGTAGCGTCCCGTGCTCAAGTTCTCGCAGGTTACGGTTGCTGACAGGAACTGGGACCGCGTCATCCGTAGGGCAGCAATGGCCGCACGGCCCACTCCATGCACGTGCAGGTGCTTCAACGAGGCCAGAGTGCCGATGGTTGGGAGGAGACGAGGGTTGTAACTGACGGTTTCTCTATCCAACGTGTTGAGCGTGGTTGCAGGTGGGTGAACAGCTCCGCGAACGATTTGCCCCGAGCCGACCTCAAAGGTCGAAAACGTTGGCACCGAGGTCAAACGCATATAAGCAAGGCGAGTGGTGTCGGCGAGCATGAAGGCCTCAAATGATGCCATCTGCGACCTTGTGCAGAATGTAACACCGTGAATAAGGACGTACGGAGGACCTAGTGCATGGAGGACTTGATAGATCCCCATAAGAGCTGCTGCCGCGAGCTGCGAGACGGCCATAACCTCCATCAGGACGTCGAGAGGGAGTTTCTGCGAACTAGGTGCATCTGTGTCGCCCTGTATGCATTGTCACTGCATAGCCCCTTAAAGCAGAGATATTCTGCGCTCACCATTTGCTTGCGCAGTAAGATCACGCCCAGAGATCTCAGTCTCTCGAGTGACCAGTGCCTCTACGAAGTTGTGGAGTTGAGGTAAACATCGAGGCTGAGTTGGACTCCATCGATATGCGTGCTCGGAGCACGTAAAAAATCCCTCTTCTCATTAGAGAACTGGGCTGAAGGTTCTGCTGAAAAAAAGGTCCGTCAGCTCACTGGTCAGGAAGCGGGAGGATGGATTTCAGGTACCAGTAGAAGGCAAGCTGCCATTTTCATCGAGGCGCGACATGCTAGACGGTAAAGCGTAGAGGATCGGGCTGCATGTTCTAGGCCCTCGCATTGGCATGCTAAACACGGTTAGTCAACCACGATAGGCCCGGTGGATGCGTCGACCCAGCAATTATCTGAGGGAAAATATACCGAAGCTTTATATTGGAAAAGGCTTCAGATGTCGATAGACGATATAACATTTTTAGCATATAAGAGACGTCTTTGAGAAGACGGGAGTAAATCGTCGCTCGGCCCATATGACGGAGAGAAACAAGAGGATCTATCGCAGCCGCCGTCACTGGTGCCACGACAGCAGGACCGGATGTCCGAGCGTCTGGCTTGCCTAGTTTGGACCAAGGGTCCAGCGGCAGTTTCCGAAAGGCGTCGTCTGAATTCTGTGGCTACTCTCCCTCCTGTTCGCTCAAACATCGTATGGTCCAAGGCAGTACCTCAACATGTACTTTTGGTATAGAACATGAACTTTTTTTTCCCTTCGTAACTCTCTCCACTAACCTAGTAGTCTGAATACATGCCGATGATTGATCCCAGCCGCCTCGAAGCCCTCCGTCTGAGTGTGGGCAGTAATTTCAGCGCAAGCCTGCGATACATGACTCTAGGACCCATTTTAGTTTTCGTCTTCGTCTCCGTCATCGAAGTCATCGTCGTCGTCGTCGTCATCGAAAAACGTATTCAGCATGCTGAAAGGATTTTCGCGAGCTTCATCCTGCCCGAGGTCCGGCCACTGCCCGTCCGGGTCCCCACTGTCCACCACGATCCTACACGAGAACCTGAGCGCGGGCACGGCACCCGCCACCCACTTCGCGACTACAGCCAGACCGTCGCCGAAGAGCCCTCTCACTACTGGATGGGCGTCAGGGGGCGGCTCGACGAAGATGTTGAGCTCGGCGAGCTCTGGCGGCAGGGGCGGCTCGACCACTAGTTCCCCAAACAGGCGGAGAAATCGCGGCTGCATAATCGTCAACGCACGCACGGGGAAGAACAAGGTGAGCCCCACGACATAGACATAATCGGACAACAAACGGCGCGTCGCTCACCAAGGCCCCCTCTACATACAGACTGCCCCAGAACCCCGGCGAGAGGGCGAGGGCGAGGTCCACGCGCCGCGGCGGCTCGGCGAGGAGCGCGCGCAGAGCGGCGAACGTCGCCTTCGAGCCTGAGTGAGCAGCCTGAGGGGAGTCCACCTCCATGCTGAGGCACAGGCGGCCGGGCCGCGTCTCCTTCAGGACCGCGCGGAGCACGGGGAGATCCCCTGGGACGACGTGCTGCCAGAGGCGCAGCGTCGCGAGCGGTTCGTCGAGCGCGAGGGAGTACACGTCGAACAGCCGCCCCGAGCACTCGGCGAGCGACGCGAGCGCGGGGAACGCGCTGCCCCGCGCGTTTTGCGCCCGCCATCCTTGGCTTCCCTCGCGAAGCCGGCTGGCGGTCTCGAGACGGTTCCGCCGCCGGCGAGCGTGTCGGTCGGGCGTCGGGGGGATGAGTTGGAGGTGCGTGAGGGCCGGGAACGTCTGTGCGAACGCGGGGCTCTCGAGCAGCGCGAGGGTGGAATGATCGTACACGATGCCGAACGTCTGGACGTGAGGGAAGCTATAGCTTCCCCCGTTCGTGAGGAGGGAGAGCGCGGGGGACGACGGCTGCAGCTTGACCAGCATAGTACGGAGCGTGCCGGCGAAGGGCCGCAGCGCCGAGAGCATGTCAAAGCGCGCCCACATGGGGCCCTCGATGAGGGGGCGATCGACGCTGATCGCCGCGGATTCTAGTTTGGATGGGAGAGCCTGGATGACGGGGCCGCTCTCTGCGCCTACGCCGTGCAGGACGAGGTGCTTGAGCGTGTTCAGTCTTCCGAACGCCGAACACAAGATAGTGTCCGACAGGCTGCTTCTGCTAAGCACTAATGCCGCGCCGCGCAAGATGAAAGTCTCCAAGGCAAGCGCAGGGTGCAGCAGAAGCTGCCCTAGACGTTGGCGTGTCCCGTCCGAGAATAGGAGTGGGAACGGGAAGGAAAAGGCGAGCTCGAGTTTCCGCAAGAGGGCCAATCGCGAGGGATCTCTGGTCAGCATGAAGTTTGTGAACTGGATGACCTGAATCTCGGAATGAAGCCCAACGCCGTCGCGGAGGAGATGCCTGGGTCCCTCTGCATAGAGAGCATGGCACGACTGCATGAGCGCGGAAATGGTGGGAGGCGGGGAGGCAGCCATGACACTGGACACAGCGTCGAACGAGAGTCTCCAGTCTCCATCGGACTAGACATTCGCGCACAACGTTAGGGAAGGTGAAGAAAGGGTCTAAGCAGCGGGTATGCATACCATTGGGTGAGCCATTTGGGAGGATTGGGCAGCCCCGGAGAGGATAGTCGTCGTCGTGGAGAGGTGATGGGGGCAGGAAATCAGGTAGAGAGTAATCGATCTGGAAGTTAAAGTTCATGTACTGCCTCGTTACGTTGCGCACGGGTCAAGCCTAGGTGTCGGCTAAAGGTGTGAACTTCATACCGGGGCCCGCCGGTATAACGTACAGAGGAACATTGTTCTGGATTGTTACGACCCTACACGAACCGTGTCCTTGTTATCGCTGTCGTGTGCTGACTTGGAATGCAACCTCCACCAGCCCAAGTCTGGTCCCATGTCTCTGACCCCTTCCAGGAGAAGGGTAGAAGAACGTAGATCCGAGCCTCAGCAACAGTATACCAGAAACTAGTTACAGTCATCAACGACGGAGACGGAGACGGTGCTCGAGATTGTTCCCTTGGCCGAGATCCGGCCACTGCCAGTCCTCTTCGGCAGCCAGCCTGCAGGTGAGAGTCACGTCCGGAGCCGCCTTCGATGCCCAGCACGTAAACCCCTCCATAGCGTCTCTCAGCTCTGACCCTTCTCCAAGTGACACGGTGACAGGGACGTCAATGAAGATGTTTAGTTCAACCAAGCCAGTTGGAAGATGCCGCAAAGAGGATTGGAGGAAGGAACGGTTGACCTGCGGTTGCAGCACTCCCGTTAGACAGTGGTAGCGAGACCACTAGGAAGGGCGGTGTTCGCACCATGTCACGGGGACCCTTGAGCAGCCTACTGAGCCACGAGCTCCCGGAGGGTGGGATCAAGACGGTCATGTCGATGCGAGGGGGTGTATGGTTCTCCAGCGCGTCTAAGATGCTAAGCACCTGGCGGACGTCGTCCACTTGGGTGCCGAAGCAAAGGTGCTGGGGACGAGTATCCCCCAGCACCGTACGGAGCAGGTCGAGGTCGCGCACCAACACGTGCTGCCAGAGACGCAGCGTCGAAAGGGAGCAGTCCAGAGCCGACGCGTACACGTGGTGTAGCGCGCCAGAGCACTCCATTAGAGACGACGGCGTAGGGAGGGTGCCAGTGTCTGAGCGTTGTAACCTCAGCGCTCTGTTTCCCTCGCGAAGCTGGGCCACGCGACCGAACTGCGACTCTGTGGGAGAGGGGGTGATCGATAAGGCACTGTCGGAGGATCTGCGGGGATGAGCTGGAGGTGCGTAACAGAGGGGAACGCCCGGGCGAACGCGGGGTTGGCGAGAAGCTCCAGAACCGGATCGTAAACTACGATGCCGAAAGTTCGAACGAAAGGGAAATAAGAGCTGGTGCCAGTCAGGGAGAACGTAGGTGGTAAAGATGGTGTGCATTTGATGAGGAGGGTCTGAAGCGTGTCTGAGAAGGGCCTCAGGACCGACATGACGTCGAGGCGGCTACCGGCATTCGCATCGACGCCCATAATCAGGGACTCGAGCTTAGATGGGAGGGATTGGATGAGGGACGCGCTGACCTCTCCCACCCTAAGGACGACTAGGTGTCTGAGCGTCTGAATGGTCCCGAGCATCCCGCACACGGAATCCAGCCCTCGGTCCAACCGGCCGGTCATGTTGTCCAGAATCATGGTGTCTAAGGCAAGCGAAGGGTGTGAAAGCAGGTCAATCAACAGCTTCTGGGCGTAGGGAAAATCCAGAGGAAATCGCGGACGCAGGTCCAGTTTGCGAAAGTGGGAGAAACGCGAGGGGTCCTTCGCCGTGAGCATGAACCTCGCGAATAGGATGATTCGGTTCGCAGAATCGAGCTGGACACCGTCGCGGAGAAGATGCTTCGGACCCTCCATGTAGAGGGTATGACACGTCTTCATGAGCGCGGAGATCAATGGAGGCTCGGGTGTAGCCATGATGACGGATACGACGTCGAAGGGGAGTCTCCATTTTTCACTGAGCTAACACGACAGGTAGGAACGTCAACGCGGATAGGACTGTATCAGAGTAGATGCTACGCCTACCTCCGGGTGAACCATCGGGTTGGAATCGAACATCATCGTCGAAGTAGAAGACGAGAGACGAGGAGCGGCAGCCTCGAGGAGACGATGATTAAAAGTTCGCTTCGCTTCATGGCGAGGTTGACGTGAGGGAAGGAAAGTTCCCTACAAAGATACGAAGAGAAGGACAGTCGATTATATGCCTGCGCAGGGTTAAAAGGTCAATCATCATTCATGGAGGCGAAGAGAATTCCGACTTGTCATGAGATGACGGTGACTGGCGACCTTGTAGAACGAAGTTGCAGTATACATTCGCATGATGAATACCGTTATTCGAGAGGTCGTTGAAGTGGCCAGGGCCCAGGTGTGGACCAGGTGGTCGTGGATGGCGGAAGAGAAAATATTCGGAAAGGGCCGGCTGCTGCACCCGGATCGACAGCTGGAACGGGCGTCTTGACCCGGGGCGTCTCCGAAGTGGGCAGCGACTGCCTGTTCTCTTCGAATTCACCATGCTCAGGCTGCTGAGCCTTGCTCATACAAGACCGCAATTAACACCAATCTCCTCACATACTCCTCACGTCCAGACTTCTCGTTTTTCCAACTCGGTGCGCCCCAGCTTCCCGTACGGAAATCGACGAGCTGGCGCCTCCAAACTAAATGGACTCATCTCCTTGGCCTCGTTCCGCACTTGAATATGCCGTGAGCTGATATCGTACGAAGCGAAAACGGTGGTAAGGAAGCAAACACCCATCTAAAACTCACGAATTATCGCTACAGGGATTCTCTACTGGAGCTGCGGCTAATGTATGGCTTACGGGTCGTCTAGGATTTGGCAAGGTCACAGTGGTTCTAGGTGCGTTCGTTGCGCATTTAGTCACATCACCTTGTATCCATACCCTAATTCGTTCGTCTTCCCCGCTCCTACGTTCAGTTGCACAGATCATTAGATAAAGTCTAGAAGTCCCTGCTCCCCCGTTCCCCGCCTTTGCCCTTGGGCATGGGCTCGACGGCTTTGGGATGTCTCTTCAGGTGAGTAAGCCCTGGTCGTCTACATCAGGGAAAACTCCCCCAGCTAATTAGGTATAAATACCTGTAATGAGCTCCATTAGTCCGTTAGTATAAAGTACTAGGTCCAATTATAATTATCGCCATAGACGCGCATTAGTTGGTGATTATGCTCTCATTAACATCCCGTTTGGCCGTATTCAGGCAGCACACAGATAAAAAGCATTGCAACACAGGACATATATATTGCTCCGGCATTCACTACAACACAAGTAACTACATACAAATTCGATATATAAAAGCCAGAACACGCTCAAGCAACAAGTCAGAAAACCATCCATGTAAATAGCAAACACTCACATGCCGCATCCGAAAACCTGTAACAATGGGAAGGACTACACCCTGGAATAGTACATCTCAAGGAGCCCGTACACATTGAACCACCGCAGGGAGCGCTCCTTACCCTCCTGGCCAGTCGCCACCCCGCGTCTAAAACGCGTACCGGTCATTCAGCCCAGATTTGTCATCTCGCGATGTCACAGTCCCGTTGTGCAGCGGCAGAGAGAGGACATAACCGGAGGGGACAAGCTGCTAGAGTGAGTCCAGGCACCTCAGTGGACTGGAGCGGGGTGAGCAGGTTCACTATAAACTGACGCGCACCGAGGCCGTGCGGAGCACATCGAGCTATCAGTCCACGACGTCGGGTCAGACGACATCCACGCACCAGTCATTTGTGACAACGTGGTGGATGCCGACATTGCTCATCAATAAGCGGGAAGAGAGGGACGAAGGATGCAAGGTCAAGGAGGAGCTTCTCAGTGCACATACCATTGTGCACGACTTGGTCCTCGAAAAAGCCGAGAATCACAGAATATAGCACGTACCCGCTGCGGCGACTGAGGATGACATACCAGTGCAGCCAGGTACCTGAGAATCCCTTCATCCGTGACGACGTGGGTGTGCAGAGCCCGGTGTTGCCCTGCTCAAAGAACCAACAAGGCATTCGCAAAAGAACATGTTAGAGAGAACCTGAATAATGACTCACCTTTTCAGGCTATCGACGACGCCAAGGACTACCCCAACGCTGCGACCCACGAGACATCCTGAATAAGCTCACGGACACCGGATAATGTCCCCTCCGAAAATACGTACCTCTGTTGTCCGAAAAAAATCGCCAATGCAGGATTTAGGGCAGAGAACCACAGGTAGACACGAGGAAGAGGAAGCCAAAGCGATGAGGAGCGGTCGCCAACCGTTGCGCTGGCAGATTGATTGGATCATGTGACCAGTTTAGGGCCGGCAAGCGAGGACTTGACTGGAGTTGTGATTCGTTGTGGTCTGCTGCGAAGGGTCGAAAACAGGATCAAGACACCGTGGAGAGAATGGTACCTCACATTGAAAGGAGTCAAGTACTCCAACTGTCATCAACTTTGTAATTGTATTACAGGCGATCGCATTATCGGCATTATACGCGGTGAGCACTTTGTTATTCAATTATTAGTGGGGACCTTGCTAATTTAGACCTAATTAGCCCGGGGAGTTTTTCCTGATGTACTGCGTTCAAGACCTCGAACCCCTACCCTTGACAACCTGCCTGCCTTCCTTTAAGGATGCTAGCGCAAACAGGGTTGTCGCGTGTTTCTAAGACATCACATCCAGCAAGATGAGCATCTTGCACGCGGTATACGGTGGGTAGTAATCCCGCCGCTGACATCCGATGTTCATAAAAATTTCCGTGGTTAGGTGCTGGTGCGCTCGCCGCTCCCCTCGTTGCAACACAGTTCGCACAGCTCCGCCAGTGGTCCTTCTACTACCTTGCGTCCCTATGTCTCGCGCCTGCGAACTCGATCGCGCCGATCGTAGTACGGCTGGCGAGATGTACATGGATGAAATGAAGCAATGATGCCACGACTTGACAGCGTCTATATGCCACGTTCCGGCATATTCCGGCTGTCTCCGCCTATATCCTCGTAGTGTACCTCCTGTCTCTCGAGCATCCCACTCCCCTTCCCAGCGCGAGCCAAGGTGTTTTCTACCGCCACATTTTCTGCGCCAGTTCAGAGGGACTGAGAGGCCTCTGACCGCAGTCATTTGACGTGTCCGGATCCGTTCCCAACCGGATGTTGACGTAATCTAGACGCCACTCAAGCGCTTCTGGGCCCGGTTTTCGCTCGTCCCGATGGTCCGGATTAGCAGCCACTCGGGATTCCCCGGGTCATTCAGTCTCCGCAAGTAACTCTAAGTAACTTGCGATCAGGCTTTATTTCAGGAAAACTGGGTGTTCAAAAAAGGAAACGATATCGTACTCCACCCCAGTGTATCTGATTAGATTTGCGACCTACCTGTAAGCGCTCGAAATACAACTCATCGTCTCTCATCGTTCGTCTTACGAGATAAGGTTGTGCGGAGTTCTAACGGCTGTATTTGGTTCGTGGCAGCCTGAGAGCGTTCCCCACCGCTCTCTCTCTCTCTCCCCGCCGCTCTCTCCCCGCCACCATCCTCGGCCTTTCTGCACGCCACCACTCGGAATTCCCCCATGTCGGACAGCATCACCGTCAAACTCCCCATTGTCCCCTTCACCATCGCCATCTTGGTCCTCCTAACCGGTGGAGGCGCCTTCGCGACATTCCGCCGCCGCTCGCACCAAGCTGTCAATGGACAGGCCGATCCGGAGGCGATCGAGTTGGTGGTGACCGGACCGGTTGGAGACAGTCCCTCGACCGACGTCGATGAGGTCGCGGATGCCTCCGATTGAGTAACATTGCACATACCGTACGTCTTATTGTTTATCTTGCCCATCGCGGGTCTCACATAGCCCCCTTGTCAGCCTCCCCATATTCGCACTCGGATATCAGTCAGCAGGTGCACTTCGTTCCTCTCCGTACTTTCCAAACTTATGTTCCCCACGGTCATTTGTTGCGCGCTGGGTCTCCTGTCTCTCTCCCCATCGTATCCGAAGATTGTGCGTCAACCCCGTCCACGAGGCTGGCATCGACACTAACACTATCTTACAGGCAACTGGAAGACTCGGAGATTGATCGTGAATGTGCCTCGATGTGGCTGTCACGTTTCTCGGTTGTCGATTTTCTTTCGGTTCCTTCTCGTTTCCAGTTGATTGATTCGCGCGCGCTCGTTGTGGTCAAAAGCTACTTCTTCGGCTTGTCAATGTCTGATTTTGAGCAACTTTGTTCATCGTTGCCGCATAGTACAGCTACCAATGTGGTCGAAGGCATCATAAATCCATCCCCCTACAGATGAGCACCCTAGTCCATTTACGCATACTATACTGAACTTCCCGGGACTGGACCATCACGCCTTACGTTTCCTACATTATACCCCCTAGATGTAAATAGAGGCAATAATATATTTTTTTCGCTGCAGATGCACTCGCAGCAACCGCATCATTCAATATGTTTATCGGAGCACACCCACAGGCGTACATTGGCGATGTTCACCACTAAGTTTCCCTTCAGGGCGATGTAGCTCCTCCGAATCAACAATAAACAAGCCGCGATCAAAACACAGCAGAACTGGTCTTCGATGCCTGACTAGAGACTTTTTGAAGAGGCCTGAAACTTGCAGATGCGTTTGTGTCGTCGAAATAACGAACAGCTGGAGTGAGTATGTTGATGTCGTGGAAGACATCAAAGGTGTCGTAGCGTTTGGTCGAACAGCAGAGTGGAAGTGAGTGGTCATATATGCTGTGAGGTCGGCTAGAAAGTCGAGTGCACCATAGCGTATGCAGGGATCGTTGGCACCACCAAAAGTGGTGGCCAGGATGGATACCCATCCATACGTTCGGAACCTTGGCTGACACCTGCATATGATACCCCGCGGGGCTAATGTATACAGCAGACTTGCATGCGATCTCTGATAGAAGGCAAACGTAGCAGGGCTAGGCATACCAAAGCCCCGGACTGTCTACGTCACCGGTCCGGGCAGTGGTATTTGGGGCGAGGCAAGGTATGTATACCTTGTTCAAAGACAGGCAAAAGTATTGATACTCACCGTAGAAATATTACTTACTTGGGTCATTATATCGTATTTATTCACACCTAACGACAGTTCTTCGATGAAGATTGATGTGGTATATTTAGATAATAGTGCGTGTAAAAGTACATGCGTTCTACGTACACACATGGGAGGCCTGAATGCGAGCCGAGTGCGAGTAGGAGAGGGCGGAGAGTGAAATGGACATGGATATAATGACAACGCGCAAGGGGGAGATGAAGACGTGCTTACCGGGATGAATCACACGACACGACGGGGCAAGCGCGGTGAGAATCAGCTATATGTGCGAAGTGCGAATACGTACCGTCATCACCTCCTTCCCGAGCACTGACTGCACCTCCTCCCATGTCTCCATCCAAGCAGATAGACGGAGTGAAGATGCTGAAAGTAGCATACATGGGTCAATAACAGAAGCGACTTACCCGACAGGCCATCCACCGAGTAAATAAGTAGGCTATATGCGCTGTCAACGATGGTTATTCAGCAATCAGAAGGTGATTATGGGCATACCAGAGTCACATATCGACATACTAGAGCATACTAGGGGGCCTGATATGAGATTCGAGATGAGGCTGAGCATCGTTTGGGATGTTCGGGATCAGGACGAGGCGGTGGCACCAGTTTCGAGACAGAGGATGGAGCCGAGGATATGGCGTCAAGATAGGGCGAGGGATTGCCGTGCCCACGGGGAGAACGCTGGAGGGACTGGGGAAGGGTACTTGGGGGGCGGGATGAGAGTCAGAGACAAGAGGTATATATGACGACGTGTCGCGACTCTCGGTTGTTAAAACCAAGATGTCATGTGACCGTGGCCTAACCAGCGGCAAGGAACATGAAGAGTCCAAGGGTTTTCGATGGCCCTGGATAATGTATCTATTGCATTCCCTCGACCTGTAAGGGTATCCATAACGAGACTACCTCGACGGAATACGCATACCTTTGCCTCGCGAGGCAGTGGTGTGCATATTCCCTCCATAGTCGGCCTGGCCAGGGAACGGAATGAAGTCTACGGCCGGGGGCTGCAAATCTATCCATTGATTTCCCCCTTTTTCCGATGGCCTGAGAGACACAAGACGAGCGGACGGGCCCACTGAGAGTTTGTTAGACGTTCAACGCGAGGAGGAACTTGAGTGTCTTGTATTTATCTTAAGTTCTTCGGCGGCGTCGTGTAGCACTTCCACGGACGCTTTCCCAGCCGACAACCTGTGGGCGTCCTTGTCTCCTCCCATGTCGTCTGTGTCCGCGTCCGATCCGTCGTCACTAGATTCTCCACCTGACTCTGTCTCGTTTTCGATCGTTCCGAGGGCCCAATCAAGATACCTGCAGCGACCCAAGACAACTCGTAGCGGCCGTGGCCCGAAGGACTCTGAGAGGAAGGAACAGATGCGTACGTCATGCGTCCTTGCCCTCATCGACCCTATTCATACGAGGAAATTTTCCAGAGGGGGCAAGAAACGGAAGGAGCCCGGTCTGCTAAACGCAATCGCAATGGCACGAACCAGGAGAAACGCTAAGCTTCGAAGACGAAGGCTCCTGAGGTGAACACCTTTCTGCGCGGTGATGCGATTTCGCACTGACAAACCTCGGTCGGTTTCAACATCGCCCGCCTTCCAGTTCCAGGTCACATCACTCACCACCAACTCGACCTCCTTAAAGGGGATACCTGTCAACCTTGAGGCCCACAAAGTTGGCTTACTGATTCCTCGAACCTCCAACACCGCGGCCTCTACAAGGCCTGCCAGGAAGGTTGTGGTTCAGCGTCACGACGAACCGCCAACCTCGGTAAGTCCATCCATTTTTTCATGCCATATCTCCTGCCAATTGTGTTCTGCAGACCTCGCGTAGGCTTGCGGCGGACAAGGTTGCCCAGATTACCACTGCTCGCAACCCATGCGGCGTAGAACTTGCCGGGCGCGACGATAAGTCAAGCATTGATCAACAATTAGACGTATTCACAGTCTGTGAACATGTCACTGTAACTAGTCGCATTCCTCAACACCTTGGCGCACATCCCAGCTTTATCAGTCTGCATTTGTCGGTGCTGGGTCATTGCCCATCGCCCAGACTCCCACAAGGACTCGGGGGTTATCTCCGCTCGCAGTGGTCGCTGCAAAGCCACGTGCCCCGCCGCAGCGTCAGCATGCTGCCATGGGTGTATCCAAGGTATGTGAACCAACACATTGACGGCACATGAGCTGGCTAACTGAGACATCTTGCACCCTACTTAGGTCGCTGCCATTTTTCCGGACTCATTCCAATCCTATCACTCCTCGCTGTCTGGCGTTCCCAGTACTGCTGTGATGAGCCACCTTGCTCCCTCGTAAGGCCCTACCTCTTGGTCGTCGCGATCTTCTCTCTATGAACGCGGTTACGGAGTACTACTACAGTCACGCCGCCGCCGTACACGGAGTTGCACCCGTCGCTTGAATAATGTCTACTCGACCCCTTCGCAGCGATCAAGCATAATCCCGCTGGATGGGACGCTGCTTACCGTGCTCAGGCAGACGCATGCGTTCTGCGTCCTCGGCGTAACGCTTGTCGAGCACGAGGCAAGACTCTAACGGGATGGGAGAGGTGGCAGGCAAGGAGTAGAAGTAGAGACTTTTGGGAGTAGCGGCTGCGCTCGGAAACGGGTAGGGCAGTGGGTCGCAAAACCTGGGTTCCGGATGGTGAAGGGGAAGACCTGGAGGATGGTGATCTCGGCGTACGGCTGCTCCGCGGGGAGTAGCGGTGTTTTCCGCATTATGTGCGATTACCGACCACCGGAGCTGCGAGCAGTCATTGACGGCGGGAACGTGCAAGCCGGACAACGCGCTCATCGCAAGCATGAGTCCTGTGTTCATACAGAGGTCAGGGGTCGAGGTACGCTTTCGCCCCTTCTACATTCCTTATCATATGCTCTCATTCTAAATCTGACCTTGTTCCAGCCTGAATCAGTCACGTATGACTTCTCGGTCTCAGTCCTGCGCTAGTCGTTGCCGAAGCTATTAAACGCCCACGCCAGGGATCCCCCTAGGTCCTTTTGGCTTCTTCGCAGTCGGTGCGCGTCGTCGTCGCCGCCAACTAGCTCAACAGGGACCTCATTATGACCAACAACATGACACGCTCTGGATGGCTGTGGCACCCCTGCGTCGGGTCACAAACACTGCCCTCTGCTAGTTTGCCGCCATGCAGGCCTTGCAATGGCTCATGGCCGACTCCCGACAAGCTTGCATGATGTTTGGCAAGGATGAGGTGCACTGTCATCGCCGCTCCCTGCGTCGTCTGCGTTCTGAAGTGCCTCCGAGATGCGGCGGCGAAAGGCACGGCGTGTCGGTCAGGTAGCGTGCGAATGGCGACGGTGCGGTAAACAAGCTCTCGCGCTCGCATTACACTATCCACCTCATCCGCCTCATCCGGAACGACCTCTTGACGATGAAGGTGTGCTCCAGACACGATGCGCTCATCCTCGACCATGTCGTGACGACGTCAGGCCTCTAGGATTCGGCCAGTCCTATTTGGCACAACTCCGAGACCTTCGTTCTTCGCTAGGTTGACGCCTGCAACAATTGGATTGCTCACCTCCTATCACTCCTCAATGCTTACTCCCTGGGTCATGAGCTGGACGCCGGGCGGGGCAGATCGAGAGACAGCAGCCGCAATGGGTTTAAGTCGGAGGAACCTGGTGTATCAAATACGGGGCGACGAGGACCAGCAGTCTGCCATTCACGCATCGAAGGACGGATGGTAAATCAACCATGTCAACTTGAAAGGCCTGTTGATTCGCCGCCGTGACCCCAAATCCAGTCCTTTCTGAGAGCCTTTCTGGGCTCTGCTCAAAGGTTCGTAGTTGCTGCGCTCCTATACGTTTGGAGGCATCGTATCATCACCCCGCCATACGTACTTCACAGCCACATGTCTTGTACAGACTATCGCGTTGTCCAGGTCTGGCTGGTTGGGACGAGTAGGATAGCGCTTGATACGTCAGGTGTGGGTGGTACTATGGGAGGACGGTGTTGCCCTTACTTTGTATTGTACATCGGTGTACTTTCAAGTTCAATCTAGTATGCGCCTCTACCTGTGCGACCACAGCGGTGTGAGTGGGCACGAATGCATCATAGTCAGCCTAGTTCTTACTATGTCTGGATAATCTTAAGCTTACAGTTGAAGCTTTTCTGATGAGCACCGTACTTGCCCCTGATCACAAGTCGTACGCTACGGCCGGTCGAGGCCCCGGTAAGCTCCTTTAACAAGAATCGCTACATACAGAACATCGCATCTTGTTCACTGCCACAAGAATAATGCGGATCATCGCACAAATTCACACTGTTAACCCTTGCTCAGACCCTGACGACCACTCAACAATCTTCTCTCTTCCGCTTACGCTGTTTCGCCGCCTCCTTCACCCGCTCCTCTAGCTTCAACTCCTCATGGACCATCGTCGCAAACGCTTGCACATCTCCATGTATCCAGACGTCAAACACCCCATCCCACTGCCTCGTAGGCACGGGAAATTCGAGGTTTAAGTAGATCGTCCGGATAGGCGGCTCGTCACCTCTTCCCATAGAGCCGTCCGCCGGAGAAAGGGTTGGCGTGATTTGGCCTTGGGAAAACAGCGTTGCGCTGTCTGCAGGTGCGTCTGAGGGGGGGTTCATGGAGTCATGTCGAGATTGTACTGCCTTGGAGAATTCCCGTACGATGCGCTTCGCTCCAGAGACCCGAAGGCTCGTCCCTACGACCAGAAGAAGGTCCGCTCCGCGGCCGTTACCCTGTGGGCACCCCACCAGGTCCTTGAAGACGATGTTGCCGACAGCCTCTCCATCTTTGTGGTCTTCGTTGTATAGCACCACACTGGGTCGCAACTTCTTAATGCCGCGGGGTCTCTTCCCGATAAGCCGTCGCGTCGTCTCAAGATTGGTGCATTGAGGACAAGGAGGTGGAATCCCGGAGATCATAGAGTCGATGTAGTCGCGTAGGGGATACGAATGTGTACATGCCACGCAATGCATTAAGTGGAGGGTACCATGAAGCGGGATGCACTTGGGAGTCTTCCTAGGCGGCGAAGAACTTCGGGTGGTAGAGCGATCATCGACGTTAGGCTGCGCAATATGGGTAGGGGGTGCCTCCATTGAGGGGGGAACTTTATTTTTGCCAGAACGACGTTTCCTCCTCTTTGGATCCGTACCAGGGATCCCAGACGTGAGACCCGACTTATCCTCCAGTGCATCGATATTTTGTGTGTAGACTCGGAGGAGACGTTGACTATCGTCGAGTGCTCGGAGGAATCGATGGAACGTCGTTGGTTCGGCCGTCTCTGACAATTGCCATAGTTGAGCGATCATTTGGCAAAACAGCGAGGTCGTGTCTTCAGACTGTCAACGGCGCATTAGTATACCCGGAATGTGGTTGAGGATGGGCAGAATCAGGTGGAAGCAAGCTCGATGCATTGAACCATCCACTCAAAACATAAAAGATCAGTTGCGTGCCCGCGTATAAATCGCCGGGACATATGCGCGACTGCTAATGCAACAACTGAGCCATAAACGTCGCCGCCGAGAGCGTAACCGACCGAAACGCCGCTCTCCGGAAATCGCACCCGACGTGAACTGCAGATTTCTGCCGGTGAATCTGAGACTCTCATGTCTTTCTCGTGAGAGCCAATGCCACACGGCAGTCTGCCCCAAGGGCTGGTCGCAACCGTTCGGGGGGGGGGGGGCGTAACGACGGCCAAATCCTAACATCACGGAGATACTACTCACTTTGAAAATCGACGCATCGAACAAGTCCATGCCCGATAGGAGCTTTGGATGGTCCTTTTTCAAGGACTGGAACAACCCTTCCGATGATCTGAAATCAGGGATCCCTGCCTCAACAGAGATGCCTGCACCTATACATACGAACCATTTTAAGCATTATACACAAGGTGAACTGCCAGTCCATCCCCAGAATGAACGGAAAACACCATCGCTCACCGCAAATGACAACAATATGGCGTGAATTGAGGATAGCCGTAACAACGCGCTTGATATGATCCACTGGGTCGGGGGAGGCCACCAGAAACGACGGCGACGAAGGAAGGGGCGCAGTCGCGTCCAGTGGCAGGAATACCGTCATCGTAAGAAGGATGGACAATGGCGAAGGGGATAGGGAGAGGATACGTCTGATATGGGGGCCGGACTCGGTGCCAGGAGGCCTAGAGATATTTGCTCCGATTAGTTAGCCTTCGAAGAGAGGACATGGCACCCGTCGGTCGGGTCAGGCGCAAACGCAACTCATCCCCATATCCAACTCCGTGACTCCCTGGTGCAGCCTTCCACATTGTTCGGATTCCCGCATGAAGCACGCCGGGATGAAGCAGTGTCTTCCCCTTCTGACATTGCTACACGATACATTCACGCGGTCTCCTCCCTGAGCCTGAGAACCTGAGATGTGGTCCGAAGTACGTACGTACGTAGACACACTTGTTCGTACCCCCTAACAATCGCCGTGGTTGAAGGGTACGTGAGTTCTAATTCTAAGCGTGAGCACCATCAAGTTGAGACGGCAGATGTATCTCCTTACAGGAAGTTGAAGTAGCGAAGAGGAGCCGAAGCCTCTTGTCACGCTGTCACAAACAGCTGGGGATCCGAATCTGAGATGTGTAGGTAGTCACCGTCCGAACCGCCAGCTTCGGCTGGTAATCCTGAGCAAGCACTTATCCGCGCCCCACTCTACTAGCTATCTCACCATTTAACAAGTTTATTCATTAAGACGAGAGTCCACCTCATCTGGTGTACTCTACAGTGAACATTAGCTCTCTTGTCCGCATGCGAAATTCAGGGCTGTCATACCTTGTGAAGACACGACCTTGCGAGTGCCGCAATGGAGCCAGATACGGGACACCTGTAAAATTGACGTTGTTAAGAGACTCGGAAGAAGGAACTAGCTTTGTGTGATGAACGATTGAAGCTTGTTACGGTTCAATATCATCGTGACGTGACACCCGATGCGAACGTCGACGGAAGCCCTTCAAGTAGGAGCTTCGTACAGAGCGTTACCATCCATTTCTGAGCCCTGTAACAATGGAGGAGACTCACCTAGCCTCTGACATCGATACCATCGTGGCGCCGAGCGCTCATACGAGCACCTTACTACTAGTAGAAGCGCCTCCCTATCGCTTGTTGAATCCTTTGATGCATCAGTCATCTTCTCCTCGGTGCTCAGTGTGACCTATGCCGGGATCTTTGCGCGGCCCTGACAATGGGATGCTGTATAGCGAGATACAATGCTGGGAGGCAAGGCTCGGTGATAAGCGACTCCGAGCAATGTTACTCATTCATTCATTTAGAGCAATCTACCGGCCGCGGTGCCACGTACCACCTTCAAGCTCCCGCGAGGTGAATGGGCGGATAGATGCTCTCCACCCCGGACATTGGTACCCCTTGTAGTATTTCCTGTTCGAACCATAGAGGGATTACTACGAACATCACCATGGTCGCCTTGACCGCGACGCTCCTTCTAATGCCTCGGGGCTATAGTCCTCGCAGCCAGCCGTCTTTCCTCTCGCGGGAGTCGATGATCTGGTAGTGGATGAACGAAGTTGTGGACGTTGAAGCCTTAGTCGCCCTCTGACATGTTCCACGTGCCTCAAGGCGGACCCCAGGCTTAGATGTAAAGCTAGTAGCAGAATTATTCTGTGATCATGGCGTCGAGGACTGGAAAGAAGGGATGGACGGGAGGTACGATTCGCAAGATCTCGGGAGCCGATTTGAAAACGCGATGCATGCCCGACCAGCCCTGACGCGCGTCACCACTTGGTGGGTAGGCTACCTATCATCTCCGTACCTTATTCGCACAGATAGAACAGCGCGAACCGATACGCGCTCGACCGGTATGACTACAGTCTCTGTTCTCCAACGAATTCCTTCACTACTAGACCGTAACGAACGGACACGAGCTCCGATTTCGAGTACATGTGCAAGAAAAATACCTCGAGTTCTGGTTACCAACTTCGCTAGTAGCGATGCAAGGTCAATATCAATTTGAATGTATCTAGCGCCTCGGCGCGTCCCATCATATCTCTCCGCAGGCATGCTGTCCATCATCCTCATCACTCAACCGAAGCATCGCCAGCATATCGGCCAATTTGTCCACTTCAGCGTAACGAGGACGTGGACGAGGACGTGGGCGGGCACTGGTCCCGGTCTCCAAACGAGGGGAGACACGGTACGCCTCCTGAAAAAGTTCTGTGATCCAAACAGCTGATCAAATGTTCCAATGTCGTACCTTCACATTGTTGAGAAAGAGCAATAACCTGGACCAAACGTCCCCTTCGCACCGAGCAGGTCTTGACTCAATGGCACTGACGATGGTATAGAGCCACCCGAGAGTGCAATAGAGGTGGAGGGGAGAGGAATGCGAATCTCGCATACTAGCGAACCAAGCCGGAGGTTTTGCAGCATTCTTCTTGTAGGAATCCAGTCGTGCCGTGTGGGTACCACCAGTGGGTAGATGTGTCTCAACGTACAAAATCAACACATAAACTGGTGAAGTGGTAGAGGTAGTGTGGTACGTTTCCTGATAAAACAGGTAAGCAAATTACACAAGAAAATCTATGGAACTCACGAAATTGACCTCGATGTGTATCTTCAGAAGAATTTGAATATTGGCACCAGGACAAGCGTTAGAGTCCAACCCGATGTCTTTCTCATCGGCAAGGACCAAATGCATGAAGAATTCAGAAGGAGTCGAAGGGGGTCTCCAAGACGCTTGCGCAACGGGGGTGGTAGAGGAGTTTTGCCGGAGAGGGCGGTGGTCACTGTAGGATCCGGACGATGCATATAGTTTCGCAGATCGCGTAGAAAAAGCACGAGAGGCCATGCTGAGCGAAGCATTGCTCACAGAGGAGGGTCTAGTAATATAAGCCAAATCGGAGGAGACGCCTCAGCTCAATAAGCCAGTCCACCTGGTGCAAATGGGTCGTTGGGACGTAGTCACATAGGATCGCGCACCTGTATCTTGGGTTGCTGACTGCAATTAGAATTTCTCAGTGCATGTTCAAATGCGCCTACAAGCATGGAATCGTCAGTCCGAATAGCCTTAGAGTCATTGACTGGCGCTTGCCTGTTTTATCCGTGTGTATGTCTCGTAATCAGTCACGGTGTCACAAGAGTGTCAGAAGCTGTTCGGTGCCAGTGGCTGCGGAGGTCGGAGAGACGAGCCACCTCCCCGACTTCCATCACAACACCTTATGACCGACGGGTACGACGGGGTCGTTCTAACGCTTGGATTTCCACATTCTCGGGCCAGAGGCGAGAAGGAAACGATCATCTGGGCCTAGCGTTGTGCTGATGTCACAGATATCCTTCTGGCTGGGATGTTTCCTACCTTCGTATACGGGGCAGACGGACGTTTTGGTCAAAATCCACGCCCTCTTTCGAGGGTATTCTCATGCGTATCCTCCTCTTGGCTAGATAAACAGGGCGTGTGCAGGAGTCCACGATCAAGGTGCCAAGGCGGACACCACATTGTCGGATCGACTCTGACAACCCCATAGCTCGCTGCTCGGGAGAGTTCAAGTTCCTTCACGGTGTATCGGCATTGCCCGGCCGTTCGGTGCCTTATTGGGGATTCTGTCCAGCGCCGTCCTTCTCCTCCCTCCCTCCCTCCCGTCTTGTCTCACAATCTCCTTCCCCTGCCCCGCGTATCACAATTCCCCGTCCCAATTCCCTCTTCCCCCAAACCCTTCCGCATCTCGCGACTCTACGCTCATCAACGACATTCCTGGTATGTTCCTGCGTAGGCGTCCCACTCCTTACACGGTTGACGCCATCGTTTCCAGCTTACGTGGCGACTATTGTCCTCTCCCCAGATATCGTCTCCTCAACGAAGAGGTATAGTGCACTTATCTGCTCGAATAAAACATCTCATCCAACGGTCGACTTCATGTCATGTAGAATGCCAATGCGATGGGGCAAATGGCTCCGTTTTCTCATCAGCAGGATGAAAGCGGGCAACTTATCTGCAGAAGCACTTCCTTGCGCATCGGAGGAGACAACTGGTTAGTGGCTATGCTTCAGAGAGCAGTTTCGTGTTGCTAATGTCGCAATCTCTGTGGGGAAAGTAGTAAGGAGCGATGACAGGCGCGACAAATCTTCACTTCCCTCTGTCGTCTTAGGCCACAACAGCGCCGTTCCTCATCACCGCAGCGACACTAGCCTCTCTAAGGAAGCCACAGCAGGTCCATCTGGAGCTCCGCCTAACGAGAGGGGTGATCAGCAGTCACCAAGCCGTTGTGCGGCCGATGCTCCTCGGGAACCCACCTCGTCGGATCCCCCTTCTCATGCTCCACCTCTCACATCCCTACCGCTCCGCAAACTCTCTCCCGATCCGTCATACACGTCGGGTTCCGCCTCACTGAACGCCCTTGCCACTTCTGAATCATCACCTGTCTGCAACCCGCAGCCTGCTCTTGTCGAACCTTCTATTGCTGCGCCTATCTCCCAGACGCCGTCCGAATCTGACATCTCAATCCCCCTCCCGCTTAGTGAAGGACCCGCCGATTCCCCACAAAGTCATGTGTTAGGGCATGATCCGTCGTCGTGCCGTTCATCTGAATCAGCGAATCACGACTGCCCCGGGTCAGAACGGGAGACAACGATGATGCGCCTCCTCCAGCTGGAGCGGGAGAGAGTGAGAATCAACCTTCTCGAGCTGGAACAGGAGAGATCGAGGAGCAGTCTTCTTGACCGAAGAATGGCGGGACTGGCGTACGCTCTCCGCCCTCCCAGTCCAGCAGCCAATGTCACCATGCTGGCGAGCTCGACGCTCCTCTCGGCTCCTTCCCAACAGCGCTGAAGTATGGAGGGACGGTCTCCGCACCAGTATGGGGTCTATGGCGTGATCCAAGGACTATTGTCACTTCTGTTAGATCGAGGTTCGTTTGTTAACCAGTATTTTCTCGCACCTCCCCTGAAGTTATCGCGTATTCCTTTTCCCAGAAGAGTCTCTGTTCGTCGCAACACAAATTCACTTCAATATGTTATCACGTATGCCATCTCGTTGCCAGCTACTATGTTCATAGTATGTTTCATATACGGCGTGAAGCCTATTCCACTCTTCCATGGGACCGTCTCATATCCTGCCGTTATGTATGCAATATCGTTCGTCTATGTATGTCACCACTCTGTCTTCTCCCTGAATATATATATTTCGGTATCGTAACTTTCGCACCAAGTTCAGCAGAAAGGCTGTATGGAGGAGCGATATCAACTCAGCTACTCTGAGGTCTGAAAGATATGGTCAGCAGGCTGTATGTGCGTCCTATGCTTTGTTCGCTCCATCCACCTTCAACCTCGACGGTAACACAGGAATGAAAGACTACTTAGTCAATACGGAAGGCGTAGAGCATCTACTACCGCTAGAAATACTGTCCATGCAGTTACAAGCGTAATTCGAGGATGTCCAAGGTCAGCGTAAGCTGCGTCAGCAGCAGCCTGGAATTCTGGTGTCACAAACTGGAACGCCTCCCGACGACCTTCTTCGCCACCAATCCCATCACGAAGCTCTCGGATCATATCCGAACGGACATTCACCCGACAATCTCTAGCGGTGGGTCGCACATGGGTAGGACAGGTCCAAATGTGGATCGGCGACGTTCCAGAAGGAAGATCCTTTTCCTTCTGGCGGCGGACAGTATGGTTGTTCCAATACTCGCGATATTCGTCAAGCCGTTCCTGGAGCAGGGGCGGCCACAGCCAGTTGAAGACATTTCTAGGAGCGTTTACTGAAGTTAGATTACCATCATGTCGAGAAGCGCGATGATACGCACACGTGTAGAAGGTCATTCCAATTGAAAATGGCTTGGCCGCTTAGAATCATGTCGCGAATGTTGTGACCCTCCCCCTCCCGCAACCACGTCCAGAAGCCTTCGATTGGTGTATTGTGCTTGCTTTGCACTTGCACCCATGATCGGAATTCGTCTTCAGTTACCTCGGGTGCAGCATCATGCCTAGAAGCGGTTAAAACGTCAGTTAGGCTGCATCTTGCATTAGAAATGTCTCTCCTGGACCATACCTAAGTACTTTTTGAAATTCGATCATCTGAACGGTTTCTGAACCCTTGTCGCTAACCATGGTCATTGGAACCGCTGTCAAGCCAATTGTGAGGGGGTTTCGAAGGGTGTGCACAAAAAGCAACTTACCACCACGTTCCTCCACAAAGTCAAGGTAAAGGTGCGCACATGTGGACGCAAGACGGACATTTGGGAGTACTACCAAGCAAAATACAAATCCCCCCCATAGATCGCGATAGGCGTAGATGGGAAGCGTTACTGTTCCGAGACGAAGAGCCTGTGAAGACAATTTCTCATGACCGTCGACATGAACTTGGTGCATAGGGCCAATGCAATTCAGTGGAACGCGAGGGATGGCATCCCGGACCTTCCCTAGGAAACGACGGTCAAATTCGTGATCGAAGTGATCATGCAACACCACCCTAAGTTCATCACTACCTACTATGAGTTTCTTTACGATGGAACAACAAGGACACACACACCGGGTTATGGATACGCCTTTGTTCGCCAATCGTTGACGTACTTGGGCAACACCCCATCGACCCTGGATGTCGTTTTGTTTGAGATCCAAGATGGCTTGCAAACGTTCCGTAGGACTCCCTTGCCGAATTTTGTTTCGGACAGTTGGCACGCCAAGTCTTGCGCGCAACTTGTACATCGACCCGCGACTGCGAGGTCCTCCCCATCAACACACAATACGGTATTGGTTGAGTGATACGATACCTCATTGGGCAACCCAAACTACGAAGTCTAGCTAGCTGTTCATCAACCGATAGCCCCGCTCCGTCCTTCTCGCGGTTGAACTCTTTGAATATCCTGGTCAATGCCAAATCATCGAGAGCCAGGCCTGTTTATAACCACGACTCATGATCAGCCAAGTCCTTTTAGAGCACTCATCGCGACAGAAGACTTACTAAGCCTCCCGCCGTGTTGGTTTCTCCCCTCCGCATTGACCATTTCATCTACCACTAGATGGGAAAGAGGCGTAAACATGAGCGGAGGCGGCCGTCGAGCCCCGTGACTCTGTCACTTACCAACACCACACCGTATCTCTAAGCTGGGGGCATTCACTCCTTCCAGTTCAATCTCCAGTTTCCCAGAGGAGGAGGTCAACGAGTCAGCCGAGCAAGCAGGAGTCGGGAGCAAGCTCCTGGCATTTATTGTCTACGTTCATGGAGAGGCCGGTCTTTTATGGAAACTTCCATGACTACAGAAATAAACACTCATGATCACAAACTTGAGACAGTTCCTCCACGGGTGCCGCTCGCCCGATTATCCTCGGTGAGGTTCTGATGCCACCCACGCCGGGGCGCGGTAGGTAGTCCCTGCCCGTGTGAACGGCTTGTTCGGCCAAGTCCATGTAAGTATGCGGAGTTGAGATTGGGTCGACCGGAACGCCACAACACAACTACGGAGCAAATCTTCGCTTCCTGCAATTCCGACGCCACAGCTACGTCGTACGCCGCCAACAGGGTTCCCGCAATGGCGACAGAGGTCACGGAGATGGTAGTGGCCGGCCGTCGCCCCAAGGAGAGTCGCGTCCGAATACGCTTCCTCGACCCGAATACTCTCGACCCGAACAAAAGTGAGCCTTGAAAACGTGTTCCTGGAGGTCAGCGGAAAATTCCCTTCGTAGTATCCTGTATCCATGAACACCACGCAAGTGTCTTTAGGGGGATGTCGAGCGACTGGCGTGAGAAATCGCGAGTGTGCGGTCCGCTGAAATTCAAGCGCAATGAAAATTGCATTAGGGGCCAAACCAAACTCGTCGGAACGTCGCGAAATCGGTAAATGTAGGTATGGAGGCCCAGAATATCATAGTTCACACGCGAAACGGACACGAATGAGGCGAGCGAGACGCGGTGTGCTGCCTGCCATACACGGAACAGCACCTCCGAGTATATGGCTGCCAGCTGAGGCTCGCCTGGCTTTGGTTGAAGTGCCTTGGGCCACCACCGGTCAACGCCAGGCTCGACACGGAGAGGACGAGGTGGGCCCTGGCGGCGCTGGACGGAATGTAAAGAAATCGGCAGAATTCTCCAAGGCTCGCCGCGTTCGACGCAGAGAGACCGAGGAGCCTCGGAAAACATATTTAGCCTGCGAACAAGCACGGATAGGGTAATCGAGGCGAGACCTTGCTACTCACTGGGCACAGAACCACTCGCCGTGCATTCGCGATACCGTGCCATGGCTCGTTGGCTACTGCCTAAAGGTCGCCTACACTGCATTGACGTTTTATCGACGGTTGCCGGTCCATCCTGGGCGGAAGAGGGGAGAGTGAGAGGGTCTACGTGCATCGAAGTCGACGTTGAGAATTGAAGCTTTAAAACTGCCGCAACCATCGCGACACTGGGCACGTTCATTTCGCGGGCATTCGTGTATTTTCGACAGCACTCTTACCGGCTGCAAGACGCTGTCAGTCGGAATATCGTACGTTTTGCAGATGAGGCAGAGGTCTTCAAATTCAGGGTACCGCTCAGCCACCGCCTCGCGTTCGCCTTCAGTGCAACACGATGTCGGCGTGCTGAGGTATGCGTTTCGAGGGGATACGGAGGGCCGCTGGTTCGCTGATGGGGTTTTTACATCGGCTTCGCATGATACTAACCAACGGCGACGCACCTATTGTGACCTGTGATAGCGGTGCTCATTCGTCGACCCCTCGCTGCTCTCCTGTGAGTTGTCGCCTCTTAGCACCGTTGTCATATCGGCGGCTTGAAACTATAGCGGACGCGTTCGCCTACACAGCGCGCCGGTCAGAGGGGACCTCAAAGGCTGGGTTTTTGAGATACGGTCAGAGCACTTACCTATGCATGGAGCTGGCGCTGAATGGCCTTCAGACGCCCCGCCAGCTGTTCTTCGGCAGCTCTGGGTGTTCGCGTGCTTTGAAAGCTTTCCAGACACCGATTTCACTGCTGTGGACGTCGTCTAATGGGAGCTGCTGATCTGGCTGCCCGATTCCGTGGATCCCAACGGGATTGCTCCAGCCGTGCCTGCACCGACAAACTGGGGCAACGTCGAAGAGTTAACGTTCAGCCCGGTAGTGTCAGACGGGTCATAGGACCAGCCTATGGCGGATGAAGAACTGCCTGGCGTGAAGGCGGTATTGTGGTGCACGCGATACTGGACACCTCAAAGACGTAGGCACCTGTTGGAGCCGGCAGGTCAGCATGCCGTTGACAAGAAGAACAGAAACGGGCTGTTCGCTTGCCTGCCCCAACTGAAGTCCTGTATGCAGGTCGTTGGCCGTTCCTTCCGCTCTCCGTTCCTGTAAGGCTGGGAGTCCTGCGTATTGCAGTCTTTGAGAGCCGAGACAAGTTCTTCGAGACCTGCTTTGTTCTTGCGTATGTTGCAGGGCACGCATATGCACAAGTAGTACTCACCTGGAACCCTGGACGTATATCACGTTGAAGGGACCGTGCGCTGCCCCTTCCTGGTTGACATTGTCTCCCGTCGCCCGATGCCGTCCACCTGCAACACCCAGACGAGATCATACATGAAATTCTGAAGAGTCGGCTGGTGGGCTTGTCCATTGATTCATAGGGTGTTTGTGGGGATTTATAGCGTCAGATACAAGGACCTGAGAACGACATTGAAGCGAGAAGAGGCGAAGACAGAAAGCTAGAAAGAGAGGACGGAGTCAAGACGTAGTCGAAGGTTTTGGCGCCGGAAGGTTTGAGCGTCTGGATCTGCCGCAAACATCAAGCAGCATCTCAAGCGACGGCACACTCTTTCCGTCACCCTCGAGTCCCTTCTTAGTCCTACCGCCCTCTCACTCAACGTATTTTACGACCAGCTGCGGTGGTTTCTACACTGTCGTTCGTTGAGGAACGCTTTTTGAGGGATACGCTGTCCGAGTCCAGGTACGTCCGCTCGTCGCAGCCTCGTCCGCACCGCTGAGCGACGCCTTGCTGCCACAGCTTCATCACCTTGCTGTCGCCCTGGCTCAACGTTCTCGCTCTCGAGTCGTACCGATCTTATCAGCGTCACACTTGTGCTCGACCAAATCCATGATCTCAGGCATCCAGGGGACAACCGCGCTGCCAATACCCCATCGTTATTGGCCCATCTAGCCAGGCCCTAGACCAACGTCGAGAACGCGCCTCACCCAAAGCCGTCGAAACTGTGCAGCGTACTCGCCGGTGTTTGGGTCTTGCAGAGCCGCCTCCGTCTCCTCGACCTTCTTCTAACGTTCCTGTCTCCGCCACACGCACCCTAGTCACCTCGTGACGTCGAAGGCCGACAGCTCTGGGTGAGGCTCAGGCAGGTAGACAAGGTCACCGTGGGGACTTCGAGATGCTTAAGGTGCGCAAGCCCATCCTAACTCCAAGGAGGCTTCATTTGTGAGCTTATGCGTCGAACCGGGAAGCTATATCACAGGGCGTCGACTCACTTGCGTCATTCGAGAGTCTCCGAAGTACGCACTCACCCGCACTCGTGTTAATAGGAGACTGGGCAGCGCAAGGCCTCCACGAACTCAAGCCTAACACGTCTATCACATCTCTCATGGCATCCGCTGCTAGATTTATCGTCTCTTCCCTTTGGCTGTGCGAGGAAACGTCCACGCACTCCCCCACGCTCCTTAGCGAGCCCTAACGCGCACTTCTCAAAGACAGACATCCTCATCTAAAAGTCCAGTTGAGAAGGACCAGCTGTTGCGCGACGGCCTCGTCATCATTCTCTCTACCCACTGCGCCGCTTGATTCGAAATTTGGGTCGCCTGGTCGACACGGAGGACCGCCATCGCCCCCAAGCGACTCTTGAACATGTACCACTCCTGCAAAGATTGCTCCCTCATAGGGCTACGAGAGCGGCCGAGTCCGAAGACGGAAGGGTGAGGAGACGGTGGACTCTGTTGAACACGCGTCGTCTGTTGCTTCAGGGCCAGAACCGGAAACGAGAGGCCCTGTCATGAGCGCGCTCGACAGTAGGGGTCTGGACGAATTTGTCGTTGTCTCCAAAGTACCCCTGGGCTCTGCCGTGGAGCAGGCGTCGTCGTACTTCGAGAAGCCGTCGCGCACACCAGCGACGACTCTCATGATGGCGTTCAAGGACAAGGTCCGGAAATCGGCCCCCAGACCGGCTTTAACCACGACAAGCTCTTGTGCTTCGACTATGCCAAGATAACCGATCGAGCACCCTTCCGCGCCCAGGAGAGCATCCCCGCGACGCCTGCGGAGATCAGCATGTGCCACGGGTTTAACGTCGCCTTCGAGAGGACGATGGCTGCAAACGTCGATGTGCACAGTAGCCGCTAGCGGCGAGATGATGTTCGAAACCCTTCGTATGTCCCGGCATGTACACCATCGACGCATCCTTCGAACAATCGCTACATACATCAGAGACGAACATCTTCACGATGGGAGTGAGAAAATGTTTCACCCTTCCCCCCTATCCAGCACTCTCGGGAGTCCTATCATCATCTTCTCGCCCCCGACACCGGAAGCAGCCCATGGATATGTGTGCAGGTATCTCCTCCACTTCCATGGATGCCTGCCTTCGTTCTTGACTCCTTTCTCGACGCACCGCCCCGCAAGCGCGACAACCACAGCTCTGCCATCGAGACGACTGTTTGTGCACATGGTCATTCTGGGTTGATGGTGCGTTCTCGCGTTCATCACTCCCGAGTTTGTTTCACTAACACAAACATTGCAGCCCATTCGCAGAAAATCCATTAGAGCCCCCCCCGTTGCGTGAATCTCGCCAATAATCAAAATATCGAGCTCGTCCATCCTTCTGCGATGTCGCACGCTTCCTTTGACCGACTCTGACGTTATTCATCACCATCCCGCTCCATCTTGTCGTCAATGTGCCCTGCCTCCTCCGCTTCCCTATGTGCTCATTACCGGAGTTGCGTTCTTGACGGACGGGGGAGTGCGACGGTGCGCACATACAGGCGGTGACGTCGGAAGTGTCCGAGCTAAGTGATGCCTACCAATGAAGACGAAGGGGAGATGACTTGACGAGAGCAAATCGGGCGCACTCCTACGACCCGCCCTCGGAGTTCAGCAAACTTCTCCTAGCCCTGGGCTCCACCCCACCCACATGCTCGTAGGTGGTCACCTCCTGGGTCTGTCGCGTCCAGCGAGCAACTGCGCCGGGGGGTCCAGAAGGTCATCCTGAACGCGAAGGGCCAACGACGGGTCGTAGTGCCGTGTTCAAGAGTCGGTAGTTGGACAAACCGCAAGGATCGAAGGTCGTGTCAGTGCTTAAGACGGTCCGAGAGGAAGCTGCTGCGGCGAACGACCTCCACTTCCTATCGATTTTCGTTATGGGGTCACCGCCACTCTCTCACCAACAATTGGTACAGTCGGAAATGACTCTGAGGCAGCACTCGGAGCGGGAGAAGGCCAAGAACGGCGCAGAGCGGGAGACGGAACAGGACCCCCGAGGCGGCAGCACGTGCTGCCCGATAACTCGTAGTGTGCGTACGTGCCTAGGAATGTGTTGATGGACGCTTCGAAGTTTGCTGAGCCATGTACGACTCCTCTTAGGTATATGCTGTGGTCGGAGTATGCTTACTGTGCGGATACCCTCAAGTGTCATCCACGGTGGCTGCGTGAAGTCATGAAGGACATAAATTGGTGCCAGACTCGATCTCTGTTCTTTCCGCAACTACCTCCCCGTGGCCCCACAGTCACGCTTATTCGAATCAATCAAAGGATGCGTGGACATTCCTTACTGCACTGACTCGGCTAAGGCTGAGACTAAGTAAGTATTGCCCGCCGCCGTTCATAACTGCAAGCGAACCTGAACTGACGAGTTGTTGCATCAGGTTCCCAGTCGGAAGTCCATCTTCCGATTCCTCGGCGACGTTCTGGTGCCGCTGCGCCGGGTTGAGGCAGGTGGTCCCTTGCCCAGGTGAATCGCACGTTGGTCCGACGCAGATCTGGGTGTGCGCAGTCCAGATTAGGTCAACTGACACTTGACTGACACGCACACGGCAGACGAAGGATTTGACGGGGACCGTTTACGGGGCCTCTTCGTGGTCCATTACTGAAGAGAGTTTGACAGGTGCGCAGGGTGTCACAGTTTGCAATTTGTGACGCGCCAAACGGCCGATACGATGCCACCTCGGTAGACTAGCCCTAGGACGTCTTCCGGAGGCTCCCTCGTCCTACCCGGATAGGACAGACAACTGACGAGCGTGGCACGAGCTGGACGACCATGGCATCACCGAGAGCCAGCATTGCTGCTTTCCCCCGGGAAATCGACCTCCCGAATTCTCCGGGACGAACGCCACGCGCTTCGTCTGTTGCCCCGTGGCAACGGCAAGGCCAGGCGCATAAGGACATTCAGGCCATCGACGGCCCTCGAGTTCTGACCCCGGCCTAGCACAACCAGGCACGCTCCGACCGTCGCATTATCACCGTCCCCACAACGCCATCATGTCGTCGTCAGGTACGTCCTCCAATCCATCCTCGAGACGTGCCCATGAATCGATGCAAGACGTCAACAGGTCCGTCTCTCACAGGCGTTGACCCCGCAGCGGCTGCGAGCGATGAAGGCTCTCCATCTATGCCCATACAATGCCCGAAAAATCCGTCCAATGAGATGCTCAAACGCATCGCCTTCAATGCCAATCCACCAGCTGCGGCAGTCAAGTCCAGCCGTGCTCCCGCTCCCGGCACACTTGCCCGCTCAGTCGCATTACTATGTTTATATGCCAGTAGTGCCGGCGACTCCCAGAGGCTAAACATCATCACCTTCGTCAACTCCGAAGCGCTGCATTCGGTCGCTTCGTACACACTCTCCGACAAGCTTCTTCGGGTTAGTCCTGCCCAGCGAAAAGACATTATGACAAGGTTCAATGATCTGGTGGCACGGTACGTCGCCACTGTCTTGTTGTGCCTGTACTTCGTGCATACGTTGAACCATAGAATCCAGAGTCCTATACGGCTTCGCTGTATGGTGTCTATCCTGGAACGCCAAGCCAAGGCGCAATATCCCGGCCAGTGAGGCTGCGAAGGAACTTTGTAGACAAGCCTGTGGGTTGTCCCAAATATCATATGCCGACACATACTAAGTCGCAATGGCAGTCGCCGCTCCCAACAACTCCAAGGTTCAATGGAAGTTTCTCGTCTTCGTCTTCGGTTCCATTCCGGAGTTCTGGGGTTTGAAGGCCGAGGTCCTTGACATTCCCAATGCAGCCGCCTTCGCTAGGGTCAAACCCGTGCCAGTTCATCGTGCAGTCCTTGGTTCGTCCCCCTCCCTCCCTCGTCCATTGGGCTCCAACCCTGCTACAAGTGTGTATGACACCCATCTCGGCCCAACCCTCTCCCTTCCGAACTTGCGTTCCAGAGCTACCGTCCACGCTACGAGTTCTGATGAAGGCATCATCCGGAACACCATCGCCACTCGTCCCGCCGCCCCGACCTTTGAAGCCCGAAACACTGTCTCCACTGCTAACACGCCAGACCGCACCCCAGTCTACTCTCCCCGAATGCGTGACCGCGCTTCTCCAAGACGAAGACGTGACCGCATTTCTTTCCCACTTCGGGATGCTACCACTTGCTCCTGACTCTGAACTTGTTCACGCTTCTCCACGGAGCCCTGGAGTCCAAGGAGGAGCTCAAGGCGGTAGGATGACGAAGCGCTAGATAACGCGAAGGCGAGGGTTGAAGTACCGCCGGAACGAACTCAGGCAAGTATATAGAGAGTCCGTCGAGAAGTTGTGGACATTCGTCCGTGAAATAAGGCAATCCCACACATGGGGGCTGGAAATGCGGTACCTCCACGAGAGGCAAGGTGTCGCTCTTCCCCCAGATGTTCTTTCACAACAGCACATGCATTTTACTATCATTAACGGCTTCACAATCCTTACTTTGCGATTGCGATTACTTTATGAATAGGCGGCCTCTCAGCTTTTTGACGCATGAGGATGTAACGTGTTCTTCAGCGTCGTATCAGCTTCGTTTTTGTAGCTGTCCTCCACGCCTCCGAGTCCCCGGTCGCTTCCCGTCGTCTCGAATCGTCTGTCCATACTCCTTGCTCTTCTCTCATCACCTCCACAGAGTCTTGCATGCGATCTTGTTCATTCATCGTTACCGCCACCAGTCGTAACATCCAAGGTCACCGTATTTATGTCGGTATCTTTGCAACGTGTATCCCCCCTAATCTAGACTGTCTCATGCTTGATATCATGTTACCCCGTCTTTGATCCCGCCAAGGAGCCTAGAGGGGTAGCCGGCCTGGAATAGCCATCTGCTGGCAAGCCGGACTTTTGAGGGCATCCGGATGGCGGGAAGGTCCCGTTGCATTTATATTCTATCGTCGAGAGAACGACGTCCGCGATATTGGAACCGCGACCTCTGGGCATACGAGGGCCCGCTGACTCGCCTTGAGGTTATGCTTCAAGGATGTGAACAGGCCCTAACCTCTGTCCCGAGCCCGCGGCTTGCAACTACGCAGACGTCGCGGGCACAGGGACGTACCGTTCAGGGCGATCAGGAACAAATTGACCACTCAGGCAATGCGGTCGACTATAAGCTACTGAGAACAGAGCCCGGTTCGGCCGATGTGCGAGGTGGCAGCACTTTGCGGGCGATTCAAACAGACCAACTTTCGAAATAACATGATTGCATACGTTTTGAACTGTCCTGGAATGCTGGATAATCCGTCGCTCTTCACTGTCTAAGCTCTCCATATCCCGTAATATATCTCCTCGACAGTGATGTCTGCGCGGCGTGGCTGATCGCGAGCGCGACATGCACTACGAGCTCGCATCTGACTGCCACGCGACTCTAGCTCAATCACAATGAAACCCTGCGAGACTGTCGAGAGCTCCTATGCCTCAGCGGAGGGCCGCGGTAAGTATGTCCATGCTCTGGCGGTATCCTCAAATGTGCCCGTGCAGCTGTCGCAACGTTAACCGCAGTCAAACATGCAAAGCGCGCCCTGTGATTGATGATGGTTCATGGGTCAGTAGTTATCCTCCGCGGTGAAGAAGGCAGGAAGGCGTACCCGGTAGACGGAGGAGACAGCATTGAAGTCAGAGAGCTGAATTACGTTGCGCACGACGGAGAACAAACAAGGCAACCCATCATTGGACGCGGAGTACGGATGGCACTTAGCAGAAGGTCCTTCCGACGCCAACAGCGAGACCGCTTCTAAGATTATTGCGGCTATCTTCATATTGACCCAAGGGAAAGCTGTGCGGTAATGCGTACCCGGCGATGTTTGAGTTCGTGTACACATCAGTCAGCTCCTCCACCTCTACCTTCAATGCTAATGTGTGGACAAAAAGGTTCTGCCCGTGCGTGCTGGTCTGCGTCAAGTACAAGTCATCACTGAAGCTGGACGTACGGTATTTATGGTGCTCCAGGTCGATCGCGGTTTCGGCAGCAGTACCTAGCCGTCGAGCATGCTCACAAACTCCTGTAGGATCGAGACTCATGAATTAAAGTGTCCTCTGAAGAGCGCGATGTAAGTGGTGCAGAGACGGACATGCATGCGGAGAAGACATCCTTGATTTCAGTGATAGGGGTGTAGCCTGAGAGGCGAAATGTGAATATAGACGATGGCAACCATGTAGACAACTCACGATGATGACACCCCCTCCCCGCCTTCGCCGAAGTTGCGTCCCAACAGCATTCGTGCATTGTAACTGTGTTTGAGGGCAAAGATCTATGCCATGCGCCTGCTGTGTCCACCTTCCTCCTGATGTGGGGTTGAGGTCTCACAAGATATGTCGGAATCTAAGTGTCTGGCAGCTGGCTTGAACGTAAGTTGGCACTCACCGCGTTTTCGAACAGCTGGTCTTTCACGTCGACGACCAACAAGTGGAAGCTGTCTACTGCACATTGTGAGCCTCCAGTGACCCCTTCCCCTCCCTACGTAAGTTGTAGACATATTGACATACCAGACAGACTCAGAAGCTTATGCGGCGTGCGCGGGGAAGAGGACCTTAGCATCCTACGGCGAGTTCGAGTAAATAGGACGGAGAGATGAGATGGTGGATTAGGATGTTGGTGGGTACTGAAACAGAATCGCCTCGAGAGCTGAGCGTCGAAGGACGAGGATGACATGCTCGAAGATGACCCAGAGATCGTGAAGTCGTCCAAGCTCGTTGTGACGTGGGTCACGGTTGCATCACAGTCTGCAGCCTGTCAGAGCCTGCCCCGCCGCCGATGACTTGGATGATCTCAGTGACATCTGCGACAACTCTTGCCTCGCCACACTCCTCTCGACTATACCTAACACTATTGCCTCTCGACTGCTCCGTGGTAACTATGCTGGTATCCCCTGTCTGAATTCGCCTCAAGTACACCGGCCCGCTCGACTCTCGCATGCATGCTCTGCCCCGCTGTCCTAGACTCCTGGACACATGAAGACTCCTCTGTACCCACGAGCTTCCAACGTCTTCAATTCAGAGGATTTCTGTATCCGCTGGACAGTGGAATATTATAGTAGTGCACGACCACGGCACCAGCTTCTCTGTACGTTTCCGGACCCTTTACTTTTTTTCTCTGTCAAGCCCTCACACGACGTTTCCAGAGGTCTAACTTAGGCCTGTGGCCGCTTCAAGGACTGAAGAGGCGTCTGGATGAACACGGTCGCTAACAGATCTTGAGAATTCAATGCGGCGCACTACGTGGATGGCGAGTGGGACATTGGTTCCGCGCAGTGGCGCCTGACTTTGAGACTTTCAGAGTAAGTGTTATCCCGTCTATCCATGTTACCGGAGCTCAGGACATGGGGAGTATGCCGCACGGTACCCATTCGTTCCGACCCACATCACCCAAGGAATGCGAGAAGCCGTCCCTTGCGTAAATGCCATGGCTGCTGCCAACGACGTGGCCAGACGGGTACGTCGACTGGGCCTTCGTCGAGGCGAGGGGAGGGAGGTCCTCAAGGCGTGTGGGGGATGGGCGGGACACTCGAGGCGATTGGACAACTACTCAAGGCGTGCTCCCCGAGATCCTCAAGTCCGAGTACGTATTCTATGCTCAAGCACTGTCCTCTATGCCCCGAGCTCGAGCTTATCCGTTTTGTTGGTGATGTAGACAGCACCTGAAGCACGCGTTCGAGCTGGCGACGAAGGTGCGGGACAACCACCTCCGCGCGTTCATGTCGGCGTACTACCTCCACACACCCAGATATCATGCACGCGTGGTGCTCCAGACGTGTGAGCAGCTCGCTACCGAACTCGCCGCCATGGCAAAGGCCGTAGTAAGCGTGGGCGATAGCACCGGGACATCTACGGCTGCTCCGACAAATTCGATGGCGAGTGTGAGGAACGTGCTGCTTGGCCTGTAGATCGGGGAGCAGTTCTTACGTGAGTGATTTGCGTCCTGTGCTCGAAAATATGCCATCACTTACCATCCTGCTTCTCGAGCTATGTGGTGTTCCTGCGCCATCCACCATCTTCTCTCTCGGAGACTATCTTTTTCTGCCTTTTGCTCAACGCATGCGGACTGACGTTAAGCCAACCAGGTACAACTTTATACCTCAGAAGAGCGTTGGTTCGCTCTTTGCGCACCTGACTCCGAGCTATCGCTGTCGCCGTCCACTGCCTCGGCCGCGGGACCTGTGCACCTCGCTGTCTATTACTTTTCGGTTTGATTGTCTTCGTATTAAGCTCACCAGCCTCATTCTATATTCGCCCGTTGCGTTTTACCTCTTATATAGGTACTCGACCGTTAGGAGTGGTGTTTCGACTTGCGGGACTGCCTACAGTCACCCTGTACGCGAAGGACCCACCAGTTCGTTTGTATTTAAACTTTGATGTTGCGTCCGGAATGGCAGCTTTCGCTCACCCCCGTATCTTGCCCGCGTGCTCTCGACCCGCCTCTCGTCGTCTTCGTCTCCCACATATCTATCGTCTCCGAACCCGCGCTGATTATCCGTGTATCCAACCTACAGATTTCTACTCTACAGTTCCATGAGCCGGCGCCGCCTGTCCGCTACTTCTTCCGTATCCACCTCCCACCTTCCTCCCCTTCGCGCACGCTCGGATGAGCTCGCGACGCGCTCCCCTCGCCATACAAGCTCCCCCTTTCGCCGGGAACAGCGTCACAACAACGCTCTCTGGCTGGAGCAGGCGGCACACATGCTGGCCGCTGAGCGACGTTGCGGGTTTGCGGGCGCCACGGGGCGCTCGTCCAATTTAGACTGCCCTTCGGTTGGATCTGGGAGCTGGGGCAGGTGGCCAAGTCCTTGAGGCACGGCGATTGATCCCCATGCTACTTTAGGAATACTTGGCGGAAAGTCTCCGAGAACGAGCGCGTTCGTGTCATTACAGGTCATTACTTGCCTTGGACGATCGGAATGTGTGGAAACGGCTCGTTATTACCTCCAACTCGGGCTCGATTCGCAGAGCCGAACTCAGCGCACGATCGCGAACTCGAGCCCGACGCGTTCCTATAGGTTCAGTGCCGTACCAGTGCAGCTAACACCGCCGTCCGAACACAAGCTCAAGGCTTGTCATGGTGGGAGATCCAGCTTCCGATTCCTCCGCGGCGACTCGGAGGTCCTGGGGCCACCTATGGGGCCCGCAGTATGTAGGCCCTGCCCTTCCCTGCCCACGTTCGGCCGACGCGCAGCTAAATAGGTACAATTCAGTTTGATCAACCGAAACGCCACAACACGCACGTAGCCGAAGGGGTTTGGACTGAACCGTTTACGGGGATCTCTTCGTGGTCCATTACTGAAGAGAGTTTGACAGGTGCGCAGGGTGTCACAGTTTGCAATTTGTGACGCGCCAAACGGCCGATACGATGCCACCTCGGTAGACTAGCCCTAGGACGTCTTCCGGAGGCTCCCTCGTCCTACCCGGATAGGACAGACAACTGACGAGCGTGGCACGAGCTGGACGACCATGGCATCGCCGAGAGCCAGCATTGCTGATTTCCCCCGGGAAATCGACCTCTGGAACCTTCCGGGACGAACGCCACGTGTTTCGTCTGTTGCCCCATGGCAACGGCAAGGCCAGGTTCGTACTTAAGGACATTCAGGCCATCGACGGCCCTCAAGTCCTGACCCCGGCCTAGCACAACCAGGCACGCTCCGACCGTCGCATTATCACCGTCCCCACAACGCCATCATGTCGTCGTCAGGTACGTCCTCCAACCCATCTTCGAGACGTGCCCGAACTGACGTGAAATGTCGACAGGTCTGCCCCCCGGACACGTCCCAGCTCAGGCAGGGTTCGATAGCACACCGCATTTTGACCAAAGACTTCAAAATCTCTTCTCTTACCAACCGTTCATTTCTGAGGGGCCCATATACAAGCTGCCCGACGAAAACTCGATTGAAGAATACAAGTTCTTTCGCCTTCTCTGCCTCCAGGCCCTCCCTCACGATCTGCGTCTTCGTCTTTCAATCATACTGAAGAACAGAAGGTTTAAGAAACGCACAGCCCTCGCGATGTCGCTTTTACAATGCCCGCTTAATCTCCAAGATGCAATGAGGAAATTCGACGAATTCGCAGACAGGTATGTCGTCGCTCCACGCACGTTGCGCCCTGGACTCAATATGTTGGGATCATCAGAATGGTAGACAAGTTCTATGAATGGTGTTCGTCTTGGATTGCCATGGACGGTTCCGGTATGTCTGGGAATTCCGTTGAGGACTGGAAACGACGGGCTAGTAAGTGATTGTCGGTTTCCCGATCTGCGTTGGCTGACCGTTGGCGGCAGCCTATAACATACGTTTCGTGTCCGATGTCAAAGCGGAATGGCTTGAGCTTTTCCTTAGGGTCTTCGGAGACTTTCCTGAGTTGTGGGGTATCACGCCCTCGTCTACCTACTCCCCGATTGGACCTTCCGCGTCGAATCGGAACAGCATAAATTCGTTCATCTCCGACGCCGGTTCTTTCCCGGCAGCGCAGGCGGTGCCTTCGTCGATGCTAGGCATCCCCACTTCATTGAACGTTGATAGGCCTGAAGGGAACTCGGCAGGTCCTTCGGCTACATATCCCGACGAAGCCAGTTCTTTTCAGCTCTTCCTTGCCCAGTCAGGCCCCGAGCTCATCTCAGCGATGTCGTCCCATCCCACTCCCCCACTATCGCTCTACGATTCCACAGGCATGTACCACGGCGACACCTATGCGTCACAGTCCCTTCCGAACCTGCCCTACGGAGCAACCAGCGAGGATATAGTCATGGACGGACTCGAGGGGGACTATTCCGGCTACGATCCTATGTCATGGGGACATCATGGGCACGCTTCGGGCCCCAGTTCTACTCAGTACAACCCTCAACGGTTCGTCCCCGAAGCGACAGTCCAAACCGCACCCTCGGACACTGGCCTGTCAGCCATGACCCCTCACGCCGCATTGGGTACCTCGCACTCGGTCACCGGCACTCCATCCCTGCGCAACCCCGTGGCCTCTGACGGGCTTCCTTTCGCGTTCATGCCTGGCGTGACTCCGGTAGTGACGGCTGGTCATGGCGTTCGTCATGGGCTCGGGAGCACCTCTCGTCGTTCTTTCGATCCCGCGCCGGCGCAATCTCCGCAGAGCCCAGGGATTGGAGAGGCGATCGGTCGGGAGATCGAGAGGGCGAATACACTCGCTAACCGTACTCTCCGCCTGCGGGAGCGAAGCAACCACTTAGACGAATATTTGGAACTGCTCCTGTCAAGCTCCAGGCTCTTCTACGACGGCATGTTCAGGGTCGTGGGCTCCGACACTCTCGCAATTCCGCTGCCGCTGGACCATCGTGAAGCTATGCTAGACCTCGCCGAAAACCTAGATCGAGTGATGGACCTAATAGATGCGGACCTCGAGCGGGATATGGAGACCTGAGAAGAATGCGACCAGGACACTGTCCGGGACTGGAGCGTTCGGGTACGTTTTCTTGGTTGCTGTCCTACGATAGCTGTATGTATCTCTGCAAACCTTACCGTCATTACCCTCTCGCACATCATTGTCGCTTCATCTGACCTAGTTAAGTTCAACTGCCTTGCGAACGCCTCCTGTATTTGACGCTGTACAATTTATCGACCGGTGATTCATCATTGCGAGCATTTCCGGGATAGAAATATATTGTTTTCCGCTACTGTACATGGTTTCGGTATGCCTTTACAGGCACCCCGAAAGTGAGGAGGTATGTATGAGCTAGTAAAGAGAAATAATCCGTTCGTGATGCAGTAGAGTGTATTAGTTCGTTGCTATATTCATAATAATAATGTGATAATCAGGCGCGGAAACAACGACAGCAACAGTGCAAAAATTTCAAGATAAAGCGAGGATATCCACAAAACGAGCAGTTATCAGAGCATGGGTGCAAGCTACGACGTGGAACAGACGAGGACATTCGAAAGCAGGACAGCCATTGCCTTCAACGGGCCTAAGAGAGCCCAAGGGTTAAGATGAGTGCCACGTTAAGACACGATGCAGACATACGAGTTGTAAATGGTGGAGCAGTGAGGTATTTTTGATGCAAGAATAAGGGTGCAGAGGCTAGGAGAGGGGGATAAGACTTAACATCTGGACGAACAACGAAGGGTACGGACTGTGGACCCATGATGGAGCGACCCCAACCTAACGGCGAGAAGATATGAAACTTACGATGGTACTATAAAAGCCAAATAACGCACCTCGAGAACACAGCACTCAGGCGTTCGTGCCAGCATCCGCGGCGCTAACTTGAACGTTCCCTAGTTCAATATCCGGCTGGTTGGCGACCAGATTGGACCTCGCGACTTGCGTGGCCAACTGGAGAACACCCTTGCCACATACGAGCAAGAATACGAGTGCCGTGATGGATTCGTGAAGGTTGAGGCTGAATGGCATTCTGAGTGGTGAGTGGGAATGAGTCAAGAGGTGAAGAAGATGGGGGTAAAGGAGAGAGGACGCGTCCTCTCTCTCGCGCGCTGTCAAACCATACAAGATAGAATTTGAACTCCGCAGAGATTAGCTAATTGTCCCAAAAGAGACTAAATCGTGTTCACAAAAAGTTGAACATAGATCCAACTAAATCAGTGGGAGTACAGTATAGTTTCCTTTTTGGAAGCAAGAAATCTAACCTTACATAATGGCCGATCGTCGCCAAGGGAGCAATCTTAATGGATCAGGCGTACCGGTAAATGCCGAGCCGTCATAATGGCGCTTATTATGGAATACGCGAGGTCATCTGGACGCCGACAATGGATCCTTCTTTGGATTCTGTATCCCCAGCCTTCCTCGTCAACCACTCTCTCTGTCTATCCTTTGCTAGACCACTGTCTACCTGAATGGGTATATCGCTTTCAAGCTACACAACATGACCCATGTCCATTTGTATGGCATTTCTCCAGGCACACGTGGACCATGCACGCACGACCGCTCTCGGGCGGAGTTACCACATCGGTCATGATCACTCCAGATTCACAAACTACCGCCGCCGACGCCTCGGTCTGCACACTCCCTAGGTACGGCGCGGACGACGTCCTTCGACTTCGATAGGATGATGGACCACGTGTGGGACGGTTTGGTCGCCGCTTGATTCGAGCTCAAGACTCTTCGTTACCGTCCGCGGCTTCTTCCTTTTGGCCTCCGTGTGGAGCAGTGTCAACGCCGTGTCCTCATTTCTCCTTGTGCCTTGTGCCGGCTGGTTCTTCTGGACACCTTCCAAACCTAACCGTGTATTCGCTACCGTGCTGTCGTAGCAGGTTATCAAAGGGGACGACAGAGACCACAACACCGGCAGCGCACCGAGCACCCTCTCTCGCTCCTGCTGCACCGCCCCTCTAGTGATTAGGTTCAAGCGATGGCGACCTTCAGTGGCCGCAGATACGGTATGTTGTCATTGTGTATATTCGTGCCTTCGAAGGACGGAGTGTGACGCATAGGACTGGAGTCTGGACAGCCTTTAGCGGATAGCGCCCCGGTGACTGGACAGGAGGCTGTCGCGGCTGCTACGCTGAAGGCTGTGAATGCTGGATTCGCCGCTGCACTGATACCAGCGCAGAGTGGGGTTCAGAGACCGCCGGCGAGGAAGGTAGTGAGGAGGAGCTCCGAGGAAGTCGCGCCGGCCGCGTTGAAGGCTAGCAAGCTCGTCCAGGGCAGGGTACGTCGTTAATTGCTCGCATTTCCGCCGTCTGTTCACTTGTTTGGTCGCTCGCACACCCTGCGACCGCTCCTTCATCTCATCTTCAGTCATTACTTCCATCCTGGATCCCTTGACCCAGCCAGAAATTCGGCGCTGTGGATACGAGTCTAGGCAAGAGTATGTTTTCATTCATACGCGGCTCTACTACTACCAAGAACGTAGACCCCACGCAAGGCGCTCCTTCCCGGGCCCCCGCATTCAAGCCCAACGCGGATTTTGTTCCCATACCCCTCTTCCGCGACGAAACGCGTGTCTTGAGTTAGTGCTTCTGCGCATGCTGCTTCTCTCTAGTCGCCGCCCGCTCTGCCGCAGAGACATCATATCCGTACACGAACGACGTAGGTGCTCCCGCTGATGCTGTCAAGAGACTGAGGAAGCTGACTGAATTGATGGGATTTGGATTTGTAGATGACCGTGTGCTGGGGATGTAGAAGGCATATAATGACTCGTACGTGTCTGTCGTCTACTTGTATCATATCATAGTCTTGTTCACGTATGTTCCTTGTAGGCGGACAGGAGAGATTGATGGTCTGCAGGACCTCAACCCTTTGGCCTACGTCAAGCTACTTTACCTTTACAGGTCTGGAGCCTATTGACCCTCGTTGTGTGACCAACCGCGCGTCTTCTTTCCTCCCGCCTCCTTTTCATGCTCTTCTCTTCTTCTTTCCCTTTCGCCGTACATAGGCACCGCATTCCCGCCTATAGTTACCACGCTTCCTCCTCCCCGCCCATCCCATCCCATTCTCCTAGTCATTTGGGGTCTTCTTCGACCATGCGTATAAACTCCGCACATTCGCATTCATCCCATTCCCTTTCACTCCATGTGAACTCTTTCGGCTCCCATCTCTTCATGTCCATGTCGGAGCCATACCATCCGGCGTCCCTTCTCCCGCGGTCGTTCCACAACCACGAGCTGCTCACACTCATGTACCAGCCCGTGTTGGATGGCATGATCAGCCCCATTGCGGTGCAGACGACTCGCGCTATCGTTGTCCAACTTGGACGGACCACTCCGAACCTGTCGAGGCCCTCCACTACTTGGTGCCTCTCTGCCGATGTCTGGTTCTGCATCGCAGGAGGCGGCCGCAAGGGAGGCTCACACGACAGCCGTCGCTCGCACGAAAGCCCGGCGTTCGGGAAACCGAGGGTCGCGCGCCAACACTTCCTTCCCGAGCGGTGAACATTCCGGGCCTACAGAGCTTCGTCAACTACCTCTCGACGTAGTGTCTCGTTGTATCCTCCTTAGACAAGCTGGAGGAAAGCCTATAGCGTCTCTGTCAAGAATCTCGTCAAACAGCACGCTGTGCAGCACGAGGAGCCCCAGCGAAGACTCCGAGGTGAAGCTTACGTGCTGAGCGGCTCTTCGTTCACCTCGTTCGTTCCCTCGCCTGACGGTCCTCAATCCGCATCCGACCACGAGTACGGCCTCGAGGTTTTCAATGCTGTGTCCGCCGCAGCGGACTAGCGACGATTCTCGCTGCCACCTACATGTGCCGATATAGACAGGGCAAGAGAATCTCAACCGCATCGAAATGTATGATCAAAGGGGAACCGACTATGATGGGAGCTGCTCACGACGTCAAGTGTCTGACCCTGCGCTTGGGCACTCTAGAATAGTCAACCTCGTACTCATCCTCGGAGTCTTCGTCCCCTTCAACTTCCCTTTCTCTTCGCAGACCATCCGCAGGTCTCTCCTCCACGGCCGGGCGCGAGACATTCCTGTTCGTCGACACTCTACTCGTCATAGGAGAGCGGGTCAGGGTTGGTGGTGCCCTCAACGACGATGCCCTCGCATCACGTGGACAGCGACGTCTAGCAACCCCGGCTCCCTTACAGCCTAGTGGCTGGTGAGACTCGCGACTGCACGGGGTCTGAGCACCGTTCTATAGAATTGCGCTTCCGAGTTGGGCCAGGTTCGAACGCAGCGTGCGCAACCGTAATAGCGTGCAGCGTCTCACGCTCTTTACACACACCATTCGCCGCCCTTCTGCGCGCTCCACTACCACTGTTTTCACTGCATTCTCCTCCGATCTATCGCGTTCGCTGCCAGGCCTTTTCTTCCTCTCGTGCGCTCTCCGCGCCGTACAAATGACCAAAGGAGGAACGCCGACTTCACTTTTTAGACAGCTGTTTGCGCTTGGGTTCATGATAGCAACGGCCCTCTCCTGCGATCCTTCGGTGCAGAGTTTCTTCGACGGGTGGGACTACTATGGGCCGTGGGACAACCTGATGCGCGTGAGTCTCTGTTTACATCCTTGGTGCCTCTCTTCCTTAGTCTGACGCCGATCGTGAATGCGGGATGTCTTCGTTTGATGCCTTTGCTAGAACGGAGGTCGGACGAATGGTCTACAGGTAACGTATCATGGCTAAACCGACAGGGGCGACAGCAGAATACCTGGAATATATGTATCTCGTGGGGAGGGCCATCACCCCGGTAGGCGACACGACGAACGTGTCTACAGGCCCAGATTCCAGGAGGATACCGTACGTCTTTGAATTGCATTGACTTTTGCGCACGCACAACATCTAACGATGGTGGCGCGTAGACAGCCCCGAAACTCTTCCTATACCTCTCGCGCTCACAATCTCGTCTTCCAAGGGTGACCTCATCAGGCACACAACGACGCGCCGCCGTCCGACTTCGAAATCACTACCAGACGGATGGCCTTAGCGGCTGGCCCACGGCAGGTGCGCAGTCCCCAAACAGTTAAGAGCGACGACGGCGTTTTGGGGGCGATAAGTAGGCGGGACAGGGCGAACGTCTTACCCGTTGAGTCCCTCTCCATCCGTATAGAGGCCGAGCTCCTCATCGTCGTCATAAGTTATAACAGGTTGTCGTTGCCCTTTGTCCTTGGATTCGGCAAGAACGTCATCTTCACGAAAGATACTGTTATAGCTCTGTTGTTCGTGTCTGCGGGAAACATCCTTTGCACAACATGCTCCGTGCGGCGATCGTTCTGTCATGTGTCTGCACCTCTCCATTCAACGAGGCTGTACCCTACCCCAGGGTATCATGCGTATTGTACCACCTCCTCGCTTTGTACGTCGTCGTCTATATTTTTCTCAGCTGCCACCCGTATGTACTGTGTCGTAGTTACCTCATAATACATGCACCGTCGGAGTCGCTGCTTCTCACACCCTGGCGAAAATGATCCGTATATGTGGACCGTCCATAGGATGCTAGGAATAGATGAAAGTAAATTGTTTTCACTCTGCACTACCAATGTTATTCGACGCCCACAAAACTGCCCTCCACCGAAAACGACACCGTAGTACAGTCATCGGGACCTTTGAAAGCTGTTATAGTATTTTGTAAGGAACATCACGCAGAGACAGCAATAGTTCGTCAATGTTCATCAAATAGCTGTCGACGTCCCCATCCTTGTCCCTGAGCCTGCAGAACATACTGTCGTCGATCTTTGAGGTGAGGGGCGACGACGTGGGCGCTGTACATGTCTTGCAGTGTCTCTCTACCTGCGTGAGGTACCATTCCGTGTACGGGAAGAGAAGATCGCCTAAGTTTATGAGCTCCTTGAGGGCCGTGGCTACTCGTCGTTCCTTATGAGCCTGGACAAGGGCAGGATTAGCCAGTACAGTCTGCACCCGGAGCTGGGCAGTTACGGCGTTGAAGGTGGCCTCCGCGCCGAACGAGGATGGAAAGTCGCGCATGGGTCGATGCTCGACCACCTCGAGCAACACCCGCTGTGTGACGATACCCGATTCGGAACCAGAGAGGAGGCGGACGAGCTCTGTAAGGTGAACTGTGTGTAAGACTTCGTCGACACCCGTAATACGTGGGGCAGGGGTGAGGCGTCCGAGGATTCACGAGACAAGGAAGCCAGTGTGGAGAAGGGGAGACGGAAGCGGCCGGGCTGGTCGACATCGGACACGAGGAGGATTGCGTTGTGATAGTCGAGCAAGGGCGAGGCAATTTACTCCGCCTTACTCTGTCTAGAGAACGTATCAGAACTTCATGCGGAATGTAGCATGCGGTACTAGGCAGACTCGCCCGTCGGCCAGCTGCAGCAGCAGCTAGCTCGGCCCAACTTGAATACTACAAACTTCCTAGTTGCAGGAAAATCATCGCATTCATTAGACAGCCCAACCAATTAATCTTACTGTGCCGACTTTCGGGAGTAGGACATCGGGCTCAGAGCCTACTGACATTTCTCGCAATCGGAAAACACTGCAACTCGCTACTAGTCCACTTTGCGCTTGGCATATCCACACTTCCACACCCACACGTGGTCCATGTTAGACGTGCAGATTCTTGATGAGGCTGGCGAAGATCCACGCGACCATTCTCCTTGCATGGCATTTTATTTATCGAATAGAACGTTGGCTTCCTAGGTTCCATCGGCATTGACTCTGCTCCCACCGCCTACAGCCGGCTCCTGCTGCTGTTTATTACACCAGTGCGGGGACGGTGTTTCGTCCGGGCCATAGACCAGCGACCACATGGAATCGATAAGACCCCTCCGCTCCAACCTGGCTAACGTCCAGCCATGCTCATGAGGCCTTCTTCGTTCGCTCTCGTGCAAGAACGAATTCGTCTCAGCATTGTCGGCCACAGCCGTGCTCGTCCTCGGCTCCGCGAACCTCCCAAACTCTGTCCCGCTAGACTACGCACGGGCCCGCATTAGCATGACCTGCCACTCCGAACTACAGATCCATAAAACGAAGACGTACCCGACTTGCTCGACCTTCACAAGCGTGTCCATGCTATCACTGGTGAATCCCGCGAAGAGCCTCGCCAGCCCCCTCATTGACCAGATCCTCGCCGAGGGAGCACTTCAGCGGCGCGGCTTTGTTCCCGTCGAGGACAAGCGGAGCGGTGTGCGATCTGGCCTGTCAACGGACGCAGACGGTCAGTGTCATAAGTCATCGTGAAGGTGAACGAGACAGACGGGCACGTCGCAAGGCTGCGATATGGTCAGGCGTTCGAAGATTGTTGGCAGCGGGGGGTTGGTTATGGCCCGGGACCAGAACACGGCTGGCTGCGGGATAATCAGCTGGTGCGGCTGTTGATGTTCAATGAGAAGCAGCCGGGCTTGTGGCGACATAGCCGCAGACTGGAATTCCATTTGCTGGCCGGCGAAGTGCGTCGATGCACGTACTACTTCAATGAACTCTGTTGGACCCAGGTTGCACGAGGTGTTCTGGGGCTGGGCGGACGTGCCTCGAGGTCGATGAGCGGCGCTGCGAACAGTCAGTCCCCCACATCGAGAAAGTCAGCGTAGGGAAGCATGGGCGAGCATACGTGCATGTACTTACACGATGTCTGTATCGGCAAATATACGGTAATCAGCCAGCGTGACAAGCACCCTCCGAAGCTCCTTTTTTACTCTACTCAATCGCACACTGCATGTCTCAACTTCCATCCTTCAGAAGAGTGCTTATTCTCCCCGCTCTCCTTGATAGTCTTCCGCACGTTCCGCACGTTCTGCTCGTTGCTTCTCGCCACCTCGTTTCCGTCCTGCCCGCGTAGCAACGCCACTTCATGCATCCTAGTCCTTGAAAGCCGGAGTAAGTACCAAATCACCGGAGTTCCACGGTTTAGACGCACCTGCTACTTCATAGTAGTCGGCATTCACATTAATGAACCACTGTTATCCTCTCACCCCTCCCTTTCGCCGGTCAAGTCGACAGGGTATGTAATGATCCAGCCTGAACGAGGAAGACTCCAACATTAGCGAAATGTCTCCAGGACCACGAGTCGTTCACGAAGCGCTGACGCGCGATCCTAACCATGCCACTGTCCCAGAGTACTGTGAGTGCATGTGTACATGTTCCAGTTCGATGGCCTGGGGAAGTTAGTCAGATTCATTGGCTTCGGAGTCGGAGCCAACGTCGAGAAGGGTGAAAAGCTAAGGACACACAAGGAAGAACCGTGAAGGCAGGTGCACTCGAAGTGGACGGTATAGAAGGCTGTGATCGAACGCTGCGCGAGGGCATGCTAGATCGCGAGGCCAGTGTGGATTGTCGGTGCATCCAATGAGCGAATTGAGGAACGACGGTAAACCATTCGACATCTTCCTCAAACAGATGCGTCGGGGTCAACCACCTTGAACCAGATAGCATTGGTGAGTGCCTTTCAATTGTAAACCATTGACTTACGCACCTCCTCCCGCCACGCTTCGAGTGTACGGTGTGACGTCAGCATAGTCATTGCCATCGTACTTGTAGGTTGACGGTGGCCCGACCATGTGGTCGTTCATTCGGGCGAAAGCAGTACGCTTCCACACGACACGATGTCTGTCAAGGGCACTGCCCTTTGTTCCGCGGACGTTCACACTCTCACGCTAGATATTGTTCTCGGAGGAGGCAGTCGAGTAGGACAAGGAACTGTGGTACCCAAGTCAGTATAGGGATATGCGCGTTTGCAGGTGAAGAGGACAAATGAAAGCAGACCGAAGTTACACCAAATAAAATAGATACGGATGACGAAGACAACGAACGAGGGGTCCAGGCGTGCAAGGCCACTCACCTTGAAGATATGCAGCCAGTCCCTTTCCCTTGTCGTTCAACCACTTGTCAGCGACCTTCGAAATTCCTCTGTAGCATAAATTAGACCGCGACAAGGCCACCGGAAACTGGAGGGCACGAACGTACTGGCGATAAGACTACTGAGAGAGCTCTAACGTCTCCTTTCCCTGAGTGCGCGAGTGGCTTTGGCTGCAGTCCCGATAAATACTTCTGTAGCGAAAGGCTAGGGCGGGTACGTGATGGGCTTCTGAGCATTCAGCTGGATGCGAACGCAACTGGTCAGCAGACCATGAGCAGCCAGATAAGTACAGGACTGAGCGTGCCGTCTATTCCACTGCTAGAAGCAGGCGGACCCTTTGACGATATCGTCCTCGATTTTCTGAGGTCATCGGACAGCGCGCCGACTGCCTTCGACGACTTGTGCTTCACCGATTAGTGGGGATGTCAATGCCGACGACGAGGGCGGATAGAGCGGCTCCGCGGTGACCCCTCGAAATAGGGGAGTGGGAACTAGCGCGCTGCTGGCAGTTCTTCTTCCGGAAAGTGAAGGAGGAGCAAGTCAACCCCTGAACAGGTCGACTCGTGGTAGGCATGGCGGTCGACGCAGAGATGGCCATGCTCACGGAGGCGGCAAGCGTTGATGTAAAGGATCTTTTCCGAGTTGTCCAACAATGTAAAGGGACGTGGTGGTGCCATGTGGTGATGGTGGAGCAAAGACGTTGGCGAAGAGGCGAAGAGGAGATGGGATTGCTGGAGGACTTCTGGTCTCACGACGTGAGTAGTTAAATGCAGCTCAGCTGTGGGATGGCCTACCCGTTGGTGTCGACGACTTTCACCAGCCGGTCCATACGGAGGTGCAAGCCATGTTGCGACGCTGCGGAACCACAGCCACATGCAGCGGCTGCAGCATGAGCAGGACGACATATTGATGAACTTGAACTACACGTTTGTGGGACATTGGAAACACCGGAACGAGCTGGAGTCGTAGACCCAAATGGTGCACGTTGGTAGATGGATCACACGTGGCCCACTATAGCACACTCACCAAAATACTGGATTGATGCTAGCTGCCGTGCCCCGCCAGTAGGAACAGGTTCCAGAGGCATGGCGATACCGACGGAGGGGAGATTGAGGTTCCGATGCAAGACAAAGCGACGAGCATCGAGACGGATTTGACAACAACAGGCGACGGTTTAGTGGTCCAAGGACGCTATGAAGCAGAGTAGCATTGTATAGACATAGACATGGTAGCAGTGGTGGTGGGTACCGCAGTAGCAGCCTGTGGCAAAGATTGCGTAGAGACAGGGAGTCCGGAGAACTCGGGAGGCATGGGCCACCTCGGAGTACGTCGGAGCGCCGCCAATCATTGAGCGCCCGTATGCAGCCGCATGCCTCCACGGTCCCCACTAAACTTTACTTTCATGAATCAGACTTGAGCTTGAATCTTAAATCTCTTGCAGTAGAAGCTAGCTTGTACGTGACATGTCTCTAACCTATGCACTCAGCCTTTTATCAGCGCACTACCCTTCAGTCTGACCCCATTCTCTCCTAAGGTTCGGTCCCGTGTCGACCTCGTCGACTATCTGAACTTGAACGCAACCCGGCACCAGCCCAGGGAATCTGTCTCGGGGTCCCGCGATGCCTGGGACATGGATCCGGAATATCTCAGCCGCACCAGAGCCTCCGGTCTCCTCAATTCTTCTACGGAGACGTATGGCACTTCATACCGTTTCTTATCCCGCAGTGTAGTATTCACGATGCCCCATCGGCGAACATTGCATAGAGTTTCGGGAATATTCATCTCATGGTGAGTGCAGTTGCCTCTCACAAGCACGCTGCCAATTGAACGAAAATGCGTTGCTAGCGACTATCTTGCCCAGCCTTCAAAAGCTTAGGGATTGTTCAGAGCCGAGGCGTATCAAGCTTCCCGCGTGCTTGGTGCCGTCATGACCTGCTGTTTGCTAGCGCTGACTGTACTCTTGGTCGCACTTTCTCGAGCTGTGCCGTCGCCACCAGGATGAAGGTTTGACCTCAAGGAAACACGGTCTGGTGTCTGGTGTCGTTGGACTAGAATCGATTGTCGTCTCGCTCACCCTCGTGTTCTTCCTTGACAGAGCAACCGACGACCGCCTCTAAATCAACAGTCATTTGGCGAGGGAAGCACTGTGGAACCTCGAACGAGCACCGTTACGCCACTGGACCTCATCACCAACTCGTTCTGCGCGAGCGAAACCCCGATCAGTAAATAATGGCAGTGCAGTACGTATCTAGTGCTCAACATCACCACGTACTCTCTCACCTGTGATTCGGGTTTCATCAAGGTCAGCGTCGGTGGTGATCCACACAATTTCCCTGGAAATGAACAAGTGCAGCCGGGACAGCAGGCGATTCGCATCTTCGAACCTTGTAGGTCGCCCACTGGCGAGAGCTGCACAATTTTCGAGGATTCTACCACCCTTCACCTACTCGAGACCCGTTGGTGTCCGTCCAGTGCTCGCATATTCGACGGCAGCCTCATGATCGTGGGTGGAGCTCAAACCGATGTCAAGTTCTACAACATTGACCCCGCTTTAAGCTTTGAGTTCTTCCCACCTAAGGAAAGCAAGCCTCGGCCTCTGAATGGAACCCTCACCTCAAAATTTTCCCTCGGTGCGCCCCTTCTTTTTCTCATCGTCTCGCCATCGACGTATCAATAATCACAATACTATCTAACAGGATTTTTTTCCCTCCCTGACGGCAAAGCGTTCATGGTTGCAAACAACTAGTTGATTTCTACGACATCGAGGCCGACACCGAGACTATCCTCCCCGAGATCCCCAATGGTACCCGAGTCTCCAACCCTAGGGGACGGCTCCGCGATCCTCCTCCCTTTTCTCGCTGCCCGACTTCATTCCTGAAGTGTTCGTCGGTGGAGGTCAGCAGGCCGACGACAGTCTGCAGCCTGGGAACTTCTCTACACAGCATCCCGCCACTTCGCAGTGCTCTCCTATCACCCTCATGTAGGCGGGCATCGCACAGGGCTGGGTCGTCGAACACATGCTCGAGCCGCGCGTCATGCCCGAGCGCGTCCACCTCTCGAACGGTCAGATCCTCATTGCCAGCGGTGCTGGTACGGGTTTTGCCGCCACATGCCAGGTCGGCGATCTCATCGGGGACTTGGACGCGGACCACGCCGTTCGCACGCCGTCACTCTACACACCCGCTGCTCCGCTTGGGCGCCGCTTCAGCAATGTGGGTCTTCCGACGTTGGATGTTGCCCCCGTTTACCACTTGACCCCCATCACGCTCCTGCCGCAGGGCAACTTCCTAGTGGCGGACAGTAACCCGAACAGCAACTTCACCGCCGACCCCAGCTTGAAGTTCCCGAGCGAGCTCCGTGTCGAGACGCTCGACCCGTCGCTCATGTTCGTCGACCGCCCGAGGATCCTCGCCACGCCCGCGAAGATTCATTCCACACCAGGGTCACCGGTGACGGTCCCTATCTCGCTCCCACCTGCTCTGTCTCTCCCCGGCGCGAGGGTACAAGGTGAATTAATGCTTTAGTTTTCGGTGTCAGTGTCGAGTCGAGGGCGCAGGCTGACCGAACACCGCAGCCAGCCTCTCTGATGGACCTGGGATTCTCGAGCCACGCATTCCACTCCAGCGCACGTCTCGTTTTCATGGACGCCACCATCTCCGCCGACCGCAGGTCGCTGACGTTCCTCACCCCGCCTAACGGGCGAGTGTATCTTCCCGGACCCGCAACCATCGTCCTGACCATTGACGACGTTACGAGCGAAGGCGTGTGGGTCATAATGGGGAGCGGGAACTCCCCGCCGACCCTTGAATAATGAGGTTGAGTATAGTAATCACGATACCAGCATTGGGAGAGGATTAAAGGAGTTCCCGAAGCTTGAAGTTGTACTTGTACATAAGGTTCCCGATTTCCACGCCGTGATGATATGATCGGTATCGACGTCAACACTCTGTGCTCACGTCGCGAAGGAGGCAGCAAGGATGTCTTTATCATTTGTATACCAATCCGGCGAAACTTTGCGTCCGGAAGTGGGTGCAGTGACTCTACAGGACTACTCACAACCTCTTATTTCCGATTTGGGTGCAAGGCACCAAAGCCTTCCAAGCAACCATTCAAAGTCGACGTATCAGGGGATTGGGGCACAGCCAGCACCTCTTCCATGTTTCCTGGTGTGCCTCCATGTATGTTATGCCCGGTCGGAGCGGACGGTGATGTACCCAACTTGAAGTTCAAGTTGCGGTTCTGTCAAGCACAGGCGCCCACATCGAACACAGATCTGGGAGGGTGCACATACACAGGTGCAAGCACATCTCAAGGTAGCGAATGTGTGTGGTAGCTACAGGTCTCCCCCAATCGCCGGAGTGCTAAGGGTCAAGAAATGGCGTAGGATATGCATGGACGGGACAAGTGCTAATGCTTCTGTCCGCCCGGAACAGCGAAAGTTGACGTGCGCGTCGGCAAAACTCGTCCGAAAAGCACCGTCGAGTTCTTTGAGACTCGTCTTAGCAAAAGTTCGCCGAATGCGCCGTGGAGACGTACCAAGCATCGACTTGAACAGTTGAGGATGACTCCTAGCCTTCGACTGGATCTCAGTCCGCCCGGAAAAACGAGAGTCGACACTCGCGCAGTGCTGCAGCGACCTACCAAACCGTCTTGAACAGCTGAGGATGGCCTCCAGCCTTCGACGGCAGTCTGATCGCGCGAGGTTAGCGAAAGCGTCCGATAATGCAAAGAAGAACTCATCGGTCCCGGACGACCGCCGCGTCTTCCGAACACAAAAGAGGTCGCACTGACCCGTTACACCGCGTTCAAGTCAAAGTCTGCAAAAGACTCCGCAAACACGTACCAAGAGATCGACTTGAACAGTTGGACTACTCGACGGTATGAGCCACAAGGAAATGTCGTCAGCTTGAGCGAGAGCAACACGCAATCTCGCGCGAACTCACGGGGGTGTGCATGCGCGGGACTGACCACGAGTCAAGAAGACGTACTGCCGGAAGAATTAACTGAAAGCGTTCGAGGAAGTGGATAAGAACTCACAGGACGCGCGCGCAGTCGGAAAAGTGAGAGACCAAGCGAATCGGCTAGTCATCGACAATGGAGAGCATCAACTTGAACAGTTGAGGATGTAGCCGGCCACGCAACCTGCACCAGATACCGGTAAGACGCTCATGCCGCGTCAGCGAAGGGAATTTGAGCAGGCAGAGAAGATCTCACCTGTGGAGGATACCCGCGCGACAGAGCCGGTACGTGAATTCAAACGGAGGGCACGTTGACGGGGATCCAGCAAGGTGATCGCGCGCTGCGTACAAGTCCGAGACATCACGGACGAATGGCACGCAACCCGGCCGGTGTGCGGATGTCCAGCGACAATGCACAGAGAACGAGGGATGCGCGTCGAGATGGATGCGATTGAAGTGTTCTTCATCATCAACACCGCGGAGATGGGGAGGAAGAGAAGACGGGAGAGTCGGAAACCAACCCTCGCGGCATGAAGGGGAGCAAAAATGCAGCGGCACAGGCGGGAGTAGGGCACGGTCGGGGTGCGATCTCCAAGAAGGCTTAAGAAATGAGTCATGCCCGAGGCAGACAACGGAGCGCTACGCCGCACCGTCCGAGCGAGAATAGGGAAGCGAAGAGGCCGAGCATTGGAGATAGCGGGTGAGCACCGCCAGCGGGAAGCAAGGTTTCGACCTTCAAGTTGATGCCGATCGACTTGAACAGTTGAGGATGGCCAGTCGCTTTTCAAGTCTCACGGGAGGGTTAATGGAAGAAATTTGGACAAACGGAGAAGAGCTCACCTGAGATGAGATAGAGCCGGCGACATGAGACGCACACAGAGCGCCAGTAAAGGGGTTGTGGACGAACAGCGGGTGCGAACGATGACAGACAGACATGCAGACCTCCTTCGTTCTTGTCAGCAGCGACATGAGTCGGACGCTGGCCGAGCGCCAGAGCACGGGACACCGGCCGCGAACAGCATGCTGAGGATGGAGATCGCGATAATTCCCCAGCGGGAAGGAGACCCGCCCACCAGAACTGGAGAGATCGAATCCGCGAGGCTGGAACGAGCCGAGAGGCGTGCGCGGAAGTGAACGGGAGGACGATCCGACAGGAGAGCCGGAAAGCAACCTCCGGGCCATTAGTGGTGATGCAGATGCGGCGGCACGAGAGGGAGCAAGGTGCGACGTCCTCGAAGACATCCTCACCGAAGGCCTACAAACAGTCGTGTAAGAAGCGATGACGGAAATCCAAGCGAAAATATACGAACGAAGAGTCCGGGCGTCCATGATGCCGGGTGAGCACCATCGACACGAAGCGAGAGATGAATCTTGATACCAATCGACTTGAACAGTTGAGGATGGCGGAGTGCTTCGCGTGTGTGACGTCGAACTGTGCCGGACAGAAAAGCAGCCTGCAAATAAACCGCATTGAGTCAGACGTCGAGATAGACGAGACGAAGTGAATGCACGCACGGACTCGTTGAGACAACAGCGAGCCGTGCGCGGTGCCGGAGATCCGAGACGCCGAGTTCCGCGGCAGAACTGTCACCAGCGAATTACCAGTTCCTACAGAAGGGGATTGAGGCTCACGGCACAATGCGACAAAATCACACACAAACCCGCCATGCCCTCCGCCGACAAACGACAAAGCGTGGGACTCAGGCCTCCGCATGACGACACGTCCCGGGAGCTTGATACCAATCGACTTAAACAGTCAAGGATCGAGGTGTTCACGCCCAGGGGACGTCAATCTCACTCGAGTTGTGGCGCACTTCGTTGAGGTTCGTTCGCGAGCTCGAAAGATGGGTTCTGGGAAGACGATGTGGTGAGGACCTGAGTGCCATGGATCAACATGACATCTGCGTACCTCAGCACTGGCTATACATCCATTGTCGACGTCGGAGATGACGAACGCGGTGGTTGGAGAAGAGAGAGGGCTGTCCTCAACAGGGAGGGGGACCAAGCGAACATAGACGCGGACGCGGGTGCAGGCGCACGAGGAGGGATTTCGTTGACCTGCGCAACCTGTGGAGCGGATACAGAAAGAGCTGGGAGTGACGCGCCCACACCGAGAAGAGCGGGGGGGGATGATTTGGTCGATGTGTGCGAGGTCCGAGGTATGTTTAACATGGGGAAGGCGATAGATCACCCTCTCACCAACGGCGAGATGTAACTTGTCCGAAGGTCACGGGGCGCGAGACCATTTAGCTTGCACAGGCAGATATATTTCTAGCGAGGCTAGGACACTCCTGTTCGTGTCCTGGATGACAAGCTCCCCGAAGATACCGGTTTGACGTAACGTGAACTCGACAATCTCGCTGAGCTTGATCCCGACGTAGTCAAGTAGGGAGGCTTGGAAGTTGTTCTAGTAAGGTGACGTTAGTTCATGTTCAGTTGGAGAATACGAGACAGACTCATAATTTGGTAGAGCGCGACACATACCTTCACGCGATGGTCACGCGGTAGTAGCAAGCCCGTTTTGCAGGGAGGGGTTTCGACAACAGTCCAGTGAATGTGACCAGGGTTCCCATAAGTGAGGGTTCGTTGACATAGACAATTACATGATATGCCGAGAGGTCCACATATGCCGGAAAAACACGCTAGTACGCCAGCCAGTGTCTCTGCAAGGCGCCTAGGGGATCGACGCGCGCTTGGGCGGCGCGATGGTTGAACGCAATGGTACTAGCACAGGCGAAGACGATGAAGACTTCGAGTCGAGCGAGGCAATGTAGGCGAACATGTCCGCCAGGTCCTCACAGGAAGGCTGGGAGCACTACGGTTTGCCATGCAAAAAACACCTTGGGTCGCCTTTCTCAGGCGGGCAACACTGTTGCGAAATGTCAGGTGCAAATCGCTCATTGTCCACAGCGCGGAAATTACTCACCATTTGTAAGCGCGCCCGATGTTCTCCTTTTGATTGAGGCCCTGGCTCAAGACGACCTTGAGATTAACGCCGGAGGGACAGGGACGCAGGAGTCCGTGCTTGCAAAGCTGACGATGATCGAGGTCTTCGAGGTGCTTCTTGAGTAACTCATTGGATGAGTTGCAGGGTATGGACGGAGATGCGAGCGATGACAGCGGAGGGCTAGCCCGCGAGACAGAGGTCGAGGGCAGGGTAGAAGAGGAGATTCGTGCTGCCCAGCATTTTATACGCCAGCGTACAGGCGCTCCATACGCAGCAGGCGTTCTTGTGCGAAAACGGCAGCGCAAGTGCAATTATTCGCACAACTCCGCTCAGGCGGGGAGCCCGATCGGGTGGTAGCGTGCCACCAAAGAGGGCCGTCGGTATGCGAGACGTTTGTTCGATGGATCTTGGTGTCCAGGTAGCGCGTTTGGATGTGTGCGATTCACTCCCGAGGTACGAGGCTACCAGTCCTCAGCGTGCAATATTGATATAGACTGGGCACACAGAGACGCAACATCATCGGCATGGGGTCGAGGCGAGCACGAAGTCAGCTCTCGTGAACCTGCTTTGGGGAGATGGGACGCATTTGCACTACTAAGCTAGGACATCGCAGTTGTGACGATCACAAGGACTCACCAAAGCCATTCCTATCTACACTCCAGGGGTCATCATGCCAGGGGATGCGATCGATGCTGGCCGAGCTTGAGGCTTGAAGTTGAGGGCCTTGAGGCTTGAGGCTTGAAGGGTCTTCGAAAACGATCCATATGCTGGAGCGCCAATATAATGTCAGTTAGATGTGGCTCACACGTGAAAGGAACATCTAATTACTTTGGCATTGGGATATGGAGTAAATGGCTGGCGGATCGCACGGCGCAGAGAGCGGCAGACATGGTGGCAGCACGAGAGCATGAGTCGGAGGAGCACGAGGAGAGCACGAGGAGAGCGCGAGGACGAGGCCCAGGGGACTGAGGAAGGTTCTTTGGGCGCCTGTATCTCCCAATCGATTGTGGCCTATTGGGCGGACCTGATGTGTTAGGCGCTTGTGGTACCCGACATTCGAGTCGAGTCTCGACATTCCAATTTCCAGTCCAGGACCAACCCAAGTCACTTCTTCCGCTACGGACACTTGGCTTGCACAGGTGAACTGGCGCAGCTGAACCATCTTTTTTCCATTCCGACTGCTGCTAGCACTATAATCTGCGACGCACTCAATCGCGGTTAACCTAGCCGCCTTCGCCCGGTAGCCACCTTGCAAGTTACCACAAGGTCAGTTCCCTGCACTCATACCCCTAAAAGCGTCTTTCATCATGTCCATGCCCTCGCTTGGCATGGAAGTGGTTAGAGCAGGTAACTAGTAAGTATCCAGATCTGTTGTAAGAGATATGCAGAATCCGTCCAATGTCTTGAACCATGTGCATGATTCTTTGACCTGGTTCCATGAGCGGTATGTAAGTCATTTCCATGCGCCCAAGCCAGGCGAATTTCGGAACGGAGGCGAACAGTTGCTCTGGCCGGGGAACGATTGTTCGGGATAATGCATTGGCACACTGTGACGAGGACCGGGACTTGGTCATGTCACTCGTAGGCACCCGTAGATCATCCGGGCAAGCCGATAATGCGCGCGTGGTCCCCGAATTTCAATTCTCTGTCTCTCTGCCGCTTGCGTTGTCCCGGTCCTCCATCGCCGCTTTAAGAAAGCTTGGCCACTACTACTGTTAGTAGGCTACTTTGCACCACCTAATATATCCCCTGGCCAGGTCGCGGTGGTGCCGTGCTGTATATTCTCTTCTTTACTGGTCCGAATAACTTTAGAAATCTGACTACTAGTAGCAGCCTGAGTGCGCGTGCCGCATTCAATGCATCGCCATTCGCTTTTGACAATTGTTTCGCCTTGCCAGGTGATGATCGCACGTAACGTGCCTTGCCCTTAGCCCTGAAGGCTTGAACTGTGAGCAACTGGCATAACGTTGCCCCTGTTCGGGAGTGGACAGTGTTCTGAAAATTTTTACAGGAGTTCCCAAGCGCACGATGCGCACGATGCATCTTTGTAGCTCGAACTGTCCAAAGGCGTGGTGTCGTGTTGTGCCACACTTGCGAGCTCATATTACAGGCCAGGCCAAGAACTACTTACTTACAGCCGTTTTCAAAACGATAGTCGTGTTCAGAAGAAACTCGTTCAGGTCGGCTACGTAGCCGAGGCTGGGAAGATGTCTTCTTCAGGTCGCAGTGCCTCATGGCGCGAGGCTCGACGCCTATGAGGTGCAGCCCAAGACTGGAGTTTCGCGCGACAGTTATATCGCTACACGTCGGGCGGAAGTGGTTGCGCGGGTGTAAATATCCCATTTTTGGCCTCGCGCACCACATCAATCGCCCTCTACGGGTGGAAAGTCCGATGGAGTTCACTCGCGCGCATGGCGCAACGCGTGGCGCTCCCGCTGCTGTGCTCCTCGGCCATGGGTTGTGCCGAGCATCTTGAGGTGACATCAGCGTCGGCAAGCTAGCCGACCCGAACAAGTTTTTTTCGAGGACGTCTATCGTTCTGCAAACGGCTGTATTCGCCTCCGTGGGCTTCCAGCGTCCACTCGGGCAGTTGGGATGCTTCTGTCGTCTGTCGCGAGCATATGTGTCTTGTGGCATGTACACATCTTGACGCTCGCAGTGAAGTTCCTCCGCCGTCATTCGGTCAGTCGCACCGAGCGACGTCCGACGATGATCGGAAACTTGAGTATATCTGCCAGGGGGGCCTCAACTATGCAGGCTAGTGTTCGAAGTTAATTAAGTACTTCTCACGTCCATCAGAGCAGAGCCAAGTGAGGAGGGGGTCGAGACAAGACTAAGTACGCTACGCAGCCTTCACAGTAGTCAACGAATGAAAATACACAAGAGAGAGCTTCAAGCGCAACGCCGACGCAACACACATGATCAAGAGGCCACCAGAACATGTCCATATAACGCCATCACCGCGCTTTCAAATGACTGTTCGTGCACATGCTTTGACCTCTCCCCTCGCCTCAGCACGCCAGAAGTGCGAGATGGCTTCATCGTAAGTATTGCAAAGGAAGTAGAGGTAGTCAGGTGTGCGCATTAAGGGAGACGGCCTGCATTGAATAATCAGAAAGATAGACTTGGATACAACCCCGACTTGCTTACTCGTTTGAGAAAACGCCAACACACGGGCCGACGATGACGACGTACCATTTAGGGACATTGACGTTGTAGGATTCAATGTAGGGAACATACGGGGTATTAACTGATGGAACAGTTAACTGGGCCGTGGACGAAGTGGCCTGAGATGTCGCTTGGACTTGAGGAGAGGCGGGGTGGGAGGCGGGAGACTGCTGGAAGCGAGGAGAATGTCTATCGACTTGTGGCCCACCAGCCATAAACGGAACGTCAGCGGAAGGCTGAGAACCTGTAGTAGGACGCTCGGCATGGGCATTGTTGTCGCCCACTCGAACGGAGGCCGCGGCATACGTGTTTTTCATCGTCGACAGACTGCTGATCCCGGTAGGGGAGACAGAGGGGGTGCAGGGAGTCGGAGTAGAGGCATGGTGGCTCTGGGGAGCACAATGAACAGCGTACGGGTCTTGCTGGCTGTGCCAATAGACACTGTAGTCAGTGCTGACAGGGGCAGCGTCGTTGGAGACTGCAACGAGACCCGAAGGTGCACCCGGAGCTACACCCTAAAACGTGGAGGGTGAGAAACGCGAGTACGGGGGACTGGAATGGAAGCATAGAAATTCACCGTCGGACCCCCGAAGCCTGCTCCGGAAAACGGCAAATTACCCACCATCCAGTCCGCGCACACACGAGAGTTGCGGAACAAAAGGTGAGAGCACTGCTTGACTGCGGAAGATGTGAACAAAAACATTGTCAGAGCGAGGAAATAAACTTACAGCCCAGAGCCATTGCCAAACAGGGCACGCAGACAATTCCGGCGTTTTTGAGACCCACTTGTTTGTCTGGTGAGCGAATAGCAGGAAGTTGCCAAGATATAACACACGTACTCTGTTCCAGAATGATGCGCAGTTGAAGGCGCAGAGCGCCGTCGTCGCCTTCATGGCAGTTGGAAGGCGTAGTTTTCGGACACTCAAGAGGGTCCCCAGCGTTGGCAGCGGTGAGGTTGAATTGGTCGATCTGACCATGGACGGGGTTGCCGATAGATTCGTCAACCAGGGCGTAAGGAACATTGCTAACGCAAGCATCGAGGAGAGAGACAGCTGAGGTGGGAGTCCTTTCATCGGCCATGGAGGTCAAGGGGGTAGGAGAGAGAGGACGATGGATGGAGAGAAGAGGCGGTTTTACTCCCACTGTGAGGGTGGAAGAGTTCAAATACCTAGGTGGTGTAAGCGGAAATTTTGGGGTCAAACCATTTTTTCGAGGGATGCAATCAGCATACCGAACTACCTTGACAAGTCAATGATGAATTGACCTACCTGTTCATCTAGAATGGCTACCATCCGGACCCGTTGACGGCATGGGAAAAATTTGGCACCACACCTTCTACGAGCTTCGTATCACTCCCGAAGAGCAACCCGTGCTTCTCACCGAGGTGCCTCTCGACCGGGAGGACAATGGTGGAAATATGGCTTATATGTTCTACAAGACGACAAAAAGCTGACCGTGCCGTTGCGACCGAAGTTGTCAATTTAACTTCGGAAGCAGATTGCATATTTTTACAAAAGGTATTTGCCGGGATCCAGAGTCCTTCAAGGTTGCCAAAGACTGGAGCTCTGCTCTCTTCGGGCAGCCAAAAGAAGCAGCGATGACGGCGGTCGTCGGAGAACGTTGAAAACGGGTTCAAAAAGAGCATACGCGTGACTAGGTTGAGGCAAACCCTCAGCTCCGCATTCGGCAAGCTCCACATCATTTCCTGATCACCAAGTTACCGGTGACATGTGACAAGTGGTAGGAATCAGAGCGATGTTCCCCAAGGCTAGTTCCCTTTCGTTGATCTCGCATTTCTGGGAGCAAATTTCATACTTACGGGGGTGATGCCTAAGTACTAAGTACCTAGTACCTGGATGTTTGATGGACTAAGTGAGTCCTTACCGGCGCGCGCTGGCGAGATCTCCCTGGGCGTGGCCCTACGAGTGTGCAATGGACCCTGCTACCTAAACAAATGCTCAAAACCTGCCATTAGTATCTGCGCAGCAAGATCTAGAAAACTACGTTAGCCTGAGTCGAGTTGTAGAGACGTGAATTGGAAGCCTATCAATCTAGAACATGCCGCGGTGCTCGTACACGCAAAGTAAGCAGATACGAGGAGGACCTTCCTGCGAACCAGCATGCCCTGCCGCAGGGCTGCCATCTGACGCATATACATATGCATCACTTCCAGATAACCCCAGTCAAGTCGTGGGGCGCATCCAAGACGAACTGTACGAGCTCTGCAATACGTCGGCTCATTGACATTGCGCCTTGAACAGTAACCCGAAAGCGCGTCTGACATGGTCGCGAATGGGACAGCATGACGGACAAATTTATGAGCCACGAAGATGTAACGCGTGCAACGCGTTCCGAGGAGATAGAATGTGGGATACTCAAACATAATCGCTTGGGAGTCGGAGATGTAACTGTGCCATGCGTCCTGAATTGGTCGCGTTTACCCCCTGCGTCGGGGGTGCACGAACGCCCGCACCGCGGGGTACTCGATGGGCGCGCGAGTGTATCAAAGAGTGTAACGCAAAATGTGGGGGGGGAGGGGTGACGATTGTATGCACGACGTAACACTAGAACGCACCTTGTGATATAGAGAGATAAAAGCAGCACGTTTCTCTTCACCCAGACGGACGCCGGGAGATTGGGGTACAGGTTAGGCAACTTGGAGGAGCGAATCGGCGGGAGCGGGATGGATGTCCCTTGCTTTGTGCCGCTGAAGCGACCATATGGCGTTAGTCCCCCATCCGAACATGGCACGAGCAATACACACCACAAACTATTTCGTAAACGAGGACGTTTATGATGTATACCAACACGCTACAATCAAGTTCTTGATCCCAAATGCCTATCCCGTTGAAGTTTATGAGCTCTGGCCGTAGACGCCTGTGTCCGAACTAATCTTCAACTCCGAACAATGTCCTTGCGAACTGTGCGACCTCTGAACCCTCGTCGTCAAGGATCCGGAAGATGTGCACCGCATGGGGTCTGGGGAACATCTTGATCTTGAGCACCTCAAGACGTCCGACTTCGCCATTGGTAGTATGTAGGACTTCGACGAAAACGTGTTTCAACGTGTCTGGATACTTACTAGTTACCTGCTCTAACCACTTCCATGCCAAGCGAGGGCATGGACATGATGAAAGACGCTTTTAGGGGTATGAGTGCAGGGAACTGACCTTGTGGTAACTTGCAAGGTGGCTACCGGGCGAAGGCGGCTAGGTTAACCGCGATTGAGTGCGTCGCAGATTATAGTGCTAGCAGCAGTCGGAATGGAAAAAAGATGGTTCAGCTGCGCCAGTTCACCTGTGCAAGCCAAGTGTCCGTAGCGGAAGAAGTGACTTGGGTTGGTCCTGGACTGGAAATTGGAATGTCGAGACTCGACTCGAATGTCGGGTACCACAAGCGCCTAACACATCAGGTCCGCCCAATAGGCCACAATCGATTGGGAGATACAGGCGCCCAAAGAACCTTCCTCAGTCCCCTGGGCCTCGTCCTCGCGCTCTCCTCGTGCTCTCCTCGTGCTCCTCCGACTCATGCTCTCGTGCTGCCACCATGTCTGCCGCTCTCTGCGCCGTGCGATCCGCCAGCCATTTACTCCATATCCCAATGCCAAAGTAATTAGATGTTCCTTTCACGTGTGAGCCACATCTAACTGACATTATATTGGCGCTCCAGCATATGGATCGTTTTCGAAGACCCTTCAAGCCTCAAGCCTCAAGGCCCTCAACTTCAAGCCTCAAGCTCGGCCAGCATCGATCGCATCCCCTGGCATGATGACCCCTGGAGTGTAGATAGGAATGGCTTTGGTGAGTCCTTGTGATCGTCACAACTGCGATGTCCTAGCTTAGTAGTGCAAATGCGTCCCATCTCCCCAAAGCAGGTTCACGAGAGCTGACTTCGTGCTCGCCTCGACCCCATGCCGATGATGTTGCGTCTCTGTGTGCCCAGTCTATATCAATATTGCACGCTGAGGACTGGTAGCCTCGTACCTCGGGAGTGAATCGCACACATCCAAACGCGCTACCTGGACACCAAGATCCATCGAACAAACGTCTCGCATACCGACGGCCCTCTTTGGTGGCACGCTACACCCGATCGGGCTCCCGCCTGAGCGGAGTTGTGCGAATAATTGCACTTGCGCTGCCGTTTTCGCACAAGAACGCCTGCTGTGTATGGAGCGCCTGTACGCTGGCGTATAAAATGCTGGGCAGCACGAATCTCCTCTTCTACCCTGCCCTCGACCTCTGTCTCGCGGGCTAGCCCTCCGCTGTCATCGCTCGCATCTCCGTCCATACCCTGCAACTCATCCAATGAGTTACTCAAGAAGCACCTCGAAGACCTCGATCATCGTCAGCTTTGCAAGCACGGACTCCTGCGTCCCTGTCCCTCCGGCGTTAATCTCAAGGTCGTCTTGAGCCAGGGCCTCAATCAAAAGGAGAACATCGGGCGCGCTTACAAATGGTGAGTAATTTCCGCGCTGTGGACAATGAGCGATTTGCACCTGACATTTCGCAACAGTGTTGCCCGCCTGAGAAAGGCGACCCAAGGTGTTTTTTGCATGGCAAACCGTAGTGCTCCCAGCCTTCCTGTGAGGACCTGGCGGACATGTTCGCCTACATTGCCTCGCTCGACTCGAAGTCTTCATCGTCTTCGCCTGTGCTAGTACCATTGCGTTCAACCATCGCGCCGCCCAAGCGCGCGTCGATCCCCTAGGCGCCTTGCAGAGACACTGGCTGGCGTACTAGCGTGTTTTTCCGGCATATGTGGACCTCTCGGCATATCATGTAATTGTCTATGTCAACGAACCCTCACTTATGGGAACCCTGGTCACATTCACTGGACTGTTGTCGAAACCCCTCCCTGCAAAACGGGCTTGCTACTACCGCGTGACCATCGCGTGAAGGTATGTGTCGCGCTCTACCAAATTATGAGTCTGTCTCGTATTCTCCAACTGAACATGAACTAACGTCACCTTACTAGAACAACTTCCAAGCCTCCCTACTTGACTACGTCGGGATCAAGCTCAGCGAGATTGTCGAGTTCACGTTACGTCAAACCGGTATCTTCGGGGAGCTTGTCATCCAGGACACGAACAGGAGTGTCCTAGCCTCGCTAGAAATATATCTGCCTGTGCAAGCTAAATGGTCTCGCGCCCCGTGACCTTCGGACAAGTTACATCTCGCCGTTGGTGAGAGGGTGGATCTATCGCCTTCCCCATGTTAAACATACCTCGGACCTCGCACACATCGACCAAATCATCCCCCCCCGCTCTTCTCGGTGTGGGCGCGTCACTCCCAGCTCTTTCTGTATCCGCTCCACAGGATGCGCAGGTCAACGAAATCCCTCCTCGTGCGCCTGCACCCGCGTCCGCGTCTATGTTCGCTTGGTCCCCCTCCCTGTTGAGGACAGCCCTCTCTCTTCTCCAACCACCGCGTTCGTCATCTCCGACGTCGACAGTGGATGTATAGCCAGTGCTGAGGTACGCAGATGTCATGTTGATCCATGGCACTCCAGGTCCTCACCACATCGTCTTCCCAGAACCCATCTTTCGAGCTCGCGAACGAACCTCAACGAAGTGCGCCACAACTCGAGTGAGATTGACGTCCCCTGGGCGTGAACACCTCGATCCTTGACTGTTTAAGTCGATTGGTATCAAGCTCCCGGGACGTGTCGTCATGCGGAGGCCTGAGTCCCACGCTTTGTCGTTTGTCGGCGGAGGGCATGGCGGGTTTGTGTGTGATTTTGTCGCATTGTGCCGTGAGCCTCAATCCCCCTTCTGTAGGAACTGGTAAATTCGCTGGTGACAGTTCTGCCGCGGAACTCGGCGTCTCGGATCTCCGGCACCGCGCACGGCTCGCTGTTGTCTCAACGAGTCCGTGCGTGCATTCACTTCGTCTCGTCTATCTCGACGTCTGACTCAATGCGGTTTATTTGCAGGCTGCTTTTCTGTCCGGCACAGTTCGACGTCACACACGCGAAGCACTCCGCCATCCTCAACTGTTCAAGTCGATTGGTATCAAGATTCATCTCTCGCTTCGTGTCGATGGTGCTCACCCGGCATCATGGACGCCCGGACTCTTCGTTCGTATATTTTCGCTTGGATTTCCGTTCATCGCTTCTTACACGACTGTTTGTAGGCCTTCGGTGAGGATGTCTTCGAGGACGTCGCACCTTGCTCCCTCTCGTGCCGCCGCATCTGCATCACCACTAATGGCCCGGAGGTTGCTTTCCGGCTCTCCTGTCGGATCGTCCTCCCGTTCACTTCCGCGCACGCCTCTCGGCTCGTTCCAGCCTCGCCGGATTCGATCTCTCCAGTTCTGGTGGGCGGGTCTCCTTCCCGCTGGGGGAATTAGTCGCGATCTCCATCCTCCAGCGATGCTGTTTCGCGGCCGGTGTCCCGTGCTCTTGGCGCTCGGCCAGCGTCCGACTCATGTCGCTGGCTGACAAGAACGAAGGAGGTCTGCATGTCTGTCTGTCATCGTTCGCACCCGCTGTTCGTCCACAACCCCTTTACTGGCGCTCTGTGTGCGTCTCATGTCGCCGGCTCTATCTCATCTCAGGTGAGCTCTTCTCCGTTTGTCCAAATTTCTTCCATTAACCTCCCGTGAGACTTGAAAAGCGACTGGCCATCCTCAACTGTTCAAGTCGATCGGCATCAACTTGAAGGTCGAAACCTTGCTTCCCGCTGGCGGTGCTCACCCGCTATCTCCAATGCTCGGCCTCTTCGCTTCCCTATTCTCGCTCGGACGGTGCGGCGTAGCGCTCCGTTGTCTGCCTCGGGCATGACTCATTTCTTAAGCCTTCTTGGAGATCGCACCCCGACCGTGCCCTACTCCCGCCTGTGCCGCTGCATTTTTGCTCCCCTTCATGCCGCGAGGGTTGGTTTCCGACTCTCCCGTCTTCTCTTCCTCCCCATCTCCGCGGTGTTGATGATGAAGAACACTTCAATCGCATCCATCTCGACGCGCATCCCTCGTTCTCTGTGCATTGTCGCTGGACATCCGCACACCGGCCGGGTTGCGTGCCATTCGTCCGTGATGTCTCGGACTTGTACGCAGCGCGCGATCACCTTGCTGGATCCCCGTCAAGTGCCCTCCGTTTGAATTCACGTACCGGCTCTGTCGCGCGGGTATCCTCCACAGGTGAGATCTTCTCTGCCTGCTCAAATTCCCTTCGCTGACGCGGCATGAGCGTCTTACCGGTATCTGGTGCAGGTTGCGTGGCCGGCTACATCCTCAACTGTTCAAGTTGATGCTCTCCATTGTCGATGACTAGCCGATTCGCTTGGTCTCTCACTTTTCCGACTGCGCGCGCGTCCTGTGAGTTCTTATCCACTTCCTCGAACGCTTTCAGTTAATTCTTCCGGCAGTACGTCTTCTTGACTCGTGGTCAGTCCCGCGCATGCACACCCCCGTGAGTTCGCGCGAGATTGCGTGTTGCTCTCGCTCAAGCTGACGACATTTCCTTGTGGCTCATACCGTCGAGTAGTCCAACTGTTCAAGTCGATCTCTTGGTACGTGTTTGCGGAGTCTTTTGCAGACTTTGACTTGAACGCGGTGTAACGGGTCAGTGCGACCTCTTTTGTGTTCGGAAGACGCGGCGGTCGTCCGGGACCGATGAGTTCTTCTTTGCATTATCGGACGCTTTCGCTGACCTCGCGCGATCAGACTGCCGTCGAAGGCTGGAGGCCATCCTCAGCTGTTCAAGACGGTTTGGTAGGTCGCTGCAGCACTGCGCGAGTGTCGACTCTCGTTTTTCCGGGCGGACTGAGATCCAGTCGAAGGCTAGGAGTCATCCTCAACTGTTCAAGTCGATGCTTGGTACGTCTCCACGGCGCATTCGGCGAACTTTTGCTAAGACGAGTCTCAAAGAACTCGACGGTGCTTTTCGGACGAGTTTTGCCGACGCGCACGTCAACTTTCGCTGTTCCGGGCGGACAGAAGCATTAGCACTTGTCCCGTCCATGCATATCCTACGCCATTTCTTGACCCTTAGCACTCCGGCGATTGGGGGAGACCTGTAGCTACCACACACATTCGCTACCTTGAGATGTGCTTGCACCTGTGTATGTGCACCCTCCCAGATCTGTGTTCGATGTGGGCGCCTGTGCTTGACAGAACCGCAACTTGAACTTCAAGTTGGGTACATCACCGTCCGCTCCGACCGGGCATAACATACATGGAGGCACACCAGGAAACATGGAAGAGGTGCTGGCTGTGCCCCAATCCCCTGATACGTCGACTTTGAATGGTTGCTTGGAAGGCTTTGGTGCCTTGCACCCAAATCGGAAATAAGAGGTTGTGAGTAGTCCTGTAGAGTCACTGCACCCACTTCCGGACGCAAAGTTTCGCCGGATTGGTATACAAATGATAAAGACATCCTTGCTGCCTCCTTCGCGACGTGAGCACAGAGTGTTGACGTCGATACCGATCATATCATCACGGCGTGGAAATCGGGAACCTTATGTACAAGTACAACTTCAAGCTTCGGGAACTTCCTTTAATCCTCTCCCAATGCTGGTATCGTGATTACTATACTCAACCTCATTATTCAAGGGTCGGCGGGGAGTTCCCGCTCCCCATTATGACCCACACGCCTTCGCTCGTAACGTCGTCAATGGTCAGGACGATGGTTGCGGGTCCGGGAAGATACACTCGCCCGTTAGGCGGGGTGAGGAACGTCAGCGACCTGCGGTCGGCGGAGATGGTGGCGTCCATGAAAACGAGACGTGCGCTGGAGTGGAATGCGTGGCTCGAGAATCCCAGGTCCATCAGAGAGGCTGGCTGCGGTGTTCGGTCAGCCTGCGCCCTCGACTCGACACTGACACCGAAAACTAAAGCATTAATTCACCTTGTACCCTCGCGCCGGGGAGAGACAGAGCAGGTGGGAGCGAGATAGGGACCGTCACCGGTGACCCTGGTGTGGAATGAATCTTCGCGGGCGTGGCGAGGATCCTCGGGCGGTCGACGAACATGAGCGACGGGTCGAGCGTCTCGACACGGAGCTCGCTCGGGAACTTCAAGCTGGGGTCGGCGGTGAAGTTGCTGTTCGGGTTACTGTCCGCCACTAGGAAGTTGCCCTGCGGCAGGAGCGTGATGGGGGTCAAGTGGTAAACGGGGGCAACATCCAACGTCGGAAGACCCACATTGCTGAAGCGGCGCCCAAGCGGAGCAGCGGGTGTGTAGAGTGACGGCGTGCGAACGGCGTGGTCCGCGTCCAAGTCCCCGATGAGATCGCCGACCTGGCATGTGGCGGCAAAACCCGTACCAGCACCGCTGGCAATGAGGATCTGACCGTTCGAGAGGTGGACGCGCTCGGGCATGACGCGCGGCTCGAGCATGTGTTCGACGACCCAGCCCTGTGCGGTGCCCGCCTACATGAGGGTGATAGGAGAGCACTGCGAAGTGGCGGGATGCTGTGTAGAGAAGTTCCCAGGCTGCAGACTGTCGTCGGCCTGCTGACCTCCACCGACGAACACTTCAGGAATGAAGTCGGGCAGCGAGAAAGGGAGGAGGATCGCGGAGCCGTCCCTAGGGTTGGAGACTCGGGTACCATTGGGGATCTCGGGGAGGATAGTCTCGGTGTCGGCCTCGATGTCGTAGATAATCAACTAGTTGTTTGCAACCATGAACGCTTTGCCGTCAGGGAGGGAAAAAAATCCTGTTAGATAGTATTGTGATTATTGATACGTCGATGGCGAGACGATGAGAAAAAGAAGGGGCGCACCGAGGGAAAATTTTGAGGTGAGGGTTCCATTCAGAGGCCGAGGCTTGCTTTCCTTAGGTGGGAAGAACTCAAAGCTTAAAGCGGGTCAATGTTGTAGAACTTGACATCGGTTTGAGCTCCACCCACGATCATGAGGCTGCCGTCGAATATGCGAGCACTGGACGGACACCAACGGGTCTCGAGTAGGTGAAGGGTGGTAGAATCCTCGAAAATTGTGCAGCTCTCGCCAGTGGCGACCTACAAGGTTCGAAGATGCGAATCGCCTGCTGTCCCGGCTGCACTTGTTCATTTCCAGGGAAATTGTGTGGATCACCACCGACGCTGACCTTGATGAAACCCGAATCACAGGTGAGAGAGTACGTGGTGATGTTGAGCACTAGATACGTACTGCACTGCCATTATTTACTGATCGGGGTTTCGCTCGCGCAGAACGAGTTGGTGATGAGGTCCAGTGGCGTAACGGTGCTCGTTCGAGGTTCCACAGTGCTTCCCTCGCCAAATGACTGCTGATTTAGAGGCGGTCGTCGGTTGCTCTGTCAAGGAAGAACACGAGGGTGAGCGAGACGACAATCGATTCTAGTCCAACGACACCAGACACCAGACCGTGTTTCCTTGAGGTCAAACCTTCATCCTGGTGGCGACGGCACAGCTCGAGAAAGTGCGACCAAGAGTACAGTCAGCGCTAGCAAACAGCAGGTCATGACGGCACCAAGCACGCGGGAAGTTTGATACGCCTCGGCTCTGAACAATCCCTAAGCTTTTGAAGGCTGGGCAAGATAGTCGCTAGCAACGCATTTTCGTTCAATTGGCAGCGTGCTTGTGAGAGGCAACTGCACTCACCATGAGATGAATATTCCCGAAACTCTATGCAATGTTCGCCGATGGGGCATCGTGAATACTACACTGCGGGATAAGAAACGGTATGAAGTGCCATACGTCTCCGTAGAAGAATTGAGGAGACCGGAGGCTCTGGTGCGGCTGAGATATTCCGGATCCATGTCCCAGGCATCGCGGGACCCCGAGACAGATTCCCTGGGCTGGTGCCGGGTTGCGTTCAAGTTCAGATAGTCGACGAGGTCGACACGGGACCGAACCTTAGGAGAGAATGGGGTCAGACTGAAGGGTAGTGCGCTGATAAAAGGCTGAGTGCATAGGTTAGAGACATGTCACGTACAAGCTAGCTTCTACTGCAAGAGATTTAAGATTCAAGCTCAAGTCTGATTCATGAAAGTAAAGTTTAGTGGGGACCGTGGAGGCATGCGGCTGCATACGGGCGCTCAATGATTGGCGGCGCTCCGACGTACTCCGAGGTGGCCCATGCCTCCCGAGTTCTCCGGACTCCCTGTCTCTACGCAATCTTTGCCACAGGCTGCTACTGCGGTACCCACCACCACTGCTACCATGTCTATGTCTATACAATGCTACTCTGCTTCATAGCGTCCTTGGACCACTAAACCGTCGCCTGTTGTTGTCAAATCCGTCTCGATGCTCGTCGCTTTGTCTTGCATCGGAACCTCAATCTCCCCTCCGTCGGTATCGCCATGCCTCTGGAACCTGTTCCTACTGGCGGGGCACGGCAGCTAGCATCAATCCAGTATTTTGGTGAGTGTGCTATAGTGGGCCACGTGTGATCCATCTACCAACGTGCACCATTTGGGTCTACGACTCCAGCTCGTTCCGGTGTTTCCAATGTCCCACAAACGTGTAGTTCAAGTTCATCAATATGTCGTCCTGCTCATGCTGCAGCCGCTGCATGTGGCTGTGGTTCCGCAGCGTCGCAACATGGCTTGCACCTCCGTATGGACCGGCTGGTGAAAGTCGTCGACACCAACGGGTAGGCCATCCCACAGCTGAGCTGCATTTAACTACTCACGTCGTGAGACCAGAAGTCCTCCAGCAATCCCATCTCCTCTTCGCCTCTTCGCCAACGTCTTTGCTCCACCATCACCACATGGCACCACCACGTCCCTTTACATTGTTGGACAACTCGGAAAAGATCCTTTACATCAACGCTTGCCGCCTCCGTGAGCATGGCCATCTCTGCGTCGACCGCCATGCCTACCACGAGTCGACCTGTTCAGGGGTTGACTTGCTCCTCCTTCACTTTCCGGAAGAAGAACTGCCAGCAGCGCGCTAGTTCCCACTCCCCTATTTCGAGGGGTCACCGCGGAGCCGCTCTATCCGCCCTCGTCGTCGGCATTGACATCCCCACTAATCGGTGAAGCACAAGTCGTCGAAGGCAGTCGGCGCGCTGTCCGATGACCTCAGAAAATCGAGGACGATATCGTCAAAGGGTCCGCCTGCTTCTAGCAGTGGAATAGACGGCACGCTCAGTCCTGTACTTATCTGGCTGCTCATGGTCTGCTGACCAGTTGCGTTCGCATCCAGCTGAATGCTCAGAAGCCCATCACGTACCCGCCCTAGCCTTTCGCTACAGAAGTATTTATCGGGACTGCAGCCAAAGCCACTCGCGCACTCAGGGAAAGGAGACGTTAGAGCTCTCTCAGTAGTCTTATCGCCAGTACGTTCGTGCCCTCCAGTTTCCGGTGGCCTTGTCGCGGTCTAATTTATGCTACAGAGGAATTTCGAAGGTCGCTGACAAGTGGTTGAACGACAAGGGAAAGGGACTGGCTGCATATCTTCAAGGTGAGTGGCCTTGCACGCCTGGACCCCTCGTTCGTTGTCTTCGTCATCCGTATCTATTTTATTTGGTGTAACTTCGGTCTGCTTTCATTTGTCCTCTTCACCTGCAAACGCGCATATCCCTATACTGACTTGGGTACCACAGTTCCTTGTCCTACTCGACTGCCTCCTCCGAGAACAATATCTAGCGTGAGAGTGTGAACGTCCGCGGAACAAAGGGCAGTGCCCTTGACAGACATCGTGTCGTGTGGAAGCGTACTGCTTTCGCCCGAATGAACGACCACATGGTCGAGCCACCGTCAACCTACAAGTACGATGGCAATGACTATGCTGACGTCACACCGTACACTCGAAGCGTGGCGGGAGGAGGTGCGTAAGTCAATGGTTTACAATTGAAAGGCACTCACCAATGCTATCTGGTTCAAGGTGGTTGACCCCGACGCATCTGTTTGAGGAAGATGTCGAATGGTTTACCGTCGTTCCTCAATTCGCTCATTGGATGCACCGACAATCCACACTGGCCTCGCGATCTAGCATGCCCTCGCGCAGCGTTCGATCACAGCCTTCTATACCGTCCACTTCGAGTGCACCTGCCTTCACGGTTCTTCCTTGTGTGTCCTTAGCTTTTCACCCTTCTCGACGTTGGCTCCGACTCCGAAGCCAATGAATCTGACTAACTTCCCCAGGCCATCGAACTGGAACATGTACACATGCACTCACAGTACTCTGGGACAGTGGCATGGTTAGGATCGCGCGTCAGCGCTTCGTGAACGACTCGTGGTCCTGGAGACATTTCGCTAATGTTGGAGTCTTCCTCGTTCAGGCTGGATCATTACATACCCTGTCGACTTGACCGGCGAAAGGGAGGGGTGAGAGGATAACAGTGGTTCATTAATGTGAATGCCGACTACTATGAAGTAGCAGGTGCGTCTAAACCGTGGAACTCCGGTGATTTGGTACTTACTCCGGCTTTCAAGGACTAGGATGCATGAAGTGGCGTTGCTACGCGGGCAGGACGGAAACGAGGTGGCGAGAAGCAACGAGCAGAACGTGCGGAACGTGCGGAAGACTATCAAGGAGAGCGGGGAGAATAAGCACTCTTCTGAAGGATGGAAGTTGAGACATGCAGTGTGCGATTGAGTAGAGTAAAAAAGGAGCTTCGGAGGGTGCTTGTCACGCTGGCTGATTACCGTATATTTGCCGATACAGACATCGTGTAAGTACATGCACGTATGCTCGCCCATGCTTCCCTACGCTGACTTTCTCGATGTGGGGGACTGACTGTTCGCAGCGCCGCTCATCGACCTCGAGGCACGTCCGCCCAGCCCCAGAACACCTCGTGCAACCTGGGTCCAACAGAGTTCATTGAAGTAGTACGTGCATCGACGCACTTCGCCGGCCAGCAAATGGAATTCCAGTCTGCGGCTATGTCGCCACAAGCCCGGCTGCTTCTCATTGAACATCAACAGCCGCACCAGCTGATTATCCCGCAGCCAGCCGTGTTCTGGTCCCGGGCCATAACCAACCCCCCGCTGCCAACAATCTTCGAACGCCTGACCATATCGCAGCCTTGCGACGTGCCCGTCTGTCTCGTTCACCTTCACGATGACTTATGACACTGACCGTCTGCGTCCGTTGACAGGCCAGATCGCACACCGCTCCGCTTGTCCTCGACGGGAACAAAGCCGCGCCGCTGAAGTGCTCCCTCGGCGAGGATCTGGTCAATGAGGGGGCTGGCGAGGCTCTTCGCGGGATTCACCAGTGATAGCATGGACACGCTTGTGAAGGTCGAGCAAGTCGGGTACGTCTTCGTTTTATGGATCTGTAGTTCGGAGTGGCAGGTCATGCTAATGCGGGCCCGTGCGTAGTCTAGCGGGACAGAGTTTGGGAGGTTCGCGGAGCCGAGGACGAGCACGGCTGTGGCCGACAATGCTGAGACGAATTCGTTCTTGCACGAGAGCGAACGAAGAAGGCCTCATGAGCATGGCTGGACGTTAGCCAGGTTGGAGCGGAGGGGTCTTATCGATTCCATGTGGTCGCTGGTCTATGGCCCGGACGAAACACCGTCCCCGCACTGGTGTAATAAACAGCAGCAGGAGCCGGCTGTAGGCGGTGGGAGCAGAGTCAATGCCGATGGAACCTAGGAAGCCAACGTTCTATTCGATAAATAAAATGCCATGCAAGGAGAATGGTCGCGTGGATCTTCGCCAGCCTCATCAAGAATCTGCACGTCTAACATGGACCACGTGTGGGTGTGGAAGTGTGGATATGCCAAGCGCAAAGTGGACTAGTAGCGAGTTGCAGTGTTTTCCGATTGCGAGAAATGTCAGTAGGCTCTGAGCCCGATGTCCTACTCCCGAAAGTCGGCACAGTAAGATTAATTGGTTGGGCTGTCTAATGAATGCGATGATTTTCCTGCAACTAGGAAGTTTGTAGTATTCAAGTTGGGCCGAGCTAGCTGCTGCTGCAGCTGGCCGACGGGCGAGTCTGCCTAGTACCGCATGCTACATTCCGCATGAAGTTCTGATACGTTCTCTAGACAGAGTAAGGCGGAGTAAATTGCCTCGCCCTTGCTCGACTATCACAACGCAATCCTCCTCGTGTCCGATGTCGACCAGCCCGGCCGCTTCCGTCTCCCCTTCTCCACACTGGCTTCCTTGTCTCGTGAATCCTCGGACGCCTCACCCCTGCCCCACGTATTACGGGTGTCGACGAAGTCTTACACACAGTTCACCTTACAGAGCTCGTCCGCCTCCTCTCTGGTTCCGAATCGGGTATCGTCACACAGCGGGTGTTGCTCGAGGTGGTCGAGCATCGACCCATGCGCGACTTTCCATCCTCGTTCGGCGCGGAGGCCACCTTCAACGCCGTAACTGCCCAGCTCCGGGTGCAGACTGTACTGGCTAATCCTGCCCTTGTCCAGGCTCATAAGGAACGACGAGTAGCCACGGCCCTCAAGGAGCTCATAAACTTAGGCGATCTTCTCTTCCCGTACACGGAATGGTACCTCACGCAGGTAGAGAGACACTGCAAGACATGTACAGCGCCCACGTCGTCGCCCCTCACCTCAAAGATCGACGACAGTATGTTCTGCAGGCTCAGGGACAAGGATGGGGACGTCGACAGCTATTTGATGAACATTGACGAACTATTGCTGTCTCTGCGTGATGTTCCTTACAAAATACTATAACAGCTTTCAAAGGTCCCGATGACTGTACTACGGTGTCGTTTTCGGTGGAGGGCAGTTTTGTGGGCGTCGAATAACATTGGTAGTGCAGAGTGAAAACAATTTACTTTCATCTATTCCTAGCATCCTATGGACGGTCCACATATACGGATCATTTTCGCCAGGGTGTGAGAAGCAGCGACTCCGACGGTGCATGTATTATGAGGTAACTACGACACAGTACATACGGGTGGCAGCTGAGAAAAATATAGACGACGACGTACAAAGCGAGGAGGTGGTACAATACGCATGATACCCTGGGGTAGGGTACAGCCTCGTTGAATGGAGAGGTGCAGACACATGACAGAACGATCGCCGCACGGAGCATGTTGTGCAAAGGATGTTTCCCGCAGACACGAACAACAGAGCTATAACAGTATCTTTCGTGAAGATGACGTTCTTGCCGAATCCAAGGACAAAGGGCAACGACAACCTGTTATAACTTATGACGACGATGAGGAGCTCGGCCTCTATACGGATGGAGAGGGACTCAACGGGTAAGACGTTCGCCCTGTCCCGCCTACTTATCGCCCCCAAAACGCCGTCGTCGCTCTTAACTGTTTGGGGACTGCGCACCTGCCGTGGGCCAGCCGCTAAGGCCATCCGTCTGGTAGTGATTTCGAAGTCGGACGGCGGCGCGTCGTTGTGTGCCTGATGAGGTCACCCTTGGAAGACGAGATTGTGAGCGCGAGAGGTATAGGAAGAGTTTCGGGGCTGTCTACGCGCCACCATCGTTAGATGTTGTGCGTGCGCAAAAGTCAATGCAATTCAAAGACGTACGGTATCCTCCTGGAATCTGGGCCTGTAGACACGTTCGTCGTGTCGCCTACCGGGGTGATGGCCCTCCCCACGAGATACATATATTCCAGGTATTCTGCTGTCGCCCCTGTCGGTTTAGCCATGATACGTTACCTGTAGACCATTCGTCCGACCTCCGTTCTAGCAAAGGCATCAAACGAAGACATCCCGCATTCACGATCGGCGTCAGACTAAGGAAGAGAGGCACCAAGGATGTAAACAGAGACTCACGCGCATCAGGTTGTCCCACGGCCCATAGTAGTCCCACCCGTCGAAGAAACTCTGCACCGAAGGATCGCAGGAGAGGGCCGTTGCTATCATGAACCCAAGCGCAAACAGCTGTCTAAAAAGTGAAGTCGGCGTTCCTCCTTTGGTCATTTGTACGGCGCGGAGAGCGCACGAGAGGAAGAAAAGGCCTGGCAGCGAACGCGATAGATCGGAGGAGAATGCAGTGAAAACAGTGGTAGTGGAGCGCGCAGAAGGGCGGCGAATGGTGTGTGTAAAGAGCGTGAGACGCTGCACGCTATTACGGTTGCGCACGCTGCGTTCGAACCTGGCCCAACTCGGAAGCGCAATTCTATAGAACGGTGCTCAGACCCCGTGCAGTCGCGAGTCTCACCAGCCACTAGGCTGTAAGGGAGCCGGGGTTGCTAGACGTCGCTGTCCACGTGATGCGAGGGCATCGTCGTTGAGGGCACCACCAACCCTGACCCGCTCTCCTATGACGAGTAGAGTGTCGACGAACAGGAATGTCTCGCGCCCGGCCGTGGAGGAGAGACCTGCGGATGGTCTGCGAAGAGAAAGGGAAGTTGAAGGGGACGAAGACTCCGAGGATGAGTACGAGGTTGACTATTCTAGAGTGCCCAAGCGCAGGGTCAGACACTTGACGTCGTGAGCAGCTCCCATCATAGTCGGTTCCCCTTTGATCATACATTTCGATGCGGTTGAGATTCTCTTGCCCTGTCTATATCGGCACATGTAGGTGGCAGCGAGAATCATCGCTAGTCCGCTGCGGCGGACACAGCATTGAAAACCTCGAGGCCGTACTCGTGGTCGGATGCGGATTGAGGACCGTCAGGCGAGGGAACGAACGAGGTGAACGAAGAGCCGCTCAGCACGTAAGCTTCACCTCGGAGTCTTCGCTGGGGCTCCTCGTGCTGCACAGCGTGCTGTTTGACGAGATTCTTGACAGAGACGCTATAGGCTTTCCTCCAGCTTGTCTAAGGAGGATACAACGAGACACTACGTCGAGAGGTAGTTGACGAAGCTCTGTAGGCCCGGAATGTTCACCGCTCGGGAAGGAAGTGTTGGCGCGCGACCCTCGGTTTCCCGAACGCCGGGCTTTCGTGCGAGCGACGGCTGTCGTGTGAGCCTCCCTTGCGGCCGCCTCCTGCGATGCAGAACCAGACATCGGCAGAGAGGCACCAAGTAGTGGAGGGCCTCGACAGGTTCGGAGTGGTCCGTCCAAGTTGGACAACGATAGCGCGAGTCGTCTGCACCGCAATGGGGCTGATCATGCCATCCAACACGGGCTGGTACATGAGTGTGAGCAGCTCGTGGTTGTTGGAACGACCGCGGGAGAAGGGACGCCGGATGGTATGGCTCCGACATGGACATGAAGAGATGGGAGCCGAAAGAGTTCACATGGAGTGAAAGGGAATGGGATGAATGCGAATGTGCGGAGTTTATACGCATGGTCGAAGAAGACCCCAAATGACTAGGAGAATGGGATGGGATGGGCGGGGAGGAGGAAGCGTGGTAACTATAGGCGGGAATGCGGTGCCTATGTACGGCGAAAGGGAAAGAAGAAGAGAAGAGCATGAAAAGGAGGCGGGAGGAAAGAAGACGCGCGGTTGGTCACACAACGAGGGTCAATAGGCTCCAGACCTGTAAAGGTAAAGTAGCTTGACGTAGGCCAAAGGGTTGAGGTCCTGCAGACCATCAATCTCTCCTGTCCGCCTACAAGGAACATACGTGAACAAGACTATGATATGATACAAGTAGACGACAGACACGTACGAGTCATTATATGCCTTCTACATCCCCAGCACACGGTCATCTACAAATCCAAATCCCATCAATTCAGTCAGCTTCCTCAGTCTCTTGACAGCATCAGCGGGAGCACCTACGTCGTTCGTGTACGGATATGATGTCTCTGCGGCAGAGCGGGCGGCGACTAGAGAGAAGCAGCATGCGCAGAAGCACTAACTCAAGACACGCGTTTCGTCGCGGAAGAGGGGTATGGGAACAAAATCCGCGTTGGGCTTGAATGCGGGGGCCCGGGAAGGAGCGCCTTGCGTGGGGTCTACGTTCTTGGTAGTAGTAGAGCCGCGTATGAATGAAAACATACTCTTGCCTAGACTCGTATCCACAGCGCCGAATTTCTGGCTGGGTCAAGGGATCCAGGATGGAAGTAATGACTGAAGATGAGATGAAGGAGCGGTCGCAGGGTGTGCGAGCGACCAAACAAGTGAACAGACGGCGGAAATGCGAGCAATTAACGACGTACCCTGCCCTGGACGAGCTTGCTAGCCTTCAACGCGGCCGGCGCGACTTCCTCGGAGCTCCTCCTCACTACCTTCCTCGCCGGCGGTCTCTGAACCCCACTCTGCGCTGGTATCAGTGCAGCGGCGAATCCAGCATTCACAGCCTTCAGCGTAGCAGCCGCGACAGCCTCCTGTCCAGTCACCGGGGCGCTATCCGCTAAAGGCTGTCCAGACTCCAGTCCTATGCGTCACACTCCGTCCTTCGAAGGCACGAATATACACAATGACAACATACCGTATCTGCGGCCACTGAAGGTCGCCATCGCTTGAACCTAATCACTAGAGGGGCGGTGCAGCAGGAGCGAGAGAGGGTGCTCGGTGCGCTGCCGGTGTTGTGGTCTCTGTCGTCCCCTTTGATAACCTGCTACGACAGCACGGTAGCGAATACACGGTTAGGTTTGGAAGGTGTCCAGAAGAACCAGCCGGCACAAGGCACAAGGAGAAATGAGGACACGGCGTTGACACTGCTCCACACGGAGGCCAAAAGGAAGAAGCCGCGGACGGTAACGAAGAGTCTTGAGCTCGAATCAAGCGGCGACCAAACCGTCCCACACGTGGTCCATCATCCTATCGAAGTCGAAGGACGTCGTCCGCGCCGTACCTAGGGAGTGTGCAGACCGAGGCGTCGGCGGCGGTAGTTTGTGAATCTGGAGTGATCATGACCGATGTGGTAACTCCGCCCGAGAGCGGTCGTGCGTGCATGGTCCACGTGTGCCTGGAGAAATGCCATACAAATGGACATGGGTCATGTTGTGTAGCTTGAAAGCGATATACCCATTCAGGTAGACAGTGGTCTAGCAAAGGATAGACAGAGAGAGTGGTTGACGAGGAAGGCTGGGGATACAGAATCCAAAGAAGGATCCATTGTCGGCGTCCAGATGACCTCGCGTATTCCATAATAAGCGCCATTATGACGGCTCGGCATTTACCGGTACGCCTGATCCATTAAGATTGCTCCCTTGGCGACGATCGGCCATTATGTAAGGTTAGATTTCTTGCTTCCAAAAAGGAAACTATACTGTACTCCCACTGATTTAGTTGGATCTATGTTCAACTTTTTGTGAACACGATTTAGTCTCTTTTGGGACAATTAGCTAATCTCTGCGGAGTTCAAATTCTATCTTGTATGGTTTGACAGCGCGCGAGAGAGAGGACGCGTCCTCTCTCCTTTACCCCCATCTTCTTCACCTCTTGACTCATTCCCACTCACCACTCAGAATGCCATTCAGCCTCAACCTTCACGAATCCATCACGGCACTCGTATTCTTGCTCGTATGTGGCAAGGGTGTTCTCCAGTTGGCCACGCAAGTCGCGAGGTCCAATCTGGTCGCCAACCAGCCGGATATTGAACTAGGGAACGTTCAAGTTAGCGCCGCGGATGCTGGCACGAACGCCTGAGTGCTGTGTTCTCGAGGTGCGTTATTTGGCTTTTATAGTACCATCGTAAGTTTCATATCTTCTCGCCGTTAGGTTGGGGTCGCTCCATCATGGGTCCACAGTCCGTACCCTTCGTTGTTCGTCCAGATGTTAAGTCTTATCCCCCTCTCCTAGCCTCTGCACCCTTATTCTTGCATCAAAAATACCTCACTGCTCCACCATTTACAACTCGTATGTCTGCATCGTGTCTTAACGTGGCACTCATCTTAACCCTTGGGCTCTCTTAGGCCCGTTGAAGGCAATGGCTGTCCTGCTTTCGAATGTCCTCGTCTGTTCCACGTCGTAGCTTGCACCCATGCTCTGATAACTGCTCGTTTTGTGGATATCCTCGCTTTATCTTGAAATTTTTGCACTGTTGCTGTCGTTGTTTCCGCGCCTGATTATCACATTATTATTATGAATATAGCAACGAACTAATACACTCTACTGCATCACGAACGGATTATTTCTCTTTACTAGCTCATACATACCTCCTCACTTTCGGGGTGCCTGTAAAGGCATACCGAAACCATGTACAGTAGCGGAAAACAATATATTTCTATCCCGGAAATGCTCGCAATGATGAATCACCGGTCGATAAATTGTACAGCGTCAAATACAGGAGGCGTTCGCAAGGCAGTTGAACTTAACTAGGTCAGATGAAGCGACAATGATGTGCGAGAGGGTAATGACGGTAAGGTTTGCAGAGATACATACAGCTATCGTAGGACAGCAACCAAGAAAACGTACCCGAACGCTCCAGTCCCGGACAGTGTCCTGGTCGCATTCTTCTCAGGTCTCCATATCCCGCTCGAGGTCCGCATCTATTAGGTCCATCACTCGATCTAGGTTTTCGGCGAGGTCTAGCATAGCTTCACGATGGTCCAGCGGCAGCGGAATTGCGAGAGTGTCGGAGCCCACGACCCTGAACATGCCGTCGTAGAAGAGCCTGGAGCTTGACAGGAGCAGTTCCAAATATTCGTCTAAGTGGTTGCTTCGCTCCCGCAGGCGGAGAGTACGGTTAGCGAGTGTATTCGCCCTCTCGATCTCCCGACCGATCGCCTCTCCAATCCCTGGGCTCTGCGGAGATTGCGCCGGCGCGGGATCGAAAGAACGACGAGAGGTGCTCCCGAGCCCATGACGAACGCCATGACCAGCCGTCACTACCGGAGTCACGCCAGGCATGAACGCGAAAGGAAGCCCGTCAGAGGCCACGGGGTTGCGCAGGGATGGAGTGCCGGTGACCGAGTGCGAGGTACCCAATGCGGCGTGAGGGGTCATGGCTGACAGGCCAGTGTCCGAGGGTGCGGTTTGGACTGTCGCTTCGGGGACGAACCGTTGAGGGTTGTACTGAGTAGAACTGGGGCCCGAAGCGTGCCCATGATGTCCCCATGACATAGGATCGTAGCCGGAATAGTCCCCCTCGAGTCCGTCCATGACTATATCCTCGCTGGTTGCTCCGTAGGGCAGGTTCGGAAGGGACTGTGACGCATAGGTGTCGCCGTGGTACATGCCTGTGGAATCGTAGAGCGATAGTGGGGGAGTGGGATGGGACGACATCGCTGAGATGAGCTCGGGGCCTGACTGGGCAAGGAAGAGCTGAAAAGAACTGGCTTCGTCGGGATATGTAGCCGAAGGACCTGCCGAGTTCCCTTCAGGCCTATCAACGTTCAATGAAGTGGGGATGCCTAGCATCGACGAAGGCACCGCCTGCGCTGCCGGGAAAGAACCGGCGTCGGAGATGAACGAATTTATGCTGTTCCGATTCGACGCGGAAGGTCCAATCGGGGAGTAGGTAGACGAGGGCGTGATACCCCACAACTCAGGAAAGTCTCCGAAGACCCTAAGGAAAAGCTCAAGCCATTCCGCTTTGACATCGGACACGAAACGTATGTTATAGGCTGCCGCCAACGGTCAGCCAACGCAGATCGGGAAACCGACAATCACTTACTAGCCCGTCGTTTCCAGTCCTCAACGGAATTCCCAGACATACCGGAACCGTCCATGGCAATCCAAGACGAACACCATTCATAGAACTTGTCTACCATTCTGATGATCCCAACATATTGAGTCCAGGGCGCAACGTGCGTGGAGCGACGACATACCTGTCTGCGAATTCGTCGAATTTCCTCATTGCATCTTGGAGATTAAGCGGGCATTGTAAAAGCGACATCGCGAGGGCTGTGCGTTTCTTAAACCTTCTGTTCTTCAGTATGATTGAAAGACGAAGACGCAGATCGTGAGGGAGGGCCTGGAGGCAGAGAAGGCGAAAGAACTTGTATTCTTCAATCGAGTTTTCGTCGGGCAGCTTGTATATGGGCCCCTCAGAAATGAACGGTTGGTAAGAGAAGAGATTTTGAAGTCTTTGGTCAAAATGCGGTGTGCTATCGAACCCTGCCTGAGCTGGGACGTGTCCGGGGGGCAGACCTGTCGACATTTCACGTCAGTTCGGGCACGTCTCGAAGATGGGTTGGAGGACGTACCTGACGACGACATGATGGCGTTGTGGGGACGGTGATAATGCGACGGTCGGAGCGTGCCTGGTTGTGCTAGGCCGGGGTCAGGACTTGAGGGCCGTCGATGGCCTGAATGTCCTTAAGTACGAACCTGGCCTTGCCGTTGCCATGGGGCAACAGACGAAACACGTGGCGTTCGTCCCGGAAGGTTCCAGAGGTCGATTTCCCGGGGGAAATCAGCAATGCTGGCTCTCGGCGATGCCATGGTCGTCCAGCTCGTGCCACGCTCGTCAGTTGTCTGTCCTATCCGGGTAGGACGAGGGAGCCTCCGGAAGACGTCCTAGGGCTAGTCTACCGAGGTGGCATCGTATCGGCCGTTTGGCGCGTCACAAATTGCAAACTGTGACACCCTGCGCACCTGTCAAACTCTCTTCAGTAATGGACCACGAAGAGATCCCCGTAAACGGTTCAGTCCAAACCCCTTCGGCTACGTGCGTGTTGTGGCGTTTCGGTTGATCAAACTGAATTGTACCTATTTAGCTGCGCGTCGGCCGAACGTGGGCAGGGAAGGGCAGGGCCTACATACTGCGGGCCCCATAGGTGGCCCCAGGACCTCCGAGTCGCCGCGGAGGAATCGGAAGCTGGATCTCCCACCATGACAAGCCTTGAGCTTGTGTTCGGACGGCGGTGTTAGCTGCACTGGTACGGCACTGAACCTATAGGAACGCGTCGGGCTCGAGTTCGCGATCGTGCGCTGAGTTCGGCTCTGCGAATCGAGCCCGAGTTGGAGGTAATAACGAGCCGTTTCCACACATTCCGATCGTCCAAGGCAAGTAATGACCTGTAATGACACGAACGCGCTCGTTCTCGGAGACTTTCCGCCAAGTATTCCTAAAGTAGCATGGGGATCAATCGCCGTGCCTCAAGGACTTGGCCACCTGCCCCAGCTCCCAGATCCAACCGAAGGGCAGTCTAAATTGGACGAGCGCCCCGTGGCGCCCGCAAACCCGCAACGTCGCTCAGCGGCCAGCATGTGTGCCGCCTGCTCCAGCCAGAGAGCGTTGTTGTGACGCTGTTCCCGGCGAAAGGGGGAGCTTGTATGGCGAGGGGAGCGCGTCGCGAGCTCATCCGAGCGTGCGCGAAGGGGAGGAAGGTGGGAGGTGGATACGGAAGAAGTAGCGGACAGGCGGCGCCGGCTCATGGAACTGTAGAGTAGAAATCTGTAGGTTGGATACACGGATAATCAGCGCGGGTTCGGAGACGATAGATATGTGGGAGACGAAGACGACGAGAGGCGGGTCGAGAGCACGCGGGCAAGATACGGGGGTGAGCGAAAGCTGCCATTCCGGACGCAACATCAAAGTTTAAATACAAACGAACTGGTGGGTCCTTCGCGTACAGGGTGACTGTAGGCAGTCCCGCAAGTCGAAACACCACTCCTAACGGTCGAGTACCTATATAAGAGGTAAAACGCAACGGGCGAATATAGAATGAGGCTGGTGAGCTTAATACGAAGACAATCAAACCGAAAAGTAATAGACAGCGAGGTGCACAGGTCCCGCGGCCGAGGCAGTGGACGGCGACAGCGATAGCTCGGAGTCAGGTGCGCAAAGAGCGAACCAACGCTCTTCTGAGGTATAAAGTTGTACCGGTTGGCTTAACGTCAGTCCGCATGCGTTGAGCAAAAGGCAGAAAAAGATAGTCTCCGAGAGAGAAGATGGTGGATGGCGCAGGAACACCACATAGCTCGAGAAGCAGGATGGTAAGTGATGGCATATTTTCGAGCACAGGACGCAAATCACTCACGTAAGAACTGCTCCCCGATCTACAGGCCAAGCAGCACGTTCCTCACACTCGCCATCGAATTTGTCGGAGCAGCCGTAGATGTCCCGGTGCTATCGCCCACGCTTACTACGGCCTTTGCCATGGCGGCGAGTTCGGTAGCGAGCTGCTCACACGTCTGGAGCACCACGCGTGCATGATATCTGGGTGTGTGGAGGTAGTACGCCGACATGAACGCGCGGAGGTGGTTGTCCCGCACCTTCGTCGCCAGCTCGAACGCGTGCTTCAGGTGCTGTCTACATCACCAACAAAACGGATAAGCTCGAGCTCGGGGCATAGAGGACAGTGCTTGAGCATAGAATACGTACTCGGACTTGAGGATCTCGGGGAGCACGCCTTGAGTAGTTGTCCAATCGCCTCGAGTGTCCCGCCCATCCCCCACACGCCTTGAGGACCTCCCTCCCCTCGCCTCGACGAAGGCCCAGTCGACGTACCCGTCTGGCCACGTCGTTGGCAGCAGCCATGGCATTTACGCAAGGGACGGCTTCTCGCATTCCTTGGGTGATGTGGGTCGGAACGAATGGGTACCGTGCGGCATACTCCCCATGTCCTGAGCTCCGGTAACATGGATAGACGGGATAACACTTACTCTGAAAGTCTCAAAGTCAGGCGCCACTGCGCGGAACCAATGTCCCACTCGCCATCCACGTAGTGCGCCGCATTGAATTCTCAAGATCTGTTAGCGACCGTGTTCATCCAGACGCCTCTTCAGTCCTTGAAGCGGCCACAGGCCTAAGTTAGACCTCTGGAAACGTCGTGTGAGGGCTTGACAGAGAAAAAAAGTAAAGGGTCCGGAAACGTACAGAGAAGCTGGTGCCGTGGTCGTGCACTACTATAATATTCCACTGTCCAGCGGATACAGAAATCCTCTGAATTGAAGACGTTGGAAGCTCGTGGGTACAGAGGAGTCTTCATGTGTCCAGGAGTCTAGGACAGCGGGGCAGAGCATGCATGCGAGAGTCGAGCGGGCCGGTGTACTTGAGGCGAATTCAGACAGGGGATACCAGCATAGTTACCACGGAGCAGTCGAGAGGCAATAGTGTTAGGTATAGTCGAGAGGAGTGTGGCGAGGCAAGAGTTGTCGCAGATGTCACTGAGATCATCCAAGTCATCGGCGGCGGGGCAGGCTCTGACAGGCTGCAGACTGTGATGCAACCGTGACCCACGTCACAACGAGCTTGGACGACTTCACGATCTCTGGGTCATCTTCGAGCATGTCATCCTCGTCCTTCGACGCTCAGCTCTCGAGGCGATTCTGTTTCAGTACCCACCAACATCCTAATCCACCATCTCATCTCTCCGTCCTATTTACTCGAACTCGCCGTAGGATGCTAAGGTCCTCTTCCCCGCGCACGCCGCATAAGCTTCTGAGTCTGTCTGGTATGTCAATATGTCTACAACTTACGTAGGGAGGGGAAGGGGTCACTGGAGGCTCACAATGTGCAGTAGACAGCTTCCACTTGTTGGTCGTCGACGTGAAAGACCAGCTGTTCGAAAACGCGGTGAGTGCCAACTTACGTTCAAGCCAGCTGCCAGACACTTAGATTCCGACATATCTTGTGAGACCTCAACCCCACATCAGGAGGAAGGTGGACACAGCAGGCGCATGGCATAGATCTTTGCCCTCAAACACAGTTACAATGCACGAATGCTGTTGGGACGCAACTTCGGCGAAGGCGGGGAGGGGGTGTCATCATCGTGAGTTGTCTACATGGTTGCCATCGTCTATATTCACATTTCGCCTCTCAGGCTACACCCCTATCACTGAAATCAAGGATGTCTTCTCCGCATGCATGTCCGTCTCTGCACCACTTACATCGCGCTCTTCAGAGGACACTTTAATTCATGAGTCTCGATCCTACAGGAGTTTGTGAGCATGCTCGACGGCTAGGTACTGCTGCCGAAACCGCGATCGACCTGGAGCACCATAAATACCGTACGTCCAGCTTCAGTGATGACTTGTACTTGACGCAGACCAGCACGCACGGGCAGAACCTTTTTGTCCACACATTAGCATTGAAGGTAGAGGTGGAGGAGCTGACTGATGTGTACACGAACTCAAACATCGCCGGGTACGCATTACCGCACAGCTTTCCCTTGGGTCAATATGAAGATTAGCCGCAATAATCTTAGAAGCGGTCTCGCCTGTTGGCGTCGGAAGGACCTTCTGCTAAGTGCCATCCGTACTCCGCGTCCAATGATGGGTTGCCTTGTTTGTTCTCCGTCGTGCGCAACGTAATTCAGCTCTCTGACTTCAATGCTGTCTCCTCCGTCTACCGGGTACGCCTTCCTGCCTTCTTCACCGCGGAGGATAACTACTGACCCATGAACCATCATCAATCACAGGGCGCGCTTTGCATGTTTGACTGCGGTTAACGTTGCGACAGCTGCACGGGCACATTTGAGGATACCGCCAGAGCATGGACATACTTACCGCGGCCCTCCGCTGAGGCATAGGAGCTCTCGACAGTCTCGCAGGGTTTCATTGTGATTGAGCTAGAGTCGCGTGGCAGTCAGATGCGAGCTCGTAGTGCATGTCGCGCTCGCGATCAGCCACGCCGCGCAGACATCACTGTCGAGGAGATATATTACGGGATATGGAGAGCTTAGACAGTGAAGAGCGACGGATTATCCAGCATTCCAGGACAGTTCAAAACGTATGCAATCATGTTATTTCGAAAGTTGGTCTGTTTGAATCGCCCGCAAAGTGCTGCCACCTCGCACATCGGCCGAACCGGGCTCTGTTCTCAGTAGCTTATAGTCGACCGCATTGCCTGAGTGGTCAATTTGTTCCTGATCGCCCTGAACGGTACGTCCCTGTGCCCGCGACGTCTGCGTAGTTGCAAGCCGCGGGCTCGGGACAGAGGTTAGGGCCTGTTCACATCCTTGAAGCATAACCTCAAGGCGAGTCAGCGGGCCCTCGTATGCCCAGAGGTCGCGGTTCCAATATCGCGGACGTCGTTCTCTCGACGATAGAATATAAATGCAACGGGACCTTCCCGCCATCCGGATGCCCTCAAAAGTCCGGCTTGCCAGCAGATGGCTATTCCAGGCCGGCTACCCCTCTAGGCTCCTTGGCGGGATCAAAGACGGGGTAACATGATATCAAGCATGAGACAGTCTAGATTAGGGGGGATACACGTTGCAAAGATACCGACATAAATACGGTGACCTTGGATGTTACGACTGGTGGCGGTAACGATGAATGAACAAGATCGCATGCAAGACTCTGTGGAGGTGATGAGAGAAGAGCAAGGAGTATGGACAGACGATTCGAGACGACGGGAAGCGACCGGGGACTCGGAGGCGTGGAGGACAGCTACAAAAACGAAGCTGATACGACGCTGAAGAACACGTTACATCCTCATGCGTCAAAAAGCTGAGAGGCCGCCTATTCATAAAGTAATCGCAATCGCAAAGTAAGGATTGTGAAGCCGTTAATGATGTAAAATGCATGTGCTGTTGTGAAAGAACATCTGGGGGAAGAGCGACACCTTGCCTCTCGCGGAGGTACCGCATTTCCAGCCCCCATGTGTGGGATTGCCTTATTTCACGGACGAATGTCCACAACTTCTCGACGAACTCTCTATATACTTGCCTGAGTTCGTTCCGGCGGTCTTCAACCCTCGCCTTCGCGTTATCTAGCGCTTCGTCATCTACCGCCTTGAGCTCCTCCTTGGACTCCAGGGCTCCGTGGAGAAGCGTGAACAATTCAGAGTCAGGAGCAAGTGGTAGCATCCCGAAGTGGGAAAGAAATGCGGTCACGTCTTCGTCTTGGAGAAGCGCGGTCACGCATTCGGGGAGAGTAGACTGGGGTGCGGCTGGCGTGTTAGCAGTGGAGACAGTGTTTCGGGCTTCAAAGGTCGGGGCGGCGGGACGAGTGGCGATGGTGTTCCGGATGATGCCTTCATCAGAACTCGTAGCGTGGACGGTAGCTCTGGAACGCAAGTTCGGAAGGGAGAGGGTTGGGCCGAGATGGGTGTCATACACACTTGTAGCAGGGTTGGAGCCCAATGGACGAGGGAGGGAGGGGGACGAACCAAGGACTGCACGATGAACTGGCACGGGTTTGACCCTAGCGAAGGCGGCTGCATTGGGAATGTCAAGGACCTCGGCCTTCAAACCCCAGAACTCCGGAATGGAACCGAAGACGAAGACGAGAAACTTCCATTGAACCTTGGAGTTGTTGGGAGCGGCGACTGCCATTGCGACTTAGTATGTGTCGGCATATGATATTTGGGACAACCCACAGGCTTGTCTACAAAGTTCCTTCGCAGCCTCACTGGCCGGGATATTGCGCCTTGGCTTGGCGTTCCAGGATAGACACCATACAGCGAAGCCGTATAGGACTCTGGATTCTATGGTTCAACGTATGCACGAAGTACAGGCACAACAAGACAGTGGCGACGTACCGTGCCACCAGATCATTGAACCTTGTCATAATGTCTTTTCGCTGGGCAGGACTAACCCGAAGAAGCTTGTCGGAGAGTGTGTACGAAGCGACCGAATGCAGCGCTTCGGAGTTGACGAAGGTGATGATGTTTAGCCTCTGGGAGTCGCCGGCACTACTGGCATATAAACATAGTAATGCGACTGAGCGGGCAAGTGTGCCGGGAGCGGGAGCACGGCTGGACTTGACTGCCGCAGCTGGTGGATTGGCATTGAAGGCGATGCGTTTGAGCATCTCATTGGACGGATTTTTCGGGCATTGTATGGGCATAGATGGAGAGCCTTCATCGCTCGCAGCCGCTGCGGGGTCAACGCCTGTGAGAGACGGACCTGTTGACGTCTTGCATCGATTCATGGGCACGTCTCGAGGATGGATTGGAGGACGTACCTGACGACGACATGATGGCGTTGTGGGGACGGTGATAATGCGACGGTCGGAGCGTGCCTGGTTGTGCTAGGCCGGGGTCAGAACTCGAGGGCCGTCGATGGCCTGAATGTCCTTATGCGCCTGGCCTTGCCGTTGCCACGGGGCAACAGACGAAGCGCGTGGCGTTCGTCCCGGAGAATTCGGGAGGTCGATTTCCCGGGGGAAAGCAGCAATGCTGGCTCTCGGTGATGCCATGGTCGTCCAGCTCGTGCCACGCTCGTCAGTTGTCTGTCCTATCCGGGTAGGACGAGGGAGCCTCCGGAAGACGTCCTAGGGCTAGTCTACCGAGGTGGCATCGTATCGGCCGTTTGGCGCGTCACAAATTGCAAACTGTGACACCCTGCGCACCTGTCAAACTCTCTTCAGTAATGGACCACGAAGAGGCCCCGTAAACGGTCCCCGTCAAATCCTTCGTCTGCCGTGTGCGTGTCAGTCAAGTGTCAGTTGACCTAATCTGGACTGCGCACACCCAGATCTGCGTCGGACCAACGTGCGATTCACCTGGGCAAGGGACCACCTGCCTCAACCCGGCGCAGCGGCACCAGAACGTCGCCGAGGAATCGGAAGATGGACTTCCGACTGGGAACCTGATGCAACAACTCGTCAGTTCAGGTTCGCTTGCAGTTATGAACGGCGGCGGGCAATACTTACTTAGTCTGGGAGCCGACTCGAGTTCGCGATCGAGCGCCGAGTCTAAGGCTGAACATAGGTCAGTGATTCATACAGGTTGACCTGGCTTGAACCTGGATATAAACCTGTAGGTTGTGACCTGTAGGTTACAGGTACCTGTGCCATGAATCATATATGAATCTGAATCAGCCATCTTGGAAAAAGCGACCTGGATTTGTAGATTTGGATACAGGTCACCTATAGGTTGATTCACATCTCAACAGCCAAAAATGGTATGTATTGAGGGTTTTAATAGGTAATATGTCTTTATATCACTTAACACTGTATCTATCAGCACACTTCTAGCATGGATAATGTTAATAACACTCAATACTAGCCTAGAACCTTCAATAGAAGCTGAAAGACTACTATATTTGGTATCTAAATCAAATCAATGATTTGACCTGTGATTTATAGGTTTACCACCTACAGGTTGTAGGTCAAAAGTTGATTTGATTCATACAGATCCCAATCAGACCTCTGGAAGGGGCCAAACCTACAGGTT